>FR997815.1:7566437-8191437 GCA_905475355.2 Clostera curtula | reverse complement strand
GGTGCAGTCAGCGGACGGCCAACCAAAAAGTGGGCAGGACTTAAAGGAAGGAAGTCTTGCGGATCAGCGGATATTGGAGTTAAGGGTCTGGAATTGAGGACAGCTTCGACCTGTGTTAATACCGTGCTAAACTCTTCAAAAGTTAAGTGCGAATTGCCTACTACGCGACGCAGGTGGTGCTTACAGCTCTTTATTCCAGCCTCCCACAAGCCCCCAAAATGGCTAGCGTAATTTGGTATCATTTTAAATTTTATATTTTGAGAAGTTGCGTACTCTTTGATATCGTCAGAACAAGTATTTAAAAATTTTATAAATTCATTTTTTAATCCAACAAAGTTTTTTCCGTTATCGGAAAAAATCTCGAGCGGTTTTCCTCGTCGTGAAATGAACCGTTTTAGTGCTAACAAATACGCGTCTGATGAAAGGTCACTCACTAGTTCTAAATGACATGCACGTGTCACGAAACATACAAATAAACAAATATATGACTTTTCAAGTTTCGCCCCTCTTCCCTTGCGATTAAGGGTAAAAATTGGGCCAGCCATGTCAACTCCAGATTTTAGGAAAGGAAATCCAGGCTCCAGACGTTCCTGGGGTAGATTTCCCATAATAGGATTAACAGAACTAGGACGACATCGAGCACACTTGACGCATGTGCGTACAGTTTTTCTTGCGAGATTCCTACCACCGATCGGCCACCATGTCTCTCTCAAAGTATATAACAAAGTTTGAGGCCCTGCGTGCATCAGCCTAAGATGTTCCTCACGGAACAATAAAACTGTAAAATGATGATTTGTAGCCAACATAACGGGATATTTCTTATTAAATGAAAAATTTTGCGAATTTCCTATACGGCCACCTACTCGTATTATGTGGTCATTGTCCATAAATAAATGTAATTTTAATAATTTTGGATTTTTAGAAATAGTACCATTATTCAAAAGTAAATTATATTCTTCGGGAAATGATTCTTGCTGACTAAATTTTGCCAAAATCAATTCTGCATGCTGTTGCTCACTCACAGTCAGTGAACTGGTCCGTCTATGACCTTTATGTCGCGCGTTGTATATGAACCGAATTACATAGGCTGCAACCCGCTTCAGAGTTGAGAATTTTGAGTATCTATGAAACGGAAATAAATTACAATAGGCATTAGACGTTACGACTTGACAAACAGTATTAGATTTTAGCTCTGGTAACTCATCTTGTGAAGTAATATGAATTTGTTTAATACAAGGCATTTCAAAGTTAGGATCGTGTAAAAACTGTGGACCGTTCCACCACAGCGACGATTCGTTGAGTGCATCTAAACCTAGACCGCGTGATACTAGATCTGCTGGGTTATCTTTTCCAGACACATGTCGCCACGGAAGGTTCTTAGTCAGTTCGTGTATTTCAGCAGTCCTATTTTGAACAAATGGCTTAAGTAAGTTCGTTGGCATACCTAACCAACCTAAAACAATAGTTGAATCGGTCCAGAATATAATGTGGTTAATTTTACTACGTAATGATTCATGAATCCTTTTATACAATCGCGCGCCTAGCACCGCGCCGCTTAACTCTAATCTTGGGATAGTAATAGGTTTAGTAGGCGCAATTTTACCTTTAGCACACAATAAGCGTACAGTTACAGCTTGTCGACTGTCAATCGTGCGTATAAAGGCGCAAGCTCCAAATGCTATTTGCGAAGCGTCCGTAAAAATATGCAATTCTATACGAATAGGGTCCAAACACATTACGTAACGTGGTATTTTTAATATGTTAAGTGATGCCAAACAATTTATAAATTTACTAAAAATAATTGCGACTTCAGTTGGAACCGGTTCGTCCCAATCCAATATTAAAAGCCAACACTTTTGTAATAAACTCTTAGCTATTGTAATTACTGGACTAATTAACCCCAATGGGTCATAAATCTGTGACGCGGTAGACAAAATGATCCGTTTAGTAATGACGTTAACGTTTGGGTTGATTTGCGAAGAATAATTTAACTCATCTGACTTGTTGTTCCATCCAATCCCTAATGTTTTGTTATTTGCACTATCGCCAAATGACAAATGTTTATTAACTACTTGCGAATTATCATTAGGGTTGGCGTGATCGAAATTAAAAACCCATTTGCGTAAAACAAAACAAGCCGAATTTAAAACTACGGTAGTACCTTCACATATATTATTTAATTCTGAAATATTATTAGAGCCACATATTAAATCGTCAACATAGAAATTTGTATTAATAGTGTCCTTTACACACGGAATTTCACACTCATCAGCTAAATATTTTAAGCACCGACAACTTAAAAAGGGTGCCGACGCGGTTCCGTATGTAACGGTGTTCAATCGATAGACATTTAAATCATGAGACGATTCGTCACGCCACAAAATTAATTGAAGGTCTCGTTGACTTTCATCAATTAATACTTGGCGATACATTTTTTCTATATCGGCACACGCTACGTACCTATTTTCGCGAAAACGTAATAAAATTGCAATTAAGTCACCTTGAATTGCAGGCCCTACCATCTGCAAGTCATTAAGCGAGACTCCCGTACTAGAAGGCATGCTTGCATCAAAAACGACACGCAATTTTGTCGTAGTAGCGTGTTCGCGAAACACTCCATGATGCGGCATGAAATAATGCGGAGTTCCATAATTATTAATAAGACTCATATGCCCTAACTTAATATATTCATTAATAAAATCCTTATACATATTTTTATAAGAAACGTTACGGTCAAGTTTCCTTTCTAATGCGTAAAAACGTCGTTCAGCTTGCGCGCGAGAATCACCTAACAACTCGGGTGAATGCATGAACGGGAATCGAACGCTGAACCGCCCGTTTGAGACGCGTTTCGTTGTCTCAAGGAAGTGCCTCTCACACGCGCGCTCATCTACGCTAAGCTGTGCAACTGAACTGGCAGGTAATTCCTCGATATCCCAAAACCTACGTACTAATTGTTCTAAATTAAATGTATCGTGTTCAGCGGATTGTACAAAATTACACTTAACATTTTTATTTATTTGTGCAAGAGATAGAATCGAACCTGATACGACCCATCCTAATTTAGTATTTTGCAAAAATGGCCCATTGTTAAGGCGCAATTTGCCTTCGTTAATTAGTTCCCAAAACAGATCTGCCCCGATAAGTAAATCTATTGGCAAACTTTCGAAAAACCCAGGATCTGCGAGAGTAATGTTTTCGGGTATTACGAACTTATTTATATTCAAAGTAGTTGCGGGTAACCTTGAAGTGATTTGTGGCAAAATTAAACATTGGATGCGTGCATTATAATTGCCACTGCGAGATTTCAACTCAATATTACAAGATTGCGAGCACTTTGTAATTGAGTTACCTACTCCATGAATGTGTTGTGTGGACTGTAAAATTTGCGTGTTTAATTTGTCGCATAAAGACTGCGTTATAAATGACCGCTCGCTACCGCTGTCGAGAATCGCGCGCGCTTGTAGATATACTCCGGATGCGCTACGTATATCTACTACAGCGGTAGACAGCAACACCGTACGAGCCTCCTTCATATTATCGTCATTATATTGTGCGTAAACATTATGCGCCTGGAACGAGTGACTGTGAGGGTGCGCGTTCTCAACATTTGTCAGACGCTCGGCAGGTACAACAGCTGATTGTGACGTAATATGTGCTACGTTATGTTCGGTGTTGTTAACCTCGCAAAGTAAAGAATTGTGTTTAATGCGTTCGCACTTCCTACATGGCCCGTAAATACATGTTTGGACTGCGTGTCCAGGGCGCATGCAGTTTATGCATAAATTGTTATTTGTGACAAACTTTAACCTATCATGTACACTAAGGTCAAGAAATTTTTGACAAGAGTACAGTGGATGAGGTGCATTACACATTAGACACAATTTATAATTGCGTTTTGCCTTATTTTGTGAAGGCTTAGCATTGCACTTATTAGAAACTATATTGCAATAAACTCTGGATCCAACATTATTAGTATTATGTTTCCTATGTTCACCGCTACTATAAATATTTGATTTACTATGTGATACTATGAGTGTTTCTAACATATCTGCTCTATTCCTTAAAAATTGCAATAAATGATCTAATTTAATTGTACCAAATTCACTATTATTTTGTAATTGGCATCTACGTTCCTCCCAGTTCCTTTCTGTTGTGGAATCTAATTTTGATACAATTGTATAGATAATCAATGTATCCCAATACTCAGTGGGCTCTCCTAGAAGTTTAAGTGCTCTTAAATTCTTTAAAATTAAATCTATAAGTTTGCGCAGTTGTACAGGAGATTCTTTGGTTAAGGCCGGCATTGAAAATATGGACTTAACATGGTTATGAACTAATAAGTGTGTGTTATCAAATCTGTTCATTAATAATTCCCAAGCCACTTCATAGTTGTTTGCGGAGAATTCAAGTGAATCTATTACTGACTTGGCAATACCTGTTAACGATGACTTTAAATAATGAAACTTTTGAATTTGTGTTATTGTCTTACAGTTATGTACCAAAGAAATAAAGGTATCTCTAAATTCTAGCCAATGTTCATAGGAGCCATCAAATTCAGGAATAGATATGGTGGGTAACTTGATAGAATTTGAACTTGCCGAAGGTACATGTATTTTAGAACTGTCTGTGGACCTTTCATCAGAGTTAGTCAAACATTCAGCTAATGCAAGAATAGAATAGTACTCCCGTTCAAACTCTTCGCGTGATTCGAGTTGTTTTTCAATGTCTGACTCGAGGCTATTCTCTTCTATTTCACTTTGGACTTTGTTAAAATCGCTTAACAAACCCTGTGACCCGGTCATACGCAGTTTTAATTCCGATTGTTGTTGTACAGACAAATCTAACCCATCAAATGACATAACATATTTTTTTAAAAAGGTTAGGCGACACTTTATAGACCCACGTTTTTTAATAAGATCTTTATCTGATGTAGCCATTTTGCGGATTAATAAAGGGCAATACGCACGTTATTTCCAATAGGCACTTATCCTGGAATGAGCTGGATGGAGTTTGAAGCTTTTGCGAAACCAACCCGACGCGCGCGCATGCAGGCAATGGCAAACGTTAAGCACTGAAAATATAGCACAGTATCACACAGGGAAGAAATAGTGGTTAGGAAAAGGAAGTTTAGTTAGCACGTCTCACCAAAAGCACTGCAAACTGTTTAATATAATGCGATATATAATGTTTCCACCGCGTGACTTGATCCTCGTATTCCTCGTGGTAGCTTTGAGGTTATATCCGTCTTGAAGGTCCACTATTTATGTTGAGATTTTTCTTGTGTTTCCATAGGTGAGTTGTGAATAATAAATGCAGTTTTCTTGGTTTTGGTGTTTGTTTAATCCAGATATTAATTCGTTATACAGATTATTTGTTTCTAATAAGTTATTTACAATAAGTTCTTTGTGACAATGCTAGCGGTCGAACGAAAGGTGCGTGAGTGAGTGATAGAACGATTGATTGAAGTGAAGGCCCTCGCCGCGTTCCGCTTCACTAAATAATGCGCGAACACTAAGCCACTATTATGAAATATATCTAGCCATAGCGAATTACCGTTGAGACAAATTAACACAGGCAAGGAAAGAGACAATAGCAACCAGCAATATTGAATTAGACTTACCAAGGGGGATGATCAGAAGTATGACTAGTAGTTTTTTCAGAAATGGGGCTCCTAACTACCGCTCCCGCTATTTATTAACTGCCCTTGTTTTTTTTTTTTGAAGTGGCATGTGGAGGGGTTCCCTTGTTGGTGGGAGGACACGCCCCACACTATTGTCTGGTTCATCGTACGATTTTGTAGGAAGGAGAAGACGATATACTAATGAACGAAATAGAATTATTCTCCTGTATTTGCTAAGTTTTATCCTTTGTTCTTTATTCTCGAACTTTCTATGCACCTATGCATTGTGGGCGTTACCAATCCGTTGTTCTAGAAGGTTTTCGCCTTCGGACGCGAAGATCACCATATATGGTTATGAACGACGCCAACACTAGTTAATGCGCGCGGATTCAGTTTGATAGTAATAAAACGTTGGTTTGTTTGTCTGTTGTAAAAATATTTGATATGAAAATTTCATATTATATTTTATATTGTTACAACGTAACAAGGGCACATAGCTCGCAGGACCGACGACCGTTGGGACAGAAAAGTCCTCGAGTGGTGACCGCGTTCCGGAAGGCGCAGTGCTGGTAGGCCTCCCACACGGTGGACCGACGACCTGGTTAAGGTCGCCGGAAAGCAGTGGATGCGGGCGGCCCAGGACCGGCCTTTGTGGAGATCCTTGGGGGAGGCCTATGTCCAGCAGTGGACGTCTTTGGGCTGAAATGATGATGATGATGTATTGAATCAGAATATGTGTAAAGTTGGTATGCGGATCGTTTGATTCCATATGAATATTCCCGAATTTGATTTTCTGTCTATTTGAAGGCGACCCACAATTAATAATAATAATAAATAAATATCCTTGGACATTTCACACAACGCCATCTCGTCCCAAGCTAAGCAACTTAATGCTTGTGTTATGGTAACGAGATGGATGATAAACTACTTATATACATATTTTTTTTTGTAAATACATACATATTATAGATATTAACCTAATGTTAGTTTCCATTCTATTATCTTCTTTACATTTTTTGTTTCAATTAATATTCAATCAAAATATTTGTAAAGTGTTTTGAGGGTCCTTTATCGCAATACTTGTAGAATAGTCTTCATCTAAATTCGGACATAAAAGAGTACTTACGGGGGTTCGACCCTGTGGTTTGAGCAATTGTGTGGCAATTGCCATTACTCTTTGCGATATACAAAGATCGTTATGTTCTTCCCAAGCACCATTCACTCGTCTTATCCAAGCGTAGTAATGCCCAGCAATGAAAATGATCGCTGAAACCATTCTATACTGGTCGCATGGATATTTTTTTCTGCAATTTCCCAAAGAGTGCATTAGAAGTGGACCGGTAACACAGTTATCCTTGGAGTCTCCGGCGTATTGCATTCGCTCTGGAGTGTGCCAACATCGGCAGCAAGTGGTGTCGGACTTGGATTCCACGTGCACTTTAGTTCAGCACGGAAATATATTAAAAAATGAATAATAAGTAATTTTGCAACGCGGAGCAGTATTCCATACATACGAATTAAAACAACAGACTATCATGCTTATATTATTTTTACCCCACCGAAGCGCTTTCGAATTCTGGCCACCCATTGTTCAAGTTGCTCCACATCGACCATACGTTTAAGGCACTAAGGTCGATATCTATTTGCGGGTTGATTTGAAACATTGTATACGTCTTGATTGATCAGGATTTTATTTTGCACCATTAAACCTTACGGCTATCAACTCCATTTGATAGGGCAGAAGCACCTCCATTGTAACAATATGCGAATCGTAGACGTTAAATCTCACAAACTCCCAACAAACAGATAAAGATTTGACTGATTATTTTGCTAATGAAAATGATAGAACTCGATAAGTAGCAAAAATAATCCTCTCAGGAATTATTTTGTTCTCACGACGACACTCGCGGCGACCCTGCGAACGCCCAGGTATGGCACAAGATATCCGGTGAAAATGGACCATATGTTTAAGGAACTAAGGTCGATATCTATTTGCGGGTTGATTTTAAACACTGTGTACGTCTTGATTGATCAGGATTTTATATCGCACTAAAAACCTTACCGGCTAAATGTCAACAATGTCAAGTGGACTGTATGAGCATGTGTGTGTGCAGTATGCCGTGTGTGAATGTTGAAGTATGGTGTGTGTACGGGGAGTATTTGCCCTTTGGCGATAAGAAATTAGACAACATATTTAAAAAAAGAATACGGAATAAGTATACGGAACACTAACATTTGCTAGGCCACGCCGTACGGAAATTAGCCCAATTTCGGGGGCTTCGAGGTTAGCCATGTAGATAATTCCAAAAAGTCCCGCAAAATAGTCCAGGTATTTATGGAGCTTGCCAAAGAAAACACCCGGTACAGGACAAAGTTTGCGTTTGCTCTGGGCAACCGTCGGAAGGTGTTGCCAGTGGATGCGTGCCAAGGCAATGCCGTTCTCTCTTGCGAGGTCACCTCCACATAAGATGTTGAATAGTTCTCAGTGAACACACCCTGAGCGCCTTTCAGGTGCAGGTAGGGGATTCCAAATTTGCTGGCCCATTGTAATACACCGAACTAAGGGTCACATATGCTCAGTGCCCATTCTGCTCTGCTTATTTCCGCACCATAGTACGCCTCTTATGTCATGGACGACTGTGACGCCGGGGCGTGAATTGCGGAGCATAAGGGCCTCCTGCGGACAACGGAACCGCGTAGTTAAGTGTGGCAGTGCGCTGTTCGCGGATGTTAAAGCCACGTCACCGTCCGTTTGCAATCTGGACCACATCCACCGCTCCATGTCATAGAAGTGAATTAACTGAAAAAGCAAACCGAACAAAATCGCGTCCATTTTCAGGAGTAGTAGTCATCGGATTGGGCATTTCAGCAGAACCAGTTGCAAGGTGCGCTAGCCTAGCATCCATTATTTCACTAATACCTACTCGTAATTCCCATTTATTCATACTTGTCAACCATAGGTTATCTGGGTCATATAGGGATATTACAAAATTATTAATGGACACTTTATGATTTCACAGTTTCACACATTATTCAGGTCGACTTCGCTTTCTTTCACAATCTAACAACTTTAATCCACATAAACAAATAAATCTCCCGGCGCAGTTCTTTACGTCTTACTTCTATTTGCTTGATTTGATTATAATAATTTCACATACAGCTTCCATAGACCTTCTCTTATTTAGTTATCTGAAACAAGGATTAAATAGGGTAGTTATTTGGCGTTTTGCGGCAACACTGAAGTCACTCACCTTCACTCTGGAGGGCGCCATCGGCAGCAAGCGGTGTCGGACTTGGTGAATAGTTCTTCCCAAGCACTATTCACTCGTCATATACAAGCGTAGTAATGCTCAGCAATGAGAATGATCGCTGAAACCATTCTATACTGACGATCGCATACAATTTTCTGGAATTTTCCAAAGTGTGAATTGTTTCCTACAATTTGTTAGACCACCCCGTGTGGCACTTGGCCCATGTGGTTACCACCAAAAAACGTTTTATTAACATCAGTGCCTTTACATAAGCTACACTCGCTTCTTGTTTTGGATATGAAATATTTAGCGGACTACTCACAGTTTCCTATAGACATTTCGTTGCTTCTTGGAAAATGGGATCCGGATTAAGATCAAGGACTGCGATGTTGGTATTTTTTTGCAAAATGGCATTCACGGCACTTAATTTTAGTTCAAGCGACGGATCGTTCTGCGTGCTACGTTGAGCTCGCCATCCAAAACCCCATTTGTATGTGTATGTAGCGACCAGCATGCTACATCGTTGTTTCAACCTTATAACGAACCCAAGCCCTACACCGCCATAGCGAAGTTTATAGAGCCATTCGCACAGTTAAGAAATCCCCGACTACTGCTATCGGGGTGGGTGTAGGTGCCCTGCACACCTGTCTGGCTGGATGATCATCTCTTTGCGTCTAAATGTATTAAAAGTTCACACCGTTTGTCATACACTTTCGAACCTCATCTCTTTGCGTCTAAATGTATTAAAAGTTCACACCGCTTGTCATACACTTTCGAACCTCATCTCTTTGCGTCTAAATGTATTAAAAGTTCACACCGTTTGTCATACACTTTCGAACCGAGACCAAAATTCGGCAACGTCTCGACATCATCATGCAGAGCTATCTTGGTCTGCGTAATGTTTGCAATACAGAGCAAAGTCAGGGTATGCGGCTAGCACACTTTGCACGACGGATTCGAATGCACACGCGTTTCACACAGCAATATGTTTGTGGACTTGCTGGGCTCAGCTGTTATCGTTCACAAGTAGAGGTAAATTCACATTAAATTTAGGTATTTTGTGTAAAATTTGAATATCGGGACACTGTTACATAAAAGTTTTTGTCCCTCCGGGGGGAAGGTCAAAGACTCAGATGTAAGGTGGGAAAACTCAATAAAAGTCTGGAGAACTTTACAAGACCCAATTTATTTCCTAAGACCTGTTACTATCAGATTACAATATTATTATACGAGTACTAAGTCTTTATTGTATGGCAATAAAGGTTTGCCTCGATTGTTCCACAATTACAAGCATTCATTTATTAAATTTAATATAAACTTATGTACTCTTAAGGAGTAGATTACAAAATGTTCTTAAGGGTATTTGTTGCGTACCGCAATATAATTTCTCACATTAGGTTTAGTTGCGATTCAGCATTAAAGTAAATTTTAATAAAGCGCCATCTATCTGCTAAATATTGTATCAATACGTTTTTAAAAACTATCACGGCAATTGGTAATTATCTTATTGATTACCATGTAGATGGCGTCGTCGACTCACGCTAAATAATTAATTATTCACCAATTTTATGTGTAGTTAATTTTATACAGGCCAATTAACATAAAACAAATGATAACACAATCATTTCCAAGCTTTTGATCACTTTTTAATAATAATGTGCCTAGAACAAATTAGTTTTCAAACGGAGTGTATATTATCTGCTTTCTCATTGGCGCGTTGCTATGAATACCGCCAATTATTGGTAAATTTAAAAAAAAGAGCATTGCGTTCTTGTTCCCGCCGCCGAGCGATCCATCGGCGTGTGCTACGAAGATTTTAACTCTTCTTCAAGACTTTTCACGTGCCAATTCTAGTGTGTGTAGTGGACAATACAACCAGAGAACAATAATTGAAATACAGTCAGTGCCTATGGAAAGAAGTTAAGTGGGTGTGCCTGTTTACCGAAGTCTGCCGGCCGGCATCTCATCTCAACGGATCGCGGATACGCACGAAGGGAGATTTCTGGTGAGTTCTAGGCACCCTAGTTAACATATTTTGATCCTATCTAGCCGGATCTCTGATTGTGTTGTCATTTCAAGGACGTACGATAGTAATTTTCTTTGTGATTTTGTTGCGGTTTGTCGTTTTCTTTGTTACGCAAAATGGCGGCTCAAATCGAACAAGATATTTTCGAGCGTGATATTATCGTACAAGACTTAGTTCATACATTAAAACTGGCTTCTTCCAATGTCGAATTATTTCGTGTTAAATGTCAGGATTTAAATTCTCAACATAGAAAATTTGGTCGAATTCAAACTAAAATTGAAAAATTTCAAATTAAGAACGATTCATTTGATAGGGATGAGCATATGAAATTACGTAACGAAGTGGATACTTGCTACTATTCAATTCTTACCGAATTCAATAAGATCAAACGGACTGATGAACAAAAGCGTAGGCAAAGTTTTGGGCATATGTCTAGCGGAGATGTTAGTTTCCAAGAGGCTCAAAATTCTTTAACATTACATAAGTTACCAACGTTGCCATTGCCGTCATTTTCTGGTGAATGCACAGAATGGCCATCATATTATGACTTATTTCGTTCAATCGTCCACAACAATACTGCGTACACGGATGTCGAAAAATTTAGATATTTACTGTTAACCCTCAAAGGGGAGCCTCATAATCTAATAAAGTCATTACCCATCGTTGAGAGTAATTATTATGTTGCACTTAACTTACAACAAACTCGTTATGAAAATAGACGCGCAATTGCTTCCAAACATGTTGACAGAATTTTAGACATTGAACAGTGTACTGAGAGATCCATTCAATCTTTACGTAACTTACTAAATATCTATCGGGAAAATATTCAAGCTTTATCAATGTTCCCCGTGGAACAATGGAGTTTTTTATTACTGAACATTATATTACGTAAAATACCGATATCCACTCGTCAACGATTCGAAATGTCATTGACAAATCTATCTTGTATTCCTTCAATCGATGATCTCATTTCTTTTTTAGAGAGAGAACTTTCCGCTTTCGAACTATCGCATTCAAATGTAGGGTACAAGCAAGCGCCGCCAGTTGGTAGTAGTAAACCATTTCTATCAAATCAACAACGTGGCGCGCGCGCGCCCCCTAGTGAGGTCGCACGTCAAGCCTACGCTGCCAACATTGCGTTCGATTCTAATTTCAGTGCGGGCAATTCTCGCTCGAAAGATGATAACACTAAAGTTCATAATTGTGTGTGTTGTGATACCCAACAACATTCGTTGGCGAAATGTTCTACGTTTTTGAATCTATCTCCGGAGGAGAGACATCGGTTTATAGCAAACAAAAATGTATGTTTCAATTGTTTAAATCCCAACCATATGATTAAACAGTGTAAATCCAACTTTGTATGTAGGTCGTGTTTTAAACGTCACCACACATTACTGCATTGGACACCACAACTGGATGCAAGTCGAGAGGCAACTAACCATACGGCGCACAGTGGGGCATTTATCAAAATTAGGCGGTCAAAATTATTTTCTTTATTTTATGTATTATAAATAGTTTATAATTATTATATCTCAATTATATAAGCTTTTGGTGAACGAAAAAATCAATTGTTCATAAAAAAAATCACGTTTTATTGATAAAACAAAAAAAAATCAGGAAGAGGAGTCCCACGTCTCTTCACCAGAGCTGAAACCTTTCGTTTCATTGTCAGGCCCTTCTATGCCACTTTCCTCGTCCGAGGAATTCTCTTCAGCCGTGTGGGGCTGAGCTGACATAAGCATTTTTATTGCTTCTTCGCTATGTGGCGTAGACCTGTTTTTAGGTTTTGGTCTTATGCTAGATATCAAGGGATCAGAGCTGAGCAATAATCTGTTCATTACGTCTAAATTGCATTGCTCCCTAGAAAATTTTCTAGCGTAATGCTGCCGATACAGTCGAATATGTTTATTACGCGCCTCTGCTGCTTCTTCAGATAATAAACCTATAGGCAAAAGTGCATTTTCCATGACAGTTGCGCCATGAATTAATATTTTATGCATCGTGGGTGTCATCGGATACCAGGGATATAATTCAATGTAAATCTTCGCAGTCTCATACCCATATAGAGCAAACTTTTTTAAATCTACTTTATAAGAGCTGGATATGACTTCCAAAATCACTTTCAAGCGTTTTAATAGATTTAAATCCACGCCGGTGATTTCAGCAGCAATTTCAGGATTGGCAAAAAATCTTCTACTAGTATTGCCATCGTTGGTATTGCCAAAACCAGCTTTCGGCACATCTACTAGTAGGCCCATTTGCTCTCTAAATTTTTTTTGTATTTCTGCCTTTTTCTGTTTGACAATGTCTTTGTCATTTTCCGACCTTAACTGCCATTTTTGAACAGGAATCTTGTATGCCAAATGAAGTATGCTTTCAAAAAACCGAATCCTAGCATGCAACACGGATAGGCCAAACTGTAATGCGTCGCTATCAACAGTTTTCTTCATATCGAGGTTATTAAATTCTTTTGATGTAGCACCACAGATGAAGCATCTCATCGTTGAAGTAGTTGAAGTTGCAGTGTTACACACTTTTGCATCAACCATAGTCAGAGTCATGACGTGCTTTGCACTTAATAACATTTCGCTCAGCACGAATTCACTGGTTTTCAATGCATTTATAGCCTCTTCGACATTTGCGATTTCAGACTTAGTGTTATCCACTGTTTCTTTAGTAAAACGGATCCTTATTGGTCGACAGAATCGTGGCGAAGAAGGAGTTGGATTTTGCCAAACAACTTTTTTGTTTGAACCACATATTAACTGTAGCGGAACAAAGCAACTTTGGAAAATGTTGCTGTCACTCGCATCTCTATCTTGCATTTTTTGTTTGTATTGTGATTGTTGCGACCCATCACATCCCCATTTTGAAATTAGGGTCAAAGAGTGACGGTCTTGTGGACTTAATTGTTTAAGTACATCCTCTAAATATGTTGCCAAACGTTTAGCTGTATGGTCCAATAAATCCTGCAGGTTAATTTCAGCACATGTTTCAGTTATCCGATACGGATCTTTCGCCGGATAACAAGTCTTTTTTGCTTCCTGTAACAATTTGTAGCTCGAATAAAACTTCTTGTTGCCATTTCTAATTATTTCATATTGTCGCCTTGAAAGATCAGCTTCCACAAACATTGAGAGGGCAGTTGTTGGATCTTGTTTTTTACACTGCTTGGTTATTTTGTAAGCATTTTTATATACTTGAGCTGTCTGCGGAGAGTTGGTAATGTTTTTTAAAATATTGGATGCAATTCTCTCTCCAGAACTTTGAAGGGATGTCTGAGCAGCATGTATTAGTAATTCTTTTTCAACAGCACTGCGCACTTCCCTTGTTTTTCTGCGTTTACTCCTTTCACTTGAATCTATAAATGACTTTCTTGGTCGACCAGAAGAACGTCTTCTAGCCCTTGGTATTTCAAAGGTTCCTTGCAACCACTTATCATTCTTTTGAAGGAAAAGCTGTGATTTTTTATGAGCTTCTATCCACTTTTTCTTAAATTGAGACTTCAAATAAGATAATTTATGTTTCACTTCCTTCTTTAGTTCTTCACAATACTCATCTTGCGATAAAATATATCTCTCGAGATAATTCAACTTTTCGTCAAAATTATGCAAGTCTTGTTCCTGCATTTTGTTAAAAAGGTGTTTACGCGTTACTACTCGCATTCCTGAGGTACCCTCAGCTTCTGAAATGGAACGAAAACTGGTTTAAAAAAGGAAAATAAATAATTAGCAAATTCGATGAATTTCTACTACATCATTCATTGATGTTGAAAATGTTGATTTCACGGGAGATCACGGCCAATTTCATCGTTTTCAATTAGCCTAAATACTCTATTTTATGTTACAACTGACAAACCCAATGGGACGAACCCTGAAGTATAACAAAAACCATTTTAAAAACAAAAAAATATATTTCAATACAACAATCTCGAGCATGGTTTTTAATCTTCAAGTACGCTGTATTTTTTTTTAACCATTGGCATAAAACTTATTAATATATATGTATTCTTACCTGTTATACCTGAATCCATCACAATATTCTTCACAACACACCCCTAAATAAAAATATTCACTTTTAAAATAGCAGTTTTTCCCAAAATGTCTAAACGCAATACGAACACTTAGAGCGACGATCAAGTTTAGACTGATATACCTCTGCGTGAGCTTCCAGTGCGGAAGCGGGTGGGGTCACCCATTGTTCTACGGTTACTCACCAGTCGCAGGTAGTCATTTTTTTTTACCTGCGATATATTTCAAGGATTGTATTTTTGACCGCCTAATTCGTAGATTTGCCCGTTCGTGCGGCGACCGCGTTACCTATCGTCGAGGAACCACCGTCCGAGCCTTCACCGCCGTATGACTCTGCACATGTTATGACTTCTCTCAATGTATCAAGTGAGTCGTGCGCTCGCCAAACGCACACGGTATTGTTATCTACCGCGTTAGTCGATGTCTATATAAATACACGTAAACAGTCCACAATTCGATGCCTTGTTGATACCGGTAGTCAAGCCACGTTTATAACGGAATCCTGTGTTCAGCGTTTGGGGTTAGCTCGGAATCAAGCCGATGTTCCGGTTCATGGGATTGGTGGTGACGAAAACAGATCCGTGCGAACGAGGGGTTGCGTCGCATTTAGCATTGCGCCGCGTAACCAAGCGCAACCAGCTATTTCTATTAATGCTTTAATTTTACCCAAGCTTATCTCGCAATTACCTAGCACGTCATTACGTCACACGGATTGGCCGCATATAAAGAATTTAAACTTAGCCGATCCTACGTTTCACATCCCACAGCCTGTGGAGATACTTCTCGGTGCCGATGTGCTCTCCCAAATATTGCTCAATAACGTGATAACTGGTGCGCCTGATGCCCCGATTGCCATGAACAGTGTATTTGGTTATTTATTGTTAGGTAAAAATTCTAGCGAACCTGCTACGGCAGGTTCCCAAATCCAATCGTGTGTTACGGAGGTTAATCGCGATTTTAATATCAAAAAATTTTGGGAATTAGAATCTTTGTCAGAAAAACCCACATTGACTCCTGACGAAATTTATTGTGAAAATTTCTTCGTAGACACACATTATCGTGATGAAACAGGGCGTTACGTCGTTGCACTTCCGTTCAAGCGTGACACGGCGACCCTAGGCGAGTCGCGCGTATCAACGCTCGCCAGATTTAGGAAATTGGAATATCGATTACAACGGAACCGCAAACTCAAGGAGGACTACCATGCTTGTCTCCAAGAGTACGTGGATTTTGATCACATGGAGCCTGTTCCCGACAGCACTGTGAATTCCGGTTCGTGTTATTATATTCCACACCACGCAGTAGTCAAAGAGGCGAGCGAGACCACACGCACACGTGTGGTGTTTGACGCTGGTCACAAAACGTCAAACGGCTACTCCCTTAATGACATACTCCTTACGGGTCCTAAGCTTCACCAGGACATAGTCGAAGTATTATTAAAATTTCGCATTCACTGCGTCGTATTTACGGCCGATATCAAACAGATGTATAGAAACATCTTAGTCCGAGAGTCCGACCGCGACTTTCAACGGATTGTGTGGCGCACTTCGCCCGACGATCCGATACGTGATTATCGTCTAAAAACCGTTACTTTCGGCGTCAATTGTTCTCCATATCTGGCCTTGCGTACGATAAAACAGCTGGCCCACGACGAAGCTGAAAAGTTTAGCGTCGGTTCTAGGGTCTTGTTAAACGATGTATTTGTCGACGACATAGTCACGGGTGCATCCGATACGACTCGTGCGCTAGCGCTGCAGCGAGAGCTTATCGGTATTTGTAAAACTGCTGGTTTTGAATTACGAAAGTGGCATAGCAACTCGCCAGCGATTCTCGCTGCAGTTCAGCCCACACTTTCTGACGGTGAGCAGTCACAAATCGTACCTTGGGCTGAGATGGAATCTGACTGCCAAACTAAGGTACTTGGACTTCAGTGGAATCCCAGTACTGACGTCTTTTCTTTTAGTGTACAGATTTTAAATGATAAATGTACCAAACGCATCATACTTTCCGAAATTGCGAAAATTTATGACCCGATCGGCCTTCTAGCTCCGGTGATCTTATTTGCCAAACATTTGATCCAACGTATGTGGATAGCTGGCGTACAATGGGACGAAACCCCGCCCATAGACATTGTTAACGCTTGGACGAATTTTGCAAGTGAGTTGCCGGTACTAAAGCAGGTGTCGTTTCCGCGTTTTATTTTTTCCGACTTTAAACATAGAGTCCAACTTCACGGATTTGCTGACGCGTCGGAAATTGCGTATGGGGCGTGTGTGTATGTTTGTTTCGAGGATAACGATGGCGAAATTCACAAACACCTAATTTTAGCAAAAACGCGAGTAGCGCCTCTAACACCGCGTTTGACTATTCCGCGTTTAGAATTAATGGCCGCTTTGCTATTATCACGACTCATGGAGAAGGTAATGCGCATCTACGATGGCCTGATAAACCCTGACGAAGTCTTCGCTTGGTCAGACTCATCTGTCGTGTTAGCGTGGTTGCGGTCGCCACCGCATGAATGGAAAACTTTTGTGTCTAATCGAACTAGTGAAATTTTAAGTCTAGTACCCGCTAACTGTTGGCGTCACGTTCCGTCGCATGATAACCCTGCCGATGCTGCATCGCGAGGCATGTTGCCTTGTTCATTTTTACAACATGACTTATGGTTTCACGGCCCCTCGTGGCTCTCGGTAAATCAGAGCGGTTGGCCCGTACCAAAACGTGTCTCCCCGACGGTGGAAGAGAAACGTACGTCACCTACCGTCACCAATTCTTGTGTTACAACCACAAATGGAATAAGTTTCATTGATGAGTTTATTCAGCGATTTTCGTCTTTAGGAAAACTCATACGTACTCTATCCTGGGTGTTTCGCTTTTATCATCGTTGCAAACATTCTGTTTCATTTACTGCTACGCATGTATCGGTACGTGAATATAAATTCACATTAAAAAGGATAATTAAATTAGTTCAACATTCGGTATTCACAGACGACATTAATAACCTTTCTAAAAATAAATTAGTGGCGAATCAACTACAACGTTTAAATCCATTTCTTGATCAAAATCAAATGTTGCGTGTGGGAGGAAGGATTCAACGGTCATCTCTGCCATTTGATTCCAAACATCAATTCATTTTACCGAAGAAACACCTTCTAACATTTTTACTCATTGAAGACGCTCATTTAACCCTTTTACATGCGGGTCCTCAATCCGTCCAATTCTTTCTTTTACAAAAATATTGGATTTTGTCTGCGCGTGACATCATACGCCAGCGGATTCATCGATGTGTGCGATGTTTTCGGGTGCGTCCTACTCCTTCCCAGCCGCGCATGGCTCCATTGCCGGCCGTACGGCTGAAACCAGAGCGCCCGTTCGTTAAAACATCGGTCGATTTTGCTGGCTACTTTTATGTGCGTGCCAATAAGGTACGGAACGCTAAAATGGTAAAATGTTATGTCGCCGTATTTGTGTGTATGTGTGTAAAGGCCGTACACTTAGAACTTGTCTCTGAGCTGACCACAGACGCCTTTTTGGCTACCTTGAGACGTTTCACATCGAGACGTGGACTGTGTACAGATATTTATTCGGACTGTGGTAAAAACTTTGTTGGTTGTAATAACTACCTTAAGGATTTATATTCATTCCTACAGCATGATGAAGTTCAAAATACCTTGAACCATAAAACATTACAACAAGGTATCACGTGGCATTTCAATCCGCCGTACGCAAGTCATTTTGGTGGTTTGTTTGAAGCGGGAGTTAAAAGCTTTAAACACCATTTACAGAGAATCATTGGAAATGCCACATTGACATATGACGAGATGCATACGCTGTTGTGTCAAGTGGAAGCGGTACTTAATTCGCGTCCCATGTGTGTGTTAAGCTCGGATCCTTCGGATCCCTTACCCCTAACTCCGTCCCATTTTCTTATAGGGGGCCCAATTACAGCTCTCCCCGACGTTGACTTGACTGGTAAAAATCCTAGTCGTCTCGTTCGTTGGCGCTGGGTACAACAGTGTCTACAACATTTTTGGAAGAGGTGGAGTCGTGAATATTTACATCACATCCAACAACAAAGTAAATGGTTTCGGGATCGCGGCACTGACATCCGTGAAGGCATGATCGTTGTGGTGTGCGACGAAAACCTTCCACCATTGCAATGGAAGCTCGCACGTGTCCACTCTGTCCATCCTGGAATTGACAATGTTGTGCGCGTGGTAACGCTACAATCGGGAAAAACATTTTTCAAACGTCCCGTTGTGAAGGTGTGTCCACTTCCATTTAACTAACATATTTTTTCTTCAACCTAACCTTATTTTTTATTTTCATTTCTCATTGGCAACCTAATAATACATGTAAATCTAAACTTAAAATATTTGCATTGAAAAATACTAGTAGGTTTTTTCAAGGTGAGCAGTATGTTGCGTACCGCAATATAATTTCTCACATTAGGTTTAGTTGCGATTCAGCATTAAAGTAAATTTTAATAAAGCGCCATCTATCTGCTAAATATTGTATCAATACGTTTTTAAAAACTATCACGGCAATTGGTAATTATCTTATTGATTACCATGTAGATGGCGTCGTCGACTCACGCTAAATAATTAATTATTCACCAATTTTATGTGTAGTTAATTTTATACAGGCCAATTAACATAAAACAAATGATAACACAATCATTTCCAAGCTTTTGATCACTTTTTAATAATAATGTGCCTAGAACAAATTAGTTTTCAAACGGAGTGTATATTATCTGCTTTCTCATTGGCGCGTTGCTATGAATACCGCCAATTATTGGTAAATTTAAAAAAAAGAGCATTGCGTTCTTGTTCCCGCCGCCGAGCGATCCATCGGCGTGTGCTACGAAGATTTTAACTCTTCTTCAAGACTTTTCACGTGCCAATTCTAGTGTGTGTAGTGGACAATACAACCAGAGAACAATAATTGAAATACAGTCAGTGCCTATGGAAAGAAGTTAAGTGGGTGTGCCTGTTTACCGAAGTCTGCCGGCCGGCATCTCATCTCAACGGATCGCGGATACGCACGAAGGGAGATTTCTGGTGAGTTCTAGGCACCCTAGTTAACAGTATTGCTTAGCCCTATGTGGGTCCCCGCTACGGGTCCCAGACCTTACCACTACCTACGGGTCAAACCAGCCAGCTAAAGCCTCAATCGGTAGATGCTAGGGGCGTGGGGGTTGGGATAAATCAGTGCTGTGCTCAGTCAATTAAAATTTATAAGTTAAGGAAAATTATTCTGTTTCAAATCTTATCCCAATCAAACACCTTCAACCTTCCAATTTAAAATTCACAAATAATAATTAGGGGCGCCAGGGACTATAAGAGTCCCGGATCCCTGGGCCGACGACGAGGGTACAAGTCTTCAATTCATCCAGAGAAGTGTCGGTCCCGGGGTCCTTGAGTTATATTTAGAGAAAGTCCGGCCACCCAGTGTGAGAGCCGGGCTTGTAATTAGATGGTTCTTATCGAACCGTAGTATATCCTGGATCCCAGAGGAACCCGTGGGAGACAAAATATCTTGTCTCTAAGTAAGATAAGTACTTAAACGTGGGTAAGCACTTCAATAAAATAAAATATGTAGTATTAAAAATATGAGGGATAAAGAAAAACCGTCCCGCCTTAGCCAGATGGCTAGGCGGACTCCGCCACAGCACGGTCAGCTCCGCAGACGGCCGGGGCTGGTCTCGAGGGACGGGTCTCGCGTCCAGGCTCCAAAGGCGCCTCTGGATTCTGGCGGCGAGACGAACCTCTCGAGTGGCCACACCTGAAATCGGCCGCAAGGGGGCTTCTATTACCATGGGGAAATATTAAGCCTTCCAACGGAAGGACAATGGAGGGCCTAGAAGTCCAAAGGTCAACACTTCAATCGGACAACATGGCGGTCCGCCAACACGACAATCTTAGCCACGCGGTCCATTCGCACAACTCGGCGCGGCGAGAAAACGTAAAATACCAAGGATTAATCAAAACGCGTGGATTACTCACTGTGAAAACAATGGCGGAGACGCTTCTCTCTGCTCTGACCGGCCGGCGACGCGTCCGCCCAATTCACTGGCGAATCCTTTGTTACACGCGGATGTCGACGCTGTAACAGTAAGATGTTTTCAGCTCGATCCAAATAACTTGGAGGGACCCGGAGATCTCTGTTTCAGAGATTTTGGATTATTCTTACCCTCTCACACCCCGATTCTCACTTCGGGTGTGGCTCTGCGCGTCGTCTCACGTCGACTGAGCGACAAATCACAATGGACGCCCGCGCAGCGATCTCATATCCGGTCATGGCTCCCCAACCAAATCAGATGGAACACCTATAAAAAATCCCCGGAATCGGGCAAAACCAATGGTCGCTCCTAGAACAAAGTCGCCTACTCGAAGATAATTAAATCGTAGCGCTCCACCTTTTAACGTCCTGCCGATCGATTGTGTGCTGAAACAATGGCAAATTCCTAGATTCAAGCTACCAAATTCTCATCCCAACACCCAAGACAGACTTATTTTCCCACTTTATTCTTTTTCTTGGGAATTAGACATACGGTAGGCAACCCCACAGATTAACTAGGGATTGCGCGTTCGAAACGACGCTTGAACTCAATTCGACTAAAATCACCTTGGGTGATTGTGCAAAGATAATTTAATATTTACTGCCAACAGCAGTAGAATAATTAAGGTTTGATTTTAAATTAACATTTTAATAATTACTCAGCAATTGAATAAAATCAACTAAATAGTGTGGGTCATCACTACCGCATCAAGTTGGACAGGTGGCGCCACTATCTGTAGAAGACTGACGTCCCACCGACTGACGTATTAAAGGTAAACAAACGCTGCTACAAAAGTGGAAAAAAATAACGTAACAACACGGTGTCAAATATTTACCTGGTCTCTTGGGTTGAGCTTGCATTTTTGCTTGGACCGGTTGGTCTTTGCTTGGTTCGGCCAAAATATCGTCCTAAGGAGTTAATCAGAGACTGGTCGTCTAGCGTCTCTCGTTGTTGTTCGAAACTTTCCACCCTCGCCATCGTGGTGGTGATGACGCTCGAAATCGATATCGTGACGATATGCTGAGTCGGACCTCCTCCATTACTAGGAGGGTAATTGAAGCCTACTGTGCCACACTGGCGAGACGGGTTGGCACAGTGTTTCTTATTAAGTTTTCCATCTGAATCGATCACGTAGAGCTTCTTCGAAATTGCTGAAACAGCAGTCTGCTGTCAAGCCTCGAAGTCTGGCAGCCCAATGTGAGTAAGATTCGCCTGCCTGTTGCACCGCGCAGAAAAATATGCTGCGTTCTCCAAACCCACGACGTTTAGGGGTGGAGTGGCCATCCAAAATCTGCAATACATCTTCGTATGGTACCTGCGGCACCTCTTTTGTCTGCGCTAAATCCGACGCTGCCGAGTGGAGTGCACTTAGCAAAGTCGCCCTTCTTCTTTCGCCTTGTATATCCGTAGCATCAGCCGACCCTTGTACGCTTTCCACGACTGGGAATTGTGGTCGAAAATCGATAAGATTCCAAATTGCGGTGTAGCTTTTATTTCTGAAGTGGATCCTAGTTTCTCCTTTCCTCCAGGTTATAAGCACTAGACATATTTAACGGAAACAGGCAAAGTACTTCTCATCTCGTGCATTCCCAATCATAACAAAAAGTATGCCTTCGATTGGCCTTTCTGTGAACCATGATCGACCCCGATGAAGTGTTTCGTTGATCATATTCTCGTCCCGTCTTATCTTCGGATTCTCTAGTGTCATACATCCCAACATGTTTATAGGTGTGAACAAAGCACTTGGTAACAAAGCGTTATAAGTCGAATCTTCTTTCATAACTGCATTTTGTCTTATGGCAATATAACAATCTTTTACTTCTAATGTCCCGGTATGAGCTAGGGCTACGCTACTATGGGATATTTAATAAAAAAGTAAGTACGCCGCAAAATCGGAACACTTAATGTTAAAACATATCTAGCTCGGTAGATTAAGGTCGTAATAAGATGGGTTAGAGCCTATACAGCGATTAACACTCCTCACTGGTCTAGCACTCCCCTGGCGTCACTGGCCGCTGCTGGAGACGAGTGCTCGCGCCTCGATCGCCAGGTACAGATGCTGGTGTAGGCTAGGTGTGTTGTACCGCTACTGTCCACCGCGGGGAAGCTGGTAATTCAAAGGTGAACTTGCAAACGTGATAACTCGAAACGTGATACTTGAAACTTCAAACGTGATACCCTGTAATGCGCAACCAGCGAAAGCATTACACTGGCCGTAGACGGTGAGCACCCACGGCAACGCTTAATAGGGAAGCACAAAGTATGTAGATGTGATGCCGTGGATGTTCACTATCAGATACGGAGATGACAATAACTTCGGTTACCAGTTAAATTATACATTTGAATTTCATAACGGTAACTGATTTTTTTTAAATATTAAAATTATATAATTATGAAATGTGGGTTGAACTACTAAGGAAGGAAAGTAATGAGCGTCTAGTAGAAATAAAGACTAATCGTTAACACAAATAGGAGATTACAAAAGTTAAGCAAAGCTATAGAAACCTTTACGGTTTCCTAAGCTACCGGCTAATTTAAAATTGTGCAACACTTACCCAATCGGGGTTTAATTCACTTACACAGAATATGTTTAATAGTGATATCTGTTGTATTGTCGAATCAAAGGGTCGAAGGAACGATAGTGACGCCATAATTAGAAAGTCTTAAAGTCTCAGTTACGACGTTAGTAACGCGTATTAGGGACCGAGATAAGACTGACGTGCGTTCGCCTCGACAGCAAAAATCGCTCTGGCGGCTACGTGGAAGCGTTCTGTCCGCGGTGTGCGATGCGCACGCGCCGCGAACAAAGGATCTCGTTCCTGGGTGCCTAAAATGTCGCTTGTTTAATACGAACGTGGTGATAAAATGTTGGTGGCATACATTTTTATTTATTATTATATTATTAAGAATTAAGACACGTAACAATTCACGTTACATTACCCCCCTCGTCTCAGAAAGAGTTTTGTTCTCAAATAAAACTCGCCTATAGATTACCACTAGCACTACACATTCATACTATCTTCTTCCAAAATCCTTCCATAATATCAAACAAACAACCTTACAAAATAGCTACAACAATATAAAATTATGTTGACGCTACCTTACGTAGACAAGTTATCTGTGATTAATATCGCACAGAAAACTAATGCTAGTTAGTAGTAAGAAGTTATTTTAAAGGTATGTCTCAATTTTGTGTAAATGATTTAACATATTCTGTGTTCGCAATAGTGAAGCAACGCTAGGATTATAGCATCAAGATTAATTGAATTGTCATTAAAAATTATAGGCAGTCCTTAAGGTCCTGTCTTACACCGAGTGGAGAAAATACAAACAAAAACGAATTAGGCCTATATGGGAGGTCATAACCCGCGATAAATGCGCAAAACGCTGTAATGTTGGGGTTTCTAGGGACCTTAAGAAGAAGAAAACCAGCTAGTTCAACTGTCAACAACTCCCCTTTATTCACTTAATAACTACTTATATATAGTGTAAACTACTTCCTAAGCTAAAGACGATACAATGTAGTATTAAGAGGTGTGCATACTTGGTAATGCATTATTAAGAAGCATACACACAGTACACCTCCTAGGGTGAAGAAGAAAAAAAATTGTTTTTTTTATGCCTACTTAATACAATGTACCTCTATATATTGTTTGTTCCTTCTTAATTCAATACCTTCTAATATCTACCAAAACATTATACAGGGTGTAAGGGACGGCGTCCCGAAAAATTCGTGAAATGGGCTTTCTATGGGCACTTATTATCATGCAAAATTCAGTTCAGCAAAAAAATGAAGAATAAAAGATTTATCATTATTTAGTTAATTCGCACTACGCAATGTACAACGAACAATACAATTTATCGCTGCAGCGTCGTACCACACGCAAACGCGGAGTAGAGGTCAATGAACGCATGCCGCACGCGCGGCGCAGGGGCTCTTACCTACCTACACGGTGCTGTGGCTTAGAACTCGGCCTGTCGCTGTGCTCATCTTATGACTCAATTAACTACTCAGCTATTGGTTTAAAGTACATTTAAAATTTAGGCATAGACGCAAAGAAAATCTTACATCGATATTGTTTTAAGTAATAACAATACCACATTCAAAGATAAATTAGTTTGGTGAAAGTCAAACATACCTTAACGTCTCTCTCTTCTTATAAGATTCGGCTCAAAATGGCGTCCCCCAAGTTGCTCACAAAGCTGGGCGCGATATGACGTATTTGCGTGGAGACGAGACATCATCGTGGGATCGGCTGCGATATCACTTTTTAGTTTTTGAAATGCGTCACTTATGCGTCGACGCATTTCATTCGCAGTGTCGCATTCCGCTACAAACACCTTTTCTTTGATGTAACCCCATAAAAAAAAATCTAACGGCGTCAAGTCAGGAGACCGCGCTGGCCACGCGTGAGGCCCGAATCTGCCAATCCACCTTTGAGGGAACACATCATTAAGGTACTCACGCACTGGTCGAACAACGTGTGGTGGCGCACCGTCATGTTGGAACCAAATCCTTGGCAACCGTGCTATTGGAATTTCATCCATTTGGTCCCATTCCTGAGCCAAATCATTTTCTAACTCACGAGGGGTATTGGCCAGATCCTGCTGCAAAAATTCCAGGTACCTTGGCCCATTCATCCGCCCCGGTAAAAAGAAGGGACCCAGAATTTTGTTGTGGTAGATCCCCGCCCAAACATTTACAGACCAACGCGTTTGATGTCCCGTCTGTTGGTACTCACGTGGATTAGTTCGTGCCCAAATGTGAGAGTTGCGTCGGTTCCACATGCCGTTCCTCGTAAACGTGGACTCGTCTGTCCAAATTATACGCGACACAAAGTCAGGGAAATACCGCTGCTGATTCCCCAACCACCTGCAATACGCAAGACGACGATTCTCATCCCCAGGCACGAGCGCCTGAACTTTGTGTAAACGATAGGGCCGTTGGCGCTCTCTACGTAGGACTTTGTGCACAGTCCAGTGCGAAACGCGTATACCACGACGCCGCAAAAGCTTTGCAGCAGTTCGTGTGCCAAGGCGGGGATTGCGTTGGATTGTCTCCAGTATTCGCTGCTCAACTCGGGCGCTAATATGTCTGCTGGAGCCTTCCTGGTGTGGTACGATGGGCTGGTTATCGAGTACCCGTTGATAAGCCTGAGTGATAACACGGCTGTCCACCGGATGACGAGCGTTAGGGTAGCGCTGAGCGTAAATACGTAACGCTAGAGAAGCATTTCCTCTTGCTTCACCATATGCCATTAGCATCTCCCCGTATTCCCGCGCAGAAAACGGGACCCGATTCATAATGAAACACACAAAACGCAAAGACACAACACACAAAAGTACTAATCGAATTTCACTTCACAAGTCACAAGTCGCTAATTATTCACAAAACAGTTACGATTACTTCTGATTTCCGATGGAAGTCCCGGCGAACTAACGAATTTATCTATTATTATTTGAAAATTATTACAAACCTGCACATTGAAACAAATAGAGGTGAGATAATAGTATCATGTGAAAACTATCGATACTATCGAAAGTGCCTGAAACGTTGGGAATTAAATAAAATAAAACGATCATCATCGACGATTAGTTTCAAACGATTAATGAAATTAGACTTCGTGTGAAACTGTATTTGAAATAGCTTTAAACAATGAATCAGTGTCGTTTTCTTACATAAACGTAATTTTAGATGACGTCGAATTACAAAGTAACTAAAATAATTATTGTTATTTTGACATAAGTAAGTCCTAAACTAACAAGTTCTTAAAAGTTATGCATTAGGTATTTAATAGAAATACCGCCCTAATAATCGCTTAAATAAACGCAAGACTCAGCGCAAATTTGTTTCGATAATAATATCATATCAACTGATTGGTATTACTCTAGTTCCGAAGCTCACACGCTCCGTCTTGTCTGTGAGCATGCCGCCTGCACTAACCAGTTTAGTTTGCACCGGTAAGCGCCTGCGTGTGGACGTTATGACGGTCGCTCGCGGCGGCCTGCGTAATCGTTGACGTGCTGAAGATTGGACTGCGCGGTTCGATTCTCGTACGAGACAACTCTTTGAACAATCTAAAATAATGGTTCATGTATGGGTGTACAGTGTGTCCGTTAATTTAATGTTTCTAAAGATACTTGTGACATACGATTTATACCCGAGTTGTCTATTTAAAAACTAAAATAAAACCGTTTTAGCAAGACAGGCTGATCGTATAAAATATCGTGTACCTACACGTTTAGCAATGATTACCGAACAATAATGAAACAATAAGTATTTACCAGCCAAAACGTATGAAGTATTGAATTGGATTTTGTATTTCACCAAAATAAATACCTACGTTGTTCCTAGGTACGTCACAAATACTTCGGCAGACTAAATCTAGATTAATGAGTAGGTAGGTATGTAGTCGATCATCAAATAACACTAAGTAGGTGTTTCTAAGCTCTAATGAGCTACGTAATCGTAGGTAGGTTTGGAGCCAGGTAGGTAGTAATACAGCGTAATAACAAAACTGGATATTTATGTACTTGCATTGGGTATGCATTATTTAATACATTTCATTGAATTTTACACTGCCCTCGTCTATCTTTCTAATAATGAAATTTAGTACCTAGTTAACTTATTCCACCAGACCAAAAAAGGATGTGCGGTTCCTGATACACCACAACACCCTCTTCGTGATAACTTGATATCTTGATATTTAAATTATACTCGAGTATTGATTTGTAATTTGTTTATTGATATCTTGATATTAATTCTCATGATTTATGATAATGATTTATGCTGATGGGTGTGTGAGCACGCGCGATTACCTTGATGTGACCGAACGTACTGTCTGATATTGGTAAAATTGTGCGGCCCGTACGTGAAACCGCTGACGGAGCTCGATGTACGAGTTGGCTCGTACATGCTCCCACTCCGACAAGATGAAAGTTAGTAGATGATGATATGAGTGATATAAACTATGAATGGATGATAATATAAATTGTCCTTAAAGCTATAAATGTATCTTGTTAGTGATGTGACTATACTATAGCGAATTATGCCGAACACCGTTATCGACAACATAAACCGCGCGAAATTCGGGTGACGTGCACTTGTTTTGCCTCTTAGCATTAAACGCTACACACTGTACACTTTGACTACAATTGCCCATATTCCCTACTTGATTATCACTGCACTGAATTTTGTTTGCCTGACGACGTTGATACTGCGGTACTCTGATGCTGCGCGGATCACTGGTGGTGCTGATGTCTCGCGGCCCGGCGACTGGATGCTCTCTTGATACCGTAGCCTCGTCGGTAGCCGTTGCTGCTCGTTTCTGGCGTAGGTACCTCACCCCCCAGAAAATTGCTCCTCCGAAAATGATAGAAATGATGATGTATGCTACTGCGTAATGATGAACGTCGTGATTGTTGATGCTGTCATATAATGGTACCGTCTGTTGCATCTGATTTATTCTTTCCTGAATTTCTATCAGCTGCTGGGTATGTACACCGATATCCGCTTCAGATGTATTCGTCGGGACAGGTATGGATATATTCAGAAGATGATTGATTGGTGATAATGTGGGGACTTCAAGATCGGCCTTGATGTGGAAATTACTCGTACCTTCTTTGTGACTAAATACTGTAAAGTCCTTGAACTTGATTACGCAACCTTCACGTGCAGTAAATATGCCAGCGTGTGATAACTGCAATACTGTAATCTGATCCTCGCATAGTAGCTTCACTTGGCGTTGCTCGCAGAAAAAATAAAAATAATTGTTAGGTTGATTTAATTGAGACCATTTTTGCTCGCAAGATTCTTGATAAGTATTACACTTGCCAGTAACTTTATGCTTTTTACACAGACTCTCATCGTCCTTGATATGATATGTTGGAGAGCTCATCAAACACAAAACAGTATCTGAATCTTTATGTAGACAAGATTTTAAATCAACGTAGGTCATTGGCAACATAATGTCTTTCTTAATATTAATTGCTAGGTAACTAGATACGGGTTTTATATAAATTATTGTGTTATTGTCATGTAATCGTGGTATGGGAATTATTTTATATATTTCGTAAGTATCTCGGTGAACTAGAGGTATTTTAGTTTCAAATATTAGGTAATCTTTAGACAATCTTGCTTTTACCTGTAATAAATGATAGATTTTAGGTAAATCGGCTTTCTCAAAGGGTACTGATAAATCTTTCGAGATTTTGCTGGAAATGACTGACGTCTAACTCACGCTGCAGTTGATCAGGTGTGAGAAGATGAAGGCTTAGTTGACCATTATATACGTTTGTCAAGGTATCCAGCATGATATCCTGCATGTTCTTCAGGTGTAGTAATATGTTATTGGCTATCATCGCTGAGAGAGTAAAGTCGTTTAGAATTGAATTATTTAAGTTTTCAGCTAAAGAAATTTTGACTGCGTTCTCCAGATAGAGCAACCGTTGATTGATTAGTTTATGCTGTTTATTCATGATATATTCCGTGCGCTTGAGTAAATTAAATTCTGATTCTACAATAGAAGTCTGATTCTTCCAAAGTAATGCTAAATGATCTTGATTCATCTTGATAAGTGCTATATCTTTCTCATATTTTTCGGCAAAACTGTTATCCAAAATTCCAAATAAACTGTTAGCTATCGATCCTACTCCATTAACTAAACCACGGCGCGTTCGTAATTTTGGTTTGTTCAGCAAAACATTGTTGGAGTGCACCAGCTGTTCCTTATCATGCTGTAATTGCGAAATGATGGCGTCGCAATGTGAGAGGTCAATGATCCTCGTACACCTGTTTCTTAAATATGCAATATACTTATCTAATGCCTGTAATCCTTCCCAGTAGGGACTCGTCTCGTAATAGACTACCAGGCGCCACTCGTCTCAGATAACTTGCATATTTGTAACCTTGTCAAAATACAAACTTTGATTACTATGTAGAGGAGTTATGTTAAATGAACCTTCCGTACTTGATATAAGGGTCATTATAAATAAGAGAAGAGCGTAAGCGATTTTTGAAAAACTGTATATGTTTCCTTTCTTTGATTGGGAGACGTGACATTTTCGGTTGATATCGTCATTTATACTTGCTTTCTGATCTTTATTTTCATGATGAACTGGTAATATTGAGAGCTTCACTATGGGACGTTTCATGATACCGTTTTTCGTCTTAAGCGTAACAACGCGTACGTGTCCGTCACCTCCCGGGTGCAGCTCTATAACCCGGCCGAGAGGCCACTTCCCGGCGGGCAAGTTAGCATCTTGTATTAAAACTATGTCATTGATCTTGATATTAGCTTGCGGTTGAGTCCACTTGCTGCGTACTGATAATTGCGTTAGGTATTCGGATCGCCACCTTTTCCAAATATCTCCAAATATTTTCTGGGTCAGATGCCAACGCGTACGTAAGTCGGTTTCTGTATCAAAAAATGCTAACGATGGCCCATTGGTTAAAAAGTGTGATGGCGTTAAGCAGTCTAGCTCCTCTGGGTCTTCCGTCAACGAGCACAGAGGTCTTTGATTTAGGCATGCTTCCAGCTGTGCGAGTAACGTGCTATACTCTTCAAAGGTAAGTTTCTGTTCCCCAATAACACGCTTCAAGTGGTATTTTAAACTTTTAACCGAGGCTTCCCAAAGGCCTCCTGCTGATGGCCAAGATGGTGCATTAAAATGCCACGTGATACTCATTTCTGAGACTTCTGCCATGAATTTATCGTTTAAAACCTGTCTTATCTCTTCGTACTCTTTCTGTAGCACGTTATTTGCTCCTATGAATGCTGTACCTTGATCGCTGTACATATGTTTGGGCGTCCCTCTCCTTGCGGAAAATCTACGGAGCGCTGCTAAAAATGCAGATGTGGTTAAATCCGAGACCAACTCCAAATGAATGGCTTTGGTCACCATACACACAAATACAGCTACATAGCCTTTGGTGCTCTTGATACCTCGGCCCTTGCTGGACTGTGACTGAATGACCGTGACGGGTTTACCCTTGATGCTGGTAAGTCGCCCATCAATTGATAATGACGGCTTGGGCTATTTTTCCTACATGTTACACACTGATGTATGCGTTTTTTAGTGGTCTTGATTCCACCGATCAGCCAGTACTTTTGTCGCATAAATGCTGACGTAAGTTTAGCTCCACCGTGATATGTGAGCTCGTGGCAATGATCTATAATTAAATCTGATAACCGACTATTTTTCGGTAAGATAATAGGGTGCTTCATGTCTAGATTGATATGCGCATATTTTAGACGCCCCCCTACTCTTAATACTTGATCTTGATAAATAGGGTTTAACATGATAATCTTGCTTTTTCTTGATAATTTAATCCCCTTTTTTATATCTGATATTTCTTGATAAAAATGCTCTTCTTGTTCATACTTGATAATCTTGATCTTTGCTTGATTTAATTCCGTTAACGTTAAATATGATTTTCTTGCTTGCTTTCTTGATATAAATCGACACACCCATGCTAAAACTCTCGTTACCTTGCTGAACGAGCTATACTTGTTTAATAATTTCTTGATAATGCTTTCTTCTTGTGTGAAAACAGTAGTTACTTGGTTAACTTTCCTGACTTCTTGATTTGTCATATATCTTGATTGCTTACTTGATTGTGAACTTGCTTCGAACGTAGGCAGCCAAGTTGGTCCATTCCACCACAGTTCAAGAGCTTTCAGCTGTGACGGAGTCAATCCTCGGCTGGCACAATCTGCTGGGTTGTCCTCCGATTTAACGTAGTTCCAGTTTTCGGGGGGTACTACTTGTATGATCTGTTTGATTCGATTTGCTACAAATGGCTTCCAACGTTCCGGGTCGCCATTAATCCACCCTAATACTACCATAGAATCAACCCAACAGTATGTATTAATTTGATACCCTACTAAGCAATCCTTCATTTTTGCTAACAGCTTGATAAGTAGAGTAGCACCACACAGTTCCAATTTCGGTAACGTAAATTCCTTGCTAATCGGCACCAACCTTGCTTTTCCGGCTATCATGACAACTGATGTGTGTCCTTGTGACGTCACCTTACAATATACGACACAAGCATATGCCTTCATTGATGCGTCTGAAAAACCATGGAGCTCTATGACGTCATGTTCCGTCGTTCCTAACCATCTGGGAATAGTCAATTGCTTGATGTTATCAATGTCCGATCTAATCTTTACCCATTCTTGCTCAATATTTTGGGGTAAAGGCTCGTCCCATTGAGTTTTCAATTGCCACACTTGCTGAAATAATATTTTGATTTTTGTAGTAATTGGAGACAACCACCCCAGGGGATCGAATAATTTCGAAATATCTGATAAAAGTGTTCGTTTTGTTGAAGGTTTTTGTGTAAAGTTTATTTTCGACTGAAACGTAATATTATCACTCTGTGGATTCCAACCTAGGCCTAATGTTTTTGATGTTTCCGCGTGTTTAAAATTGTAATCAAATGGCTCTTGATTGCAGTTAACTGATTCTAGTAATTCTTGATTATTCGACTTCCACTTTCTCAAGTGAAAACCTCCTGATTGTAAAATACTTGTAATTTCTTGAATAAGCTGCTTTGCTGACTGAACATTATGGCTACCATGAATAAGGTCGTCCATAAAAAATGCTGACTTAATAATTTCTGGTGCTAAACTGTTTGGATAGTTATGTTTTTCATCATCGGCCAACTGTCTAAGTGTCATCATTGCTAGGAAGGGTGCGGCCTTGGTGCCGTAGGTCACTGTTGCTAGCTGATATTCTTGTAAAATGTCTAACGGTGATTCCCTCCAAACGATTTTTTGATACTTCTGGTCGTCTCTATGTAACCTGACTCCACGAAACATTTTCTCGATATCAGCGGTAAAGCCGTACCGGTACTGTCGCCACTTGATAATAAGGCTCTGAAGATCTTGCTGTAAATTCGGGCCCCTTTCCATTAAATCTTTCAAGCTTGATCCTGATGTTGTTTTCGATGACGCATTAAATACTACGCGTAACTTTGTAGTAGTCGATTCCTCACGTAACACAGAATGGTGAGGTAAATAATAACCCGAAGATGAGTCACAGTCAGCTGGTCTCATATGACCTAATGATAAATATTCGCTGATAAAAAGTTTGTACTCTCTGGCCAAATCTTCGTGCTTAAAAAACTTACTCTCCAGCTGTTTAAATTGTGCTATTGCTTTACTCCTTGATGATCCTAAACTTTGCTCGATATTTGATTTTAAAGGTAGACGGACTTCGTATCTTCCGTCTTGGAGGCGTGACGTTGTATTTTTATAAAATTCCACTACTTTTTGATCATCAGAAGAGATACATGATTGTTCAGAAATGTCCTCAATTTGCCAAAATTGCTGAATATCATCGATGTTATTCAAAGCCACGTTGCAGTGTAACGGGCGTTCCACACTGCCACTCAATATCCAGCCTAATCGAGTCTTTTGAGCGATCGGTAAATTAGGCCTTGATCTGAAAATCCCTTCTAAAATTATGCTACTGTATACGTCCGCTCCTAACAAAAGATCTACGGCACTACTAATGTTAAAGTTCGGGTCAGCTAATGGAATATTGTCTAGTAATGGCCAAATTGGTTTCGGAAATGTACAACTAGGCAGGTTGTTAATTAATGACTTCATGATAAATGCGTCTGTTGTAAAATTAAAATCTTCATGATAAGACTGACACTTAAGTAGGACGAGTCCCTTGCTACTACTTTCGTTTTCTCCGATTCCTGATATAATACCGCGACATCTTCTACGGGACAACCCTAAGACTTTTACTGCTTTTTCTGATATCAATGAGGTCTGTGAGCCCTGATCGAGAAGAGCACGGATGCTGTGATATGATCCGTCATGAGCCTGAACCTTGATAACTATATCCGTGGCTAGCAGGATTTCTTGTTCTTGACCCTGTGGGGACACATGCGTGTTACCACGTGGCTGCTCGAGCTTTGTGACGTTATGGCAATATGATCGTGCGTCTTTCCCTACCGAATTTGTCTTGTTACTAAATGCTTCATGTAGTATGGAATTATGATTACCCTTGCACTCGCGGCAACGCTTTTCAGAAAAACAAACCTTCCCTTGGTGATCATATAGGCAGTTTTGGCATAAGCGTTTCTTGATAATTACGTCACGTTTTAAATTAGCTGGCATCTCTAAAAACTTTGCGCAATAATATAATCCATGTTCGTTGTTATTGCATATCGGACAATATTTCGCTGTTGTCTTGTAATTTGTTCGACCTGACGCTGTTTGTGCGAAATTGTTATTTGACACGTATGTTTGCTTGTAATATGAAGGCTTCGCATACCTAGGTTTGTTAAAATTATGTTTTAATGTAGAGTCTTGATAATTATAACTAGGCTTCGGCGCTGGGGTTTCTTGTTTTTTACGGGATGTTTCTAACGCCGTGAATTTGCTTTCTAAGAATCTCATAAATTCTTCTAATGAAGGCAATTCTCTAGGTTGTTTAAGGGATGATATGTACTCGTTATAGGTATCGGAATCTAATTTTTGGCTTAAAATATGAACGAGTAACGGATCCCAGGTGCTGATATCTACACCAAGGTTCTTGATGGCGTTTAACGACTCCATTGATGTATCATGGATCTTCTTGATGCTGCCGAATGATGATACTTGGGACACTGGTATGTTCATCAGTGTATTTATATGAGATGTGAAAAAGAGCTTCCTATTATTATACCTGTTAATGAGTATCTCCCAGCAGCTGATGTAGTTGTCCGAACTGATTGGGAGATGTTGTACTAGTCTCTCAGCTTCGCCCTTAAGTTTACCTTTCAGAAACTGCATCTTCTGTGCATTGGAGAGTGACCCGTTGCTATGGATAGTCTCCGTGAAGAGGTCCTTGAACGATGTCCAAAGTTGAAAGCTCCCACTGAAAGTAGGTAGCTCCATCTGAGGAGTCGACTTCTCCCGGTGACAAACTGACCACATCTTTTGATTTATAGTTTTCTTGATTTCGTCGTAAATATTTTCGTAATGATAGTACATGTTCTCGTAGTCCAGATTTTTACCCTCTAGTTCACTATCTATCTCTAGATGTAACGAATCTATTGCCAACCAACGAGATTGAAATGTGCGTAACATATCATCGAATTCCCATTTTTCTGTTACCCGATCTAAATCTAGGCTAGTTACCTTTCTCTGAAGTTGCCTGAAGTTGCTAGCCTGCTTTCTCAGCAGCTCATCTGTCTTGCTATTGACACCCTGGGCCTTGAAAGTAGCCGGTGGTGTATTATCATATGTCATACCTTGCTGAGCAGTGCTCGGTCCTGCCGCAGGAAGGTCCACCTCACCGGACTGGTGCTGTGGCTCGGACCCGCCCAGCGGCGTGGCTGGCCGTAGTAGCGAGCCTGACGGCTTCGGTTCCCGTACTTGATAACTCTGGATAGCCAACCTAACACGCTCGTATCTCTCTTTTGTTTGCTCAAATTGTTTCGTAGTAAAATATTCATGGGACCTAGTAGTAGTATAACCACATAACTTTAGATGATTGTTTTGAAACTCCTGCCAATATTGATCCAGGGTTTCAAGCCTACGCTTGACGTAGTCACCGGTTTTGCGTTCCGGCCCATCTTTCCTAAAATTAGTGTAAATTTGCTCAATAGCCCCTATAAGTTGTTGCTGAGTTGTCAGTACGTCCTCCATACTTGACTGTAAAAATATCGGAACGATCTTACTTGATTAATCCTTGCTTAAAGCGGCGTTCCTTGATTACCGCCTTGACTGCCTTGATAAATCCTGGCAATCCAAGTCACTGTGAGCTTGATATACAGTGGAATGTCCGAATACACTGTCCTGATAAAGTGCACTCGCGAGTTTAGTCCGGAAAGTGAAACTCATTGATAGCTCTTGATAAAAGGTCACTGATAGTTCTCCCCACACACGATATACAGTCACTCTTGCTTGAACTGCACTCACACGCGAGGTCCTGGAAGGTCCAGAAAAGGATTCGAAGGACCAAAAAAGGATGTGCGGTTCCTGATACACCACAACACCCTCTTCGTGATAACTTGATATCTTGATATTTAAATTATACTCGAGTATTGATTTGTAATTTGTTTATTGATATCTTGATATTAATTCTCATGATTTATGATAATGATTTATGCTGATGGGTGTGTGAGCACGCGCGATTACCTTGATGTGACCGAACGTACTGTCTGATATTGGTAAAATTGTGCGGCCCGTACGTGAAACCGCTGACGGAGCTCGATGTACGAGTTGGCTCGTACATACACATTCATCGTTACAGCCTATGAATGACCCACTACTGAGTCGGGCCTCCTCCAAATTCATGGAGGGAAATTAGCCTACTGTGCCACGCTGGCAAGACGGGTTGGCACAAGGTTTTTATCAAATTTTCCTTGCGGCTAGGTGATTTGCCTCTTGCATTCGGTTATTCGCTTCTTAGGACACCCTCGGGATGGTATGGGTTGGTGACACTGCGTATTCTTAATCCGTCACCAAACGGAGAGATCCACACATTAGTGTTGACCAAATTTTACGCAACTTCGTATATCTCTGGGGATTCTTCGGGAGACGTAGGTCGCGGACGAGGAGTAGAGGTCAACGAACGCATGGCACACGGCGCGGGCGGCATCGCGCGATAGTGTCATTGTACTTGCCGCCGTAACATGTGGTAGTGCGATTTTTCGTGTCTTAACTACATTGCGTTTTTTTGGGAAATTGTTTAATTTTTATAATATTACAAAAAATTAAGTGCAGCTCGACAATAGTAACTACTTCATTATATTATATGGAAAAATAATGCCAAGAAAAATCGGAAAATTCATGAAAAAAATCCGGAAAATTCGACCGCCATGGGCCTCAGTATCATGTACTGAATCGCTGGTATCTTTTTTCGGGACGCCGCCACTTACACCCTGTATTTTTCTGACAAATTATCAATCATAATCTAATTTAAGCTTAACTTAACACTATCACTTTATGGAAACAACAAAATAATCAAGTGACCATAATTATCGTGAAACGGCTCAAAGAATTTCACACGTTGAAGTTTTGTCGCGGGGTATCGTATTCACTGAGTCTACGTGCACTGTTTTATGACATTTTAAGTTATTGCGTTATAAAACAAATTAAGTAATATGCAAAAACGAATATAGATTACTAGATAAACTTACATAACAACAACCTACTTAATTCGCATTGTAGCGTTACTATAAAACTATTACCATCTATATCCTTCTCAAATCTGTATCCATCTATTTGGTATTCTTTTAATACCGTTCTAGTTTCCTTTCTGTCTCATTTATTAACTCTTTAACGAATAACTCATTATTATCTCTTTAATTATTTATATTCCGTCGACATTTTCCTTTTTACTAAATTCACTTATGCCCGGTTTCTGAGGTACTTCTAACGGCAGTTTATCTTTTCAATAAGGCTATTGGTTCGATAACTTATGAAACTGTGTTTCTGAACAACGAATTGTAAGATAAACTTGGTTTAAATTTAGGTTAACTTAACTGACCAATGTGTACCGTTTATCGGTTCCATAACTTTATTTGAAGTTTTACCTAATGTCAACTTTTAGGTTATGAAGGGTTAGCTTCGAGCTGCAGGTACAGTGTCAGTGAAATTAAACTTAAATATCTATTATTAATATTATTAAAATTTGTATTACAAGCCAATTCAAACATTGTTGCCTTAAAGCTACATATCATGTATATTAATGAATTTTGGAGGAACATTGAGAAAGGGTTGTCTACCATGCACTCATTCAATTTCTCACACATCCCTTTGACATCGAATGTAAAAGAATGCTGTTGTCTACGCTCATTTAACAATATCATCAGTATTTTTCTAAACATTGACATATAGCCCTCATCCCTACTGTTTCCGATGATCGCCATCAAGCAAGCGTCGATCACTCTGTCAATGAAGAAATTCTTGGAACTTACATTTGTTATGTGACTCGCACACAAAGCTTTGAAAGCTTCCTCACTTATAAATTTTTGATGTTTCATGATAATGTCACCTATCATGTTACTTGCAATGAATAAGGCATTTTTGATAAATGTTAAGTGAATTCCATCTATTTTCTTTATTGCAGTCGTCCTTACCAAAAAGAGCCTCCCCCCACATCCTATTATAGTCCTCTTCTTATAAAAATGTAATGGAATGTAATTTATATTTTTTAATTCCTCAACTACCAAAAGATTTGATTTGTCCGTTGCAGATCTAGTGTGATGTGGACCTCTAAAAACTATACCTGTCATAAATCTTTTGTTTTTACCCTTACTGACAATATTCATTTTTATTGGTACACATGCTATCATTGAATGTGTGGTTCTATTTCCTATAGAGGTGTTGTACGTGCCTGAAATACGACTATAAAAATTACTAAATTGGTCAATTATACCTCCTACATTTCTCTTCCCCACTTCCGAGTAAAATCGGTTTAGCCACTCCCCTATATAATTATACATATTGAGTCTGCTTCTCTCTTCAATAGTGCCCATTTTGCACTCCCCTAGCTCATTGTTTCTTGAAAGATCTTCATATAAGGGTTCAAACCACTCTGGATATTCTAAATTCTTTATCTTCTCCCTTTCAGGCTGTGTTAGACTCTCCATTTCTGCGTTGTGTATCTTTCCCTTCTTACCTATCATCAGTGCGTCTTTTATGTCTTCATCTAGGTTATCACGAAATGCAGTTTTATTTAAGTCAATAAACCCGAAGTGCTTATTCTCCTTAGTATTGTCTAACCATTGATCCACTAATTTTGCGACGGCATTTCTCAGTTTGTCTTCTCCTTCTATTAGTGTTATGTCGCCCGCCATTTTTAAAATGAATTCATCCACTGCATATAAATCATTGTGGTTATCTAGCTCAGTAGCTTTACAGTGGAAGAATGGTGTAATCTTCCCCTTATATGAACATTTTTCATCATGAGCCTCCCTCAATGGCTTCCTCAAAGCATCAAAAAGTATGGTCGGGGTAATAGGTTCTATGGTGAACCCACTCGTATCAACATTGTTTATATCAACATTGTTGTCTATGTTCCCCGAGAACAATCCTATCATAGACTCTATTGTGCTTTTGATGTAATCTGACCTAAACAACAATTTTTCTATAGGTGCCTCATCATATAGTCTGTCTTCTAATCCATATACTTTCATGGTAGCACGTCTTTTTATCAAAAAGTTGTAAGCTTTACTAATGCCCGGCATTTCATCAATTTTATTATGAGCATCAATAAAGTTCTCATTAAGGTCAACAGTAATTAAAGATGTGTGAGGCCCAGTATTTACATCGTTTGCATAGTTTGTCAAAACCTCATCTAACTTCACTGTCGTCTTAAGCTCTATATATATAATATTTTTTTAATTTTTTATGCAAAAATGTACATTTCTCTCATCTTGCGAACTTGCTCTCACTATGCTGTTTAGTGCTTTTTGTAAACAAGACCAATAATTTAAAAAAAGCAACTACAGAGTTTCTTGCCGGCTCTTCTCTGTAGAGCAGCCTTCCGAACCGGTGGTAGTTTCGGCATGAATGTGAGTGAACGCAGGGATTGTGAGCGATCAGGGGAGATGGAGGGATTGTAGGAGTGCAGAGTTGTGTGTGAAAGGTGTGAATGTAGGTATGACGACTGAGAGGTGTGTGTGGAGACTGCCACCTGGTGTGGGACAGGGGCCGTAAGATGATAATGGTGTTTATAAATATGACGATTTATAAGAGTTTTGTGATGAAACCTACGTAAATAAAGTTCCTTTTGAGTTTGAGTTTATAAACTTATTTTCTTTGGTGTCGATTATATCAAAAATCTTGTTAACTCCTACCATTCCCCATTTTCTAGCAAAATGATTTTGAATGTCTGCGGCTGTCGAGAGACCTTTTAATACAATATACCTATAGTCTGCAATCCTATCATCATTCAACAATTCAGCCTCAGGATCATATTCTTCGTCTGAGTAGTCATCCGTTGGCATATAATCAATTTCCTCATCACTTTGCATTTCTGGTTCATCGTCTACTAAAACTTGTGAAGGACCAGGTGAACCAGTTGGCTCAGGCCTAATTCTTTTAGTTGGAGGTTCCTCCTTCAAATTTGAGGCTGTCTTGCGTTTTAAGGATTGGATCATAACATCTTCTAAATTACTTGAGGGTTCCAGATTGGACAATAATATACACAGCATGTCATGACATAGTGATCTCTCCCTTTTCTGCCAATTCTCCAACTCCCAATGAACTGATTGCTAAATTATTATTAAAACCTAAATGATGAATAGCTTCATAGATTTTGATACCAGCAGTTCATCAGATACTGATTTGGAAGTACTCGAGTTTATAACAAATATATCTATGCCTAGAAATTTGAGACGTAGAAGGAATCCTTTCGAAATGTTCAGATGATGAATTTAAAATGAGATATCGCTTTGATAAAAAATACTGTGATACACCCAAGTGACATCATCAGCCCTGCTCTAGCTCCTGTTAATCATCGAAAATACACACTGTCTGTATTAGAGCAAATTTTCATCGCATTACGGTTTTACGCTACAGGAACATTTCAATTTGTCATTGGTGATGATATTAATGTTCACAAAACAACTGTATCAAGAGTGGTGTTTAAAGTTAGCAAGGAAATAGCTAAACTAGCTAGAAGTTACATAAATATGCCAAATTTTGAAGATCTGAGAGAAGTTAAGGCACAATTTTCTTCTATAGCTGGATTTCCTAATGTAGTGGGTTGTGTCGATGGATCCCACATACCGATTCATTCTCCAGGAGGTGATCATGCAGAATTATTCAGAAATAGAAAAGGTTTCTTTTCCATTTACGTCCAGGTTGTTTGTGATGCAAAGTTAACAATCCGAGATATTGATGCTCGCTGGCATGGATCAACACATGACAGCACAGTATATCATAATTCATTTTTACGAGCGCGTCTGGATAACAATGAGATAGATGGTCATCTCTTAGGAGACAGTGCTTATCCTTGTGGGCGGTATATGATGACTCCATTTTTAAACCCAGCCTCAAATGCAGAAAAACTCTACAACGAAGCACAAATCAAGACCCGGGACACAGAGAAAGGACATTTGGTGTGTGGAAAAGAAGATTTGCTTGCCTTTCTCAAAAACTAAGGCTGAAACTAGATCATACTGTAGCTGTCATTGTTGCTACAGCTGTATTACATAATATAGCTTTACAGCAAAATGATACTTTTACAATTGAGGAGTCGGCACATGAAGAAAATACAACAGAATCAATTGAGCTGCCTCTTACATATGAGGGAAACCATTTCCGTCGGTTGTTGTTAGAGCAGTATTTTAGGTTAGTAACATAAGACTTCCTTTTATTTACCAACTAACACAGTATTTTCCTGATTGTATTCCATCTATTAAAGCTGAAGAGAGAAGGAGCCAATGCCTTGCCCTCTAGTAAATCATCACTCATCATAATCCCTCGAGAACCTTTCTTTCCTATTGCTTATCAGTTCTACAAGTGATATTTAAACTATAGACCAAATAGTAATGCTCGTCCAGTTTGATGGTAAAATAGTCCATGCAAGTACCAATTTATTGTTGGAAACCAATAAACTACACATTAATTATATACATAGAAAAATTAAATGAAAGAGTAAGCATGTAGTATGTATTTATTTATAATTAAAGGTATGAAAGTTTTCAAAGCTATCAGAAACATAATTATAGTTATTTACAAATTAAAATTTTTCTTTTTAAACTTTAGGTCAAGTTTTGCGTTCTCTAGTAAAACTTTTTTTAGTTCAATATCTATGTCGAGCAAAATTTCATTTTTCTCCAATTTCATAGTCTCTTGTTGTTTCTGTATTTCCAAAATTTCTACACGGTTATTTGTCTTCATTTCTTCATATCTTCATTTAATTGCTTTTGATTTTTTCTTTTAATGATTGATTTGCTCAAACTACATATATTTTTCTCTTTTGTTTCAGTTAAAAACAATCTTTTCAGTTTTGGTGTACTTTCTTCTTTCTTACTATGTGGTGATTCTGCTTTTGCTTCAAATTGTACCAAGAAATTCTGTGAAGTACCAATTTGCACATTCTCATCTGATAATTGTGATTCAATATCTGTATTAAAAAGTATTATCTTAAGTGTATTCTTGATTGTTTTTACCCCATACTAGGAAAATCCAGTATCGCAGGGGACTTACAAATATGAAATCAAATGGACACAAAGACACCAAGGACCCGTTACAACAATCTGTAGGCCATACAAATTTTGTTCTGACTTGGGAGTCGAACCCAGGACTTCCAGACCATATGCACAGTCCGTTACCACTGCGCCACGGCACCCCTATGGTCCTTATATTTGTAGGTCATTTATGTTTAGAATTATACTTATATACATTACTACATAGTTTAAGGTTTATTGAATACATTTTAATGATTGCCTAAAGCTAGTATTTATTTGAATTATTATATAGCCAATGCTACAAATATTTGCAATAGAAATATGTTTAACATAATGATTCATTAATTGAAAATAACATAATAATTAATTATATTCCTTACCTAAGTTGTAAAATGGTGCTGAGGAGTCAAATTCATTAGATGGTTTGAATTGAGGAGTTAATAAAGCCACAACTTTCTCATCTACTGCAGTGGTCTTAGGACAAAATGTTCCACCTCCTGTCTTGTACATCTCGGACTGAAATTGATGAGAGAATATGATTAATTTTGTGAAATTTAAAGTAAAATGTATTAAAAGAACGTGGTAAAATTAACCTTATCATCACTCAAGTTCTTACTCCGGTTTCTGATATGGCATTATATCTTTGTGTTAATGCCATCCATGCCTCTTTCTTGGCCTCTAGAAGAAAGAGGCATGAAGAAGAAGTCCCGTCTGTCTTCTTGTTGTCAATTACATGAACAAATTCTTTGGCTACTTCTACAAGCAGCATCTTCTCCCTTTCCGTAAAATTTTTGCTACGTTTACCCGACTCCATTACTGTTATAATAACGATAACAACGGCAAAATTTTAAATAAAATGATAGTGCTAAATAAGTAAATAAAATACCACGGACACAAAACACAGCGAAACCTCTCAGCCCAAGCAATGAGTTTGACGTTTTTTTTTAATAATGCGTTTGACAAATATTTCTCTTGTAGAATACACAAAATAATTATAATTTACAGGTAAAAAGGAGCGTGGGTATTAAGTTACCCTCAAAAATAATAATAGTACACATAAAAGTAGAATTAGTGACGAATTAAAACGATAAAATAAATTTTAAACTCGTATAAGGAACAGACCCATCTAGTGGTAGAATAAAGAATAGGCTATCGGTTCAATAGTTATTGAATGGTACGTTACGTATTCAGAAACGCGGTGGAGTTTAGCGGAAGTTTAAACTAGACATAACTTTATCGAATCAATTGTTATTGAAGATATAACTGGGATCTTCAGAAACCGGGCATTAATTACTTAACTTCTTCACAAATACGACTCGCGTGAAATGTGCCTTGAAATTAAGGTTAATAGAATAGTATTTCATTATTTCATCTCATTTCCGTTTATTACATATTCCGTCAATCTTTAACTTTTACTAAATTCGCTTAATTTCTTCACAAATACGGCTCGCGTGAAATGTGCTTCGAATTTAACGTTAATAGTATAGTATTTCATCATCTTATCTATTTAATCATTTCATCTCATTTATTCTTTTTACTCCTTGTAATATCTATAACTTCGATATTTACGCGTGTGATGTCCCTTGCTATAAGAATACGCGGAGAACTGGTATGTGATTTTCTCAAAGCGTGCAATAACGTTTTTATTTGTAACGCATTACTTTTGCTTTTAATAATTAATATTTCCTTTATTTTAGATTACTGCACAAATTTTCTAGATCCCTCGCTAACACTGACGGAGTAGATAACGATTGGGTACGTAGATAAATTAGTGCCCGTGCAGGTAAAAATATGCAGTGGGGCGCGTGTCACTGCCATGATTGATTTATCATGCAAATTCTTTAAATCGCAAGACGATTCATAACAAACGCTTTTAATAAAATCCACATTATCGTTTCCTTAATATATCTACAACTCTTGGTTGGCCACAACAATCGTCAGGGGATATAATAAGATCCATCTTCTCGACATAATCCCTGTTTTTACTTAACTTATCTATCTCTCGCTTTTGTGCTCTAGTCATAACAGCTACAACTTGTTCGTCACTCAATATTTCCACGTTTTTCGATAGATCCCTAGTCTCATTACCAACTTGTACTTCTTCTACTTTATTTTTGTGTACTCTCGTTATTAGGTTAATTAAAATTACACATTAGACCATTATTATCTCTTATTTTAGTGTATCATATTATATGATTATAGTTGAACCTATAGATCTATCTAGTACTTTACGTATAATACGCTACATTATTTTAAATAACAAAAAAAGAAGGATGAATAAAATTATGGGTTACTTCAATTTACGACGGCATCATGGCGGCGTCTCGCGGCATCTCGGCGGCATTTTGCAGCTTCTTGGCGGCATCTCGCAGCATCTTGGCGGCATCTCGCAGCATGTTGGTGGCATCTTGCGGCGTCTCGCGGCATCTCGGCAGAATCTCGCCAGCATCTCGCGGCATCTCTCGGCGTCTCGCAGCATGGCAGCACGGCACAATGGCAACATGGCTTTTCTGCTTTCCGTCACTTCTATTTTTTCCTTCATTTTCCTTCTTAACTTTTCTACACGATCTGTCATTGTTTGAATTTTCAAGTTATCTTAATCTTCTTCGACGATCTTGCTGTAGGTTTACCCATTGTTTGCAATTTATTTTTTTAGTTTTTTATATTCATCATCTTCATAGATAGCCATGATAGTTGCGTCTGGTTGCGACGAGTTCTTGACGAAGTCTCGAAGACGAAATATGTCTTGTGAACCCATTTTTCTGGTCGTTCTCACGCTATTCGCTTTACCGGGAATGTGCTGCGTCGTACTTTTGGCCCGCTACCGGACACCTTATGGGCGTCGGCATGGCAGGGTCGCCATTTGTAATGTTGGGGTTTCTAGGGACTTTAAGAAGAAGACAACCAGCTAGTTCAAACTGTCAACAACTCCCCGTTATTCACTTAATAATATAGTGTAAACTACTTACTAAGCTAAAGACGATACAATGTAGTATTAAGAGGTGTACATACTTGGTAATGCATTATTAAGAAGCATACACAGTAGGGGAGCGAGGGGCTTGTTGTAACAGTTTTCATTAAAACTAATATATCTTGAAATCTATTGATTAAATTTCTACTAAATAAAGATGGATGAATACTGTAACTCTTCCTCTACCAAATCAAGTAAAAATAATACCATAACTATTGGTCATTATTTTACAATCAATTATTTTCTAGAAGAAGTGCGGTGTTACAACTTACCTCGTCGCTTGGGGCAAGTTGTAACATCTACCGGGGCAAGTAGTAACGACAAAAAAAACGACAATAATACCTCTAATCATTTATTCTTTGTTTTTTTTTTAAAAAATCTCAAATACATTTTTTTAGTAATCAACACTTAAAAATTAAGTAATTAACAGTTTTATTTAGTTAAACACTACTTATAATCATCATGGCACTTTTAAATCACAGTAAGTAATTAAATTATTTAAGGTATGCTCGTAATTATCTCTTCTTAATAGCTATCTAACAAAGTATTATACTTATGTAAGAATCAACATTTGGTGGGTTTCATTATAATTAAATTCAGTCTTCATCTGAGTTACAATTAATACAAATAAAAGATATAATGTCTCCTGTAACACATCCTACATGTGCCCACATCTTACAAATGATACACTCTATCCAATCTTCTTTATTTGTATCTGTGTAAGCTTCACCACATACCAGACAATACCACTCTTCTGCTTCAGATTCTGAATCTGAACATAAAATCTTTTTTTTAGCTCTGTCCACTCCGGTTTTATTATTTGTTGATTTACCTTTGGCTTTTCCCTTCTCCTTTCCTTTCCCTTTCCCTTTAATTTTGTCATCTTTTTTCTGTTTTTTCTTCATCTTTTCCTCATATTCTTTTTGTAGAGCTTCCTTTTCAGGAGTGTCCGTTAATACTGTAGATTTTCTTTTGCGTCTGCTATTTGTATTAGTTTTTCTTGGTGGCGCCTTTGGTAAAGGTCTAATCTTCGATGGCGAGAAAGTTTTTTGTAGACCGGAGCAACTCGGAGTTGGTTCGTTTGCAGTTTCGATTTGGCTTATAATTTCCGTGGTGCTTATATCTAATTCAGGGACAGAATCTAATAGTTCTGGATTTTCAAGATTCAAAGATATATTATCTGTGACATTTACGTCATCTGGCTCTTGTGTAGGATCTGGACGATCAGTAACATAAGATGGCGCAAAGTCGGAGTCTTGGAAAATATCAGCATTCAAAGGCCATAAACCAGAAGCTTTAAATCCACTCATAATATTAGTAGGGTTCAGGGCAAGCGGTAACGACTCTTTCACAATACCTGGGATGTCATATATTGTCATCGTTTTCCCCGGATTGTTGTGCATCCATGCTGTCTGTGCCCTATTTGTGTAATTTTTAAAAGGACCGTACACTCCTACGTCTAAAGGTTGCAAATTGTGGGAGCAGTGCGGGGGAAACGATAACATGATGACATTATTTTCTTTGGCTTTTTCAACGACTCCAATATTCACGTGTGAGCTATGGTTATCAAGTAGCAACAGAACTGGCTCTTCCTTGGTGGGTTTTGCGTGTTTGATAAAATGATCCATAAAAATTAAAAATTCTTTTTCGGTCATCCATCCAGAGGAATTACCAGCACCAATGCAATCTGGAGGTCCACCACGAATAAACATTTCAGAATATTTAAGCCTGGGAAAAACGAACATCGGTGGAATAAAATTACCCGCAGCGTTAGAGGCACAAGCAAGTGTTACAAGAGTTCCCCTCTCAGCCGATGTGATAGCTCCAATTTGCTTTTGGCCACGAGCAGCTACTATTTTCTTAGGTTTTTGAACCGTTGTGACCCCTGTTTCATCAATGTTCCATATTCGAGAAGCATTAAACTGATATTTTTGGAGAAGTCGTTGATATATTTCAAAGAATGAATTAACGTTAGTCTTATTGAAAGACGTCGCTCGACTTAAAGACGTCGCTTCTGGTGTCCTTAGAGATAAATGTGAATTTCTGCGCATAAAATTTTGGAAACAGTCAGTACCAGCCATGTTATTTTTATGCCAAGAAGGAGGAATGTTTTTAGCACTAAGCTGCACACCGCATTGGTGAGCTAGTTTCCTTACTTCTATAGGAAGTAGTCCAAAATATATATCGGCGCACTTGAGTAGGTACGAAGCTATCTTATCTTCCTCTTCTGCAGTAAATACTTGTCTAGGCTTAACATAACCAACTCTTAATCTTTCATTATTCTTCTTTTTCTTTATGTATCTATAAAGAGAGACGTGACATAATCCGAAAGTCTGACTAGCTTTCCGAATACTGCATTTGTTTTCTAAAACTTCAGCTGCCGCTAACTCGTACACTTCATGGCTTTGTGTTGCCCGCTCTGACTTTCTTTTATACACTCTCATTCTAAAACAGGTATCTACATCATAACTTGGGGCATGTTGTAACACGTTACAACAAGCCCCGGGATTTTGTTACAACTAACCCTATGGTATGATTTTCAACATTTATCAAGATAACTATTTAAACAATTTAGCAATCATAAAAACTGTTACACACTATCAGAGATAGATAAATTTGAATGGAAATAAGATATAGAAAATTTGAAATTAGTCGATATTAAATACGCAAACCGAAATTTTACGACAGTACAATTTTATATTACCTGGCAGAAATGAAGCACGTGCACACTTCCGCTCACTGCGCCGGCCGGCGGGACATTGGCTATGGCAACATGATGCGGCGCGGTTTATAGGTTAAATCGAGTCAAAGAAATACGTTAATAGCGTTTAAGATCCTAGTGAAAAGGGCCTGTTACTACTTACCCCTGTTACAACAAGCCCCTCGCTCCCCAACAACGAAATTGCATATACGTACTTCACACTCCAACTCAGACTTTTGAAGAGACAGAAACTTAATAGGAAGCATGAAGAAAGTTATTTAAAAAAAAATTAACAGAAGGATAAGTGATGCACTTAGTACGCTCTACTCACAACACAATAAAAAGAAAAAAAAAACAGCACGTTCTGTTACAATTAAATTTAAGAACGTCTGATTTTTATAACGAAAAAAATAAAAATAATTGCAAAGGAAAACAAACAAGCAAAATCATAAAAGAAAAAAAATGCTACTAATGTGTACTTTATAAACGTTAGATACAATTTTTAATTTAAATTAAATAGTGACTAAAAAAATTATTGAAATAAGTTAACAAAAAAATATAGACACTAAAAATGATATAAGTGTCGTAAGACCAAGATATTAAAGTCTTATAATTAGCCAATAATTGTTACCCGGCACCCAAACCCTTCAACCAGCACACAGTTTAACTGCTTACCCGACGTTACATAGGGGGTTTAGTCCCTCCTGAACGAAGGTTCAAAAGCCCAGATGTAAGGTTGAAATACCCAATTTAATTAGGTATTAGGTATAGACCTATTAAATAATAGGTCAAGTCCACTAAAGAAAGATTCATTTAAATATTTAAATTTACATGCATTTGGTTCCACTTGAAGGTTCCTATTTCACCTTATTAAACTAACATTACGCACACTTCGAATAGGTAAATCCAGTAAAGAAAGGTTAAATTAAATAGTATAATTTACATGCATTTGGTTTCACTTCAGGTTCATATTTTACCTTATTAAACTAACATTACAAACACTTTGAATAGTTAACTCCTTTAAAGAAAGATTAAATTAAATGTTTAACTTTACATCATTTACAGTTATTTGGTTCCGCTAAGGGTTCAAGACATTACTACCCAATACAGGTCAAGCCAGCCAGCCTAAACTTCAGTCGGTAGAACTATGGGCGTGGGGGTTGGGATAAACCAGTACTGATCCTTACCATTTAAAGTTAAGCAAGAACGCTAATTAAATTTCAAACTACAACCTTCCAGTTTGAAAACTATTAAATAATACTTAGGGGGCGCCAGGGAATGTAAGAGTCCCGGATCCCTGAGTCGACGACAATGGTCAAATTCTTCCAGTTATCAAAAAGGTGTCGGTCCCGGGGTCCTTTAGTTAAAGGTAGTAGAAGTCCGGCCTCTCAGTTTGAGAGCCGAGCATGTAATAAACCGTAGAATATTCTGGTTCTTAGGTGAACCCTTAGAATACAAAGTAACTTGTATTGGTTTAAAGTAAAATAATAAAGGCTTAAAGAAAACCCAATGTGGTAAAAGAAAATAGAATTAAAAAAACCATCCCGCCTCAGCTGGATTGCTAGGCGGACTCCGCTACAGCACGGTCAGCTCCGCAGGAGGCCGGGGCTGGGCTCGAGGAACGGGTCTCGCGTCCAGGCTCCAAAGGCTCCTCTGGATCCTGGCAGCGAGACGAATCACTCGAGCGGCCACACCTGAAATCGGCCGCAAGGGGGATCCAATTACAAAGGGAAACTATCTTACCTTCTAACGGAAGGAATATGGAGGGCCTAGACGGGAAGTCCAAAGGTCAAAACTTTAGCCAGTCCACGTGGCCGTCCGCCAACACAACACAATGGAGTCACGCGGTCCACTTGCATAACCCGGCGTGGCGAGACAATATGGAATACGAAGGATTAGTTATAATGCGTGTAAAACTCACTGCTGCAAACAATGGCGGAGACGCTTCTCTCTGCTCTGACCGGCCGGCGACGCGTCCGCCTATTTCACTGGCGAATCCTTCGTTACCCCGTGTCCTGTAACAAATTAAATGTTCACAGCCCAACCCAAATAACTTGGAAGGACCCGGAGATCTCTTCCAGGTTTTCACTTACCAGTAACCAGACGTAAAACCGCGTACGTCCGATCGCCGCTCCCAATGGAATGCAAATGGACGCCCTTGACCCACTTGTATCCTGTCATGGCTCCACTGCCAAATCATCACCGGCAAATGCTAAACTTGACGTTGATGTTCTGAAACAATTACAAAGTGCCAGAACCGAGCTAACGAACTTCACCTATCTTGTTGTTGACAAAAATCTTGTCTTGATATAACTAACGTTTAATCCGGTTACTTGGGGTAATTTGTATTTACTCGTCTGGCCATCACACGTCTTAGACAACCCCACAGATTAAATAGGGATTGCGCGTTCGAAAAGTTGCTATGGCACAAGCCGATATTAAAAACTAATTTCACTTCCGGTGATAATTAATAAGTAAAAAAAAACTATTTGCCAATAGCAGCAAATTAATTTTGGTTTGATTTAATGACAACTATTTAATAATTAAACCTCGATTTGTTAAAAACAACTAAATAATATGGATCAAAACTACCACAGCAAACTGGCCAGGTGGCGCCACTAGCAGTCAGAGACTGACGTCCAACGGACTGACATTTAGAGTTACACCAACCTAAAGTCATCACAATATTGTGAATTTAAACAAAAGCAAGTGCAAAATCGTTTGGCTTTTTAGCCAACCTAATATTAAACAAAAAACGACCAAGCGACACGTACGTTGAAAAAAATAACGTAACAGTACCTCCCCAACCACCAGAATCTCAACGCTGGCCCTCCAGTGCCAAAGCAGGCCCAAAATAATCAAGCTTGCCTACAAAAATCCGCAACACTCGTCCATGAAGACTGGTACTGAAAAAGGAAAAATTAACAAAGTAAAAACCAAAGAATAACATTGAAACCGATGCGCGATTCAATAGTTAACGCGCATACCATCGCAATACCGAATTCGCATGACGTTTCCCCGTGCGACTCCGGGAGCAAGTCTAATACATTTACAAACATGTAAAAGACGAGTCCGAAAAAACAGAGATGCGAGGGATAAAACCGCAATACCGAATTCTAATGACCTTAGTTATTGCTACTCCTGGAGCAAGTCTAATCCATTTACAAACATGCAGAAGACGAGCTCGAAAAAGAGCAGAAATGCGTGTGGTATTAGAACGATACTAAACGAGATGACCGCCTAGAGCAACGCTGGGCTGGTTCACCAACCTAACACTAAAAAAAAATTAACCACCACCAACTAATGAGAAATTGGCTAGCCGACTTCTATTAATAAGAAGTGACTTGTTCGCCCGTATATATGTATAAAAAAAATACCATCGGAAGACGTTTTCCACCACGCAGCCTACACGCCCGCCATTAAGGCCTCTTAACTCAGGACTCTCATTATGCCGCCTTCCCAGCAGTCCGGAGGTTATACACTCTTGACGAGTGTCTCTCCTGCAACATCCAACATGAGGACGAATCGGCACCATACAATGCAATTGTCTTTGGTGAATCCGTAGCAGTCACCGCCCGCTGCAACTAGAAAATTGGGTAGGCTTTATTAAATTCACCAAAGACAACGCCGCCAGTGACCGAAACGCAAAGACCATCAAACAATCTTTCAACGGTACCCAAAAAGCAGTTCCCCTAAAGTTCCCAGTTGCATCCTGTGTCACCGCGACCTGCTAACACCACAAACACACGACGACACGGCGCTACTACCGCGGCATATACAGCCACCTATGGTAAAACACAGCCGTGCCAAGGCATATACAGCCTTCAGAGATCATTACGATACTCTACTAATGGTTTAGACAAACACAACTGACACGGCGCTAACAGCGTGGCATATACAGCAACCTATGGTAAAAAACAGCCGTGCCATTACCCTATCGAAGATATCACCTAGGGGTATAGGTCTGTCTGGTTGATCGATATGAACTGGTGGAAACACAAGCTAGAATGAGCTGTCTTACGGTATCCTTGCCGAAGACATCAACACTACTAATTGCCTCCCAGCTATGCACAGATTAGTAATAGTAGCTAGCTACAGATGCGACAGTGCTTTAACTCGTTACATCCCACTCCGTCGTTTTGGCGCTGCAGTCGCATATTTTGACATAATTTTAAATAGGTACCTATACTTTCTGCGTTGTAGCATAGATAGTTGTGGTATAGATAGTGATTGCAGTATAGATTTTGATAATATGTCGATATCGACAATGTTACTAGTGACGTTTTAATTTGTCGATAGAACTTAAAATATAGGGATTGTTCCTACAGATACTGCTTTGGTATTATAACATTAGAAGAAAACAACATTTAGTGCTAATCATTTATTTAATCTTTTTTTTTCTTAATCGATGGCTTCTAAATTTCTCAAATGCTTTATTTTGAATATTAATATGTTTTAAAAGATGTTTCTCTTGTATTTTGCCACTTAAAATTCTATTTATAATATTCCACCAATTATGGCAATGCAGCCGTATCATTAGGTTCACAAAAAACAATTGCAAGCTTTTATTATGTGCTTTACCGCCGAGCCATGACATGTTGTACCTATTATTGATAATGTTTTGTAGGTTCTTTTTTATATGTTTTTTATGGCAATTTTCATTTAAATAATTATGAATAATTTCTGAAATTTGCCTGTAGCTTCTTAAAAACGTTTCATTTGGGTATGCCAAATTACTATTTTTCAATCTTTTATATTATCGAAATTGAATATATTGGTGTATCCCCTGGATTTCTTTAGTAGTATACGTATTTGCACACAAACTGCACTTTTTTTTTGATAATTTTCTACATATGTTGCCAGCAGTATAGGCCGACGTTTGAAACCTTACTTTTTCATCTACAGCATGTTTTTCAGGTATTACACCATCTGTTCTAATTAAAGTGGTCTTAGAAGATTACTGATGGCACATTTATATTTATGTTCGATGTCACATTTCCTTGTTGCTAAGTCTACTTTTAGTGAATAAATAATTTAAATCCACCAAGTTGTCGCCGTCATCCTCTTCACAATTTGACATTTTAGAGTGAGGGTTCAAAATATTTGATATTATCAAAGATTTGTATGAGTAAATAAATGCATTTGCGTCTGGATTGATATTCCTATAATTCATGGCTGTAATGCGCGCGAAAAAAAAATCCAGGGGATCTTGATTTACAAATCTAGTGTAAAAGAATTCCACACCAAACTTTGAAATAGTAAATTGGATAACCTGATGAAACTATTCAAAGTTAGTATCCAACCTTCTAAGCATGGAGGTCTAACTTGTCTAGGCTTTCCAGTCTGTTTAGCTAGCTTGCTATTTACGCCAATAAATTTAACATTTTTTAAATTTAGTAAATGACGGTCGCCAAACTTCTTGAATCGGTGAATTGGGCTTGACAGCGCACCGCAGTTTTCCCTTTGTACCTCCTGGGGACCCATTGACACTGTCAAAGAGCTCGGCAAAGAAGGACACAACTTCAGCTGTATTTTTCATGGTATTTAGTGGGCTGCCGAGATGTTTGTCTGAAATTATTTTTTTCGTTATTATCATAATATTGCGTTACTTTATAATTTAGAAAACATATTAGACAGTGTTTGTAACACCATTTAGAACATTTTAGACCGAATACTGAAACGTCAATCAGTTTTAATTTGCGTTTAAATCTCTGTCTGTCACTGTCACTCCAACGTGTATTGTGGCGACAGCAATACTTTTAAGAGCGTCTTAAACTTGAGTGTCGTTTGAGTATTCGGGGGTTAGAACCATAAATGTCTTAGACAAAGTCTGATATTTTAGTTTTAACTGCTATTTTTTTTATAAGTCCAAATTGCTGATACCTGATTGCCAACAGTGCCCCAAGTTACATAGGTATGTTAATTGTTTTCGTTTTTGGGGCTTGTCAGATGTACATATATGTAATCTAATAAATCAAGTTTCAAGCATCTGTGTTACGTAAAAAAAAACACTAGAAGCTAATGAAGTCGTTAAAACTTTATTTTTTTTAAGTACTATGTAGTTTATGGCATTTATAAAAATAAATAATATAGCCTGATCGCTTAAACTTTTATAAAAACATGCTCAATAATTGGAATTTATTTTAAAGTATTATTTAAGCTGATATGTTACTAATTCTCAGAATAAGAGCTTAAAGACAAAATTGCGAAAGATTGATTTCGATTTTTAAATGGAAAAATGAAATAACTTTTTGTAAATTTTTGTAACTCTTGGTAAATTTCAAATATTTCGTGTTTTTTTTTAAATCGTAATAACGCTTTAAGATATCTCTCTATCTGAACGCAAAAATGTATTAAATTTACCAAAAAAGGCATTTTATCTGTCCATTTAAAAATCAAAATTCCACAATTTGGGTGTTTAAGTTCTTATTTTAAGAATTGGTAAGATATCAGCTTGAATTGTACATATATATTTATTTTTGAACGATCGAGGCTATCTTATTTTAGTGTTGCCCAAATTCAGTCTTGGTCTTGCAGTCTTGATCTTGTTCTTGCGTTTTTGCAAGACCAAGACCAAGAACAAGACCGCGTATTTTTAGCAAGACCAAGACCAAGACTGACCGTGCAAGACTTGAGCAAGAACAAGACATAGCCTGCAAGACTCTTGGGTCTTGCAGTTAGGACTTAGCGCTATTTCACTGAGTAGTTAGGTGTAACAGTTCGGTGTATAGGTAGGTACGCTTAGGAATTCTATGAGACGCAAAAAACTGTATCAAAGAATATGAAAAACTGGACCTATGCGCATTACGACTAATACCATAAACATAGCGAATAAAAAAATATCTATTAAAATCAAACTGAGTGCATGCATAGTTATGTTTTAACCATCGGCACTTTGATAATGCGGCATCAAAGGTTTTGTACTTACTTCTCAAAGAAATTTGCCGCTTTTCGGAAGTACATGGTTATGATACACGCGCCGGCGGCTTCTTTTGAAATCTAAAACAATCGTTGCCGCCACGCCAAATCATAACATTTGACACTATTTCGCCATAGGGCGTAGGTATACTCATGCAAAATAATTTCCTAGTAGAGTACCTACAGGTGTTCCAAAGAATAAATAAGTTTCAGAGTGCTTAGAATGAAAATGAATACATTAAACTGATCACGCAAGTAGTATTATGATTAGGATAAAATGGTAAGGATAGGTAGTAGATGTCATATTAATTCATTCTAGTAAGTATATATTATAATATTGATTACTTATATGGTTTTAAACTAATTACTTAGGTACTATTATTGTACATTTAGTCATTATATTTCTTAAGTTTTTACAAGAAAAAATAGCAAAAAAGTGTTCAAATATCACCCGTTTAATAAATATTGTAGCCACTTTTAAATATACTTGAAACGTGTAAAAACATTCTACAAAACTAATAAAATAATATAAAAAGCGTAGGTACTTACCTACTAATAAAATAAAAAGCCTGCGATAAGAGTTTTGTATTACTTACCAGCCCGAATATCTCTGAGAGAGATGATGAGAGTAAGTATTTACTAGCTGTGCCCGCGACTTCGTCCACGAGGAATAGTAACTTTGGAGGTATAGTGACGTTCAGGACTTATTTATTTATTTTAAAACTTCTGTCATCAAACATACAAACGAACTCTTCAGCTTTATAATATTAGTATAGATGTACGCCAAAACATTCACTTATATGTAAAGAATAGTGATTGGCACTAATTCTATTTTATTCACGCGTCGCGTCTGTACAAGTAGGTAATATTTAGTGTGTGTTTGTACGCCGCACGCGGCATTGTTTGATTTGCGGCGGCATCCTTTTCATAGAGCCGGCACGTGGCGAGGCGGCGCGGTAGAAAGCAAGGAAACGTACTTTAAATAAAGGAATTATTTTAATTCCAGTCATTTCCAATTGAGCTGTGCTTCGAGTCTAACTTAATAATTGTTTTTTACTAATTCTCGTTGTTTTCTAAAAACGTATCACGTGTACAATTTAATATGAGTGATGAAGATTCAAATTATTCTAGTCCGAGTAACGAGAGTTTGAGTCACAGATCTAAAAGACCCAAAAGCAAATTTGAGGAGTTTTTCGAAATAATTCATGCATCCCAAACAGCCTTCTGTAAATTGTGCCAACATAAAAAGATTGAAATAAAAATGAAAAACAGAAACACTTCAGGCTTAAGGAAACATCTAATATCTTTCCACAAAAAGGAATCAGAAATATTTCTTCCTGTTAAACCAAAATTAAGTGGAGATATCACAAGCTTTTTAGTAACCGCTGGAAGAAGTGGACAGGTAAGAATATTTTTTTAACAGTTAAAAAACGAAAACTCCATGGAGCGGCTCGTTGTCCGGGGGCATGTGGAGGGCAAGCGATCACGTGGTCGATCACCTACGCGTTGGACAGACCTCATTAAGGCTGCGACTCAAACGACTATAGTCCAAAGTTCCCGAGACGCTGAAGACCGTAACAAGTGGAGACGCATCGCGGGGGCTGCTGTGGCCAGTGAAAATGCAGAATCATCAACCACGACCACTCCGTCAGGAGTGAACGACTAAGGAGGAGGAGCTAGCTATTCATGCGATACTTTCAAAAACGCCATTAACTTACGTAAGTATTTTTGAGTTAGTGGTGTTTTCACAGTTTTCATCTAGGGGTGCGACATATTAAGTATGTAATTATCGTCTTAAATATTTTTTATAAACACCCATATTTTCATTTAATCGGCCAGTAACAACTAAGTACTTTATTTTGGTAAATTACAGTACAGTGCAACCTTAATATAACAAATATCAATTTAACGATTTTCTCGATTTAACAACAACAAACCTCCTCCTCTTACACGCTCAAACCTAGTATGTTTTAAATAATAACACAAGATTTATTGTTTTGTTTCAGTCGGAAAACAGCAGTGACAACATCACGACAGCTACAGTTGATTGGGTGGTGAAAAAATATCTTCCCTTCTCATTTTTCGATGACGAAGCTACACAAGTATATTTTCGACGTATTTGCCCTAATATGGTGTTTCCTAAAAGGTCTACACTTAGAAGGAAAGTCAAAGAGCGATTTGAAGAGCTCCAATTGAATCTCAAGGAACGACTTCAACAATTATCATCTAAAATGTCTTTTACCATTGATGGGTGGACGTCAATTGCTGGTAGGAGTTACTACGGGGTTACTATTCATTATATAGACAACGAATGGAAGTATCAATCTGTAGTTCTTGATTTTATACCATCACGCGGTCGACATACTGGGGAAGATATTGCAACGATTTTCCATGAATGTTTATTGGAATATGGCATAATTGATAAAATACAAGGTATCACGGTCGACAACGCAACTGCAAATACCAAATTTATGTATGAACTGGGCAAACAGCTGCCGCCACACTTTGATTCAGACAATCAACATTTCCGGTGCTTTGCTCACATTTTAAACCTTGGTGTACAAGATTTATTAAAGACCTTAGCATTACACTGTGAGTCTGACACTAACGCGCAAGATCAGCAGTACGAAGACTATGCAGACGAAACTGAGGATGAGGAAGATGAAGAATCTGCACCAAATATTGCTGACTCGCGTACATCTGTAACAAAGTTACGCAGTATTTCCAGTAAAATAAAAAGAAGTGAGATAGTGAAGAAGAAGTTTCAGTCTGCTTGTGAAGCAGCTGGCGTGCCATCAAATCTAAATGCCATTCTTGACTGTCCAACGAGATGGAATTCCACACATGATATGATTGGATTTGGTTTAAAAGTGAGAGCGGGCATTGACATATTGTGCAGTTCTGTCACCGAATTAAATGATTTTCAAATCACAGCTAATGAATGGCAGGTATTTGAAAAATTACATAAATTTCTAATAAACTTTAAACTTTTAAGTACAAAACTTGGTGGAGACAAATATGTTACATTACCGCTAGTCATTGTATCATTCAATCTCTTGCTAGATAAAATTGAATCCATGGTAAAACAGTTAGATGAGAAACCTAATCGATCTGAAGTGGATGAAAGGCTCATTCTAGCTTTCCAAGCAGCTCGAGACAAAATGCTTAAACATTACAAGAAGAGCAACTGGATTTATTGTACTTCTTTAATTTTAGACCCAAGGCATAAGGCTCAGACTTTTGACCTGACAATGTGGGGGAAGCAACTTAAAACAGAAAGTCTGCGCAAGTTCAATGAACTTTATGAAGAATATAAAAGTCTACACTCACTGAACAAATCTCTGGAATTACCAGAAAAAGAAAATAAAGTATGTGATGAAGATGAACACGTAATAGACTTTGATAAACTCTATGAATGTCCCTCGACGTCATCTGGATCTTGTCTTCAAGGCTTAGTGATAGACGAGTTGGAGGAGTACCTGAGAAAACCAAGAACTGCCAGCTCGGAAGACATTTTAGATTGGTGGAGGACGCATGAGACAGAGTATCCGATTTTATCGAAAATGGCCCGTGATTTTCTCTCAATACCTGCAACTTCAGTACCTGCTGAGAGGTTATTTTCTAAAGCATCATTAGTCATTAGAAAACATAGAAATAGGTTAAGTGATGAGTCAGCCAGATGGTTACTTTGTATTAATTCTTGGTCAAAAAAAATTATATAAAGTATCATAACCTAATGATAAAGCTGTTGATTTGTGTTGTATTTTATTTTTTATTCAAATAAATGATAAATCGTAAAACTCTTTTATTAAATTTCTTATAAGTTGAGGGTTCAATCTCTTTCTAGACAGATAAGTATTGTTCTTTAAAATACAGTCAAGTTATTGTAATTAATTTGTTTTTTTACATGTTTTAGCAAATGTAAGCTTATAAATCATAAATGTTTATTAAGAAACAGTTACTTCCATGGAAAACGACATATAGGTCAGTTGATTTTTCGAATTTCTTATCAAATCTTCAGTTATTTATTAATCTGCTTGATCTGTGCTTGCTTTGTGGCTATGTTAATGTTGCTTGATGGCTATGTTAATTCAAGCTCACAATGTTCCAATTCTAATACGTTTTTCTAAGATTTAAAGTAAACTTTTGTCCCGGGATATAGTGCTTATGGCTGCTTAGTGCTACCCTACTTTGATGGGTTAAGAAAAGAAGAAAGCAGGTAGGCAGAATAATCGGAACCTTTAATTTATAAATCGTAGCTCGGTAGAGGTGGGTCATACAAAAGAAGTGGGTTAGAGCCTATACAGTGGTTAATTCCCTCAACGGTCTAGCACTCCCCTGACGTCATAGGCCGCGGCTGGAGACGAGTGCCCGCGCGTCGATCGCCAGGTCCAGATGTGAAGGTTCCGTTCGCGTTGTACCGCTATTGTCCACCACGGGAAGCCGATACTTGAACGTGAAACTTCAAACGTAGAACTTCAAATGGTATCTTGAAAGGTGAATCTTCAAACGTAAAACGTAGAACGTAAAACCCTGTAAGGCGCAAAAAGCGAAGCATTACAGTCTGGCCGTAGACGGTGAGCATCCGCGGCAACGCCCTTAAGGAAGCACTAGGTATGTAGTTGTGCTGCCGTGGATGTTCACTATCAGATACGGAGATTACAAAAGTTCGGTTACCTAACCGTTATTTTCATACATTTAAATTTCCTAACGGTAATTATGATTTTGAAACTCAGATCAGCGTAATTACTAAATCTGGGCTGAGGCATAAAGAATAGAAAGCAGTGAGCGACTAACAGAATTACCGACGGATGGGAATACAATTAAAAATACTATAAAGAAAAGACAAGGCGATAGGAGCCGTTACGGTTTGCAAAACTATCTGCTAATTTAATTTGTGCAACACTTACCCAATCGGGGTTTTAATTCATTTGTTCAGAATACGTTTAAAACAAACTATTGGTCCGTTAAAACTTGAACACTCGGTTACGAGTCTCCTCCGAGGCAAAACTGCCGTGCGTCCGCCCTGACGATCAATTTCGTAATGGCGGCTACGTGAATGCTAGCTAATGAGCGCTCCCACCGCGGCGCGGTCTGTGATGCGCACGCGCGGCGGACCAAGGCTGCATTCAGAGCAATTAACTTGTCGCTATATTCAAAACGAACGTGTTGATAAAGAAATTTAACTGATTTAATTCTGATTTAATGTTTATTATTATTATATTATTAATTAGAAATTGAGATATGTAACAATAACGTTACACTTTAATAAATAGTAATAGACTAATAGGTAATTGCAAGACATGCAAGACCAAGACCAAGACTGGGAGCGCAAGACCAAGACCAAGACCAGGTGTATTGGCGCAAGACCAAGACTGGCTAAGTCTCGTCTTGTTCTTGCATTTGGGCAACACTATCTTATTTATTTTTTTATATGCCATAAACTATGCAGAGTATAATTTTTTTAAGATCTAGGTAAGTCTAGAAAAGCGTCTAGTATTATTCAATTACAGTACAATAATTGGAAACTTGGTTAATTAGATTAGGTATATATCTGTCAAACCCCCAAAACAAAACAATTAACATAACTACTTAAATTGGGGCACTGTTGGCAATTAACTGTCAGCAATTGGGTTTTTATAAAATAATAATAATAGTAATAGCAGTAAAAAATAAAATATCAGAGTTCGTCTAAGACATTTATGGCTCTAAATGGTGTCTACCATTCTCTTAAGGCTTTGTATCTTGCTTCCAAACACTCTTTATAATGAAAATATTCTACTCACGAACAGTATGGGTATAATTCAGCATTGCCGCAATACGTGCACTCAAAACTTGAACTGCTGCTTTAACTTTCATCTTATTTATTTGTTTTGGGTCAATATGTTCGAAAATCTTTTCATTAATGCCAATGCCAATATCAATTTGTTCCGATAGGCGGTTTAATGTCCTCGTATTGGGAAGAATAAACATATTTTCTAATAGTTTATAGCCCTTTGGACTTTGTTTAAACAAGGCAAGGGCAAGTAATTTCTCTTGTTAAGAAAATCTTGCTATTTTCTTATTTGGCACAAGTCTTAACAGCATACACAAAAAATTTTTGGCTCTTTTATTCAATTTAGCAAAATGTGCCATTAGCTTTAAGCATTCTGCATGTTTCTGGGCATTTTCAAGCCTTTGGATATTTTATTCACCCTGGCTAGTCTTAGATATTCTGACACATTTTTTTATATATTTATGTGTTTTGAGCTTCATTGGTTTTTTGAAGTCTTTACCTGAAATCAATAAATTAATAGAATTATAATCACATAAAATTATATGGGTTCTGTAGTTGTTTTATTTTTCATGAGAATATAATGAATAAAAAATGTTGTTAAGAGGCCGTGCACAATAATCACGTGCTACAGTTTAGGTAAATTCACAGGGACGCTATGTCTGTGTGCACCGTTCACGCACACAAGCTTCAGATAGAGCGTTGAGATGAGTTAAGAGAGCGCTTAAACAGTTTTGATCCTATAGATATTTTTTCTTTTGTAATTATTATAAAGATAAAGGATGGTCATATTTGTAGAAGAACCGACAACCGCTGGGGTAGACGAGTTCTTGAGTGGAGACCGCGATCGGCAAGCGTAGGGATAAAACGATACCAGTGAATACAAATACTTACTCGATACATTCCTTCCGATACCAAGTACTTTTGGTATCGATACTTTTTAACTAAGTATCAAGTAGGTATCGGTCAAAAGTACTCGTATCGGTAAACCAATAGACGAGAACGAGTATTAAAATTGAGACATAAAACGTTTTAACTATGCGAAATACTTTTCGCTATCATTTTTAAAAAAATTAACATATCCTTGTCCTTATTTTGTGTAGTTGTCAAACTTGTTTGTCTATGCCGAATGAGATGTGTTTCTCTGAAATTTGTGCTTTATTATTGTAAAGTTTCACTAAAATCCCTTCAGTAGTTTTTACGTGAAAGAGTAACAAACATCATCCAGCCATTCATCCAACCATACCTACAAACTTTCGCGTTTTTAATATTATGTATTAGTAGGATTCATTCATTGTTTTTGGAATGCATCATTCTCATTTCAAAATAACGTTGTTTTGTTTTTTCGCTTATAAAGCATTAGTTATCGATACTTTTCAATCAATACCGAGTAAGTATCGATCCTTTACAACAGATACTGTAACGAGTAAAAGTATCGATACCGCTAAGTATCGTTTTATCCCTAGGCAAGCGTAGTGTGGGACGGCCCTCTGCTAGATGGAGCGACGATCTGCGAAAGGTTGCGGGCAGCAGCTGGATGCGTCAAGCTGAAGACAGGGTGCTATGGCGCTCTTTAGGGGAGGCCTATGTCCAGCAGTGGTCTAAAGTGGGCTGATGATATGTAATTCAGTGATTGATAATTCACTATTCTGTTTACCTACACGGACCACTGAACTGAAACGGACTACCTTTGCACCGATGTTTGACCCATTAATTAAGTACCTACTTTTTTTACAGGTATTTGGCGACTGGAGAAAGCTATAGATCTTTAAGTTTTCAATTGGAAAACTATTACCGGCTTGATCGCCCGTTTATTCAAAGTTTACATAATTTATTTATTTATACAGCATGGAAGACTTACAGCAAGATAAAACACATGCTAATAATTTTGAACGGTAGTCAGACAGCCAATAACAAGTCCTCACGTTTAACACTAGAGTATAAAAAACATAACCATGAACTTACAATTTAGAAAGAGAAGAATAAAAATTACTAAGAAACAGTACCTACTTAGTAGTTAATATAATAAAAAACATACATAATCCAATATGTGATTACTCCACCTCGTGGTCTCTGAAAAACCCAAGACTTAGGCGCCGCCTGGCCGTGACTATACTAGTATTAAACACATCAATATCATGCTGTTTACATAACTTATTTAAATTTCTACTTGCACGCACAATACAAGAGTTTTTTCTATAGTTCGTTGACGCAAATGGCACAGAAATAGGTGGATTAGAGCGGGTTCTGGATGGTATATTAAAATTGAATTTAGATAAAAGTTCGGGGCAATTAACGTCATTTTTGAAAATTTTTAATAGAAATATGCAGTCAGAGATCCCACGACGAATTGACAGAGGTAGTAAATGATACTTTTTACAAAGATTCAGGTAATTTTCGGATAATAATGAAATAAAAATATAAAATTACAACCTAAAATACGACACCATTTTCTCTCGACTCAAAAAATAGAACACCAATCATTTTTAAACTTAAAACAGCTTTCTTACTCTAGCGTAAAATATTAAAAAATATATAACTAATAAGGTTTTATATTGACAATAAAAAATAACGGCGGTGGCCCCTCACCATCGCCAACAGTTATTTTTTAATTATAAGCAGTTTATTTCTATTGTTTTACTTGCCGTGGTCGATGCGAATCGAAAATTTATAACAATAGATGTTGGTTCTTATGGCAAAGAAGGTGACCCGTGAACGCTGGTGTCCCACAAGGCTGTGTGCTTTCCCCAACTCTGTTTCTTCTGCATATCAATAATATGTTACATGCTGATGACATTCATTGCTATGCAGACGACAGTACGGTGGATGCCTTATACTTTGGCCACCCCAATATTTCTCAGGCGCACGTCCTTGAGTGTCGGAGCAAAATTGTGTCTGAAATCGAGGCTACCTTAGACCAAGTCTCGCATTGGGGTCATCACAACTTGGTGAAGTTTAACCCCCTAAAGACACAAGTTTGCGCGTTTTCTGCCAAAAATGCTCCCATGGTCGTGCCTCCTCAGTTTCAAAACACTCCTCTTGTTATTAAGCCGAGTATTGGGATTCTCGGTGTTGACGTAGGGAGCGACGTTCTATTTCGCGGTCATCTGGAAGACAAAGCTAAGCTGGCCTCCAAAAAACTGGGTGTCCTCAACAGAGCGAGGCGGTATTTCACGTCGGCGCATCGCCTCCAATTATAAATACGGCCACACATGGAATACTGCTGCCACCTCTGGGCCGGGGCTCCACAGTACCAGCTCCTTCCTCTTGATCGCATCCAACGTCGTGCAGCTCGAATCGTCAATAGCGATAGTCCTAATGATCGGCTTGATACTCTAGCCCTGCGAAGAGACGTGGCGTCTCTATGTAATTTCTATCGCATTTATCACGGGGAGTGTTCTGAGGAATTGTTCGATCTTGTCCCTTCCGCTTCTTTCCGCCACCCGCCAGAAATACCATCAATTTCATCTGGACGAATGGGTGTCCACCACCGTGCGTTTTTCAAGAAACTTTTTACCGCGCACAACCTCTTTGTGGAATCAATTACCAGCGGAGGTATTCCCGAACCGGTAAGACATGGCAACCTTCAAGAAACGAGCCTATTCCTTTCTTAAAGGCCGGCAACGCACTTGCAACCCCTCTGGTGTTGTGGGTGTCCATGGGCGGCGGTGATCACTTACCATCAGGTTGGTTATTTCAAAACTAAATTGGTTATTTCAGTGCCAAAAAGTTTAGAATAGCAAGCTACAATTGACGGGCTGGTTACATATAATAGAGTATTGTAAGCAAATAATATGCCGCTGATAATTGAGCTCATGGACTTATGATTGATTAAATATTTTTTGGTATAAAACGTAAGCAACACTAGTTGCTCTTTTTATATCGCTATTTTTAGGTACCAGGCCGGGATATCATAAAATGTTGTCTAGGAAGTCAATTTCCTTTTCTCCATATTTTTGCTGCATTCCATCAATACATGTTAAATATCTTCTATTACACTACAGCTGGGGATTGGGAGAAGGTATTATTTTCTTTACAAAACCGAATGCCTTAGAGCAACGGTTAAGGTAGGTTTATTGGGCTTGTCTGATATATCCATGGAGTTTCGTGTAAAATTTACAGGAACATTGTGGTTCAGGTTTTCTGACATTGTGGCGAAACATTTGCTTCTCCCTTGGTATGTAAGACCACGGTATGCAAACTTATTTGGGTACGTGAGCCACCAAAATGAAACGATTGAACTTCTGAAGAATATTTTGTATTATAATTTTCGCAAAAGTCCTTATGAAATGATTTCTTAGGTTTTCGCGATTATTACACATTGAAATTAAACACTCCCGCCACCACGACTGCTGCAAAGCATTCGAAACGTCGCACAGTGGGGCTTTTATCAAAATTAGGCGGTCAAATTTATTTTATGTAACTATTTATAATTACTATATCTCAAAAAACAATTGTTCATAAAAAAAAACACGTTTTATTGATAAAACAAAAAAAAATCAGGAAGAGGAGTCCCACGTCTCTTCACCAGAGCTGAATCCTTTCGTTTCATTGTCAGGCCCTTCTATGCCACTTTCCTCGTCCGAGGAATTCTCTTCAGCCATGTGGGGCTGAGCTGACATAAGCATTTTTATTGCTTCTTCGCTATGTGGCGTAGACCTGTTTTTAGGTTTTGGTCTTATGCTAGATATCAAGGGATCTGAGCTGAGCAATAATCTGTTCATTACGTCTAAATTGCATTGCTCCTTAGAAAATTTTCTAGCGTAATCCTGCCGATACAGTCGAATATGTTTATTACGCGCCTCTGCTGCTTCTTCAGATAATAAACCTATAGGCAAAAGTGCATTTTCCATGACAGTTGCGCCATGAATTAATATTTTATGCATCGTGGGAGTCAGGGATATAATTCAATGTAAATCTTGGCAGTCTCATAACCATATAGAGCAAACTTTTTTAAATCTACTTTATAAGAGCTGGATATGACATCCAAAATCACTTTCAAGCGTTTTAATAGATTTAAATCCACGCCGGTGATTTCAGCAGCAAGTTCAGGATTGGCAAAAAATCTTCTACTCGTATTGCCATCGTTGGTATTGCCAAAACCAGCTTTCGGCACATCTACTAGTAGGCCCATTTGCTCTCTAAATTTTTTTTTGTATTTCTGCCTTTTTCGGTTTGACAATGTCTGTGTCATTTTCCGACCTTAACTGCCATTTTTGATCAGGAATCTTGTATGCTAAATGAAGTATGCTTTCAAAAAACACGGATAAGCCAAACTGTAATGCGTCGCTATCAACAGTTTTCTTCATATCGAGGTTATTAAATTCTTTTGATGTAGCACCACAGATGAAGCATCTCATGGTTGAAGTAGTTGAAGTTGCAGCGTTACACACTTTTGCATCAACCATAGTCATGACGTGCTTTGCACTTAATAACATTTCGCTCAGCACGAATTCACTGGTTTTCAATGCATTTATAGCCTCTTCGACATTTGCGATTTCAGACTTAGTGTTATCCACTGTTTCTTTAGTAAAACGGATCCTTATTGGTCGACAGAATCGTGTCGAAGAAGGAGTTGGATTTTGTCAAACAACTTTTTTGTTTGAACCACATATTAACTGTAGCGGAACAAAGCAACTTTGGAGAATGTTGCTGTCACTCGCATCTCTATCTTGCATTTTTTGTTTGTATTGTGATGTTGCGACCCATCACAACCCCATTTTCAAATTAGGGTCAAAGAGTGACGGTCTTGTGGACTTAATTGTTTAAGTACATCCTATAAATATGTTGCCAAACGTTTAGCTGTATGGTCCAATAAATCCTGCAGGTTAATTTCAGCACCTGTTTCAGTTATCCGATACGCATCTTTCGCCGGATAACAATTCTTTTTTGCTTCCTGTAACAATTTGTAGCTCGGATAAAACTTCTTGTTGCTATTTCTAATTATTTCATATTCGCCTTGAAAGATCAGCTTCCACAAACATTGAGAGTGCAGTTGTTGGATCTTGTTTATTACACTGCTTGGTAATTTTGTAAGCATTTTTATATGCTTGAGCTGTCTGCGAAGAGTTGGTAATGTTTTTTAAAATATTGGATGCAATTCTCTCTCCAGAACTTTGAAGGGATGTCTGAGCAGCATGTATTAGTAATTCTTTTTTAACAGCACTGCGCACTTCCCTTGTTTTTCTGCGTTTACTCCTTTCACTTGAATCTATAAATGACTTTCTTGGTCGACCAGAAGAACGTCTTCTAGCCCTTGGTATTTCAAAGGTTCCTTGCAACTACTTATCATTCTTTTGAAGGAAAAGCTGTGATTTTTTATGAGCTTTACCAGAAAAACCTGACGCGCCGTTCAACAAAGTTAGCATCTTTATTTTGGTAGCCATTTTAACTTGAGGAGGTAGATTTTTTAATGTGCTCAACAATGAAAGCAGAAATAGCCGATCTTCGTCAACCTCAACTGTCTCGCGTAGTATCAGCTCTGTTGTCTCACGGCGTCTTTGCTCAATTGAATTGTTTAACGCTTGAACAAAGGGATCATCGTCTACTGTTAGTTTACGTTTGTTTGTAACTTTTTGTTTAGGTCGCTCGCCTACTTGAGTGCTCTCCAATTTTCTTCTTCTACACCTTCTTCTCTGATAGCTACTACTTTTTGTAGAAACTGTAACTGCTTAAAATATATGTATTCGATTTTGCGGTTAGTGGCTCCAGAACCAGACTACATTTTTTTAGCGACTTTTTGACTTCCCGCGCCTAGCATGATCTGATGCTTTTCCATCTTTTTTGCAACACTAACTAATTACTTTTTGTTAATTACAGGTACCTCGCAAGTGGATGTACGATGAGGGAATTGCATTATAACTTTCGTCTAGGACAAACAACATTAAGCACAATAATTGTTCACGAATGTGTTCTATGAGTAATCGATTGATGTGAGGTTACATCCCTAGTGAATAAAAAAAAAAAAAAAAATACTGACAACACGGTCAAAGATGGTGAAGGGCGAATTATAATGTTTTAGCTTTGTAATAAATGTTGGTGTAAAATAAAGATGATTAGAAAATATAAACGGTATGTGAATCGTCAAATAACCCCGCCAACTCGAAAAGGCTAACTCCACGTAGTGTCCAAAAGCCAATCTTCCAAACGTAGTCTGTCGCGTCGAACCCACGCTGCATCGAAACCAATCTCCTAAACATGGCGACCGAAATTTGCAAGAAGATGGAAGATCAGGTGAGATTACGCGCTGGCCTACGCACTCAATTTACGCGAAACAGAAACAAGTTGTGTGAAAAATTGGAAGATACTGAAAAAGATATATGGATTGAAAACCTCAAAAATATTAATGAGAAATTAGAAAAAGCTAATGAGGAGATCCAGTCACTAATAGTCCAAAGGACAGATTTTAAAGAAAGTATGATAGGGAAAGAATTAGAAGAATGTGAAAATTATACCATGAAGTGGCTCAAGATTAAAAATCAAAACTTACCATCAAAACCAAAAAATAAAGGAAGTATGAACCTACCAAAAATAGATATACCTAAATTTGATGGACAAATAAACAATTGGTTACCTTTCTGGAACCAATTCAGAAAGATACACGAAAGTGATATTGATACAGAAGATAAGTTTGTATACTTGATTCAAGCAATGTCTATGGAATCGGATGCCAAACTGCTTGTTAACAGTTATCCTATCTCGAAAGAGAATTATGAAAAATGTATAGAACATCTTAAATCGAGATATGGGCGTGAGGACCTTCAAATACAAGTTTACGTCAGGGAACTTTTAGCCTTAGTGCTTCAAAATGCTTCTGGAGGCGGAGAGAAACTAGCAGTGCTATATGACAAAATTAGTGCACATCTAAGGGCGTTGGAATCACTTGGAGTAACAAAGAATCACGCTTCGTTTCTACTACCATTAGTCGAGTCTTCTCTTCCTCAAGATATATTAAAAGCATGGCAACGATCCAAGAATAGTGAAAATATAGATGAAGAACTCAATAATTTACTCAAATTTTTACAAAAGGAAGTAGAGAATGACCAGAGAATTAAGATGACCAATACATTCACAAAAAGTCATACCCCAAAAGATGAAAATGAGGTACCTACGGCTAATTGTCTGGCATCAATGGTGAGAGAAAAAAGTAGAAATACCTGCTTATGGTGCGAAAAAGATGGACATAGCAGCATTGAATGTTATAAAATACAAAATTTAACTATAGAACAACGTAAAGAAGTTATTATGAAAAAGAAAGCTTGCACAATCTGCTTAAGAAGAGGACACTTTTGGAAGCACTGTAAGACTTCAATAAAGTGCCTTATTTGCAATAAACGTCATTCAACTGTTTTATGTAACAACAAGGACCAATCACCAAGCAGTAGTGAGAAGACAACAACAGCAACATCATCATCGCATGGTAACATCCTACTTCAAACTGTGATGGTACTGTTACAATGAGATTCTTCTATGTCTTTTTAAAAAGTAATTTATTACACGACGAATGGAATAGAATGAAATTACACTTAATATCGGGAAAAATGGTTACGTGTGAGACAGATGAAGGCTAGGAGAAGACTGCCCGCCGGTCGGGGCGGTCTGAGCACGTAGAGATTGGGATTGCTGACTAGACAGAAGGTTTAGCCAGCGTCAGGGAAAAAGTATACTACAGAAGGGTATAACAGCCCCCCGGAGAAGAGTAAACTTCGGGGTTGCAACTCCGAATGTTTACAGGTAGGTTAGGAAATTCGGAGCCTAGGAGGAGGCGTAAATGGAGTAGGAGATGGAGAAGAAGGTGTTTGATGATGTTGGGTAGGTGTGCCGAGGAGTTCGATGGGATCTGAGCGAGTCTCAGTACCCTGGCGTATAAGTCTAGACAGGTAACCATTTTCTTTCATAAAATAGAAGATTTTATACAAAACTAAACTTAATACTACACATGAAATAATAATAGTTATTATAGAGTGATGTGTCCCATATTTGACTATAAACGGTGGTTGGTCTATAATTCGATCCAACTCAGATAAATAAGTTTTAATTTCATGATTTGAATGTAGATTATCTAAATTGGATTCCCGAAGGTGTACAGGGGGCACATCATCTAGTTTTACAATATCTAGGTTAAAATTAGAAAGGTTGATTACATTAAAATAAGAGGACACTGGTAAGATACTAAAATTAAATGAGGGACCCTGTGGGGTCAATACAATATTTTTACTGTATGCGGTACATTGATTAGGTACCGAGATTATTCCGGCACCATGGATAGTGTCCTCGGTTACTTCTGAATAATTACAATCTAATGTTATTTTACTTGACCTTGATTGAACAAATAGCCACCTATTGAATTTTAATGGATGCCAGATATCTATAGTACCTGGGAGGAATTTAGGTTGGCATGTTTCGGGTATATTATTTAAAACCCTGGTTAAGATCTCACTTTCACAGATCGGATCTGCGGACACAGAATAAATGTTCATAGTGTTACATATGTAATACGTGTCACTATAGTCACGACAGTATTCTAAAGAGTTGAATTTGCAGTATTGCGTTTTGTCATTGGTCATGGCGATGTACTTAGTACTAGGTAATAGCATTCCAAATATTTCCGATTTGTTATGCGGCATAGGTAAAGGTAAGTTATGGTAAAGAATATATTCTTTCGGGAAAACTAAAGGAATTTGAACAATAAAAATGATTCTATCCGTAGAATAAAAACATTTCATGTCGATTACTTTTAACATCGTATGCATATCATGTAAGTTTAGGCTAATCGGTAAGTCTACATTGTTAGGTAGCTTATTATAATGGTTGGCGAGCTCTCGGAATAATTGCGCGGGCGTTAAGACCGCCGGGCTTAAGATATTTTGACTACAGAATATAATACCGTTCGTGAGGTCTTCAAGTTGGAATGATAAGGTGAGTATTGAGGTCTCCAAACTATTCAATATGAATTCAAGTCTAGTAATAATGTTATTATTTACCGATTCCTGAGAAAAGTTTTTAATTATGGATGAAAGCTCGTCAACCGCATCATATAAGATAGCTTCATTGTTTTCTAAGGTTTGTAGTGATTGATTGAAAGAAGATAACGTAGAAGTAGTAACTATAATATTTTGTTTTAACAACGAAGCTAACTTTTGCTGATCGTGTTGTAATAAGGAAATAGCATTGTCATACTTTAGGGCATCATTTTCGTCTAAAGTGCCAAAAATAGTCCTAAGTATTGAACCACCAGCGCCAATCCAGGCTGATCTACTCTGTTTGTCGGAGATGAGGTGTTCAAAAGAATTGAAAGAGTCTACCATGTCGCGGTAGCGAACTGCTAGCGGTTCGACTGTACTAAAACATTCGTCGTTGTTTACGATACGATTTGATGAACAAAATTCTTTCACGATTTTTATAACGGATTCAATATTTTCCATATGGCTGGAAAAGTGAGAGATATCCTGCGGAATGAGGATATCTAAATGACCATTTTGAATCTTAAGTTTTCCTTCATAATCAAAGAAAATACCTGGACTTGAAGTAATTGGCTGGACAGACAGTTGCGCGTCTATCGTGGCCCTGAAAGTAGAACATAAAGGAAATGGAAAGTAAAATGCTTACGAACAGTTAATTTACCTTACATCTAGCTATGTATCATATGTCTTATTCTAGGAATAGTATTGAATGAAAGTAAGTATTTATTTTATTACTAAGGTATATTAATTATAATTTATTTACTCTACAGGTTCCACGTCACGCGGGAGAAGAAAAGAGATAGTATTTGCAGTTTTAATTTCATCATAATGATGGGTGACGTGTCTCCTATTTATCAAAAGAGTCAAAGTATTGTTGCCATTTATTTTAATGACCTTGAATGGGCCCTTCCAGCATGGAGACAGAGCCTTGCCTTGGCGGACGTGACTTTTCAGGAAAACATGGTCTCCAGCTTTATATGAGACAGGTTTAGTGCGCTGGTCGTAATAAACTTTAGATCTCTCCTTAGAGGCGGTAATATTTTCGATAGCTCTGTTTCGCGAGTGTTGAAGTCGGTGCTGTAGCATTTTCAAATATTCGGGGTACGTGGTTTCAGGAGACGATTCGAAAAGAGAGTCAGGAATGAATGGCTTATGACCAAAGAGCAATTCATAGGGAGTGAAATTAGTAGTCGAATGGACGTTAGTATTATACGTCATCATCGCTGTGTGTACATATCTGGGCCAGTTGTTAAGGTTGGGATCTACGAAGGATTTTAGATATTCTTTGAGAGTAGAATGACTCCTCTCAAGAGCACCTTGAGTCTGTGGGTGATATGGGCTGGACCAGAGTTGTTTGACCTTAAGGAATTTACATGTCTGCTTAAACAGGTCTGAAGTAAAGTTAGTTCCCTGATCCGTCAGGATAGTTTTGGGTATACCAAATAGGCTAACGAAATGAACGAGGCAGTCGGTGCTTTCTTCAGCAGTCGCGCTACGCATGGGGTACGCGACGGAGAATTTAGTTAAATCATCCTGTATAGTAAGGATGTATTTAAGCTTGGCCGTGCCGGATTCGGGGAGCGGACCTACAACATCCAATGCTACTCGTTGAAAGGGGCTAGTAGAGGTGGAAGTGATTTGCATGGGGGCGCGATTAGTTCTCCTGAGCGCTTTATTGAGTTGACAAGAGGTACAGTGTTTTACGTATTCTTCTACGTCTGACCGCATACCTTTCCAGTAATATCGCTCTTGGATTCGTTTTAGCATTCGCGTGGAACCAAGATGTCCTGAGATGGGAAGGTCATGATTTTGGTTAAGGATCTTCTTTACTTCGGATGGAGTCGGGTAGATAATATCATCGTGATATAGGTGAACAGTTATATTTGTCCCATGGAATAGGTATCCTAGCATGTTATATATTTTAACCAAAGAATGTTTATGGAAAGGATTCTTAAAGTCCGATATTCCTACTTCATTTATAGTAGGGTAGGACATAATTATTTGGTCACGAGCATATTTAAGAGACTTGAATATGTCCGGATATGGACTTTCATCGAAATGATGGACTTTGATGAAGAGGAAGAAGTAAGTTTTGTCTTCAGCATCAAGGCATAGGAAGGTAAATAGTGATCTTTCTTTCTTCAGAAGTTCATCGCGATCAAGACTTGGGCAATTATCGAGCACCTCTTGAACATATGGCATGGATTCATCCATGTCTATTGAGGTAGGTATGATTATTAGTTTTTGTATACTTTTTAGTAAACTTTCATTATGTTCAATGATACGAGTATTGAAGGATTTTTCAGGTGACTTCAGGAATTGGCTATAATTTTCATCGAGTAAAGGTAAGTTTTCAGGTACTGGAGGAGGAGTCCCAGGATTGGGGTAAGTAGATCTAGGTAAGGATTCAGGATTTTGCCAACTAGTAGAAGGTTGGGGCTCTGGTTCTACCTCACGACGTGTTTCGCGATCTACAGAATTAAGGTAATCCATTACTTCGTCTTCGATTTCAGGATTTATTAGATCGGGATTAAGGTTCGATGGAGGAGAAAGTGACAGATCTTGTGGATCAATGTTTACCTTGTCAGAGTATAAAGGATTTACAGGGTATCTGGAAAGGGCATCTGCAGCTGAATTTAATTTGCCTTTGCGGTAAGTGATTTCGTACTCATATTCCTCCAGCTTTAACCGCCAACGTTGGAGTTTACTACTAGGATCTTTGTGATTAAATAGCCATATTAGAGGGCGGTGATCTGTGACTATTTTGAACTTTCGCCCATAGAGGTAAGGGCGAAAGGTTTTACATCCATAGATGATAGCCAACAGTTCTTTCTCTGTGGTGCTATAGTTTATTTCACTTTTATTAAGCGTACGAGATGCAAAAGCAACTGGTTGGTCCTTGCCTATAGGACCCTGGGACAGTACTGCACTTACAGCGTAATTTGACGCGTCACAAGTGAGAATAAAAGATTTGGAGAAATCAGGATAGATTAGTAGCGGAGCGGTAGTTAGTGTTTGTTTTAACGTATCAAATGCTAATTGTTGTTGGTTTTCCCATTTGAATGTTGATTCCTTTTTGAGAAGAGTTGTCAAGGCTTTAGCTGTTTTGGAGAAGTCGGGGATGAAACGGCGGTAATATGAAACTAGACCTAAGAATGATTTTACATCTTTTGGTGTCCTTGGAATTGGAAAATTAGCGACGGCTTTGATTTTATCGGGGTTAGGTTTAACACCGTGTTCCGTGATTACGTGACCTAGATAACAGACTTCGCGTCTGAGGAACTCGCACTTTTCTGGTTGGAGTTTAAGGTTAAATTTCCTCAGTCTTTCGAATACGGAGATTAGATTTGCGATGTGGGACTGGAGGTCATACGAATATATCACGATATCATCTAAGTAAACAAAACATCGCACGCCTTGAAAGCCAGATAGGGCTGTGTTCATGAGTCTTTGAAACGTAGAAGGAGCGTTTTTTAGACCAAACGGCATTCGGGTGAACTGAAAATGCCCCTCGGGAACTGAGAATGCTGTTTTTTCTGCATCCTCGTCCTTGATCTCTATTTGATGAAATCCTGAGGCTAAATCAAGGGTGGAGAAGTACTTGCTGTTGCCTAATTGGTCTAAGATTTCTGTGATCTGGGGAATTGGAAAGGTATCGCCTACTGTGATATCGTTGAGTTTTCGATAGTCTATTACTATGCGCCACTTCTGTTTGCCCGAGGCATCTTGTTTCTTAGGGACTATCCAGATTGGGGAAGACCAGGGGGAGATAGATGGCTTAATTATTCCCTGGTCTAACATTTGGTTGATTTGTCTATGAACTTCGGCTTTGTGAATCTCCGGGAATCTGTAGGATTTTGTATTTACAGGATTATCGGATGAGGTTTTAATTTCATGTTGGATAGCTTTAGTGTAGGATAGTTTTTCTCCTGGGAGGTAGAATATGTCCGAGAAGTCGGAGCAGATTTGGAACAGGGATTGAGTCTCTTCATCATTGAGGTGAGATGTACGAAGCTGGTCTAGAACTCTATTGGTCCGTTGGAAGGCGCTAGGTATTTCGGAATAGGAGTTAGTCATATTAGGTGCAGAAAAATACGAAGATTCAATAGGCGATAATCTTAAATTGAGATTTGATTGAAGAGGAATAGGCGATTCTGAAATATTGGCGACTGTAAGATTAATTCGGTTGTTGTCTTTTACTTGAACGAGACAATTTGCAATTAAAAGATCGTCAGAGGGACTTTGATCGATAATGAGGCCGATTTTGATTTCTGGATTGACGACCGAACATTCTATAACAACTTCTGCCCGGGGTGGTATAATGTAGGTAGGTTCGCAAAACTGAAGAGTTGTTTTTCGGTCTCCAAAGAGTAGGGAGTCTGTTGAATAATCAATAGTGCACTGAAACGATTTTAGGAAATCATTACCGAGAATACCATCGTATGGCAGATGGATCTTTCCTACTACGTGGAATTTATGCTTAAGAGGTTTGCGGAACGAGTCTGCTAGCAGTAGATTAAGGTTAAAGTGACCTAAAGTTGCCGTAGTTTCCTCAGCAGGGTCAATACCCTTTATTAAGATTGGTTCTTTAGTGAGAGTCGGTTTAAACTGTATTGAATCTTGTTTAATGAGACTAACGGAAGAACCGGAGTCGATTAATAACGTAAGAGGTACTTCAGAAATAGGCGACTGAACTAGAATATGTGGAAGTAGTAGTTTGGAGTGATTACTGGATACTTCGTACACCTCGAGTGTTTTATGAATCTTGGATTCACTGGAACTCATGATAGGAGATACAGTGGATGCAGTGGATACAGTGGATGCAGTGGATACAGTGGATGCAGTGGATTCAGTGGATACAGTGGATGCAGTGGATTCAGTGGATACAGTGGATACTGCGGATACAGTGGATACAGTGGATGCTGCGGATACAGTGGATGCAGTGGATACAGTGGATGCAGTGGATACAGTGGATGCAGTGGATACAGTGGATGCAGTGGATTCAGTGGATGCAATGGGGATAGCATACTTTCGATTGGTGTCGAGTTCTACGTCTTGACATCTCATACGACACCTATGCGAGACGTTTCCTAGTTTTTTTGATAATCGACTTCGTCGCGAGAGTCGTCATTGTAATTAGGCGCGTACTGAGGTGCCTCCATATAATGCACCGGATTTGGTCTATAAGATGGCCCAGGAAGGTTAGGGTTTGGGTTTGAGAACCGCTGGTTGTTATATGTTCTTTTCCGGCAGTTCTCAATGCTGTGACCCGGGGACTTGCAATACCTGCACGTCATTTGATTTGAAGGCGGTTGGCGGAAATCATTTCTCCGGAAATTGTATGTGTTTGGATAGGACCGTTGAGGGTTTACGAAATCAGACCGTTTATGAAAATTGTCCGCCTGTCCCGGATTTATTGGCCTGTGCGGCGTGTTATATGTTTGGAGGATCTTCTCTTCAGACGCGGCGAAGTTGATTGCTTCATTTAAAGTTTCAGGGTCACGACAGCGAACAACAGTAGATAATTTAGGGTTAAGACCGACAATAAACGTATGTGTCGCCAGATCTTGCATGGCGGCGACACGGCCCGCAAGTTCGCCCTTCTTCTTTGTGGGGATTGATATATTTATTTCTGTTAGCAACTTTGACAAGCATGATTCAACCCTAAGTGCAAACTGGCTGATAGAGTCGGACTGTTTTTGTCGGCATTCTAGCAATTCTGATAGTAAGGCGGAGTAGTGTTTTCTTTCGCCGAACTGGGATTTCAAGAAATCCTTTAGTTGTTCCCAGTTCGTAAACTCCTTGATGGAACAAGCTGTTTCGGCTCTCCCCTGAAGTTGGCTCAGAATATATTTAAATAAAATGGGCCTCTGTATTTCCGAGGCTAAGTCATAGGCATTATTACAATTTGCTATAAACGGGCTTAGCGAGTCCCGGTTGCCGTCATAAGGCTTAATAAATTTCAATAAAATGTTCAACTCGATATCTGCCATAGTACTAAAACTGTGAAGGGTTTGTCTGGTGACCCTTGGGGTAGTGGGTGTTGGGCTCGGAGGGAGCTCAGCGTCTGCTGGGGCGATTTCGAGAGCTGATAGAGAAACTTTCTTAGTATCTGCTTCTACTTTAGGTACTTTGTGCATACTAATTTATGTTGAAGGAATGTCAATAATTATTTACAATTAATATTGAATTAAAATTAATATGACCAATGACTTACGCGAGCAAGACGACTAGTGTGTGGGCGGTAAGCAACATTTCTTCCAGGAACGGCCGGAGCGCGCGCAGCTGCGACGCGTAAACAGGATACTGCGATGACTCAGCCGAGATAGCGATGGGTTTCTTGGCACGTTACGACTAGTTTCTTCCCCTGGACACGGCGATTTCCTTCACGGGTACAGAGGTTTCTTCACAGGAAACTGAGGTTTTCTTCGCGGGGTACAGAGATTGTCTTCACGGTATAAAGGGTTTTTCTTTTTTTCACAGGGTACGGAGATTTCTTCACAGGACACGGCGATTTGTTTTACGGGATACAGAGGTTTCTTCTTTCACAGGATACAGAGATTTCTTCGCAGGACACGGCGATTTGTTTTACGGGATACAGAGGTTTCTTCTTTCACAGGATACAGAGATTTCTTCGCAGGACACGGCGATTTGTTTTACGGGATACAGAGGTTTCTTCTTTCACAGGATACACAGATGAGTCTTCGCGAGAGGCGTTTTCCCGGGATTTTCTTTTCGTCGAAAATCCCACCGCTGCCACCAATGTTACAATGAGATTCTTCTATGTCTTTTTAAAAAGTAATTTATTACACGACGAATGGAATAGAATGAAATTACACTTAATATCGGGAAAAATGGTTACGTGTGAGACAGATGAAGGCTAGGAGAAGACTGCCCGCCGGTCGGGGCGGTCTGAGCACGTAGAGATTGGGATTGCTGACTAGACAGAAGGTTTAGCCAGCGTCAGGGAAAAAGTATACTACAGAAGGGTATAACAGTACGAATACAACACAAAAACAAAAATGTTAACGTACGTGCACTCTTTGATAGTGGATCACAAAAAACATACATAAAAGAAAATATTATAAAGGAACTACAGCTACCCACAACTAAAGAAGAAACACTTATCCACAATCTCTTTGGGGGAATACAAACAAAATCACAACGTCATAAGGTGTATAATTTAGAAGTGCAAAACATGGACAACACTTTTAAAATTAATCTAGAAGCCATAGGAAGTTCTTGTATCTGTAATAATGTTCCTAGCTTTAATTATAATGACACTGTTATTTCAAATTTGTTAAAGTCTCACAAAATATCTCTGACTGATAAGGGTGATAGCCATGAAATCGGGTTACTGCTAGGAGCGGATTGCTTAGGTTTCCTGATGACTGGTTCAATGATCCAACTACAAGATGGACTAGTTGCGATAAATTCTAAATTGGGCTGGACATTGCAGGGCAGACAAGTAGGTGCTTTAAGTAAAACAACAATTTCCATGTTCTGCTCTGAGTTGACAGGTTACTGGGACTTGGAGACACTAGGTATTAAGGATCCAATGGAAACTAAATCAAAAGCTGCAATTGCAGAAGAAGTGTTAACATCGTTTGAAGAAACAGTGAGGATAAATGAAGAAAACAGGTATGAAGTTAAACTCCCTTTTAAAGTAGGCCAAGAAGATTTATTGTCTAATTATGAAAGAGCTAAACAAAGACTAGAGTCTACTACTCGGAAGCTAGTATCAGGAGGTAAATTTAAAGAGTATCATGATGTTTTTCAAGATTGGCATCAGGCAGGTATCATCGAAATAGTGCCACCATCACAGGTAGATCATGATACAGGCCATTACCTACCACATAGGGCTGTAATTAAAGAGTCTAGTCTGACCAGTTCATTAAGACCAGTATTTGATGCATCAGCAAAAGATAAAAATGGATTGTGTCTTAATGCTTGTTTAGAAAAGGGTACCAATTTAATAGATCTTATTCCCAATTTATTAATAGGTTTTAGAACTGGGGCTATTGGTATCACAGCAGATATACAAAAAGCTTTTCTGCAAATTAGTATTCCTTCGTCAGATAGAGACTATTTAAAATTCTTATGGTATGAAGATGAGAACCGTGACAGCATAATAGTGTATAGACATTGTAGGTTAGTGTTTGGGTTGACATGTAGCCCATTTTTACTGACTGCCACACTTATACATTACCTTAATAAAATAACTGGAACTCATGAGCAAACAGCACAAATACTTAAAAAGTCATGGTATGTAGATAATTGCTTAACAAGTTTAGATACAGAAAAAGAGACTAGAAAATTTATAGAAGAGTCTAAACAAATAATGAATGAAGCAAAATTTAATCTCCGTATGTGGGTGACATCACCATTGAAGATAAATGAAGCAGGTAAGAATATAATGCCAATTTTAGGTCTCAATTGGGATACCACATCTGATCAGATGTCTTGCAGCATGGGCAATCTACCTGCCTCTGATGAGATAAAGCAACTTACAAAAAGAGATTTATTGTCACTCACACAAAGGGTTTTTGACCCTATTGGATATACTTCACCGGTAATGTTGATACCAAAACTTATATTACAAGAAACTTGGAAGAGAGGTATCTCATGGGATGCTCAGCTTGACCCTGATTTGATGAAAAGGTTTCATGATTGGTATCAACACATTAATTGCTTAAAAAATTGTAAAATTCCTAGGAGATTGACTGAAAATATAATAAAAGAGTGTACAGTCAGTCTACATTTATTTTGTGATGCCAGCAAAGATGGATATGCTGCAGGTGTAATACTACATGCTAAAAAAGATAATAAAGTGACCACACAGTTAGTTTCAGCCAAGTCACGTGTCACTCCACCTAAACATATTAGCATTCCTAGATTAGAACTACTAGCCGCATTGATAGGAACAAGACTTCTCAAACAAGCCAGAGAAAATTTAAACTTATCTAACTGTCCAGAGTATTGCTGGACAGATTCAAGTGTAACTCTGAGCTGGATTAAACATGAACTACCTCTTAATACTTTTGTAGGTAATAGAATCAAAGAAATTAGACAGCATACTAATATCAATAATTGGCATCACATTCCAGGTGAACACAACTGGGCGGACCTGGCATCCAGAGGCTGCCATGCGAAAACTCTACTAGAAACACGTTGGTGGGAAGGACCGGCATGGCTACACTTGAACGAATCGGAGTGGCCTCAGTCCGACTTCAAAGTTGATGAACATCAGGTTCACCTGGAAACAAAAAAGGTCGTATGTAGTGCACAAGTATGTTGTAAGGAAAGTCTGCAAGATAGAATACAGTATTTCTCTAAATATTCAAAAATTATTAGAATGGTAGCGTGGATGTTAAGATTCATATATAATACACAACATTCACAAAACAAGAGAAAAGGAGAATTAACATATGAATACAGTAAGGCAGAAAAGTCAGTAATAAAACTAATACAACGAGAAGATAAAGAGATTAATAAAAGAAGTGGACATTTAACACAGTACTTAGATAGCGAAGGATTATTAAGAATTAAAACGAAACTTACCATATCAGATTTTCCAGAAACTATTAAAACACCTTACCTGTTGCGGGCAAAGAACCCTGTTGTCACAGCAATGGTACGACAGCGACATGAACAGCTTCAACATGTAGGAGCAAACCAACTAATGGTAGACATACGAGGTAGATACTGGATCATAGGTATTCGTCGATTGGTAAAGTCAATAATATCAGCATGTGTCATTTGTAGACGTTATAGAGCGAAAGCTACACAGGCTCCAACAGCTCCTCTACCGCCAGAACGCACAAGCTGCTCCGCACCGTTTCAAACCACAGGAGTAGATCTCGCGGGCCCGTTATTTTTGCGGAATAACGAGAAGTGTTGGATCGTTATATATACATGTGCAGTCTATAGAGCTGTTCACCTCGAGCTAACAAGATCACTCTCTACGGAAGCCTTCATCATGACATTGAGACGTTTCGTAGCGCGTAGAGGGCGCGCAGATTTAATTATGTCAGATCAAGGTACAAATTTTTATGGAGCTAAAAATTTAATTTCTTCTCTAGATTGGGAGGAGGTTCAGCGCAATTCCACGGTACGACGCATATCTTGGAAGATGAATGCACCATCAGCGGCTTGGTGGGGCGGATATTGGGAACGTCTCATTAGGATAATGAAAGATTTACTGCGGCGTATACTAGGTAAAGCGTCAGTGTCATATGAGGAACTTGTTACCATATTATGTGAATGCGAAGCAATAATGAATGGCCGACCTCTTACATATATTAATGATGATAAAAATGACTGCTTAGAGCCACTCACTCCAGCGCATTTCATTCAGCCCACATATAACACTGACATGACAGATTTTGATTACATAGATGCGAAAAGTTTGAATAGACGACTTAAATATTTATTGGAACTTAGAGAACAATTCAAACTACGTTTCAAAGATTAATATCTTACTTTATTAATTCAAAGGGGAAAGGAAACAAAGGATATCATCAATATTGGGGATATTGTCATTATAGAAACGGAAGAGAAGAGAATTAGATGGCCCCTAGGCGTTGTTTTAGATTTGTTTACAGGACGAGATGGTGTCGAAAGAACGGCACGAGTAAAGACTGCCACCGGTATTAAAGTCCGTCCTATCCAGAGGCTCTACAAACTGGAAGTATCCAGTGGTACAGGTAACAATTTTCCTTTAGTAAATAAGACGACTAAGAGTGACTCCTGTTTGGGGAACTCAGAGCAACTAGAACAGTCAATTATCTGAGCCAGTCCGGAGACCTCGGCAATCTACTCGTAGTGGTAGAATGGTTAAAATGCCTTGCAAATATGATATTTATATGTAATAGGTATAAGATGACACGATTTGTCGTTTGTCTGCCACATTTGCAATTTTGATGCCATAGTATAAGTTAATTTCTTAAACTAGAATTATAAAATTGATTTTAATGCCATCTATGAGTAAGTTAAGAATTTAAGTTTAATTGTTTAATTTTGTTATAGTGATTTCGTTTATACTGCCATCTATAGGTGAGTAGATTGTAAACCTTTTAGGTTCGAAATTTAATTATTGTGCTTGTTATTATTATGGTTAGCACCCTCTAGTGTTCAATAGTAATACAAAAAAAAAAAAAATTGATATTGTATAAGAAGTTATCTAAAATTAATATATCTTAAATGAATAACTAATGTATCATTCTTTTGGCGATTGGAGGATGTTCACGAATGTGTTCTATGAGTAATCGATTGATGTGAGGTTACATCCCTAGTGAATAAAAAAAAAAAAAAAATACTGACAACACGGTCAAAGATGGTGAAGGGCGAATTATAATGTTTTAGCTTTGTAATAAATGTTGGTGTAAAATAAAGATGATTAGAAAATATAAACGGTATGTGAATCGTCAAATAACCCCGCCAACTCGAAAAGGCTAACTCCACGTAGTGTCCAAAAGCCAATCTTCCAAACGTAGTCTGTCGCGTCGAACCCACGCTGCATCGAAACCAATCTCCTAAAATAATAAAAGAAGTGTGTGCCGTGATTTGGAATAAGTTGCAAACATGTTTATCACTTCCGGCTACTGCAAATGACTGGATGAAAATAGCAGATGGTTTCGAAAAACATGCCAACTTTCCACACTGCATCGGTAGTATCGATGGAAAGCACATAAGAGTGATTCAACCTGCTGATTCTGGTTCGATGTATTATAACTATAAACACTTTTTTTTTCATTGGTATTGATGGCTGCATGTGACGCTAATTATAATTTCATTTATATAGACGTCGGTGCCTATGGGAAAAGTAGCGATTCAGCAATTTTCCAAGAAACTGAATTGTATAAGAAACTCATAAGTAATACTTTAGATATTCCAGAGCCCCTACAAATTTCAACAAATAACCCAACGCTTTTCCCTTACGTATTTATAGGCGATGGAGCATTCGGGTTGAGCACAAATATTATGCGTCCATTCGGAGGAAACAACCTCAGTGCCGAAAAGAATTTTTTTAACTACAGACTATCGAGAGCTCGCCGTTACATCGAGTGCACATTCGGCATCCTAACAAATAAATGGAGAATTTTTGAGAACCATTAAATGTCCACACAGAATTATCAAAATCCATTGTGAGAACATGTTGTGTGTTACACAATTTTGTACGTTCTAGAGATGGATATTCATATGATGATACTCTGACAATAACGGGCTTTCAAACTACAACACAGCAAAGTTTCACTAGAGGCCCTCCTCTAGTGCTGCTACTACCACTCGAGATAATTTTACACATTTGTATTTTGTAAACGAAAACCCACTTCCATGGCAAAATAATTATATTCATTAATAAATACATACACAACTTCACTCACATCGGGCTTTTGGCTGTCCATGTTACACCAGAATCATCATAAACATTTATTGATAATAATTCATTTATAAAAATATATATTGTTGACTTACTGTGGTGTATGAATGCCCAACACTAACCGGAACGCATCCCCTCACTGGTGATTAGAGGTGCGGAAAAGCGTAATTTTCGTGTCACAGTGCGCTCCAATGTACGTTTAGACGCAAGCAACTGCAGACTACATACTTGCAAAAACTGTCAGGTACGCGTCGTAGGTAGTCTGTCTGGCAAGGCTTACCGTCCGCGTTACGTGAAGCGAGGAATTGAAGCGAGAGACTGCCTCGTTGGTCTAGTGGTTAGATGTGCTGCCTTTGGATCAACGAGTGTCTTTGTCTAAACCAGAGGCACTGGCTCGGAGTCTGGGTGTCATTTCTATCTATAATATGTATGTATTTAGAAAAAAAAATGTATATATGTAGTTTATCATCCATCTCGTTACCATAACACAAGCATTAAGTTGCTTAGCTTGGGACGAGATGGCGTTGTGTGAAATGTCCAAGGATATTTATTTTATTATTTATTGATGCAAAATAACAAAATAAAGTGCGTAAATTTTAAAAAATATATATTAAAAAATCAAACACTTACACATACATTTATTTACCAGACTGACCAACTTACCCAGTACAGTCTGGCATATCAGCTAGTACATTCAGAATACGGCTACTAGGACTACCTAAAAATAAGACTAATTTGTTTTATAATTACAATTTAAAAATCATATTTGCTGGAGTTTTCTTACTCCTAGTCGTGCACGTCTTTCATTGAGGATGTTCCCCGCCTTCGAGAACAGTCTATCGCAGGGAACCGAAGTCGCTAAAAAAATAAGTTTTTTTTTCTGGCTGTAACAGCCCGATGCGGGAAACTGTGGTGGAAAGTTTGCCACCATTACAAAGGATTTTCTGTCCTGCCCACTCCGGGGACATCTAAATACCTTTGAATTTCCAGTATGGCTTCCGAAGTTGGGGATCTTTCAGGTCGTACGGCATTTAAAATGTTTTCATACTCGCCCCAAATATCAAATTTGCGTTTAGCAGCAGGCTCTGGTATTTCAGTACGTATCGCCGTTACGTTCACATGATTTTTAAAAACATGGAGCTTGAATCGTGGATCCAGCATAGTAGCAATACCAATGGTCTTACTAACTTCCAAGTTCGGAAACCTTGCTTCAGTTTCAGATCGTAATGTATTACTAAGTTTTTGGATACTTCGTGAAGACTATCCACGAAATCTTCAGCGAAATTTGGTTAAGCGCTGAAATAACTAAAATACTTTTCACTACTCATAGTTTTGGTAAGCTGATCGAATGGTTTCAGAATGATACACACTTCTCGACAAATCCGCCACTCTTCTGATGTCAGATGCTCCCATCTATCGTTCGACAAAGCCATTGTATCCTTAATAGCATATTCAAGCTCGACGAAGCGCTCCAACATTCTTAAGGTTGAGTTCCACCTCGTAGAGACGTCTTGAAGTACTTTTTTAGGGTTACAAATACCGTTTTGTTTTTGGTAAATTACCAATTTCTCTGTCATTTTTACGCTTCTTTTATAATGAGCAACAATATTTTTCACCTTATTGATCAGCTCACGTAATTTTTTATCTGCAGTATTTTCCACTGTGCATTGTTTTACAATCAAATTTAGTGTGTGGGCGTAGCAACCGAAATGCTTGAAACCCATTTTATCCACAGCACTTTTCATGTTACTTGCATTGTCTGTCACAATTATGAGAACTTTGCCTCTTAGTTTCCATTCCTGGACTATGCGGAGCACATTTTCTTTGATCTTTTCGGCTGTATGAGCACCAAACAAAGGTGTGCATTCCAATAGTACAAACTTCATCGCAAATGTTTCGTTAATGTAATGAGCTGTTAACCCTAGGTACGCGTCATTTACGCTAAATGTTCAGATGTCAGTGGTCAAACAAACACTAGTTGCTTCAATTTCAATTTTTTTTTTTCCTGCATGCATAGAGTGCAGACAAGTAGTTGTTTGACAGCACTTTTCTGTCCGGTAACTGATAGGATGGGTTCAAGCCCTCCACGAATGCCTTAAAGCCTCTGTCTTGTACGATTGAAAATGACTGATAGTCATATATAAACAATTGCATCAGACATTTGTCTAATTTTCGCTTTTCATTCGGTGTAATTTTTTTACTAACAAAACGACCCAAAGTTCTTTGGTATACCAATTTTTTTAGCAATGATTTGTTCGTTTCTGATTACATCACTGGTTGCAGTATTATTATCGGCCTTCAGTTCATTAACTTGTTGTATATTTCGATTGGAGTCAGAATCGGAAGGTTCGGAAGTAGATGGCCTAGGGTCTGAGTTAAGCGGATGGTTTGTCGCAACAAACTGCACGGTTGGATGTTTACGTGTGTTTTTTTAGATTGGACGTTGATGATTTATAACTTAATTTCATCATCATCATCATCATCAGCCCACATTAGTCCACTGCTGGACATAGGCCTCCCCTAAAGAGCGCCATAGCGCCCTGTCTTCAGCTTGACGCATCCAGCTGCTGCCCGCAACCTTTCGCAGATCGTCGCTCCATCTAGCAGAGGGCCGTCCCACACTACGCTTGCCGATTCGCGGTCTCCACTCAAGAACTCGTCTACCCCAGCGGTTGTCGGTTCTTCTACAGATATGACCAGCCCACTGCCACTTCAGTCTGCTAATTCTCTGAGCTATGTCGGTGACTTTGGTTCTCTGCCGGATAATCTCATTACGGAGCCTATCCTTCAGAGAAACTCCAAGCATAGCTCGCTCCATAGCACGCTGAGCGACTTTAAACTGGTGGACTAGTCTCACCGTGAGTGTCCACGTCTCGGCGCCGTAGGTCAGGACGGGTAGGACGCACTGGTCGAAAACTTTAGTTTTCAAACTCTGCGGGATGGGCGACGAGAAGACCCGACGAAGTTTTCCAAATGCTGCCCAGCCCAGCTGGATCCTCCTCTTGGCCTCCCTGTCGAAGCTGCTTCTACCTAATTGCAAAATGTGCCCGAGATATGTGTATTCTGAAACAGCTTCAACAAGACGGCCATTCACAACGATAGGTCTCGGATGAATGTGATCATTCATCATGATTTTGGTTTTATCCAAATTCATGCCGAGACCCACCCGTCGTGAGGCTGATGCTAAGCTGGTCAGCATCTGCTGCAGCTCCTCCAGCGATTCCGCCATTAGGACTATGTCATCTGCAAATCTCAAGTGTGAGATGTACTGGCCATTTATGTTAATGCCCTTGTCTTTCCAGTCCAGCGTCTTAAACACATCCTCCAAAGCGCTTGCGAACAGTTTCGGGGATATGACATCCCCTTGTCTCACTCCTCGGCACAGTTGGATAGGTTTAGTACGCTGGTCCTGTACTTGGACACACATAGAGGCCTCATCGTACAGACATCTCAACACTTGGATGTAACGATAGTCCACTTGGCATCGCTGAAGGGATTCAAGAACAGCCCAGGCTTCGACGGAGTCAAAAGCTTTCTCATAGTCCACAAAAGCTAGACACAGGGGCCGATTATACTCTTCGGACTTCTGTATAATTTGCCTCACTGTGTGGATGTGGTCTATGGTGCTATAACCCCTACGAAACCCGGCCTGTTCCGGAGGCTGAAATTCATCGAGCCTTATGGCGAGACGGTTCGCAATGACTCTTGAAAACAACTTATAGACGTGGCTCAGGAGTGAGATGGGCCTGTAATTTTTAAGAAGGGTGGTATCACCCTTCTTAAAAAACAGTACCACCAAACTCCTGCTCCACGCCTTAGGAGTTCTCCCGCAGTGAATGACGGAGTTAAAGAGTTTTTGTAGTTCCTGTATGACAGGAATCCCTCCTGCCTTCAGAAGTTCTGAAGTAACTCCGTCTTCACCGGGGGCCTTTCCATTTTTAAGATGTTTAAGAGCCAGCACGATTTCGTCTTGGCTGATATCGGGCAGTTCGTCGGTGTAGTGGCGGACCAGGGTGGCTCTTCCATCCTGGGTAGAACGTTGAGGGCGAGTAGCATGTGCAGCATAAAGCCGGCCATAGAAATCTTCGATCTCGGCAAGAATCTCCGGCTTAGACAAAACGGTTCTGCCATCGCGTGTTGTGAGCTTCGCCAGGTGGCTCCTCCCAAGCTGCTTAATGAACACCTTGGACCCTCGGTTTCGCTCAATTGCCTCTAATATGAGGCGGGTATAGGAGCTCCGAAGGTCACGTCGTGTCATTTTAGCTATAAGCCGGTTGAGATTTGCCTTGTCTGACGAAGTGGCATGTGTAGCTTCCCGTCTTTTTGCCATAAGCCGCAGAGTCTCGTCCGAGAGTCTAGACTTCGTGCCTTTACGCTGCGTTCTATAAAATTTAATGCCCTCACCCCTTAGTGTATCCAGGATGTTTTGCAGGGTCTCGTCGATGTCATCGGTAGGCTCTATGGCAGCAAATCTAGAGTCCAGTATGTTCTGGAACGATTCGGTTCCTGCCATGATTTGGAGTAGGTCCGGTCGGAGCGTGGACTTCATCAGACGGTTTCTTTCAAGCTTTAAGTCGATATTCAGAGAGCCTCGGACAAGTCGGTGATCAGATCCTGTATTAAACCTGTTGATCACCGAGACGTCTCTGAATATGTGCTTCCTGTCCGTCATGATGAAGTCGATCTCGTTTTTGGTCACAGTATCGGGGCTTTGCCAAGTCCACTTCCTGTGGGGCTTCTTCTTGAAGAAAGAGTTCATCAAGTAGAGCCCCTCTTTCTCTAGGAAGTCGACAAGCATTTGCCCCCTGTGATTCCTACTCCCATAACCATGGGGTCCCACTCGAGATTCACCACCAATCTGAGCACCTACCTTGCCGTTAAAGTCCCCCATAACAATGCTAAAGTGGGCCTTGGTGGTGTTGTGTAAGGCCCTTGAGATGTCCTCAAACATATTCTCAACTTCATCATCCGAATGTGCCGAGGTCGGTGCGTAAACCTGGATGATCTTCATGCTATATCGTTTCGATAGCCGAAGAATCAGGTACGCTACCCTCGTCGACACACTGGAGATTTCTTCAACATTGTTAGAGAGGGCTTTATTGACAAGAAACCCTATGCCACCCTGCGATTTCTGCTGTCCTTCGCGGAAGTACAAAAGGTGGCCAGATTCTAGGGTAATGGTGTCCTCCCCCTCTCTACGGACTTCACAAAGACCCTGAACATGCCACCTGATGTTCTCCAGCTCCACTTCCAACTGCGCTAGATGCTCGTCAAGCCTTAGAGTACGTCCGTTGTACGTAGCCAGGGTCAGGTGTTTCAGGTAGCCAGATGTAACCCGGGGATTCTTCGCACCCCTTGCCCCGCCGTTACCGTGGCCGCTACCTGGATGATCAGGAATAGCGGGGCTACCGGGAACTGGGGGCCATCTTTTTGTTTTGCCTATCATTAAGGGGGATTGCCCATAATCCCCACGCTGGGCATGCGGGTTGGGGATCGCAGTTAAGAATAAGGAGTTGGACCAGACGTTGCTGCTGCCCAACGTCTGTAATTAGTTTTTTCCCTTAGTCGCCTTTTACGACACCCATGGGAGGAGATGGGGTGGTGATATTCTTAATCCGTCACCACACGGAACTTAATTTAGTTTTACATAATATGTAAAACTAAATTGCTAAATTAATATTTTGATCCTTGAAAAAAGGTACAATAAAGTTTCAAATAGAAGGAAAATATATTTATTTATAAAGAAAATATATTTGTTTCTGTTGTGTAGTAAAAACAAACCTTTTCATTCTTATGTTTATTGAGTTAGCACAGGAAAACAGATCGAAGTCAGAAAATACAGGCAAATAATATGCAATGTCCATGAAATATTTATTGTTTAATTATCAATATATTTTATCAGTGGTATTGCTTAGCTTTTGGTCCACAAAACATTGACAGGGCCTGGATATCCATAAATTTTGCCTTTGAAACTGGAAGGCTGTCTTCATAGGATTGATCTGGCAGTACAAACTCACCAGCACTATGAGAGTCATTATGGGATTTCAACTTTTTTAGGTGCCCTGAGAATAGATGACGATAGAGGAATTGTAATGTTCTCTGTGAAAAATCAATGTTGGATGATCCTTTTCAACCCTGATTTCTCTTATGGGTCGAGATAAAAAAGGACATGTCTTCTTATACATTGGGGATAGAAAGGTTGTCCATTTTCTGACAAGCGATCAACTTCAATCACATTAAAGGTCTAGCTTCACGAATCACTTTTACCCACTCATCAGGCGTCTCACAAGGTGATTTCTGGTTTATGCAACCCATATTTCTGTCACATTCTAAATATGAGTGCCCGCGAATGGGAAATATGTTTGTCTGTAGCACTCATCACTGGAAATACAGATTGTACAGAGCTTTCTTCATTATAGTCGCACTCATTGTCTGACTCACTCTCAGTACTTGACTCTTCTTCTACTACATATTTAACATACATTTTCTTGCTTTTATGTTCCTTTTTCTTCGACCCTTGTGTCTTACATTGCCTTTTAAAATGCCCTTTCATGCCACACCTTTCACAATTTTTGTCCATCGCTGGGCATGAATAATCCTTTGCAAAATGTCCTGGATATCCGCATCTGTAGCATTTTCCTTTGGACTTCACTGCATTAATCTCATTATTTTCATGACTTTGAGATGGAGATTCATTCATTTTGCATGTGACATTAGACATCTGTTTTTCCATTTCAAATATTCTTCCAACTTCTAGCAGTTTATCCAACTCTTATTCCTTCTTTAAGAACTTTCTTTTTAACTCAATATCTTTACACTTCTCGATCAATTGATCACGAATAGCCTCTTCCTTGTTTGTAAATTTGCAATATTTTGCCTCACGACGCAAACGAATTGCGAAACTGTCAATTGTTTCTCCTTCTTCCATGCTAAGGCCCCAGAACATTTGCCTTTCATAATTAACATTGATTTTGGGCGCAAAATGCCGGCAACTTGGCCACTGCTTTATCAAAATCATCTTTGCCATTATCTTCGTCACAGTCATTCAGGTTCTCAAAAATTTCCTGTACATCAGGGCCCGCTTGATGTAGTAGACGTGCCACCTTTTGCTTAGTAGATAATGCGATTTGGCTCTCCAAATAATAGTTGAAGTTACGCATCCATGCCAGCCATCTTTCATTCACCGAATCTGGTTCCAGATATGGCTCAAACTTTGGCCCCGCAGCGCCGACCACATATTCAGGCACCGCCATTGCCGTTTTTTCTTGTTTTTACTCGTCGCCAGAAGATGTAGAGGGCTTCTCAGTAAATAAAACTCTTCTTATTTCCACACATGGGAACATTTAAAAAAATACTTTAATAAAAAAATTCTTGGAGAAATCCTATTGATGTTGATGAAGCACAGTTGGAAATACAGTGTAAAGAATAGTTAGCAGAATTCCAAAAGTCACCAAAATACATTGCTTTGATTGAAATGTCTACTGTAGGACAGCATAAAAATGATCTACGAGTATATACTACTCAAAGGTTAGCATTTGAATGCTAGTCAAATTGGAATGGTGAGTTTGATTATAAAAGTAAACCATAGTAGCCATTTATTTTACATTAAACGATGGATGCGGGCGGCCCAGGACCGGCCTTTGTGGAAATCTCTGGGGGAGGCCTATGTCCAGCAGTGGACGTCTTTTGGCTGAAATGATGATGATGATGATGATTTTTACATTATCTGGACTTACTCTTTACAGGTTTGCAAATGCTGTATTACCACCCCATGGCACCATCATGTACAGGATATTCTTTATAAAAAGAATATTTGCACAAAAGACATGTTATATGGGCAGCAATATGAGATTTTGGAAGCAATATAATAAAATTATCAGGACTTTTTATTGATGAGGTATTTGGATATTTAGCTTGCAGTCCATATGGTAAGCGTTTCTTTATCAAACTTCAATTTTTCTTTGTGTTTGGTGAATGTGGCCAAATATAAATACTAGTTATAATTTCGAGAAACAAATAATAACCAGCACTAAAGACGATTGAATTTCTTATATCAAATCTCATAAAGAGCTTTACCAAAGTGTATTATATTTTATGGCAATGTGTTACAGGTATATTTTAAAACGAGAGAGCTGTTGTTGAGATCAAGTGCTGGCCAGGATAAATCAAAGCCTAGAGGCAGCTGCACTAGAAAAGAAGAACTATTATTATTGTATATTTCTCTTTATTTTTTATCAAAACATGAAATATTACTCTTTTCAACTAACTACATAATTACTGTTTTAGATTTGTTATGAATTATAGTTCCTTACATGTTATGAAATGTTTAATTATTGTGATAATTGGGAGTGTTACAAATCATCAGTTTTATCAGTTTTGAGTGAATAGGATGTATCGGCATTTGTTACTCCAAATACTTATGTTTTGATAAAAAAATCAATAGTGTAATGAAATAAAACTAGGTATAATATGTATGTTTACATACATACATATAATCACGCCTTTACATATTTTATTTCCCAAAAAAGAAAACATTGCACCTACTACGTTTTCTCTACTACTACTAATTAGCCCATAAATGGCCCACTGCTGAGACGGGCTTCCTCCAATTTACATGGCGTGTAATTAGCCGACTGTGCCACGCTGGCTAGACTGGTTGGCACAGGTTTTGCATCAAGGTTTGCTTCTCTTGTGGCTAGGTTATCGGCCTTATCATTTCCTTTTGTCAGTTCTTACAACACCCTCGGGACGAAATAGGGTGGTGAATACATAGTGATGTATTCTCCATTCGTCACCATACCATGTTTTCTCGGTATCACCCAAAGATTTACCTTTAAATTTATACCCTTGTTTTTTTTTATTCACGCCATCTAGTGTTGAATCTTTGTAAACGTATGGATTGGCTATACGTCTGTGTGTGTAAACCATATTCTAATAAATTCTAATTCAAGGCTTTGTGTCGAATTGGGTGTATTTTGTGGCACTGATATGACCCAGTAAAATAAAGCGTTATGTCCGATAACCGCTTAAGCTACTCCTACGTCTTAATAACTGAACGCCATACTTACGGTATTTTATAAAAGCTGAAAGTTTGTCAGCGCATGCTCCCAACACAGGTAAGAACGATGGGCCATTTATGAAGTTTGGGTTACAGTGGCTTTGGCAGGTATATAAATACCGATCTAATTACTTCAAATAATAAAGTGCGATTTTTTGGTATTACCTTTAGATTATTATAAAAAATCATGTTATTCATTGTCAGACACTTAACATCGTGGAAACCCCTTGCCAGACACCCTTAATGTTCATGGCAGTATGCATATGGGTGGGTGCGCGAGAGATAGCGAGTTAAGTCTACCGCGGTCCCTCACTGCGCAGTTGTAATTTCTACTGCGCATGTATTGTTTAGTACTTGTATGTGTTTACATCAGCTAAAATAATAAAGTGCCCCTTATATTGTTCCGTTAAATTTATCGTGAGGCTCCATTCGCTATTTTAACTATCTGCAGACGTAGGTAATCGGGCGCGGAGATTGAAATGCGGTCTTAATTCACTAAATATAATCGCAAATAATTTCGATAACAATTATATTTCAGTTCAAAATCAGTACCATTTAAAAAGGTTCGAAGGTGATCAGTTACAAAATTTCGTTATAGATTCACTAAAAACTGTCTTAAGTATAAAAACTTCAATCTATTTTTCATTTTTTTACCCCCGACGCAAAAAGAGGGGTGTTATAAGTTTGACGTGTCTGTCTGTCTGTGTCTCCGTAGCTCGCGAATGGATGAAGCGATTTCAATACAGTTTTTTTTGTATGTCAGGTTACGGGCGAGTGTTCTTAGACATGTTTGATGAAAATCAGTTGAGTCGTTTAAAAGTGGGGGTTAAGTATGGGGGGTGAAAGTGGGGAACAATAACCGAAAATCTGCAAATATAATCGAGTGGGGTCTCAAATGAAAGCGCATCACGTGCACATTACAAAATAATATCTTCCATGAATATGTGGTGGGGCGAAAATGAGGAAGCGATAAGAATCTATGTGTATCTAACAACTTAACAAGACGAAAAGCAGAAAATAAAAATTTAAACAAGCCCAGTCAGTTCCCTTTAAAAAGTAAAAAATAAAAATAAAACCTCGCGTTGGGGGACCCATCCTACTTATTTATTACCTGACCCCAGGTCCCCCAACGTTTTATTTTTATTTTTTACGTTTAAAAGGGAACTTAGGTCATTGTGTCGGGGTTTAATTAAATTTTTAATTTAATTTTTTAATACTTTTAATCCCATTACCTTTTTTATATTTATACAGAAACTGACGAAAATTCGATATCGAATGGAGTAACAGTGACGAACAAAATGCTAACATTGGTGATAATAATGTTAATGAATGATATAATATTGTCTATAAACTCTATAATAGTATGTAATGTCATCAATCAATTTTTTATCCTCTACAATAACCTGTAATATCATTATCCAGTTTTTCGTTAAAGTTTTGAGGAATATTTTATTTGGCTTTTTTTAAATCTGATATTGACAGAATAAATAAAAAAAATTACAATTTAAGGTAGTTGTAGCATCGAATGATTTTTTCTTCTTATTGTACATAGATATCTGTAGATTATCCGTAGAAATAACAACAAAGTGAGGGACCTCGGTAGACTTAACTCTCTCTCTCGCTTTCTCTCACTCGCACCCACCCATATGCATACTGCCAAGAACATTAAGGGTGTCTGGCAAGGGGTTTCCACGATGTTAAGTGTCTGACAATGAATAACATGATTTTTATAATAATCTAAAGGTAATACCAAAATATCACACTTTATTATTTGACGTAATTAGATCGGTATTTTACACACATTTAGTGAGGTTTACCTGCCAAAGCCACTGTAACCCAAACTTCATAAATGGTACATCGTTCTTACCTGTGTTGGGAGCATGCGCTGACAAACTTTCAGCTTTTATAAAATACCGTAAGTCTGGCGTTCACGGGCTCTTAGTCTACTACTTTTCAAGGTTTTTTACCCAGAGATGAAACTCATATGTATCTTTTTCCTGCAGCCCAGTTCAATAATATACTTCTGCAATTTTTGCACACTAAACCAGGAACCCGTTTTTTGTTGGTTTGGTTTGTTTGTAACCAATCAAACCTTATTAGGTTTGAAAGTAATGGAAATAGGCCCGTTTTACGGCCTCAGCGATTGGTCTCTTCTTTTTTGACAAAATATTAACATAGCAAAAGTTATTTGGGTTTCAATTACACTGACTTAATGACATTTTAAAACAAATAAACATGTTTGAATAACATTTAAACGCAATAAAAACAAACAATTAACTCATACACGGCTAGGGTTGCCAACTTTTTTTACAAGAAATAAAGTATATTCAGGTCTATGAAGAATATTAAACAGTATTTTAGAAAAATGAACAGTATTTTATTAATTTATTGCTTTTAATACATATTTTGTAGAGCTTCTCGCACAACTTAATAATTTACAATCTTTTTTAAAAACATCATACATCTCACCACAATTGTAACTGAAATTAAAATAAATGAGGAGCTCATTTTTTAATAAATTAATAGATGCTCTATTTCTATCCTCCAGCCACTTAGCATTCATTACTGAAAAAACTCTTTCAGTAAATGCTGAGGTGGCTGAAACAGAAAGTAGATAAGAGACGATTTTAGGTATGTTTTTAAATTCTTCTGAAGTGTTTACTAATAAATTCTATATGCAAGTCACATATTAAATGTTTTCAATAAAACAATAAAAAAAATTAGAAGGAAATAATGTAACTATTTTAGATGTGTATAACATGACTGGTTAACATGACTGGCTTAAAGACAGAGCTTATTCAAAGAAAAAATGATAAGTATTTTGGTCATGAAACAAAAAAAGTATTAAATACTATTACACAGTCTTCCCAAGAAGTTTTTAATAGAACAATTAATAACTCTAGACTTTTTATTGATAAAGCTAATTTGTATTTAGATAAATGGTTTGATTTCAATCAGACTAACTGGCTTTCTCTAATTAGATCATTTTGAGAAAATTATAGATAATCTAAATAGTAGGCTTTTGACACGGTCTCTGTTCCGGTCTTGCATAAAAAACTTGAAAGACTTGGTCTAAATAATCGAAAACAATCGGTTCAAATTGGTGAACTTAGAAGTGCAGGATAGGCAGCAGTATAGGCAAGACGAAACATATGACCTTCACTATAAGAAGAAATAAACAATCGGCAGACAATATCATCAATATTCAAGCCTATCATTGCACTGGTCAGGGACCATGTGACTGTCCGCAAATTGAAAAAGCACCTGCTATAAAATACTTGGGTGTATTGGTAGACTGCAATCTTAACTGGAAGGAGCATGTTAGCGCCTTGGCTGGACGTGTAAGAAAACTAATGTATATATTTAAAACCTTAAGAAATGTATGCGACGAACACCAACTTATCGCGGTGTACTACGCATTATGCCAATCGATACTATCATACGGTATTACATGTTGGGGAGGCTACTGTGATCCATAAACTGGCGGGAGATAAAATTCTAAATATTCCTTGGAGCAATAGTTCCGTTCAAAGACGAATTGATGAAATGGCTGGGAACATTGAAAAGTCATTGTGCAATCATCTGAAAACTAGTCAATTTTCAATTCAGTTGGATGAGTCCTCTTTACCAATTAATGAAGCATGTTGTTGTCTTACGTGAGATTGATTAAAGATGAAAAAATATGTCAAGAACTTTTATTTGCTAGAAAATTAGAGACATACGAAAGGAGAAACCGTATTTAAAACACTGGAAAAGGTTTGTGATGAAAAAGGAATTCTATTGAAGAATATTATATCAGCTGCTACAGATGGTGCTCCAGCTATGACGGGGTGACACTAACGCTTCATATTGTACTTAAGAAACAAAATTACATCGACAGCATTTTGTTGCTAGAAATTTAAGTGAACGCCTATTTCAGTCATTACAACATGTCATCAGAGCAGTCAATAAAATCCGAAACAAGTCTTTAAATGACAGATTATTTAATCAGCTATGTGTTGATAATGATAAAGATTTTAACAGATTGATCTTTCACACAGAAGTGCATTGGCTATCAAAAGTAAATTGTCTGACTCGTTTTCACAATCTGTTGACTCTGTCATAGAGTTCTTGGAAAACAAAGACACAGGATTGCGCGAAAACCTCATCGCATCTAAAAATGATATCGCATGACCTGACAGACCTTTATACATTGCTTAATGATATGAATCTCCAACTTCAAGGCGATGACTTGAACTTAATAAAAACAAAAAAATATCGTCGCTGCTTTCGTAGCCAAGCTGCTCTTACACAAGAAGAATACCAGCAGATGTGAGTTCTATAATTTTCCCAATATAACACTATCCTGCAACAACAACAACATGCTCTTGTACTGCCAACATTTGGAAAATCTTCACAGTGATTTCATTGTAAGATTCCAGGATATTTTGAAATTGGAAATATCAGACTGGGTGTTAAATCCTTTTTCAAATATCAAACTAGCAATATCACCCCAGTTGGAAGAAGAACTTAAAGAACCGACAACGAACGAGGAAACAAAAATCAAATACAAAAATGGCTACCAACAATTTTGGCTAGAATAGTCAATTCCGCAGTTTGTACCCTGGATGGAAGTTACCAAATGCGGCGACTTCAACAAACTTATTAAAGATCATCAAATTCATCTATCTTATTAGATTAGTATAAAAACGAAAACTGATTACATATTTATATTTTTTCTTTTAATTTGATTAAAATATATTATTAATATTATAAAGTTGGGTTTTATATGCTCCCTCGAATAAAATTTTCTAGTTTAGAATGTAAGTTTAAACATCAGAATCAGAACCGACTAATTTATCTAAATTAGTTAAAATATTGCTATCTGATGACGGCACCTGCTTAGGAGCACCTTTTTTGGTTTCGTCACATGTTTGTTTGTTTATTATGCCTTTGCCCTTTTATTCAGTAACTTTTTTACCGATAAGTATTTTTTTTGTCTTTCTGGTTTTTCTCTTAAGTTGTTTTTCTTTAACATACTTACTCTTCTTAATGTTTCTTATTTTCTCACTTCTTTCTTCACATATAGCGCTTTTATTTTGATGATCATTCTCTTGATTATTGTCTTCATTGATTATACTATTTGTTTCTCTTTATTTTTGAAAATTTTGATTTTATTGTCCTTAATATAATAACATTTACTGCTTTAATTTTCTTTGCTATCTGTGTCACTGTCAGTTTCATTATTTCTTTTCTCAATTTCGTTAACATATGAATCAGTTATCTACATATAGACAGTCTCGACGCCCTCCTGCACAGCCCAATTGTGTATCCTAGCCGCAATTTCGGGGGTCGAGAAGGTCTGACACTCGTGTGTGCGTTGCCCCTATTTATGACTACCATCCTCTGCGTGGCCGGCCATTCTTCCAGTTTATCGCCACGCGTATTTCTCACTGGGGACCCACACGCCGCAGATTTGGCGTTGAGGTGCCCAGCCAGCAGCACGTGACGAGGACTTTTCTGGGCGATCAGCGCGAGCTCTGGTTGGCAATCTAAAGAATAAGGTATCTCAGGTTGGGTTGTTGACGTTTGTCCTACAACTAGCCAGAGCAGTATCTGAAATCAGAAATGTTCTATCTGGCAAAACATTTGGTTCCACTGGGTAAATTCCACTACCTCTAAAGCCACCAAGAGCGTTTGCAGTGCCAGCATTGTAACGGCTTATTGTTTTATTTGGATTATAGCTCCTAAAATGTTTAGTATCATGGTTAAATTGGTTTAAAATGGCCCAAATACTGATCTGTCTAAAGGCTGTAAGGCTGAAGTTTTGTGACTTGGTAAACACAATAAAATTATATCATTAGCAGCAGCAGCTTGCATCATGTCCGTTGCAGTCGAGTGTGATGATAAACTTGTTAACACAAGTTAAACTTCCATAGCATTTGGATCCGCAAAGAACTTTGTTTGTTTCTGTTTGTTTAAAACAAGCAGATCTATTATTGCTACATTGATGCACAGCAGGTTTACGATAACATTTTTGGAATCTCTGGCCAACGAAATGGGGCTGGCCACATCCTCTCTCAAAAAAATAAGGTTTTCTGAACTTTCATCACCATAGTTTGTATGTGAATGCTGCATCTTGCCGTGAAAACCATTTTTTAGTAGTAGGTACCATACTTAGTGGCAACTTTACGAACGCAATTTTTATATTAACAATTTTCCCTTGAATATTTTTCATGCCCAAAGGCCCGCGATCCACTTTGGGTGTGAGGAGTTTCAAAAATTTGGTACAATTGATGAAAACATGACTTAAAAATTTAACTTCATTGTAGTGGTATTTTGATGAAATTATTTTGTTATATATCATAACACTATTTACTGGTAAGAAACTACAAAATACGAGGTTACGTCTCAAATTAGTGTCCGTTTCGTTACCATTTTTAATAATTTATACAAACGAAACTACTGTATAATATCAACCCTTTTTTTAATTGGTTAGAAGATTACGTTATTTTATATTAACTATAGGTACAAATAACAAATTGAAACTATTCAAACTGTTTAAAAAATATATAATCTTTCTGGTTTGTTACTATTGGTTCCAAATCATCGGGTTTTTTTAACGCTATCAATGTAATACTGGTAATAATAATATTAAGATCATATTGAATGTATCCAAATCATTAATTCTTTTAAAACAAATACCAGAAAATAAGAATATTTGAAGCACTGGAGCAGGTAATCCTTAAAACACTTGTCATTTTTTAGGGACAGTAACAAAATGGACGGTAACAAAATTGTAAGGCATAGTTTAGACACGACCTACATGAGAACTAAATTTAAAAAAAACAGAATGTCATTGTATTTATTTATATCATGCAAGTTGACATTTCCATGCAGGCAAAGGATATCGGCACCGGGCTATTTATAGGCATATCGGAATAACATAGGCATAGCCTGTGGGATTTAGAAGAAATATAGCTTTCTAATGGTAAATTTTCTTGAAAATCAGTGCAGTAGTTTTTGCGTTTATTTATTGAGTCAAGCCCCAAAACGAACATTCTCTTTCTTATTATAAATATTTTTTTTGGATAGTGATTGTAAATATAGTTGTTGTTATATTTACAAATAAAACGTGAAATCTACTACATATTCTTTATAATTGCACATAACTTGGCACAAATAAACGACTTACTAAATAATCAACATTTTTATAAATTCAGTTATCTTTTAACTATATTACGTAACATCAAGTACCTATTTATAAAATTTAAATCTAGTCAGTCAACATTGTTCAATGACACTAAATAGATCACAATAAAGTTTAGGATATGTAGATCATGACACAAAGTTAAAATATGTGCCTCCACGTTCTCTTGAAATGTACGAGATCGCATTTTTTTTTTCAATAAACAATATAGATCTAACCTAGGTAATATCAAGTTGTATGAAAAATAAAATCTAGTCAGTCAAGAAACATTGGTGATACTATCTCGATTACAATAAATTTTAACTTTACATGTCCTCCATAAAGGTATTACAAAATAATCAACATGTTTATAAATTAAGTTTCCTTAGATCTACATTGAGAGGTATGTTTAGTATTCTATATAAAAAAGTAAAATCTAATCAGTCATAAAACTTCTCAACAATAGGTACTAGTCAGATCACAATAAAGTTTAACTTTGTTAGTTTGTTTTAAAACAAGAATAATCACTCAACTTTGTTATAAATTAAAATTATATGTGTATTACTCGTATAATTTTTATACATTACAAACAATCAACATGTTCATCTCAATGAATTTTCAGCGTTCTTAGGTTTCAAATATCTAAAAACATTTTGTACATTCATCTTTTGGATAATGATCGTAAATAGACGAATTACAATAAAAACACCAAAAATTTAAATTACTAAGTAGATTTTTGATGTCGTTTTTGCTCATCAATAGGGAAAAGTGAGAGGGTCGAATCCCTTCAGCAGTGATTTGTGTTACATTTTCTTTACAGACCCAACACTTAGAGGATAGAACGAAATGTGTCTCATCCCATGGCCAATCCAATCCGTAGTAATAATATTGTAGCAAATCATCTTTTGTTAATGTTTTGTCGATGTCCACAACTATTACCATCCTTATAGTATTCGCTAACACTGCTAAAGTCTCAGGGATCGTTGCGGTAGTTATCCAATCTGTAAAAACAAAATATAATACATGAAATACTCAAAGCTAAAAACCATACGTATAATTGTAGAATTTGAAATCGGTGGTTGTAATAATTATAATTGCTGTAATAGTAACTACCTGTTCGTCATCACTGCCGAGAAGGCAGGTATCACACAAATAATCCATATATAGTGAACCCGCGCAGTCCTCACAGAACAACTGTTTGCATGCCATGCATTTAGCGGCAAACATTGGACAATTACACTTATGGCAATGTAGAATTTTATATCGGGTTAGCTGAACATCTGACTTAGTATTTTTTTTTGATTTCGGGCCTAGAGATATCCCATCTTTACTTGTTCTTTTCGTAGTCTCCTTTGTCTTAGACGAACAAGGTTGTGGAGTTATATTAATGGCAGAATTATTTGACGACTCATTGTTACTGGATTTGTTTTCTGGCAAAATGACTAGTGGCATCAGGTCTATATCAAAATCTGTATCTAGTATACTAGGCGAATCCCCCACAAAATCTTTTATTCCTTCCATATCTAACGTTTCGTATGAGGCTGTAAAAGTATCTTCTAATGGGAATAATTCTTGTTGTTCTTCTGGTAAAGTCTGGTGAAGGGGTGAATTAACTAAATCAGTTTCAGAGCCGGAAATGTAATTTCTATTGGTTGATAGCAGAGTGTGTTTATTTGGAGAAAAACAAGAACAGTTCCCTCTTAGCGGTTCGCAGAAACAACTGAGATCTCTGTATTTTACGGTAACCCCATCGCATGCAATAATTTGGTGGAGTTTCATCGTTCCAGGTAACACAAGAACACCGTCAGGAATTTTATTTGAAATGTAATTAATTGCGTCTTCCTGAATAAGGTGAACCTGTATTGCTGTATTAGACTTTTTTATGGCCTCGTATGCATCTCTGGCATTTTTAATGTCCGTACCGTGACAAACTTTTGTATCAAGCATTCGTTTAATAGTACCGCCTATCCCGTCCGCAACACTTTTTCCGTGTCCGGATTCAAAATATGACCATGTCGAGTAAGATAGATTCAGATCTCTGGTAAATAGGGAGTGTAAAAAAAAACACAGCTTCAGTAGGTTTCATATTCTTTATTGCTCTTTGATATTGGTACTGTTGATGAATATTATTAAAATGATGTTTCTTAAAAGCGATCAAATCGCGGCTAAAATCTTTTATCAATGTTTGTGCCGTGTCAGTCTTTATAGCTCGTACAGTCTTTTTAGTCTGAACTGTGATTCCAACCTTTTTAGAGTATAGATGATCCTGACGTTCCCATTGACACCAATTAACAGTTTTCTCAAGCAAGTCTTGCTCTGTTACAAATGTAGGGCTTTTGTTTTTGCACTCATTGCATATGTTGTACATACATGCATAATTTTTAGTATCACAAACTAGTTCTTGGTATAATTGATCAAATTCTTGTTTTACTAGCTGATGTCTCCGCAATGTTTCGTATTTAAGTTTGATATTATCATGTTTTATGCATAGACAGGTTGACCTTGATTGTATATACGGTGATAAAACAAAAAAGGGTTTTCTTTTGTAAAAAGTAGTTAGGCCATAATGCCCTCCTTCTTCTTTGTATTTCTTATAAAGATTAGATATACTGTCAACAAGATACCTAATTTGCTCCTTTTGTTTGTTTTTAACTCTACATTCTTTTTTACCAGAAGTTATTCTACTAACATCATCTCTGACATAAAAATCTTTTATTTCATTACATATCTCCAATCTTGTCATTCGTTTTGTTTTTTGTCTAGCTGTCACTTTTAACCCAAGCACTCTAGATGTGTATTGTTTATTATTTGAACTGTAAATAATTTTCTTCATTAAGCGTTTTTCCGTATGTTTAAAACAGTCTGAGAATGTGGCTTTTAATGTAATTTCTAATAATTCGTTTCGAGCTATAACATTATGTAGCTGTTTTTCTAAATTAGCTATTGATTTACTGGCTTGCGATTGCAATCTTTGCACACGTTTTTTGTAGCATTCAATTTTTGTTCTCAGTTTTTTTATTTGATCTTCATAATGTTTTTGTTTTCTTGAAGCTAATTTAAATTTGAAGTTTAACTTTTTAAATTTGCTGTCTCCGATTTTATAACTCTCATTACTATTACCATCACTACACGTATCACTTAATGGCTGATTTGTATTTTTACGACGTTGTCTGCTTATTCTTTTTTCGTCCCTCCACTCTTTTCTTTTAGCTTCTGCTTCAGTTGGATCCATTTCAGAATTTTTTTTCTTTTTTGATTTAATTCTTGCTAAATTTTTTCTTCGCTGTTCTTCATATTTTTCCGGATTTTCCGTTTTTAGTCTTTCTCTATATCTTGCCTGTTTTTCTTTGGCGGTAAGTGGCATGATTCTAAATAAAAAAACAAACGTTTCTAACATACCCAGTGAAAAATATTCTTAGATAAAATCTCTTACTCTTTGCTTTTTTGTTTTAAAGAACTTGTGTTTATTTCAGTGTGTATATTCAGGATTTATTTATTTAGTATTGTTGGCAATTTCATCGCGCAACGTGAGATTTAGTCTTAGAATATTTATAAATAAATGCACAAATATTTCGTGGACACGATTTTATGTAATTAATAAAATACATAAAACAATATAGGCCAAATCGACTTTAAAACAGTAATATTTATACCAATTAATATGTATACCTAGGTGTTTAAAAAGTATTTATTATATATTATTATTACTCTTCACTTTATCCTTAGTACAACATTTTAATTTTTTTTAGATGAAGTCTATGTGTATCTAGCTTTATACTGTCGGTTTTGTTACTTTGCCAGTCAGCATATATGTTACCGAACCTTTAGTAACAAAACCGAAGTAACGTAATGTTGTTAGGGCCAATAAAAAATAAATAGTTTCAATTAACTTTCTCTCTAGGTTTAACTACAAACATCATTGTATTCGTATAAAACACGGTATTCTTTTAAAATTTGTGAAATTATTTAAAAACATGGTAATATTACAAATCGCACTAACACAAACCTGACGATTAATTTTGGTTCCCGAAGACCCGTCGCACACAAACTGCTGTTACTGACACAAACTGCTAAGTGTCATAAGATTTTCAATATGGCGTGTTCCATTGAATCCTAGTGTTGCCATTTGTCAAGAAAAGGTAGAAAATTAAACTTTTTTTTTGCCAGAATTTGGCGTAACAAAACCGAAATGTCCGGATTTTTCAAATTTCGAGGACAACAATTATGTTTGATTTACTCAGAATATATAAGTATAATGCTATATATTTCATCGTAACGCTAAAGAAAAACGTTCTGTTCAGTAAATAAAGCAATAAAATATGTTGGCGTGGTTAAATAATTTATTTATATAAATCAATAAAGTTTGCATATGACACTGGGGACATACCAAAACTAAGGTGTCTAATTATATAAAAAAATTAAAAAAAATGTATATATTAGTTTAAATAGATTTAATTTAAAATGAAAACAAAGCCTGATAGATAATTATTTGGAAAATATTTGGTGAAGGAGCATTAAATAAATGAACTCATAGAAAAAAAATAACGAAGTTGAGGGACATGCCAAAATGGTCGATGTACAATTTTTTTGAAATTCCTCGTGTACCAAAACACTATTACCAATATCTTACTTATTCATTTTTAACGGTAGTGTCATCTTTTCGGCTTAAGTCGTGCGCTTTGTCTCTCTTTATACTTATATCCCGTTCAACCTAACACATATGTCAAAGAGTAGCCTCTCAACTCGCCGTAATGAAATAACTGTCTTGATTTTTCACAATGTGGTTTATTCCATTTAAATTATACAATAGTTCTCGAGAACCACCCGTTCGAGCGCCCGTAATGCGCTCGAATGTCACCGACCAAGAAGCGATCCAGTACAAAATTGAGGTTCAAATTCACGAACCCTAACACATAACACACACCACTTTGGGTCCATAACCATAATCTGTACCTGCCGTTATTCCGCATGCTGCATGCATTTTTGTACCCTAGAATAGGACTGTTTATATATTTTAAAATATAGGCTTTATTTAAAAAAAAATCGCGTCATCCCAAAAGTAATCACACAATAATAGTTCAGTTTATTTATTAAACAAATTAAATTATAAATCTACATGAGTTTTAGGTTATAGTACTAAGTAATTTTTTTTTAATTTAACGAAGGCAATTAACGTATACCAATTTTTCAGAAAAAGTTTTTTAAAGTTTTCTCTTAGTTTTATGTGTTCAGCTGTTGGTCTCTACTACGATTATTAGGCACTGAAAGATCTAGTGGCTTTTTGTCCTTCAATCGCTGACACGCATCCTTTAGGTGTCCAAACTGCTTACAGTAACCGCGGTGACGGTCGTCTCTTGTTCCCATTACCATTACTGTTGGTCGCCGTAGACGACGGTGTGGCCACCGTGGGGGTACCGTGGGTAAAACTTGTAACATGTGATACGGTGTAACATTTGAGCCATGGGTGACCTAAGTCCCTCCCCAACAATGTCCTAGACGCGTCTCGCGCATGTTAACAGTTCGCCGAAAGTCTTGAACGTATAGCGAGGTTTTGGACATTAGGTTTCCATAAACCATATCTAATTGAACTTCTTCTGACATTGTCGACGGCGGCAACTGCGCGATTAACGCCCTTAAGTTACAGACAAACAGATCCGTTGACTTATTTTTGTGTTGTTCTCTCTCGAATAGTTTTCTATAAATCTGGCGAGGTGGCAAACGTCGGCCAAACGTAGGTACTCTTGAGGACCACAATCGCCTTTGATCAAGTGGCGGGTTAAGCCTTAACGTCACCGTCGCAGCTAGATTTGTTAGTAACATAGACAGGCCTCTCAGCGCGATATCATGCTCGACGGCGTCAATAAAGGCCGAGGCGTCAACTTCTCCGCTGAATCTGGCCGTACGCTTGGGAAAGCTTCTATTCGAATGAAATTAGGTACTACTCATTGACGTCTCTTGACTGAACTGTTTATCAGAAGCATCAACTGTTGATTGGTCATCATGACGGCGGAGGTAGCGGCAGGCGGGGGAGTACCAGTACCCTGCAGCGGGGAAGCGGGAGGGACAGCGCCGTAGGCTCACTATAATTTCTGTATTAATAATAATAATCATCATCATCATTTCAGCCAAAAGACGTCCACTGCTGCACGTCCGACGTCCGATGGGGCAGAAAAGTCCTCGAGTGGCGACCGCGTTCCGGAAGGCGCAGTGCTGGTAGGCCTCCCACACGGTGGACCGACGACCTGGTTAAGATCGCCGGAAAGCAGTGGATGCGGGCGGCCCAGGACCGGCCTTTGTGGAAATCCTTGGTGGAGGCCTATGTCCAGCAGTGGACGTCTTTTGGCTTAATAATAATATGTGTTAGAATATTATATTATCTGTGGTATGTAGTACATTACTATTTTCTTTATATGGCAACCCTTTTTTTACCTTCCTCCAAAAATGTGTGGCCGGCAAGGGCAATGGCCTATGTGAGTACTCAAACTAAACCAATAAGCAAATTGCAATCTGGACCTCAATAAACATAATAAAAGTACACAGCGTTTATATCATAACTCAAGGAAAATAACATGGTAGCAGAGCGTGGTTTAATTTGTACATAAATTGAACTTACAATTTGCGTGTGCACGCGGTCAACGAACGGTGCAAGTGCATGGTGCACAAGATGGCGAGCACAATCAGAAATAGTGATATTCTTATACCAATATTCGATGGCGTGGATTATAATAATTGGAAACTGCGTCTATTTAAGTTTTTGGAGTATAAAAAATGCATACAAGTTGCATTACGCCAACGGGCATCAACTGATGACGTCGATAAATGGGCCGACATGGACATCCAAGCTACAAATTACGTGTATAGTGCAATCAGCAATAAACAGTTAGAATATGTCAGTGATTTGCATTCCACATATGAAATTCTGCAAAAGTTCGACCAAATGTACTTGAACAAATCGACCGCCTTACAAATGGTTTGTAGAAATAACCTAGAAAATATCAAGTTGCAAAATTATTCTGATCCTAGTCTATTCTTTGACGACTTTGAAAAATCAATTAACGAGCTAAAACAAGCCGGTGCTTCTGTAAGTGAACAAGAGAAACTAAATTACATGTTGAAAGCATTACCGCCGAGTTACAGTCACATTGGTGACCTTGTAGATGTACTTCCCGAAAAGGACAGAACAGTGGATTATTTAAAGAACAAAATTAAGCTCAAATCAATTGATAAGTCGGAACCAACAACTACAAATGTTTTCAGAGCAGATTCAAAGTCCAGTACACCAGGAAACCAAAATAAATTAATATGCTACAATTGTGGAAAACCTAACCATATGAAAAAAATTGTCGCTACAGAATGAATTACAATTATGGTCGAGGTAGAGGTTTTTCAAACAACCGTGGACGTGGAACATACAACCAAAATCAGAGAGGTCGTGGACACTTTCAAGCCAAGCAAAGTTATAACAGTCAAGGTAACAACTTCCATACTACAACTATATTGAATAATAATACTGAATGTGAGAATAAGTCAACAAACAAAAATGAAATTAACTGGTTATTAGACAGCGGCTGTACAGACCATATTATTAACTCTGATGAATACTTTGAAACATATGAGACATTAACTAACCCAATAAGAGTAAAAGTTGGTGATGGAAGAATATTAGAAGCTTCAAAAGTTGGCAATATTAAGACAACCTTTCAAGTTTATGGAAAACCATCCGAAGTAACACTGAGAAAAGTATTTTATGTGAAAGAAATGAAAGCAAACTTATTGAGCTACTCAAAAATAACAGACAATCATACTATCGTTTCAAAAGGACGCTTATCAAAAATTTACAACTATGAAAGAAAAGTTTTAACCATTGCAATCAAGCAGGACAGACTTTATGTGTTAAAAGGCTATATGTCAAACAACTCAATTCAAGCAAATATAGCCACAATGACCATGAAAGAGAAGTTGCATAGAACACTTGGACATATAAATTTCAAAAAATTGAAAATAATGTGCACAGAAGAATTATTACAAGGATTACCTTCGGAAATTGAAGAAGAGTTTATGAAATGTGCCATTTGTATAGAAAATAAAATGCATAATTTACCATTTAAAAACAATAGGCGAAAAGCTCAAAATATTTTGGAAATTGTACACACAGATTTAAATGGGCCACACCGAACGACAGGTAACCAAGGAGAAAAGTACTTATTAAGCTTCATCGATGACTACAGTAAGATGTTTAGTACAATATGTAAATGAATGCCAAAACTTAACTGGAAAAATGATAAAAGAATTAATATGTGACAATGGAACCGAGTATATAAATAAACGAACATTTCAATTTGCAAGAGAAAAAGGAATAATAATAAAACCGTGTCCAGCATATGTGCATCAGTTAAATGGAACTGCTGAAAGATTTAATAGAACAATAATGGATATGGCAAGGTGTCTTCTTTCAGAAGCTAAAGTAGACAGATGTTATTGGCCAGAAGTAGTGAAAGCAGCTGCATATTTGAAAAATAGAACTTTGACAAACACAATTGAGAGGAAAACACCATATGAAATATTTTTCAGAAGAAAACCATCATTTAATAACTTAAAAATGTATGGCAGTAAAATGTTTGTACGAGTACCTGAAGTAAAAAGAAAATCAAAATTTGATAAGAAAGCTGAACCTGGAATTTTAATAGGCTACACCGATGTTGGATATAGAGTACTGATTGGAAACAAAGTAGTAGTAGCAAGACACTGCGATATTATAGAAGAAGATGTGAAATGTATAGGATTCGAAAATGATTATGTTATGGAAATATCAGAACAAGAACCGAGAAAGTATAATATGAATTTTGATAAAAAGGACTATGAAGAAGAAACCGAAATCGACAGAAAATGCTCAGAGCAGGAAAATTTTACAGATGAAAATGAAAATAAAGAGAAAAGAACAAGGAAGAAACCAGTACGATTTGATGAAGAATTTGGATACTATTGTGTATATGTTACTTTTTGTGATAGTTTGATTCCGATACTTTTCAGGAGGCGATATCATGTAATGAGTCTAACCAATGGTCAGGAGCAATGAATCGAGAGATGGACAGTTTAACTAAAAATAATACATGGAGCCTAGTTGATAGACCAAATGACAAAAAGGTTATTGATGTAAAATGGGTATACAAAAAGAAGTCTAAAAATGAGTATAAAGCAAGGTTAGTGGTTAGAGGATTTCAACAAAAAGATTGTATTGATGATACTTATTCACCAGTTGCTAAAATGCAAACTCTAAAGGTACTATTATCATATTGTTGCCAAGAAAAATTCAATATAAATCAAATAGATGTAGAAACAGTTTTTTTAAACGGTAAAATTTTGTCAGAAGTTTATGTAAAACAACCACCGGGTTATGAAGATGGTACCAGTAGTTTTTACAAATTAAATAAATCTTTGTATGGACTAAAAGAAAGCCCTAGAGCTTGGTATGAATGTGTAAATGAATTTTTAAGCACTCTTGGTTTCCGAAGAAGTAAATATGATTATTGTCTTTATGTAAATTCTAATGAGAACATACCTATATACATATTACTGTTTGTAGATGACATGTTAATCTGTTGTAAAAGTAATGATCTGATAACTGATATTAAAACTAAACTTATGAATAAATTTACAATGAAAGATTTAGGTAAAGTAAAAAATTATATTGGAATTGATATTGAATATGATTATGAAAAGTCAAACACTATGACACTGAGTCAAAAATCTTATATTGAGTCACTAGCTAAACATTATATATAATATTGAAAACTCAAGGTTGCCCACAACACCGATGGAAATTTCTTTAAAATTAGAACCGTGTGATATAAATGAAAACGTAAAATATAGAAAATTAATTGGGGCATTATTATATATTAGTACAGGCACCAGACCTGATATTGCTTACAGTGTAAACTACCTAAGTAGATTTCAAAATTGTTACAATGAAACACATTTCAAACATGCTTTGAGAATTTTAAAATATCTGTACTTAACAAGAGACCTTAAACTAACTTATAGTAAAAATAATGATATTGAATTGATGGATTGTTATGTAGATTCTGATTTTGCAGGAGATATTGTAAGTAGAAAAAGCACCACAGGATTTGTAATTAGATTATTTGGAAATGTGATTTATTGGAAATCAAAGAAACAAAATTGTGTAACTAAATCATCATCATTTGCCGAATATGTATCATTGTCAGAAGCTGTAACTGAAATAATTTTCCTAATTTCATTAATTCAAGATGTTTTTCAATATGACTGTAAACCTATAAAAGTGTATGAGGACAATTCAGGCGCTTTAACCATAGCTAGATATGGAAATTTCACTAAAATCTCTAAACACATAGAAGTGCATTATCACTATATACCTGAAAATGTAAGAAATGGAACTATTGATGTTGTAAAAATCTCAACTGAAAATAATGTTGCTGATATTTTCACCAAGTCTTTGGGAAATATTAAGTTTGTAAAATTTAGGTGCATGCTAGGTTTATTATAGGTAAAAAGAAAACAAAGTAGTAGATTATAATTGTCATTTATTATTTATATATAATATAAAAAGTGAAAAATAAGATGAACGTGTTTATTATAAATAAGTAGATATAAATATGTTAACTAAAAATGTGCATGATAGTTATAGAAATATTTTTGGGTGAAGGGTTAAATAGTTTATATAGTTATAAGAAAAATAATATTGTTATGTAAATTAGAGAAAATACTAATGTAAGGAGGCGTGTTAGAATATTATATTATCTGTGGTATGTAGTACATTACTATTTTCTTTATATGGCCACCCTTTTTTTACCTTCCTCCAAAAATGTGTGGCCGGCAAGGGCAATGGCCTATGTGAGTACTCAAACTAAACTAATAAGCAAATTGTAATCTGGACCTCAATAAACATAATAAAAGTACACAGCGTTTATATCATAACTCAAGGAAAATAACAATATGCTTTATACAAAAAAAAATAGTTCTATGTAAAAATTAATATTAATAAAATGAAGATTATAACCCACGACTACTAGAAGATCAATACAATCATGCAATCAAGCTTCGGCTTCTTGTCACTGCTCTGTAAAAAAATATGTGACGGCTCTTACGATGCGGCCAACTTCATTCTTGTTATGAATTAGAGAATTATGCTAATAGTTGCGAAACTGCATTCGTTGTCCTGAACGCAAACAATTTTCGGATAATTGGTTGTCTTTCACCAATTTTAACTTAGTTTGTAAATCTAAACTTGAAAACTTATGACATACGTACAATAGGTGGTGGTTTTGATGTTGTGTGGAGACATTGCAGTGAATTTCAAAGTTACTTTGTGAGCTTGTGTTTTGTTTATTATGATGTGTTGGTGTAACATCGCGTGACAGCTGCAAAGTTTCTTGCATGTCAGCCCTATTTTTAAGAAAAGATAGGAGATCATCAAAATTTAAAGTAATCTTAGAATCGCTATGTTGTTGATAATAAGTATTTTTGTGCTGCTTCCTCCCATTCGCGTTCAGTTGTCTTGTCTAGTTTAGAAACCACTAAATGAATTATTAATGTAACCTAACTTTCCACGGGTTCATTTAATAGCTTTAGAGCTCGAAGATTTGTAAGGATTGTATCAATTAAGTTTCTAAGCAAAGCTGGTGATTCCTTTGTAAGCGCTTGAATGTAAAATAATGCCTTCACATGGTTGTGCACTAACAATCTGTTATTGTTATACCGAGTGAGGAGTAATTCCCACGCTGCCTCATAGATTGCTGCAGAAAATTCCAATTAATCAATGACTAATGCTGCACTGCCTTTCAGTGATTATTTTAAATAATGATGTTTTTAATTTGAATTAGTGATTGAAATGTGTCTCTAAATTGAATACATGGATTTACAGACCCACCATAAAGTGGTATACATGTAGTAGGTAGCTGTAAACAATCATTAGACGCACCTTTTGAAATGGAATTGGACTCACCACTGCCATTCGCGTTGTCTTAATTGATCATCCATGAGCCAGTAATACCGATCTCACTTTCAGTAGATTTCCTGAGACTCGTATACTCTCTGCCCCTATCAGTCCTAAGCCTTTTTAATTTATTTCCCGTTTCATTTCCAACAAGAGCTTTAAATTGCTGAAAACAGCAAAATGTTTCATATATTGATTTAAAACAATAAACATACTGTTTCCTTGTGAAGTCATCAATGAAATTTAAAAAATATCTAGCACCACTGAACGAAGGGACTTGAAGAGGACCACATAAGTCACTATGTACAAAGCTCAATATTTCAAACACCTCGGGGCTACGGAAACGCTAAAATAAAATCCGTTCAGTTTGTACCAAATATTTTATTTATTTGTATAGTTTTTACACTTTTAAACAACTTTTACAATAGACATGCTCAAAACAGTGCACCATGGAGTGATGTGATATGTCATTACTCTTTCGTTCCGAGTAATATTACATTTTACCATCACTTCAAACATCACATGTGATGTCGCGCTATGCGATAGCTCGACATCACATGTGATGTCGCGCTATGCCATAGCGCAATATCACTCCACCCACAGCATCACTTCTGTGATATTGTAATGCAATGATAGAGTGCAATAGAACATATTAAAATTATAGCATGGCGTCGAGTGATGTGATGTTTCGTTGTGATGTTACTGATCGACGATATGCGTCTTGAGGTGATAAGAAAGAAAATTATTACTATTAAGCAATACTTTAGCGATTTATCATTACAACCACACGAGTGGGTTACTATTGAACAAATTATTCCCATATTATAGCCGTTCTATGAAATAACCAACGAGGTAAGCGCAGAAAAAAATGTCTCGTTGTCAAAAGTATTGATTTTCATACAACTACTTTCCAAACATGTTGTAAAAAAGATTTCAGAACAGTAGTTCAGTAGGTTCAGAGCAGGTAGTAAAAAGCTTCATTGACGTTTTACAAACTCAGATTCACATAAGATTTTCTGAACTTGAAAAGAACCCCCTTTACTCGGAGATTACAATTTTAGATCCGAGATTTAAAAGAAGAGGCTTCCGAACTCCAGAAGCGTTTAATAAAGCGTGCGACATCCTGAAACGTCGTATATGCGAATTATGATTGCCTGACGAAATAGAAATATCCGCACCTTTATCACTACATGCTTAAACGATTGTACATCCTATTTTAAGTAATAATTAAAGAACAATTAAAATATGACCAATGAGAAAAGCATAATTGATCCGAAAATTAAATCATTGTAAATATTTTTATTTTTAAATACGCTATTCTGATTCTAAAATAACCCGACAAATATCTATAAAATTTTGATATCTTATATTTTAATTTTATTATTAAGAAAAAATTATCACTGATATTTTATCTGTACTCTGTACTTATATATAAAGCTGCAGTTTTGTTTGTTTGTTTGTTTGAACGCGCTAATCTCAGGAACTACTGGTCCGATTTCAAAAAATCTTTCAGTGTTAGATAGTCCATTTATCGAGGAAGGTTATAGGCTATATTTTATTTTCAAAGGAATTAGGGATCCGTATGAAAATTGCGATTTTGTAACCCAAGGTGTAAAATCGAAAACCGATTTACGCGTGCGCTGCAAAAACTATTGACAATAGAACAAAATGAAGTACTACGAGTTTGTAGGTCTTATTAAAATCTACAAAAAAGTCCGCGAGAGCACATATCTAACTATCATAGTTTATTCACAATAACCGTTTTTATGTTCATAAAAATATGCACAGAGATAAGCACGGGTTCGAAGCCCACGCGGGCGAAGCCGCACGCAAAAGCTAGTTATTTAAATAAATGTAAAAAAATAAACGGTTATTGATTAGAATGACAGTCCTAAGCCTGCAAAGTATGAAGGAAAATCAAAATATAATTCACTATTCGTTCAGTGTACTAATTGTACTAAAATCTATATACTAATTTATAAAGGTGCAGAGTTTGTTTGTTTGAACGCGCTAATCTCAGGAACTACTGGTCCGATTTCAAAAATCTTTCAGTGTTAGATAGTACATTTATCGAGGAAGGTTATAGGCTATATTTTAATTTCAAAAGAATTAGGGATCCGTATGAAAATTGCTATTTTGGAGTTTTTGAAATATTCGACAATGCTCTTTACTTTGTTAATAGTTTGGCTAATAGTTGTAAGTTGTAATAGCCTGTTGAACTACCAAGTTCAATGAATGGGCAAAGCAACCAACTGATCGCCACTCTCCCATTCTAACGGCTCCTAAAATGTTTGTGGCATTGTCGCTGACAATACACACGATCTTATTATTTATTTGCCAATCGCAGACAATTTGCCTCGAAAAAGCAAGTATTATTAGCACTGGTGTGCCGCTCATTATAATTAATGCACCCAAAGAGTGCAGAATCCAGTTGACCCTTTGCGTCTATAAAATGCGTCGTAACTGATATGTAACTTTTATTGGTTATTGATGTCCAACCGTCAGTACAGAGACAAAGGTCATAACATAGTTCCTGGGTACCAAAGTTGTTGATAAAGTTTTTCTGGTCGGAAGTTGGTATCCTGGGCACTTAGATACCAGATCGATTAATTTTTTAAATTCAGGTTCCTCCACCATCCGCAATGCGTGTTGAACTTTACCCACCATTCTAACAACTTGATTATCGATTTGATCGACTTTCCGTGATGGCGGTGGTTTTCTTATATAATTGGTGATTGTATTTAATTGTTCAGGTCCGGAGATACATTGCGGGATATTCGAGGTACTGTCTTGTATAACTAAACTTGTGGATGGTAAATTATTGGTGTATAAAATTTTAAAGAAATTGTTGGGTGTTTATTTCTCATGTGGCGATTCAAGTTTCCTAAAGAGCCACTTTTCGTGCTGAGGTAAAGGGAGCAATGGTTACATTTTGCTCGACATTCATTTGTGTCCCCCGTAAAATGAAACCAGATGTTAATTTTCTTAGTTCTTGCCGCCATTTTTAAAACTCAAGTGAAGATACGAGTTTTCCAAGGAGCAATGTAAATTATTATATGTAAGTATTAGGAAACAAAAGTCACAAAAAAAAAACAAAACAAAAACAAATGTCACAAAGCTAGGTAGAAAAAAGTAAGTTCTAAGTATAATTAAAATGTCACAAGCACGTTAAAATATTAGTTATTAATTTTAAATACTGTCATCCACTATATTTAATTTTCTACTTGCAAGCAAAGCAAGAGCCACAAACAAACAAGTCCACACTAAAACGTAAACGCACCTAATAACGACCCCTTAAAATCTGCGCCCTTTACCGCCCCTTTCAGAAAACTAGATTTTTAATGTGATGTATTAAAGGTAAACCAGTGGTTGCTTTAGAAAAAAATTAGATGTATTTGTATTGCAAATGTTCATATGTATCTTGTTTGTGTACGTAACTCAACAATTCGTCCGTGAACGCCGGTGATAGTGCATTTTCCATAGTGTGGCGTTCCCGACGACGTAAGTACTCTTGTTTCTTTCTTAGCAGAAGATTATATCTTCAAGCATTTTAATGTTACTTCTAGTTCTTTTGATGCATTTTTCATACTTTCAGAAACACAAATAATAATTAATTTTACTGGGATACTATTAGATATTGCTTAAAATACAAAATTAAAAATAGGCGGTAATAGGAACAAAAATCACAATTTTATTCCCATTACCGACCCAGTTGTTAAACGTGTCGCTGATAAGTACATTTCGTATCTTTTTTGTGCCATAATTTTTGTTAAAATGCTTCAATTAAAAGGCAGGAGGATACACTAACTTATTTACTTAGTATGTTAACTTGTATTTGAGCTATTAACGCCATATATTTAAGAGCATTAGTATCCGTAAAAATATATATGTTCTTCTTCTAAATATTTAGTAAATATTTTGATGAATACAGGAGGTTTAATTTTTCTAATATTGTATTTTTATAGTTAAAATATGATTATTATTAAAGATTTATAATAACCGCACCATTTAAAATCATACAAATGTCCGAAAACCAGAAGTATTTATGGTGGTTATACGATTTCCTTTAATAATACCTATTACCGATCTACTTGTACATTTACAGCGAACCCCCTTACTACCTATTTAATTTCAAGTTATCATAAAGTTACCTAATTAACATTATAGTATTCCCTAATAAACATACATATGTTACATAAAAATTTAAAATACCATAAGCTTTATTATATAGTAATACATAACTCAATGCAAAAATCACCTTTTAAAGATGTTATTTTCTATACCGGAGATCAAGATCTAAGAACATCATCTCCGAAACTATCAACATCAAATCCGAAACCATCACATCAACTCCGAAACCATCAACGCCAACTCCGAAACCATCAACATCAACCCCGAAACCATCAACATCATCAATTCAAAGTACATGCGAGAATTTGAGCTCTGAATCTCTTGATAGTACTATTATCAATAGATCAGAATATTGTAAAACTCCACTAAAATCTACTACTATCAGTAAACATATTCCAAAAGAACATGAATTTATGGCATATCAGAAAAATATTGAAGCAGAAAAATTATAAATAGAAGAAAAAAATTATGAAACGAAGATTTGGAGAAGAAACCAAAAAGATAAATTAAGCAAACAAGGCAATCCAAAATAAAAACTACTAAATAAGGCAAAACGTAAAATAACCAAGGTGGATGCTTCAAAGGAAGATACAACTGATTCCGAAAATGATTACGAGATATGATCTTGGATTTCATTCTGAGAGTCTGTTGAATCAATTTCTTAATCTTATTTTTTTCGCCAAAGGTAAATTTTCTTAATTTATTTTATTTTTAATTGTTAATCTATTTTGATTCTGATTTGACATGACTGCCAGACTTAAAATTTTATAGTATTTTTATATTTCTATGTTACATTTTGTAAATAATAGATACCAAATTCCGCATTGATTATATATTATAGTATAATCAATGTTGGCCTTTTGTAATTTGTTATACATAATTGGTATAAAGAAGATTTTTTTGACTGATTTAACGCTGTTATGTATATAATATGATAAGAACACAAATAATTTGTTATGTGTTGATAACATTCCGTACTGTATTGGAGCATTTAAATAAATAGTTGAACTATTCTAAATACTAACTATACACGAGCATTTTTATTTAACTTTAACGGTTTCATTTATTTAGTGGTCGGTATTAGGTGTCACATAAACGGTATTAGGCACACACCCTATATTTTGGATCGGTAATAGGGACATGGCCCTTTTTTCTTTTAAGTTGTATTTAATTTTTAAGTAATTATAAGTATAACTATTTCTATATAAGAATAGAAACATGGATAATTTCAGTACTTGAAAAACTATTTTGATTGGCACCACATATTATGAAAGTGCTTATTTTTTGGACATCAATCCGAACTTGGCTTAAACTGGCGGTAATGGGTGCGTTTACTTAATTACGTACCGACCGAACAAAACAAAAGCAAGTGCACAACGCAGAACAATAGCACTGTAATAGAGGAAGTAATTCGTACTGGACGTACTAATGAATGTTTAATTTTTACTTCATTTCAGTCCGGTGTCAAATTGACTGATAAATGAAAATACTCTAAACTAATGTAAATAAAGCTAATTATCATTAGGTAACTATGTTAGGGCTCAGAGCTCCGAGCTCAGAAACCGTGTGCTAAAAACTACTAAACAAAAATAATCATTCGATATATGTTCACAAAGTTCAAAATAGCTTCATGAATCAGAGTTATCAGAGATCAAAGTTGTCGAATGAATATTATCATGCATCTCACTTTTTGATGCACTGATGCCTTATATCGTTGCCGATCGTTCTTCAGTCAGAGTCTGATCAGTCGCGTTCCGTGATTCACGTACGACAGAGTACTAAATGAACGATGTCCGAACAAGGAAAAGGAATAGTTCGTTCAATTCAGTGTCGGGAATTAATTCCGTTTAGTACATAGTGTACATGTACTACACAAGCCTTCATTGTACAATGATTGCGTGTTTTATGTACAGATTAAACGTACCTTAACTTTTTTTATAAATAAACCTTTTTTTACTTATAATACATAGAATAAACATATTTAATTACAACTAATAAAAATTAATTCCGATAGTTTTTTGGTTTTGAGTCGTGTTCGTCTCTCATTTAACCATACCATATTGAGGGTGTCGTAAGAGGCGACGCATTAGGCAGATCACCTAGCCGCAAGAGAAGGAAAACTTGATACAAACCCTGTGTCAACCTGTCTTGGCTGCATGGCACAGTAGGCTAATTTTCCAACATGAACTTAGAGGAGGCCCGACTCAGTAGTGGGTCATTTATGGATTGAAATGACGATAAAGACCCTGTAGTCCGGAAAACGATCACGCTTAGGTAAGGTTAGGTTAGTAGGCCTAACCGAGTTTTATGTATGAATTATCTCTGGCCTTGCTGTACGAATGATCGTCCTTGAAAGATATCGAAGCCACGCATAGCCATGTGCAATACCTTTTTAGAATACCTATTAAATGCGCCAAAAATTGTGATACAGGAGCACTTTTCTGTAGAGTATTTTTTTTTCACAGTGGGGTCCGAAGTAAGTACCAAGTTTTGATTTAAGAATTATTGCTTTCGTAAAACTTAATATTATCTTCACACACCCAATAAACTACCCTAAATTGCATGTCTAACGAAAGGACTCATCAGTACCAATCTAGTGAAAATTATAAAAAAGATACAGGGTGCAGATTTTTTCGAATTTTATGAAGTTTTAGTATAAAAAAGAAAATTTCTGATAAAAACACAAAATCAATTGTAACTCCGCAACAATTTTAACAATTTTTTGCTGCTGATGGCCCCATCTCACCGCTGGTTTCGTTTGATCCACGACTTTAGGCCAGCTTTGGAAAACACACGCTCGCATGGCACGGATGTAGCTGTGATGTTAAGGCGTTTCAGCATATAATTATACAGTCGCGGATACACGCTCTTACGATCTCTTCACCACAGCAGTGGATTTTCTTTTCATTTAATTAGTGGTTCCTCCACATATTTCTCGAACTCCACAATGCCAGCTGCAGTCGGGTTTTGGGGAACGAGAACGGAAATTTCAGCATCTAAATCATCCCAAATAGAAGTGTAATCCGGCTTAGGAACCGGCACTTCTTCAATTGTTTTTTGCGGAACTGGTATCGGGGTGCGATCTGAGCCAATTCTTAATTTCATTGCTGCAGTGGCTCTTTCAAAATTACGAAGATCATTTACTTATATTTACGTATTACCGTATTACTTTCTACTTCTCCCAACCTAATCTGAAATTTCAGTTAATTATGCAACCGCTGAATGTTTTCATTATTCTCGGGAACGTATTTATTTAAAGCTCGTGTAAATATTTACAAAATACTATATATTTTGATGCAGAAACATACTGTTCACTACTGATATCAACCATTATTTCGTAGAATATTTTTAAAAGCTCGGACGCCTCTTTAATTGTCTGCCAATCGTCATGCAGTAGACTCAGATCCGGTCGCATTATTGCGAGGGTAGATATGAGGGCATCCTTTATCTTTAATATCCTTTGTAGTGCATCATAGGTGGAATTCCACCGCGTGATCACGTCTTGTTTAAGTTTCAGCGGCGAAATATTCATCTGTTCTTGAATCTCAGCTATTTTTTTATTGCAGGAGAGCTGCGATGAAAATATTATATTATGTCTTTGACCCTGCGCATTGTATCTGATATTGCGTCCATACTAGACTGCACTACTTAATTTATAGTGTGCGCATAACAAGATAAAGAGCGCCAGCCACCTAGTCACTTAAAATATTTGCAGCATTGTCGCTTACAATCCCATTTACGTACCGATGAATGTCCCATTCTAGAAATTTGGTTTCTAAGAAGTTTTTGAGATTGACACTGGTGTGTTTTTCCTCGAACTCAATGCACCCAATCATTATCGTACATAACTTGAATGTTTCTACGTCAATAAAATGCGCAGTTACAGCAACGTAGCCAATAGCAATCTTGAACAGAGGATGTCCGTGGTTATACAGACGGCTGCAGCTTTCGCTATCTGCTCTTTATCCTTTTCCAAAACTTTGTTGTAAAGTTTTGGAAGAATGCTCTCTGACAGAGTCTTTCGGGTCGGTAACGTATATCCGGGATTTAACATTTCGACGAACTTCCTAAACTCAACTTCGTCGACCATGCGAAGGGCATGGTAGCCTTTCGCTATCATCCGAACTAATTGCTCGTCAAGCTGCTGAATTCGGTTTCGAGGCAGATTTTTTTTATTTGTACATAATCTGCCATTGTATTCTGCTGAATCTGCCTTTGTTTTTTTACTGCATGAAGATACCTGCTCAACTGGCTTTACATCACTCTCCGAAACTTACTCGCCATTATCAGTATCACTAGGTATTATATATAAAATGTACGTACTCGAACTTGCTAAAACGAATGTCTAAAAGCTAAAATGTACCTAATTAAGTATGTATTTACATATGTCTTTATTTACACAAAGTAACTGTAAACTAGTGTTTAGAGTTACTCAGTGTAAATTAGTCGAGTAATGTGTGATACTACAGTACGCGGTTGGGTAATATTACGCGTAATACATTACTCGCATTACTTACATATGTCTATTTTACATCAATATGTACTTTAAGGAGTAAAAAAAAAATACACAGAAAAAGTAAAGAGCAGGGGAAAGTGGCGAAACTATTCTGGAAGATCCTCAACACCAGACATCGTTACGCTGTCAGTGTCGTCTTCATTATCACTCAAAATTTTGTGATCGGTTTCACTGTCTTCTTCTCCTCCTAAAGAAATGATTAATTCGCGTTCTTCAAGTACATATAACCTGCCATCATGCCAAAACTTATCTCATAAGCTACAACAGCAACATGGTTGCATTCTCTCTTCCAATCTTCCGGGGTTATACTTTGTATCGCTTTCTTTATTATCTTGTGTGGACAACAAACACAGACTTACTTATTAAACTGATTTATTTAAAGATATTACATTGCATACATGTACAACAATCAAGCAGCGTTAGTGACAGAGAGAGCGAGAGAGAGAAAAGATTGATGTCTATGACAAACAGAGCTCGCCATAAAGCATACACATTTCTATAGAAATATTGAAGGCGCGAAATGTATACCTAATATTGACATATTATTTTAACACTGCTCCTAAAGTCGAGCCTTCTACAAAACACAAGTTACAAAACAGTTAACTATAGTTATATTTAAGAAACAAACTTTAACATTCACAAAACTGTTAACTATAGTTATATTTAAGAAACAAACTTTAACATTTACAAAACAGTTCAATATAGTTAAATTTAAGAAAGAAACTTAACAGTCCTTTATTATGTTTCATAAATTTTAATTTTTCTTTACGTAAAGCTTTGGTGAAAATGTTTGCATATTGATTAGCACTGTGTACATAGTTTAAACTTATAATTTTGTTATGGTATTTCTCTTTATCATAGTTATACTTAATGTCTATATGTTTACATTTTTTATGAAATTCGCTATTCTTGATCACACTAATAGCACTTTGATTGTCAATATTTATACACACAGAGTTCTGTTTATTTTCATTAATATTACAAAGTTGTTGTTTAGGCAATTAGCTTCTTTGGCGGCTCACACACAGCCATGAATTCTGACTCGGTAGTCGACAGTGCCACAGTTTGTTGTCGTTGTGTAAAGCAAGTGACAGTGTCTCCATTTTTGAGTAATACATATCCAACACATATTTGAGTAACACATGGAGACCAGGCGATCTATAGATCGCCTGGTCTCCATGTCATTTGTAAAATCAGCATTGCTGTATTCAATTAAGTCGGTATTATCAGACTCGGACACATAATTTAATCTATAGTCCTTACTTTCATTCAGGTACTTGAATATTTTCATTACAGCATTCCAGTGGATGCTTAATTCGGGTTCAACACAGTCCCATAGCTCTTCATGTTCGAGATAAGTTTTCACTGCGAATCTCCAGGTGTTGTAGTTCTCCCGACCGGTTAGCTTCTCAATCGGGGCTAGTGAGTTATTTGAAGACATTTTCAACTGATATTTTGTTAAACGGAGTCATTATTTCGAAGAACGAAAATTATGCACGTGCTCTTTGAGGTGTTGTTTTTGCCGGTTCGTATTTCTGTCTATGGAGAATTGTGTTCACAATAACAACTAAAGAGATCTGCTACCATGTTAACTTGTGTGGACAACAAACACTGATTTACTTATTTAACTGATTTATTTAAAGAGAGAGAGATTATATCGCATACACGTACAACAATCAAGCAGCGTCAGTGACAGAGAGAGCGAAAGAGAGAAAAGATTGATGTCTATGACAAACAGAGCTCGCCATAGAGCATACACATTTCTATAGAAATATTGAAGGCGCGAAATTTATACCTAATATTGCCATATAATTTTAACAATTTTTCTATGTCTTTTTCAGATTGGTCTATATTTTTGTCTGCCATCCTTTGCTTAGTCAAATTCCAAACGTACTCAATAGGATTGAGATCACAGTGGTAGGGTGGCAGACGTAATACCTCATGTTCATCAGCCTTAAATGTTTCATTGATGAAATATACCTTCTCTGGCTTATTTGTTTTGATCAACATATACAGTTCCTCTTTTAGTCATTTTGACATCAAAATGGATGTTATGTTCTTGCTGTCACGTTTCATTTTTACGTGCACTGAAATTTGGCGGCTTATTCGCCTGCTTACTATAGGGCGCATTTTCCAGGACAATTATACCGTTGGGTGGAAGATGCGGTATCAATTTCGATTTGATCCATTTTTTAAATTTGGACGCATCCATTTCGTGTTGTTAATCACCGGTTGTTGATTTACGCTAATAAAGAGCCGTTTTTGTATCTTATTTATTTGATTACAAATATTGCCTTCCTTGTGAATTCACTCGGAGAACAACAGAATAGGTCCACCTCACCAGCTAAAAGGTTTAGCGTGCGGCATGCACGCGTAGGCTAATTTCCCACCAGGAATTTGCAGCAGGCCCGGATCTCAGTTTGTTATTGAACTTCCTATGTTAATACCTAGAGGGGTTCATATATTTCTATAAGTTCTTTAATCTTTTTTTCTAGTAGATCCACTTTATTTGCCTTGTTGTGGACGACCTACCGCCACTTGTTTTTTTTTATTACTTTTCAGTGTTACATTTTTTAACGTGTATTCCTTTCGTTGCCTCTCAAACTGAGATGCCACTTCGCAGCGCAACTCCCGTATCTCGACCAAAACTAGGCTCTCATTGTCACAGTCAGACAGTATCGCGCTGCGGTGTTCGTCCAGATAGACCGGAAGCAACTGGCCTCTAGTTGCTTCGGGTACTCGTAAAAACAAATGTCCATTTCTGCGCATAAAACCATAGAGCCAGTCGTCTGTGGCGATATTGTTGGTCTATTTTCGTATTTTATTAGCTGGTTTATTGTTTTAGACCACTTATTCATATGCTAGCTTCCGTACACACTGTGAGGACAAACCATGGTGCAGTTTGCTGGCTTTTTTCAATTATTTGGCTTAATCGGACTCTCAGCATCCGTAAAAATTTCTAGACGGTCGGTAGTCGGTTTCCCGTGTTCGGCATGGTCAAGTGCACACTTGTGGGTGACAGGTGACGGACTCATACCTACTAAGGGTGTTACCAGACCAACCGATCGACTGTCGATCGACGGCATCGATCGAAGTTGATCGACTGGTCTAGTAACTTTAATTGATCGACAGATACTGTTTGACTAACCAATCGATCGATTGCCGGTCTATGGCATCGATCAACGTCGATCGATGTTGATCGACTGGTCTGGTAGATTTAATTGATCGACAGATACTGTTCTGCTACTGGCACCGTTCGACGTTGATCGATTAACTCCGGCTACATTCCATCAGTTTCTTTCAAAATTTATTCACAAGAGGACGCGTTATTGTTGGCCAGTTCGATGTTGCTCGTACTATTATTACGGAGACGCAAACGCAGAAGACGCAGGATTTTTTAAAGCCAAATATCGCTTATCTTATCCAAATGACATTTTAAATAGCGGTTTTTTGGATGCTTTTCGAATGAGTAACAGTGATATTGAAAATCTCTTAAATATGGTGGCTCCTTTAATTGCAAAATTGGAAACCAATTACAGACAATCAATTTCACCTAAAAATTGGTTACTTATAACACTCAGATTTCTAGCCAGTGGGATATAGTTAAACGCTATTATTTATATTCGTCGGTAATTAAACTAAAATATACATAATTTATAGACATCGTCCTGTCCGTTGTGAAGAAGTGTCTCCCACAAAACACCACTTCCTCTAGGAAGTTGGTGAATTTGAGCTTCACCTTAAACCCTAGTACGTCCAGGAAGTGCAGGATGGCGCGTATCTGTCCTTCGTGGGTGCCGTTGAACGCAATTATGCCATCGTCACCCTTGTGGATGGACCGCCAGGATCCTTGGGGCAGCTCACGCAGGCACAGCCATGTTAGGAAATAATTTAACATGCCATTGGCTATGCTCGTGTGAGCGTCCCCACTGCAGCGCCCTCCTGCCCTATGGTACCTCGTCCCGAACGTACTTACGCCACTCGTGCTCAGCGTCAGGTCGAGTGCGCGATGATACCCAGCATGCGCGTCCCTGGGGAACGGTGCCTTCAATACCGCCAGCTCGAATATCCGCAGTATCTCTTCCGTTATGGTCATATCGAACCGGCTGTAGTCCACCTCCACGAACATGCAGTAGTTCATGAGCCACTCCACCTTCTTTGCTCTCGCCTTTGGGCTCAGTCCTTTCACCAGGTACTTGTTTTTTATGGCCTGATGTTCTATTGCGCTGATGTACGGGCCCAGCGTCGCCAAGAACGCGTCTGACCTGGGGCTGATGTTGCGTGGGTCGACGAATGTCGTTGTTGTTTCTCGTTTTAGGAAATTTTTCACGACAGCGTCGGCCCTCGTCAGCAGCCCTCCCTGATCCGCTTGGTGCTTGGCCTCGCGCAACTGCTGCCTCTTGCTGAGCGGGTACCTCTTGAGCCACTCCTCGAACGGTATCGGCTCTTCCACTTTCTTCAGCCACGCATTTTCTGGCAGCGTCAAAAATTCTACTACCAGATCTCGCAGGGGGGCGTCTCGAGCAGATACCCTCTTGTCGCAGCAGATTGTAGATTTGGTCGGTGAGCCCGGCTGGTTTACCGTATCGCCTCTCAGTGCACAGCTGGCCGATCCTGTCGATGATGCTAGTTGGGAGTGGGCTGAGGCGCGTCTGGATGACAATATCGTCTTCTCCCTCCGGAAGCGTAACCCTGACCCTTCCGATCTCTGAATTGTCCACGCAGACTGCCTCGATGCCATCGGCAAGTAAAAATTTTTTTTTGTTTTGTTTTTTTGCAACTTTCCGCCCCAAGACTTTGACATTTTCTTTATAGCACTAGACAGGTTCGACGATTTCGTTTGTTGGGTCCGTCCCTCTTAGTTAATTTGTGTTTCATTCTCCTTGGTTTTACAGCTTCTTTTTGCTCTACTTTTCGCACCAACAAACTCTGCAATAACTCTTTTCTGAACTGAACAACTTGTATTTTTTTATCAGTGACCGTCTGGTATAATGTCAAGGCATTGACAACGGCAGTGTTCAGAAGCAAATTTATTGCAACTTTTTTACACCATTTCACTGATTTTCGTAATGGTGTCGAATATGTTGTCATCTGGTCTGAAAGGTCTACTGCCCCCTTTGCTCTGTTATAATCAAGTATAATTTTCGGCTTAGCAACTACCTTCCCGCGTTTTGTTAATTTTTGAAAACGATCGGAATCTTTAGTCAAAAGAACAAGCACGTCCCTTTTGTCCTTCCATTTCAGGACGTTAATGCCATCAGAACTCTCCCGGGCAATATGTTCTCCTCGCTTCAATTTGGCATTTACAACTTCTTTAGGAAGATTCCTTCGATTTTTCCGAAGAGTACCAACGATGTGTGTCTCATTCTTTACGAGTTCTCTCGCTAAATCAACACTCGTGTACCAATTGTCGGTGTATAACTCATGCCCTTTATTAAATAAACCATTGCACAGAGACATCACTACGTTCGATGGGGTGGTGTTTATGTGATCGTTCTCTTTTCCCGCATAAATACTTAGTTTATAGGTATAGCCTGGTAACGTGCAAAGCTTAAATTCCTTTATTCCATACTTATGTCTTTTCTGCTTATTATACTGTCGAAAAACTACCCTGCCTCTGAATGGTACGACGCTCTCGGCAATGCAAAGATCTTGGCCAGGAGTGTAATGTTTCTGGAAATTTTCGTTCATTGTGTTAAGTAAATGTCTTACACGGTGCAAACGGTCACACTTGTTTGCATCGTCATTTTGAGAGAAATGCAAATTTTGTAATAGTAGCTCTAACCTATTACGAGACATAACCGTGCATGCAAAGGGGTGTCCGATCATTCTATCCTTCGACCAATAATCTGATAGTTTAGGCAATTTCACCAAACCCATAAATAATATCAAAGCAAAGAAGCTTTTCATCTCACTCTCGTCAGTTGGTGACCACTTTCGAATTCGTGCAGACCTTGAAGCCTCTTGTGCGCATATTTTAGTCATTATATTTTATATTATATTTTAGGCAAACTGATTAGTGTCATCCGCGATTTGTTTAAATACTTCGTCCGGCACCAAAAGAAAGTAAAAACCAGCGGGAGATGCATTAATCATAGCATGGTAGAGGTTAGGCGACAAACCAAGATTTTCAGTAAAAGGAATAACTCTAGGCTGATTACCTGATGGCAGTGTCCAACGATTTGAAATTGGTGTTGTACTTCCTGTGATATCTGGGATATAAATTTCACTCTGCATATCTTCTTCTCTATCGTACACCATGATACGACGACGCGTACGCCGACTAGGCTGGAAATCTGAATCTTCATCTTCCGAACTAATATTGAAACTGCTGTTCAATTCTAAGTAGTCTTTCTGCGATAAGTCTTTATTGAAACTGCTGTTCAAGATGTTCAATTCTAAGTTGTCTACCTGTTCTATTATGCCTTCCTCTTTCCATTCTTCTAGGATATTCTGGTAGTTTTCAAGTCTTCTAGTATTAGACAGTTTCATTGTGGTACTGTGTAACCGTCTTCGTGCTGCTTCAAAGTTAGACTCGATCTTGGGATATCCTTCTTTCCAAAGTAATGGTACTTCATAGCGTCCATCCTTATTCACTGAAATGTCAATGTGTTTCTTTCTCGTTGTTGAATCGTTTACTTTCTCATTACACAGATCTTTTATTCCTAATGTTTCTATGTTCCACAAAAATTCTAATGAATTATCTATCTCTGGTATCGTTGTAGCGAATCCAGTATGTACAACATTACTACATAAATCTGACTTGATGGGTCCCTGTAATGTCCATCCTAGCTTCGTTTTAATGGCTATTAATTTGACCGTGATACCTACTATGTTGTTCTCAAGTATTGAACCAAGCTGATCAGAACCAATTAATATTTCTATATCTTTCATGTTTGTAGCATTAGTATCAGACAGTCGGATTCCCTTTCGTTTTAGATTCATTATGAGATCTTTGTCCTGAACTTTAGGTATGTTACCACACAGTATCTCTTGTTCGAGCCCTGACATAGTTGTAATAAATGAATTCTCTAAGTTACTTACTTGAAACTTGAAGGTTCTGTGCATTTGTGGCGCCTTTTTGACTCCACCAAATAGCGAATGACTTAGACATTCCTGTCCCGTTACCTGTAGTCCAAGTTCTTCTGCCAGTGCTGTCCTTACATAAGTTTTCTGTGACCCCGAATCAAGTAGCGCTCTCACTTCTCGTTCTTGTTTGTTTCCTGTAATTTTTACAACAAGAGTTTGTAACAAAGTTGTACTAGGAACATCAGTACTACTGGAGAAGTTGGTTGTGACTTCTGTCTTGTCAGTCTTTGGAGACACAGATGCTGCCCTAAATGTAGGACATAAAATAATTAAGTGTCGCTTACCACAGTTCATGCATCTAATAAATGCTTTGCATGACTTAGCCAGATGCCCTCGTTTTAGACAAATATAACACCCTCCTTTCTTCTTTATAACTTCTTTCTTCTGTTCTAAATTTAAATCATTAACTTTTATGCATTCAGACGTTGCATGTGTTTTATCACAAAATAAACAGTTTTGTTTATCTGTTTTTTCGTAGTGAATTTTTTCTCTTACCTGTGCTTCATTTATGAGACACGCTGCTGATGCTGGTCGTGCCACTACTTCTTCTGAAAACTCACACTTTGCCAACTGCACCCGCCGTTCAGCTTCCACCTCTTTCTGCAGAAAATCTATCAATTGTGTTGGTTTAGAACCCTCCCCTTTATTTAAAGTTTTACTCCACAGTAGTAAGGTGCTCTCTGGTAAGGATGACTCAATCAAAGGTAACAAAATACACTCATATTTGTCTTTCAAAATGCCTAGTGATTCTAAAATTTGCAAGTTTGTAGTTATTATGTCTAATAAATCCTCTAAGTTATGTGTGTCTTTGTTGGTTACTAATTGGATTAACTCTCGCACGTAAATTTCAATTAAAGTTTCGTCTTTGGCAAATCTTTCTTTTAACATTATTATAACTTTGGCGTAATTCGCTTCGTTGGCCGGATAACTCTCCACTAAACTTTTTGCTTTGCTGCCGCTGTACATTGCTTGAGATAGATATTGAAATTTTGATTCCACGTCTATAGATTCATCTTCGTGTATTTTCTTATATTGTCTCCAAAACGCCAGCCATGTTCTTGGATTGTCGTTGAACTGCCTTATTTCTAATTTCGGTAAGTTAAGGCTGTTTCTAGGTGCACGTTTTTCTTTTACGGTCATTAATTTGTGATTTTTAATTTTTAGCCATCTTCTTATGTATGATTCGGCTTCTTCGCATTCATTTTCGTATGATACATTGTCGAACGGTTCATGCACTAAAATTGTTTCTTGGATCTTTTTGTCGAGTAGCCCCATTTGTTGAATTTTTTCCTGTAAAAATTCGATGTCTGATACAACTTCTATCTCAGTTTCGTGTCGAGTAAATACACGTCGTAGTTGGGTTCTCTCGCGCTTCCATCGTTTGATGTCTTCCTCCATCTTGTATTTCGAACGTGGTCTGATTCTTTTCGTTTTGTCTGACGGTCGCCAATATGTGACAGATTGAGGTCTTCTTTCGTGATTGTCCTCTCTGGTGGTTACTACTAACAGATGTATACAATAAAAAATATCGTCATTGAATACGTCATCTTCGACTTCAACTACTTCGAATGTCATTGAAGAAGTGGATGGTGCAACTGTAGAAGTAGATGAGGAGGATGCACTTGGTTTTTTAATAGTTTTTGTAATTTTAACTAGGACATGATCTGGCAAAACATAGCTGTGGCAATTTCGTTTTAAAATCTTTAACTTATTCCTAACAATAAGAACAGAGTTTAAAGTGGTTGAAGCCAGTTTGTTCCTCAGTTTGTTCTTCACAATATTCATCTGACTGAACATTCGTTCCACTTCTGCGTTGGAATGTGGCAAGGACAGGAATGTGATGGCTAAGTCTGATAAGTGTTCGTAAGTATTGAAACCTGCAGCGTCTTTGTATTATTTTTTGGGTATGTCTATTTGTTTTAGAAGCTGGAACAAAACTTATTTTCATATTTTTGGAAATAGATTCACATTTTGGTTTGTGTTTTTTTTGTATCGGCGTGCTTTCTTATATCATTTAACTTTGCAAATATTTCACTGTGACAAAACGAACAAAAAGCTTTAGTTGGATCAGTCATAACAGGTTTCAACCACATTTTGAACTCTTCTTGTTGTTCCCATTCTGGTCTATACTTTTGAGCGTATGCGTTTTTTTTAAAGGAATCTCCATATCCACAATATGATTTTAATAGACGACAATGGAACACATACACTATGTAATACCGCTTTGTTCTGCGAAACAGTAACAAATAACTTAAAAACTTCCTTCCTTCGAATAAACGGGATTATGTATGAACGAGAAAGAAATAGCTATATCTGTACATCTTTTGATAGAGTGAGACGCATACAACCGATCGAACAACATTCTGGTAGGGGATTTCCCTAAACACTTAAGTCAATTCCGTAGTGCCAGTAACTACGTTTAAATTTGTACTAATTTTTATTTTATTTTTTATAGCGAAAGTGTTAATCGCTGTATAGGCCCTAATCCATCTTATCAACCTTTATCTACCGAGCTATATTTTTAATACATTAACTGTCTTGTCCTTTGGGTAATGTAAGGGCAATGGCTATGCCCGGAGTTTCCCTGCGAGATCGAATTTAATCAGCTGAGGTTGCCTGCCACTTTGTCTGTGTCACTTGTTAGGAATATGCAGTTTATTTGTGAAGGTATTTGTGCGAGTTTAATTTTTGTTTATAGATGGATTATTTACATTACGTTAGTTAATTTGATATGTTTGATAGTGAGGACAGACAAGGAAACCAAAGAAAGACAAAATCCTATAAAAATAGATTTGATACATTTGGTCTGGATGATATAAGTTTTAAATATAAATAGAGATTCACGAAAGCCTTTGCAAGGAAAATAATCGATTTGGTGAAATACGACATCAAAAAGGATAAAATACCCCTCTATTCACCTAAATTACAAGTTTTATCAGCTCTAAGAAGTTGGGCTCGTCAGGAAATACAAGATGACACAGCTGACTTACATGGCATTAGTCAACAGTCTGTTACAAATATATGTCGCCGAGTAGCAAGATCTTTTATCTAGCCAAACTTGCCATTTTATTCAAATGCCATCAAGTTTATCAGAACAAGAAGAAGTAATACAAGGTTTCAGAAATATATGTGGTTTTAGAAATGTGATTGGAGCTATTGACTGCACACTTGTAAAAATAAGGAAAGTTGGAGGTGATGCTGGACAGAATTATGTAAATTACTATTCAATGAACATTCAGGTAGTTTGCGATTCCACTTTAAGAATTAGAGACATTGTTGCAAGATGGCGTGGATGTACACATGATGCCAGGATTTTTCGAGAAAGTTCATTAAATGAACGTTTTGAATCAGGTAATTTCCAAGGTATCCATCCTACTTGGTGATTCAGGATATCCCTTGAAAAGTTATATGTTTACACCTTTTCAATCTTCATCGAGCCAGAAAGAAGAAGCATATAACCAAGCTCATATTTAATATATCCGCTGATATATGAAGGAAATATAGAAAACACGTTTCATTGTTTGGACAATATTTAATTGACCAACACACATATTTGACAGCTCTAAAATCGTCATCGAACCAAAACGGCCAGTATACCACATTATCCCCCCCTTACAAAAGTAGTAGCCCATATATATGCATAAGAGTACGTAGAAAAGAACAAAACAAAAATCAAAACTTATATATATAGGAGGGTTATTCTGACGGCACTGGCGTATAGGTCTAGACTGGAGAGGAGTAGAGAAAATTGGCGACTCAGCTGCAAATGCTGACGGAGAACAATCCATCGCAGGCTGATTAAGAGTGGAGGACAGGGATTCATGTTGCGTGACGGCACCAGAATTTACGGAATCCGTAGGTAGCTGCGCATGCCCTGTGCTCGTACAAGGGCGCGGTCCAACCAACGCCACTGCAGCATTCCGCTGCTCAGAGTCACGGGTCGGTAACGGTAATGGACACGCTAAAGAGCTATGGGTGGAACGGAAGGAATTTGCGGTAGGGTTAGAGACATGGACTAGAAAATAATGAGCATGGGCACATCGCTCGAGGATTTTTGTAGATTAATATTTGTAAACAAATTATAATTGCTCACTTATTTTTTCTGAAATGAAAAGGTAAATTATAAAGTTTTCCTAAAAGGAAAGTTACAATTTTCATTAAAACTTCTAAGCAACCCTTAAAGTCCTGTCTTACATCGAGTGGAGACTCTAATATGTATTCCGAGGGCAAATCAGGGGATATAATAAAAAATAGGCCGGACAAAGTGTTCATAGAAATATGTACATGTGAAATGTATAAAATAAATAAAATTATTAAACAATGAAAATATACACGCACACAGACTTAAACTACTTATAAACTACCTAAAATTACTTTATTAAAAAATATATTAAATATTAAAATTATATAGTGATTCCGCCACATAGTCATAATTTTAAAACGATTTTGCTATTCGTAGACGATACTAACAAAACGCCGTGAACAGCGGCGACAATCACAAATGGCCGTCTGTCACAAGTGTCACACCAGACAGTTGACAGTAATTATCTTCGCGTCGGCGCACAGTAGTCCGGTTTCGCAATTTAGTGGACATTCGATCAAAAGTTACATTTTGAAGTTCGACAGATTTTTACCTAAGTAACAACAAATGTTCTACAACTTTTCACAGAAATTGGTTTTATTAGATGAAAAAAAATATTACAGAAAAAAAAATATGGGGAAAATCCTATAAAATTTTAAAAGCTGTAGGTGTCTACCCTCCCTTTTCTTTTTCTTTTTTTAAAGTGGGGGAAACCTTTTATACGTCCCCAGCCAGGGGACGGGGCTGGGGTATGTGGGAATCCCGACCGCTGTAATATGGTGAGTTGCGGTCGTTGTACCCACTAAAACCTCCACTGTTTGTCCAGTCTCGAGCCGAATCACCTGCGGGAAGCTTCTATCCCTCTCACGAAGTGACTGACGGCTGGGCGAGGGGAGTGTCTAATCTCCCTGCCCGCTAGGGAGGTTTAAAGTTTCAACTTTCTTATAGTACATTTCTCTTAAATTATTTGGACTCTAATAAAAATATTAGTATGACAGCAACAAAATACAAGTATTTTTATTTTTTAGTTTTTTACAACAACATGATTGATAGGGTTTAAATGTCTTTAATAATAATTACAAATTAACAACAGTATATAAAAATACAGTCTTAACGTATCATATTAACAATGGTGTTCCGAAAAGACAGATATTTTTTAGAGGTTGGCAACACAGTTTAGAAAAATGTAGTTCTAAGTTTGTAACTAAAGTAAGTGGCTATTATAAGTCAACAAGTGAAAAATTTCCAATATCTTTTAATAAAATAAAAAAGTCGTTCCCAAAAGTTCCACAACGTGGCGACCGTGAACGAAGAAATAAACAAACATGGAAAAACACAGAGCAATTATACGAGGCCAATTAACAAAGAAAGCCAAACTAATGGATGGTTTAATAATGGCTGAGAAAAATTCTAATATTGAAATGGAAATAAAAGCCACTTATAAAGGACTCATCGGTATAAAAGAAAGAATCGATAAACTGAGTGAAGAGATTAAAAATAAGATTCAAGATGGCTTCTGTTAATCAAAAATATAATTCCACAATAAAATAAAATATAAAAACGAAAAATGAAGAAGATAAACATAACCTGCAATTGAGATTACCAAAAATTGAAATAGTAAAATTCGACGGTAATATAAAAAATTGGTTACCATTTTGGAGGCAATTTCGGAAAATTCACGAAAATGTTAATATGGACACAGAAGACAAATTCGTTTACCTATTACAGTCCATTACACCTAACACCGAAGCTCGCAATCTTGTGGATCTGAAGGATCTGAAAAACTACCCAATTAATGCTGAAAATTATATATCAAAGGTGTTTGTCACCCATTCAAAATCTAGATACGCACGAGAAGACCTTCTGATACAATTATATGTACGAGAATTGTTGTCACTAATATTGCACCGCGAAAAGCTAGACTTAGCAACATTATACGACAAAGTGAGTGCTCATTTACGTGCCCTTTGAACACTTGGCGTGAAAAAAAACCATGCAGCATTCATTCTCCCTATGGTTGAATCAGCACTACCACGTGAAGTATTAAAAACTTGGCAGCGTGCAGGCTTCGAAACTTACTAAAATTTTTTTGTATGTTCTTTTTGTAATGCTTCAAAGTGGAGTAAGGAGTCGGCTGGTTTCTGTTGTTCTGGAGGTAAAATAAATTTACCTTCGTTCGAAGACCCACCGGAACCTTTGAAATCACTACTTTTAATTGACAATCTAAACAGTGCAATCTAAACAGTTCTTAGACAATATTCGCACTTATAATAGTGCGTTTCAAATTACATCCTTTGGTGCTCAACAAATCTCAGAAGGTTCTTTCATGCCTACTTTTAAGATACAAGGTCAGGTTTACCATTTGATAGGATCCCTTTTACCTGAAAACCAACCTAAGTTTCTTCAAATATATTTTGTATCCGACTACAACGAACAGTCGAACATTAGAAATCAATATTTCCCGAATTTAAATACTGAACTCATTTCACAACTTCAGAACATGTTGCATCAGGTTAATTCGTATGTATGCAGTTTTAAATCAGCATTAGAAGCTCTTCCTCAAGATGGTGATAACAATTATAAAATTGTTATAAATGCGGATATGCGTCCAACCCAGGAGCACTGTTTGCGCCATAAATACTCTTTTCTTTTCCTTCGTCACTGGCCGGCGAAGGTATAGACAACACCGAACTGACGTTGTATGTCACAATCGCATATTCGCCAAAACCATACATATAATACGCAATCAAGATTATATGATATTACGCACAAATATTTACGTATACAAACATAGAAGATATCTACCCGCACAGAAACATTGGAAGGGCGTTCAGATAGCTGAATCCTGTAATAGACATACACGGAAGAGAGGAGTCAGGTGAGTCTTACTTTTTGCTGGCCAAACACCCATCCATAATTTTGGTCCCGTTCGACCCGGATATGAACCGGCGCTCTTATTAATATCTATCCCGCATTATAATTCCCGCATTCCGCACTAAGTTACAGCCCGTTCACACTAGTCGTAAGTCGCATAATCTAAAAGTCGAATGCTCTGGTCACCATACACTTTATATGGAGCTGTTCACCTTGGATGAGACGCGATTTTTAGTCTAATACGACTCAAAAAACCATCCGACGGGCCAGCGCCCGTTGTAAGACTAAAAATCGCGTCGAATCGTGCTCGCATAGGTGCCTGCTTGTTGCTGTTCACACTAGTCGTGCATCTAATCGACTCGAGCGCGTTGTTACCTCTCTCCCCTCCCGCTTCCTAGTTCGCTACACATTGCTTGCTCACTCCACGCGCGCTGTTTTTGTTTGTTGTGTGAAAATGAAGAAAGAAATAAAACCCGAAGAACTAATTCCATTAGCTCACGAAAGAGCAGTCCTTTGGGATAAAACTTTAAATGACTACAAAAATAATAATCTGAAACTATTGGCCTGGCGCGAAATTTGTACCATCATCATCATCATCATCATTTCAGCCAAAAGACGCCCACTGCTGGACATAGGCCTCCCCCAAAGATTTCCACAAAGGCCGGTCCTTTGTACTGCCTAACAAAGTAGCAACCCTGTCCAGCAAATCATCAGAAGGGATGTAGTCTTTTTCTTTACAACAAAAAAAGAAAGAATATATTACAATTAGATAACTATATTGAATGATGTATTAAGTTTTCACGATCTTTGCACATTGCAGGAAATAACTTAAGCCATCATTATGTTACGGTATACGGGCCGGAAACAGCCAATAAAATACGACGGTTGGAGTGCCTCAAACACGCGCAAGACATTTAAGATCACTGACCTTTCTCAAACGATGTCGTGATACGAACATCGTACCTACCGGTATGCGTTCAAATATCACCCAAGAATGATACATCGGGAAGCGCTGGCATTCTCCGTCAAACAAGCAATAATTAATAGTGAGACGCATACGCCAACACCGGTTTGACACAGATAAAATCAGCAAGGATATTGCGAGCTTATCTACATAGCTGAAATCTACGTTAACGTCTTTGGATTATCAAAAATGCCAAGAATGCACTGACAGACGCGCCAACAGTAAATACGACGAGTTCAAAAATCGTCAAATCACGAAATACAACAAACTAAGCGCCAAAGCTTCGTCACCACAACACAGGGAACAGTGTGTCTAAAAAAAACACGTCAGTTGTAACCTTGTGCAAAACTGCATCTATTGAACCGGTTGTAATTGAGGCACTGGAAAATGGTTTAAATTATGCCATTGCGCCTGGGAAAGTGCCGTACGAACAAATTGTTTGCTCCGAGGAAAACGTTCTGGCTAAAAACAATGTAAAGAAAGAGGATTTGGAGGCGATACGGCAAGATCTCATCAGTTTTACGACACAGCAAACCACCCAAACTAAATCATCCTCGTAACCAATATCTTGCCCTCAACAACCTTCGCAAGAACCTAGACGTTGTCATCATTAGAGCAGACAAGGGGAACTCCACTGTTATAATCGACATAGCTTAGTACAACCTAAAAATCCAAGAAATCCTGTCGGATACAACTACGTATAAACTCGTCAAAACATACATACATACATAAAGTCACGCCTTTTTCCCGCAGGGGTAGGCAGAGATCACATCCTTCTACTTGCTACGATCCTGGCTCACAACTCGTCAAAACAGATCCAGCGAACAAGGTTAAGACTAAAACTAAACAATTAATATCCAAATATTCCGTCAAACTTGGATTAGACGAAAAAGCACTTATACCTTCATGCGCCAAGCCACCTAAACTGTATGGGTTACCAAAAATACACAAAGAAGGTTAAAATACACCTAGCGAAGATAAGGATTCTTACTAATATATCCGCTGATATACAGGGCTGATACGACCTAAGGACATTTTTTAACTGCCTATACTAGGTATCATTTCCAGGCTCTGTACCAAAAATCTATTAAAGTGGAGCAATCAATAGTTTAGCCCCAAATGACTTTTTAAATGTTTGCCTCATTTGAACATGATGTATCTTTCCTAACAGATGTTTATACCTAACGCATCGTTTATTAACCTTAGGGGCTGCCCATTAATCACGTGATGTTTATTTAACATTTTTTAACCTCCCTCCGCCTTGGTGATACCTGGTGAGGTTTAAGACTACCCCTCCAGGCCCCCATGAAAAATCACGTGTTTTTTTGTACCGTTTCGAATTCATAATGATCACATATAGTATACGTAGTGTAATTTAATGCCCCTCTGTCATAACAACTCTCTATACCACAAGACGACTTTTGACGACACGGTTGGCGCAGTGGTTGAGCGATCATGTCTACCGTAGGGAGAACACTATTTCAGCGAGCCTAACCCAACTAGCACATAAGCTTTAAAACAAACTGTATATCGTTTGTATATCGGTTCCGTTTGAGAATCTACGTGTTAAGAATATCTGTAGTAATAGAGTTAATAGAGTTATAGAGTGCTCTAACTCACTTATAACCACGAAAGAGGCCCACGATTTTAGAGGCTAAGGTTCTAGAGAGCTTACAGAGCGGTGGTATATAGGTGCTAAAGTACCTACACAAGAGTGTTTATTCATTCTCAGTTATAGCTTCAACCGGTATAACTGCGGTTGTGATGAGTTAGTTAACACTATGGGTTATAGAAAAACGTCAGCTAAGAATTATTTACCATTTAAAACTTTATTAGACCTATTAAAAACAGTTGTATATATGTCACTTTGAAGCGTATTAGTTATGTAAAATATTCTCAAGTAAGTATCATGCCGCTACTTGAGTATATTTACTAACCAATTGTATTTAGTTCTATAACAAAATTGTGTACCAGATCTAGTGTAACATCATGGCGAGATAATAATTGGCAGAAGTATAGTAAACATATAAGTATTCAAGTTGTTGTGAAGTGAAAACGATCTGCCGTTGTGATTTTACGGTAAGTGTATACCATGTTTTCCATCTCAATTTTAACGCGCTTGGAATTTATTAAAGATTTCCATAAAATTTCAAATTAAACATATAATGAATAACATAGACACTTCAAATTTATACCATTTTTTGTATTTTTTTCGTAGCCAGTAGCATTTTTAAATAAAGAGGCATCAATGGAATGAAAAAATAACATGAGTAATGAAGTATTTTGTTTTCAAATATTGAATAATTCAGTCAATTTATAGGTTAGTTCAACAAAACAATGGCGAACTTACATTGAAGGTTTTTGTCGTCACTTAAGACATCTATTACACTTTTTGTGATACAACATCTTTAGTCAAGAATATTGTGCAGGCTGTAGTACACTTAGCAGTGAAATATCTTTATTTGATAAGTTAATTTATAAATGTAATAAAATATTATATACAATGTCTAAAACTAGTAAAAAAGAAACAACTTAAATATATACCCAAAAGAAAAGAGAAACTAAACACTAAATAAATCTAAATTAAACTAGGCACCGTATCCTCAGCGCTGCAGGGGTTTGCAAAAGTGCCCAGAAGGCTGGCGGCATTGCCACGCTGGATGGCAATGCTTATTCGCTCAGCGAAATAGAGGCCAGACTTCTGGTCACGCGTGCAGTCAAACAGCCGCTTTGCCAGATCTTTATAGAAAGACTGGGCATTAGGGCCCCAAGCCTCAAGCGTCTCCACACCAAACGGCACAAATATATAACCGCTGGTTAAGCTGCTGTATTTATGCCGCTTGATGTTTTCCGCTTCCGCTGCAGCGGTACCGGGTGCAACCGATGTACTTGGAAGATGAGAAGGAGCCAAAGTGTCGACACATGTGGCATCCCACACTAACAGCCGTCCCATCTTCCAAGGCATCAATGACATCCCGTCAGGTCTCTTGCCATCGCTGCGCACCAAACCATTAGGTTCCAAAGCGGCTGGTACACCAACGCTAACAAGGGCCCGACGAATGATGTCATTAATACTGGCATGGCGGGGTATACGGCCAGCACTTCTGCAGCAGGATAAGGCATGATGTCCCAAAAGATCGACATTATTACCGCAGCGACAGCGATGAGGGGCAATACATTGTATCCCTAAGCGGAGACTGGTGGCAAGGCGGAAAGTGTTGTTATCTAGTAATGTCCCAACATTTGGAGAAGGAATGGCTTTGAGCCAAAGACCTGCCTCCCATTCTCCCACAGCCAGTAGGCGAGCTCGATCTGCAGAATTGGTGTACGAATTTAAGAGACTGTTCCGTACCAAACTGCAGAGCGGCGCATCCCACTGTCTTTGAGAGCTTGGAAATGCGGGTAATTGGGAATTGGGGCAAGCTATTTTCCATGTCTGCAATGCTTCCTGGGTAAATGGTACTTCAAAGTTATTTAAAGAACGACCTAAAATGTTCTTTACCAATTTTTCAGTACCAAATACAGATGATAGGAAAGCTGGTAAGCTTATACTAGAAATTTTGCGTATACCGAGACCTCCTAAACGTATAGGCATTGTAGTCTGAAGCCAGGCACGATCATTGAAGTCTAAATTTAAAACAGATTGCACTGAAACTCGTATAATTTCGTCGATTTTTTCCAATTGAGAATTGAACTTCCATAAAGGACTGCAGCGAATATAATAAATAAATTTTGGCATAAATAAGCAAAACCGGATAATAGTAAAAGCTGAATGTACATTAATTTCCGAAAGTCTGACTGACACATCAGCGTAATTTTGAATTTTTTCATCAATAAAAGGAGAAAAGGATTCTTCCAAAATAGGGGCCCCTAGGAGACGAAGCGTATTTTTATTCAAAACAGTTATATTCGGTGCAACGGCATTGAATTGGTCTATAGCAGATGAAGTTGTAGTTGGATCTGTGAAAAATAATTCACTCTTCGAATTATTTAATTCCAAACCTATAGACTGCAATTCAGATTTTAACAAAATTAGATCTTTTAAGACCGTTTCTACGTCACCTCCAAGGGTCCCGTCATCAAGATACCAAACATTGAATTTTGATTGTAGTTTCTTAATAATAGGATTTATAGCCAGACTGAAAATAGCAGGCCCAAGTGGATCGCCTTGCTGACAACCGACTGCCGAATGTATTAGATGGTTTTTATAAATCAATTTTGTTGGGTACCTGTAACATTGCCAAAGATAGCTAAAAATTTCCGGTGTTTCTTTTTTAACTTGTGTCAGTAAGTCATCCCTGTTAACCGAATTAAAAGCATTTTTGAGATCGATCTTGAGGATGACCTCGCCTTTCCCGCTGTCTAAGAAGGTTGACAAAGCATGTATAGCTGCTTCGCAACCGCCCTTTGATCCAAAACCGAGTTGCAGGGGTTGAAATAATTTTGACAAAGGTTCAAAATAATGTTTACAACAGACTTTAGAAACCATGCGTCTGTAGGTGCAGCCTACTGCAATTGGTCTTATGCCGCCATCCTTTTTGCGTAGTGCAATTAGATTAGCTCCATAAAGAACGTCAGTAATTTCGGGATGTACATTACCTGATAACATTAAGTTTGTGAGTGCCGTTAGAGCTTTCAGGAGAGATATACTGGCTTCACCGGTGCCAGGACACAATAGGTCTTGTAAGATGTTGAGGCGTCAAACCATCTAGGCCACCAGCGGAACCCTTTCGGAAGGAACTAATGGCAGAAGCGACGTCTTCTGTCGTGGCTGAAAGAGTGGAATCACAGGAGTTAGGTGGGCCGGGAAAGGAAAGGTCAGGCCTCGGTAGCGGATGTTTAGACAGCAGTGAATTGAGAGTTTCATCACAGTACGGGGCCACGGAATCACTACTAAATAACAATCTTGAAGCACCCCCAATGTCACCGTCGTATAATTTTGACTCAACTAAGTGTGAAAATGATTTTTTGTGGGATGAAAAGCGGTTACCGACTTGAATAGCCTGGTGATTGATACAATTGTCTTTAATGCGGCACGTTAAAGACTTTTTATTAGCTGGAGTATTATTAATATGTAAAATTCTATAGGGAAAAGTTAATAAATTTTCCCACGACGAAATCGAATTGTCTGATAAAACAGCTTGTATGCTATCTATTAGGCATTGGGCAACAGTGGCCCTAGATCCGCGAGGTATTCTTTTGACAATTGGAAGAGAGTTTTTAAGGTGTGATATTTTTTGCCAAAAAAGGAGACTGCTATTGGAAATGGGATTATTTTCAAAAACATCATTAATTGGGGATGAATTAATGTGTTTATGGGATTTACTATGGTGAATTTTTAGGCCTCGGTCGCCCTTGAAAAATCTCGGTTCGGGACATTGAGGGCACTTAACTAAGTGTTGATGAGAAGTAGACGGTTGTTCTTCCGCCTTGTCATCGTCATTGGGAAACATTTGGCAGTCCCTTGGCTTTAAAATAAGACACGTGTACCAGAATAATAAAATAAATATACAAACTACAATAAAGCTAAATAAATATAACATTAACGAAAAAGTTATTGAACTGTCTAAATATTATTGTAAATAATCACTTCACTTCTTTCAGACTTGCTATGTTATTGTAAATAGAAAGAACAAGAAGACATTAACTGTGCAATCACATAGGAGTTATAATTACTCTCATTATCACTTCTTCATTTAATGTTGAAAAAAAAAATCACATGTTTTCGTTGCTAGAGATGAAAAGAAAACATCAAAATCTGGATCCTGGAGCCATATCGCCGAAACTATAGCCGCTGGTGCTTAGAAAAATAAAATGAACACAGCATAGTGGCGCCTGTAACACTGGCGAGTATCTGCAATAATATAGGAATTTATGGCAGAAGCTGATATGCTCTTATGCACTGTGAAACATAGAATTTTTAAACTGCAAAGTAATTAATAATATTAATAAATTACGGAGCAAAAAAATGTACGTGTCATTTTGACAAACAACCATAGATATCAATAATAGACTTAAATAATTACACTTATTATAGCCAAGACACTACAACAGGCTAAGCATTTTACAAACTGACTGGATTAGGGTTCTTCAACGAAGGAATCAAAACGTAAGTTTTAAATAATCACAAAAAATACAATGTTTTTTATTAAGTACTAAAACTAATAAAAAATAATCTGTGGAGTATCTTTTTATAGTGTCGGATGGTTGTATTTTTTACATAGGTATTAGATACATAAAAATAAAACGCATCATAACAATGAATTTTTCTAAAGAAACATTTACTTTTTAAGATTGTCCAGGTTTCAACAAGTTTCTAATTGTCGTATAACTTTTCCTCGTTCTTCACTAGCAAAATAAATCAATCACTCACTCTTTCACAGTCAACGGACGGAGACGGACGTCAATGTGTCTGCGCGTTACGCTAGTCATCTCACTTTGGTATCCGAATACGCTTACAAGATCCAGGTATTGAATATGATACATATTTGTTTATCTTAACTTAATGTAATATTATACAATGTTAGGTTTTATGTACTAAAAGTTAGTACTTGTACCGAAAGTTTAGTTTATTTATGAAATCCTATAAGTACATGTAGTAGGTATAGGTACGTGGGTAAGGTATTTTTATGTATAACTGGCATTTGTTAAGTAGTTAAAGGCGGAAACATATTTACGTGTCGTGGCGTGTCGTGGCGCGCCAGAAGCAAATCGGTTTCATACATTTAATATGTCCATACGCCACGACACGTAAATATGTTTCCGCCATAAGGCGTCGTGGCGCGCCAGAAGCATATCGGTTTTATACATTTAATATGGTTAGGGGCATATTTGCATGTCGTGTCGTGTCGGAACGCGTTCTGTCGTGGCGCCGACTGCTCGCCACCGATTGCGCCAGAGCGGTGGTGGGGGATATGATGCGACACGACACAACAGGCAAATGTGTTTCTATACTACCCGCATGGCTCGTGGCGCGAACATCTAGCGGACACTTTTAATTTATTAGATTTGCAGCAAAATGACCGATCTTATTGAACTTTCGACGACCTGAGCGGTTCAGTGGTCAACATGCCAGTCTGCCACGCAAGAGGCCCCGGGTTCGAATCCCGGCCAGGACAGAAAATTGAAGTGATAAACTTTACTTTCTGTGCTGGGTCTTGGACGTTTCTATGTAGGATAAGTATATATTTACAACGTAGTCTATGTAGTATATCAGTCAAACTAGCACCCATAACACAAGCTTTATTAGCTTAGCTCTGGGCTAGTTGGCGCTGTGTGAATTAAAAAAAAACTTGTACGTCAACGAAATGTTATATATGACTCAAGGTGTAAGGAGTACAAGAGTTCAGAAATTGAAGGTCTTCATCAAAATCACTATCCGAATCAGAAGAAAACATTATATATGTTTTAACGCTGCAATGGCTCGTTAAGTACTGTTCAGAAATAACGCCAGAGCACGCCACGACACGACACGTTAGTGTGCACACTCACCGTCACGACAGTAAGCGTCACGACACGCCACGACACGTAAATATGTTTCCGCCTTTAGGCTGCTGGCGGTGTACCTGCGCAGTGGGCGATTTATAGACGAAATTGGTGAAACAAAGTGGGCACGACAACGCGCCATCACACCACCACCGCGGTCAAGTCAATGCGCGCACGCTATTAGTTAATCGACAACCGCTTTAATTTATGCGTAAACTCACCCCCTCTACTAATACTGGGCGGCTTTATACGGCCAATAAGTGACGCCGCCAGTTATAGGCATAAATAATGTTACCACATTGGGTAGTAGTGTGTTTGTATGAGTGTGCGCATGTGCGTGTTTGGGCATGTGCGTACTAAGTTGTTATTATTTTTGTTTCAGTATGCCGTTCAAAGTAGTCCAAACCTTAGAGGGGAAAAAATATAAATTATTTACTGTTCCCTCGGGTTGGGAAACTAATAATATTCTCAGATATCCTAATAAATGCATATCAAAGTATATAAAAGATGAAAGTTCTTCACCAACGCTAGACTGGGACGTAATGAAATGTAAAGTAAAACGGAGCAATGTATTAAGTTACGAAATTGGAGAACAGCTTGTATCTGAAATGCTGAAGCACAGTGACACGGAGGACGATGCCGATAATTATATGCAGAGGCGATATCCACAAAACAAAAAATCTTTAGACCTGAATTCAGTGGCGCAAGATATGGTAAGAACTAAGCAGATCATAACTTTAGCAGTGTTAAAGAATGTGTTTTAGAATTTATGATTCACCAATTATTAAACGCTTTTCACACTCTTGACAACTATATATATATAAAAGAGAAGCGTGACTGAATGACTGACATACCAACGCACAGCTCAAACCACTGGACGGATCGGGCTAAAATTTGGCACACAGATAGATTATCACCAGGAAGAACATATAGGCTACTTTTTATTCAGAAATTCCAAGCCATTCCCACGGGATCATGCTAAAACCGAAATTAACGCGGGCGAAGCTGCGGGCGGAAGCTAGTTTTGGATAATAAAAATTTACCGGTCTTTTTTGTTTCAGATGGGCAATGTCGTTTTGACAAATCTTGTAACAGACTCAGCGTCATCGTCCGCTGACTTGGAATTAAACTGCAACGTATCTTATATACAAACAAGTTCAACGAACCTGTGTTATCAAATGATACTACGCCTTTAGTAGCAGATTCAGTTGACTTTGACATAAATAAAATATTTGAGAACCAGAAAAATATATTAGACAACCAAGCAACTATTGTAAGCCAAATTCTTCAAAATCATCAGCAGCAACTGGATACTAACTCTGCAATTGTCGCCCAGCTTCAATCTCTAAACAACTTGCAAAATAGTTTGATTCAAAAGGTATCTGCTTTGTCTGTGCAACTGGAAGATGCAGTGTCTCAAATACTTTTATCATCTAGTCAAGATGTACAAACTTTGAATAGCAGCAAAGGTCATATTGACAATATTCCAATAAATATAAAGCCAGTTGACAGTGCTCAGGATTTAGATGATCTAGAAAAGCAGTTATCGGATCCAATAAACAGAGACCGTTTGAAAAATACTTATTCCATACTATGTTCTGGAGGTAAAGGTATAGATTGTGCCTATATGCTTGTTGATGTCCTGTTTACAAGAAAATTTATTTCGGAGTGCTCATGGAGTGGGGGTAGCAGAGGTGAGGATTTGAAAGTTCCTTTAAAAGGTTATAAACATGTATTATCATTTTTTTGGAATATGGTGCACCATTGGGATGAGACATATTGTTTAAAAGACAATGAAATATTTTTCAAAACCATTTTGAAAAACGCCAAGAAAAGGAAAATGGCAAAACTTGAAAGAGCTTCAACATCAAGGCGTTCGAACCCCAAAAGTAAATCGAAGCGTGTGAAGGTTTCAGAAGAAAATGCGGACAATGAAGCTTGTGTTACTGATGAAAACGAAGAAGGAAACGCTATGGGAAATAATGAAAGAAATGATTCAGTAGAAGAAAACACGGAGGACAACAAAGAAAGGAATGATTCACAAGAAGAAATGGCAGAGGAACATAAAGAAGAAAACGCAATTCCAAATATCTCAAAAGACGTCGCCAATTCTAATATTAACATCGGAAAGGAGACAAGTGTCTGAACCTGAAGAAAAAGAATCACTGCGTTAAAAATTCATAAATATACAGGGTGTAACAGAAGTCCTTCAACTTCCTGAAAGGAGTGATTCTAATAATCAATATTGGCAAGTTTTGTTATAGGACCCACATCGAAATTAAAAAATAAAATTGGATCTCCCATAGAAATTGACAGTTTGACAGGCAATTTTTATTGAAGTTTCGAAGTTTGACCTATTGTAAAAGATATTAATATATATCAGTAGAATCACTCATTTCAGGGAGTGAAAGGACTTTTCACACCACCTGCTCGACAATCTGCTATTATATGCCACGTAACCTCAACATAAAGCACTACTTTATTCCCTAGGGAAATAAAGTTGTATGAAACTCCCTAGGGAATAAAGTAATTTGAATATCGAACGTCAAAACCACAGACATTAATATTACTCAAACCTTCTAATCTGGACGACCTCGGGTAGACGATGGGTATTGTAAAGAGATTTCATGATGATGATAATGATGATGACGATGATAATGATGATGACGATGACAGTGACACTGATGACCATATGATGACACTGATGACCATATGATGACGATAATGTTTCACAGATGTGAAACAGATGCCAGACGTCCCGTGACGGTTCACTTTTTTTTTGCAGTACCTAGGTACCTACTAGCTTTTTTGTCTTGCAGTAGGTGTGAAAAGTAGAGTATTCACCTCGGGAATAAAGCGTGTCTTCGTCTTGTGCGGCTTAAACCCCTCGCACCACTCGGGACTCTACATAACTCCCTCGCATCGCTCGGGAGTTAAATTTAAAACACCCTCGCTACGCTCGGGAGTTACTTCTGAGTCCCTCGTTGCGCTCTGGGTTCAATATGCCGCCCGTGACGTAATCCACTGCTTTATTCCCTTGGCATAATCTACTATTTGTTACACCATGTATAATAAAGGACATACAAATTATGATGCTAACTCACTGTTTGATTTAAATTTAAATTTCTTATGATAATCAAAAACTATGTAAAGATCTACGTCATTGGAGTATTCTTAATTTTTGTTTTATTTTGGTTGTATTTGAGACTGATTGTAAATTCAGTAAAGGCCTGCGCAGACGAAGTACTTTTGTCCCTGGAGGACAAAAATCCCTGTACGGTGGAAAAAATGTCCTCCGAGGACTTGCCAAGGACTTAACGCAGACGGTGTGCGGTCATTTGTTGCCCAGAAGTGAAGCGCACCGCACGCTATGGAAGCAAATTTTCTGAAATTGCGTTGTGTTATAATTTACATACACTTTAAGAATAAAAAAAGACGTTTTAAAAGAAAATACTGGGTCCATCCCTTTATTTCAGATCGATTATTGAATGGATATTTTCATGTGAAGCATGGTCAGTTAAAACAATATCCAGAAAGATTTTTCAAATATTATAAAATGTCGGTAGGAACTTTTGATGAGTTGCTGTCAATTTTGGAACCTGCTATAAGTAATTCTGAAACAGTGATGAGGAAATGTATTGGTCCAGAAGAGAAACTGTCAGTAACTTTAAAGTAAGTAAATAAATGCATTTCCAGTTCGTAATAATTATTTAATCATCTTAGATTTGGTAATCATCATCAATCACAATAAAATATTTTTTCACATTAGGTACAACTTTTCATAATTTTTTTGGAAGGATGCATAATTATTAATCAGTCTTTATGTTATATAATAAATCTACCATAATTAAAGTACCTACTGAGGCTTGAGCCAGACACTTAATTTTCTTCATCGCCATCGCCAAGACTGAATAAAGTGTCGCAGGTATCATTTTCTGGAGATGTGATTAAAACGTAATCCCGATGCACAGGTGTTGGTGTATAAGATACTACATTTGAGAGCTGTGATGTCGATGGTTGAGGAATATATTCAAGATTTTCAGACAAGTCATTTGCGGTGGTGTACGATACAGACTGGATTGGATTATTAAAACGATTTTGAATAGATGACAGCGGCTCTCTCCTAGGTGTTTCATTTCTAACATTAGGTGTTACGGTCATTTGAGAAAATCTTGAATTGTCGTTTGATGATTGCTTAAAATTTAAAATTAACTTTAAAATTTCCATTCTCAATAATAATTTTTGTTCTTCAGAAAATCCCTTCATATATGAAGTAAGCGAACGTAAAAAAAACTCATCTTCGTCTTGCCCGCTATCGCATGTTTTTGATTTAGAAAGCATTTGATTACCTTCTTTAAGTAGAGTTACTATTTCTTCATCGGTGTTTTTGCTCACCGTTCTTGGTTTTGAAAACCTTGCTTCAGCTTGAGAAGTTATATCTCTCCTATTTTCCACATTGCTCAGCTCAGGTTCATCGTTTTCAATAGATCCTTCTGTATCTACAATTTCTGTAAAAGGCAACAAAAATAGAAGAGAATCGAAGAATCTGGCACATCTAGTGAGGGGAGCTTCTGTTCCATGGACAATAACTTGGGGGACAGCCTGCGTTGCGCTTTCCTTGGCAATTTGAAACAAACTTTCAACGCATGCCATCTTAACGCGCAAAGTATACCTAGTCATCACAGCGAGCTGTATGATACTTTTTACAATAACCATAATGTCCATGCCATCCTAATTTCAGAGTCTTGGTTAAAACCACATCTTTTATCAACGTCTTACTCCCTACCTGGATATATTCTACTGCGAAATGACCGCCTCGGTAAACCTGGCGGTGGAGTCGCGGTATATCTCCGTAGTGATCTTTCTTACAAAATTATTTCTTCTTCCCCATCTAACTACACCGGCACTGCAGAGTACTTATTCATCGAAGTTTGGCTCAAGGGAGCCAAAATAGTTATCGGTGTTGTCTACTGCCCACCCACCATTGATTACTTCACTGAATTCGAATCAGTCTTAGAATCGGTAGGTTCAAATTATGCACATCACATCATCATGGGAGACCTTAACACCAATCTCCTTGCTCCTGACTCCTCTCGATCCAAAAGACTCCTGCGCCTCATTGAGGCAGTTAACATGCATATTTTGCCTCTTTCAGCCACTCACCATAACGTAGTCGGTGAAGACACCTGGCTGGATGTCGTCCTTACATCGAATCCCCTCCTTGTTTCGTCTCATGGACAATATGATGCCCCCGGCTTCTCCCACCATGACCTAATTTTTGCCTCGTATGAGTTACTCCCTCCCAAACTTAAACCTAAGGTCATTTACAGGCGCTGCTTTAAACGTTTGAACCTAGATAATCTGCATGACGAGGCAAGTCGGATCGATTGGGAACCACTCTATAAAGCAACAACCATCGATGATAAATTAACTCTTTTTAATGCTATAGTACACAAATTATATGACAACCACGCACCAGTAAAAAAAGTCAAGGTAAAACATTCACCAGCCCCCTGGATGAATCGAGGTATAAAGATGGCTATGAGGCGTCGGAATCGAGCCTTCAATATTTATAAAAAGTTCCGCTCAGAAGAAAACTGGTCCCTCTTTAAGGTCGCAAGAAATCGGTGTAATAGAATGATTCGAGACGCCAAAAGCCGCCACATTCTTAACAATATATCTTCTTCCTCATCTTCAGCTGAGATGTGGAAATTTCTTCGCTCTCTAGGCATAGGCAAAACTCGGAATGATATCTTCCCTAATACAATTGGACCGGACGAACTCAATCGCTATTTCTCCTCTTCCTCTCCGTTAGATCGTCTAACCATCGACAGCACTGTCTCCTATATTGCCAGCCTAGAGAAACCTGATATAGACCCCTTTCGATTCTCCCCCATAAGGCCCGATGACACGAAAAAGGCTATTAAATCCTTTAAATCTAAAGCCATGGGATGCGACAATATCAGTCGTCATATGATTATCCCCATACTCGATCATATCCTCTTACCAATGACTCACATAATAAATTCTTCACTCGAGTATGGTGATTTCCCATCCCTATGGCGCAAAGCCTATGTTCGCCCAATGGCAAAAATTTCTAATCCATCGCTCCCATGTCACTATCGCCCGATATCCATACTTCCTTTCCTATCGAAGATTTTGGAGGCCTGCGTCCATAGGCAGTTCTCCAACTTCATCCATCATAATTCCCTTGTCAGCCAGTTCCAATCAGGTTTCAAACCTGGTCATAGTACCACCACCGCCCTCCTGAAAGTGACTGGCGATGTTAGGGCAGGCATGGAGGAATCTAAAATCTCAGTTATGGCGTTGATTGATTTCTCAAATGCATTTAACACCATCAGTCACGACATCCTTCTTTCAATTCTATCCCATATTCAAGTGGCACCGGAAGCGCTTAAATGGTTTGCATCTTATCTTCGTGGACGCCAACAATCTGTAATTATAGACGATTTGACTTCAAATCCCTGTGATGTAGATACTGGCGTTCCACAAGGCGGCATACTTTCCCCTCTCCTATTTTCAATATTTATAGACCTCTTAACCCTCGAACTTCGGTGTCCGTATCATCTTTACGCCGATGACCTGCAGATTTATACACAAGCCGGAGTTGACGAAATATCAGTGGCCATTAGCAAATTAAATTGTGACCTCGCTGCTGTGGAAGCATGGTCGCAAAAGTACGGACTCTCTGTAAACCCCAGTAAGTGCCAAGCAATAATTATAGGAAGTCGGCAAAATATGAAAAAAATTGATTGTCAGTTGCCACCAGCCATAACCCTGTGTTCCTATACGATTCCATATAGCTCTGTTGTGAAAGACCTTGGCATTTACATTGACAATACGTTGAGCTGGATACCACATGTAAATAGTGTATCCCAAAAAGTGACCGGAGTGCTGCGGTATCTATATCCTTTAAAGAATATGCTCCCTCTGTCTGTTAAGGTAGCGCTTGTACAATCCTTAATACTTCCAATTATTGACTATGGTGATGTTTGCTTCTTTGACCTGAATGCAGATCTTTTAAATAAACTTGACCGCCTTCTTAATAACTGCATTCGATTCGTCTTCAGTTTGCGTAAGTTTGATCATGTGTCAGAGCGCAGACGGACGTTGAACTGGCTGCCTATTCGGCAACGTAGAGAACTCAGGGCTTTGACCACTCTCTTCTCAATATTGTTCACTCCACACAGCCCTGAATATCTTTTGTCCTGCTTCCGTTATCTGTGCTCTTCACATGAAAAGGAGCTTCGCTCAAGTAATAATCGTCTTCTGGAATGTCCCATCCATCATTCTGATTTCACTCACTCATCCTTCTTTGTTCAAGCTATTATGCTCTGGAACGCCTTGCCTCAGGAAATTAGGATGGCACAATCTCGTCTCACATTCAAACGAAAGCTCCGAGAGCATCTCCTTGCGTTTTGTTCTGGAGTCCCGCCTCACTAACCATTAGCAGTATACAGTGTATGTATTTTATTATATATATATCGATATCCTTATATAAGTACCTATATAATATGTTTTGTAAGATATTTATGTGTTATGTATAAGTATATATAATTATTAATAATATTATCTTGCTGGTTTCCTCGAGAGTGCACCTACCTAAAATTTATCTGCATGACCTGAAGGTAGACTGGGAGAAAATGCCGTAGGCATTAAGTCCGCCAATGTATATGTATGCATGAAGTAAAATAAATAAATAAATAAAGTACATGTATTTCCTCCTCTTCTTGGCTGCACTTCCAGACGGCGTATTTTTTTGGGCGGCGAGTTCTCTTCTAAAACAATGTCTAAGAGAAGTCCATCTCTTCTGTAACTCCTTTCCTGCAAAATAAAATGACAATATAAAAGGCTGCAAGATTTTTAATTTCTCCGGTTTATTTTACAGGTATTTAGCACGAGGTTCATCGTTTGTTGAAGAAGACTACTTAATTGGAGCATCTACTATACGTTCTATCGTTAAAGAAACTTGTACAGCAATTTGGCAGCTGTGTAAAAATGCATGTTTTCCTGCCTTTAATGAGGAAAGATGGCTAGAGATTGCAAGTGAATTCTACAGAAAAACTCAATTCCCAAATTGTTTGGGAGCTGTGGACGGTAAACATATTCGCTTAAATAATAATAATAATAATAATAATAATAATTTATTTCAGATAATAATCCATATTACAAAATTACAAAATTAAATTAAATTACATTAGATTAAATAAACATAACAAATAAAATAAAATAACAAAAAATGATTCCTATTACGTGACAATATCGACCCAACGTCTATACGTTGCCGTCAGTAGCAGTCTGTCGGACAAACTTAAGATGACAGCATTATTACACGAGTCGACTCTGGACATAAATGATGCTATCCTTTTTCTTTGGATAGCATGAAACGTGTCAACTCGCGCAGTCGCGAACATTTCAGATGCGCTGCAGTAGCGTGTGAGGCCCATTAACTGCCTGAAAATGTTGTTATACGTTACACGAATACAATCGTGAGATTTTTTATTGTATTCCGTCCAGAGTTGACACGTGTAAAACGACTGGCAGAACGATTTAAAAAGCAACACTTTCACATCTTGCGATGCTTTACTAAATTTCCTTATAATCATATTTCCAACTACACTCAGGGCTCTCCTTTGACGTTCAATATCCGAATCGTCCCTAAGGTTGGAGGTCAGAATATGGCCGAGATATCGAAATGAGTCAACTACTCTCACCACTTGATTATTAAGCATTATCACAGGAATATGATCCGGTCCCTTCCCCGATCTAAATACAACCATTTCAGTCTTTTTAACATTGTATATTAAATCATGTGCCTGGGCATATTTTTCACATATCTTTACAAGTTTTCTCAAGCCCTTGATCGAAGGGCTGAGCAAAACCATGTCATCGGCATAGCTTAAGTTATTAATATATCTGCCGTCCAGATTTAAGCCAACAGGGGTATTACTCAACTCTACGATCAAGTCATTAACATAAGCACTGAACAGATCCGGGGAAGTTAGACCACCCTGCCTCACCCCACAAGTTAACGTGTAAGGGACCGATAGTTCCGAGTCCCATTTGATGTTATTGGTCTGACTCCCGTACCAGTATGCCAGAAGACCAACAACATCAGGATGGACACCCTTGCCGATCAATTTCGTCCACAAAAGTTCGTGATTGAGAGTGTCGAAAGCGCGGCTTAGGTCTAAGAAACACGCGTAAACAGACGTATTGCCTTGCCTGTAATATTTGACAACCTGTTTCAGCGAGAATATGGCCATATCAGTGGAAACCTGCGGGCGGAAACCAAACTGACCATCGTCATGCCTTAGGCAATTCAAATGTGACAATATTATCTTGTCAAGAACCTTAGCCACTATGTTCGCGAGGGAAATGGGTCTATAGTTAGCCGTGCTCGAGATATCACCAGTTTTATTTTTTACTATTGGCACTACCAGAGTTTTAGTGAGGTCCCCCGGCAGATAGCTGTATCTCAAGCATAGATTGAATAATCGCGAAAGGACCCCATAAATATGCTGGCCCGCATACACGAGATGTTCAATACTGAGGTTGTCACTCCCAGGGGATTTACCACGATTCATTTGTTGCACCGCAGTTTGCACCTGCTGTGGTGACACAAATACTTTTGTGGATTCAAAGGGATTATTAGACTTGAACGTTTTGTTATTACTATACTGTAATACTGTCTGGTTTGCATTACCATCGCCTCGACCCCCAAATTGTTTAACGAACAGGTTTGCTATTTTCTTTTTATTTTCTTCTCTCTCAATATTTATAGGTATACATTTTACATTGTTAACTTTTTTTGTTTCTTTCCAAAACTCATTAAAATTTTTGGTGCTGTGATGTCGAGCCAGTATATCCATTTTGATTTTTTCTTGATTATTTTGTACATATTTCAAAGCAGTTTTAAACTCACGCCGGGTTCTAGTCATATGTTCATAGTGATATCCCGAACACGGCCTACCATACTCTACCCAACGTAAAAAAGCTTGCCTTGCCTTCACATGAAAATTTCGCACATGCAGATTCCACCCTACGATATTGCGTTTCTTATTTTTATTTTTACACACGTAACTACGGGCTGCTGCTGATCGCAATGTGTATACAATGCCTGCATAAAAATTATCAATATAGTTGTGTACTTTTGCCCTATCTTCATACGTATCCAAGGTTTCTATGGGTGTATTGTAGTTATTAATCAATATACTAACACCTTTCTCACAAAAGTCCGAATATTTTAGAATTTCATCGGAACTTCTATGGCCCCATTGATATTTAAAATGATCTGTCGTGTTTGGCTTGATTTCACAACTAATTTTAGGTACGATAAGATCAAAATTGCATTCAATCTTTAACGGGAAGTGATCAGACCAAAAGGCATCATAAAACACTTGTATGCCCGTTACAAGACTGGCCGCCGCAGTAGTCGCGACGCAGTGGTCAAGCCAACGACACGTGCCGTGCGCTTCACTAATGAAAGTGTATGTGCCTGCATTTAATGTGTCCAAGTCCAGACAGTGCAATGATTGCTCAGTGCAGTAATCTAGGAGCTCTTTACCAAATAGTGTACCTGGATGTGCATTGAAGTCACCCATTATTAACGCACATTCCGTGTCACCCGCATCGACTATAGACGAAATTAAACCTAAACACTCTGTAAATAATGGCAAGTTGTCTTCACAGTCGGTGGGCATATAAACACTAAAGACTAATAACTTACGGCTTCCTTGCTCTAATTGCACGACAGCTATACGGTCACTCACACACTGAACAATTTCCACATTCGTAAAGAGACTCCTACGCCATAAAACTGCTATACCACCGTAGGGGCGACCCCTAAGTACGCCTGCTGACGTATCTATTGAAGATTTCGCACAGCAGCCGAAGTCTTTATCTATTTCGTTCATGAACTGTAGATCGTGAGGCATAATCCATGTTTCTTGAAGACATATGACATCTGAGTCGCCACACAGTTCGCGCACTGGTTGGATAGATCTTTTAATAGATTTGCAATTGAAGGAGGTTATCTTCATTGTCTTTATTATCCCTTAATATATAAAAAGTTATACGCTGTTAGTATCAGCATTATGTCTTGCGGTACGCTGTCTGAATCGCCTGAAAACTAGTCCTTCAGGCCAGAAATCTTTTTCTAGAAATTTGTTGATTTTTGAGGATAAGACAGTAATTTTAAATGAATTAAAATTAGTCTCTTTGTTTTGTTTCAACAATTCTATGTCAACGCATTCCTCGTGCATTTCTGACACATAGTCTTTAATATCGCTAATCTGTATGTGTTTTTTCATTCGAGATAGGTACACAAAGGCATAGGACTCTGCTGCCTGTAGTTTGCTTATTTTTTGTGATGTTCCACGCGAGTTTCTGTATTTGAAGATCTTCTTTTTGTTAGATACGGTGATGAATCCATCACTATCCGTTCGTTTATCCATATTGTGAGATTCTTTGCTCGCCACCTCGCTATAGCTAACTATTAATTGTGACTCATTATTCTCGGCTCTCAGCTGGTCTTGCGGTATCAATACTGATGCCTCTGACGTAATCGGGCTCGCACCTGTCGACTCGCTCACCTGTTCGATGTTTACATTAGCTCGTAACGGTTCAATTCTACGTGCGATATTACCCTCATTTAGATTAGTGCCTGTATTAACTTGGTTCTTAGATTTTCCAGTACGCTTATCTTTTGGATAGGCTTCAAATGTGATACCATGCTTATTTAAGTTATCCCCCTTATCTCGAGTGTGTGAAATCATCGTCTTTAGGTTTTCTAACTCCTTTCTAATCATATCTATATCGGACATTATTTTTGCATCATTGTTTTCAGTTGTTGGTTGATGCTTTAACTCTGCTATTTCTTTTTTCAGTCTAGTCATTTCCTTTAAAAACGATGTGACATCCACATAGTCAAAGGACACTGGTGGCAGCTTATTCAGGTTTTTGGCGACGAAAGTGGGTAGACTGTCAGGTTCAAATTCCTTAATTATCTTTATTATATCCTGAATGCTTTTTTGGTCGTTTCCTTCCTTCCTTCTCATGAACTTGAAAAAAACAAAGATGCCACCAAACTCAGGTTCAAATTATTTCAATTACAAATCATATTTTTCTACAGTCTTAATGGCGGTTGTTGATGCTGACTATTGTTTTACATTCATTGATGTCGGAGCGTATGGGAAACATAGTGATTCAAACATATTTAAAAATTCCAATTTAGAAAAGGGTATTTCAAGTGGTTCAATACCCCTTCCCAATAATCATCATCTTCCTAATGATGAGAACGGAAATCCCATGCCTTTCGTTTTTGTTGGAGACGAAGCGTTTGCTGTTTCAAATCATGTGATGAGGCCCTACCCTGATCGCAATTTAAGTCCAAAGCAGCGCATTTTCAATTATCGTCTATCAAGAGCACGAAGAATAGTTGAAAATGCATTCGGTATTTTGAGTAATAAATGGGCAATATTTCAAAGAAGTTTGAATGTTGATATGAAATTTGCAATAACAATAATAAAAGCTGCATGTACTCTTCATAATTTTGTCCGTAAAAGGGATGGCATTCATTTTGAAGATACACTGTATTCTTGTACTTGCGAGGATATACCTCCAGTTGGTGTAAGAGGTACAGATACTGGTATCGAAACTCGAAATTACATGGCCAATTACTTTACGTCTCCTCAAGGATCTGTACCATGGCAGTATAACCAAATTTAATAAATAAGTGGCAACTTTCCTGAATAAAAACAATAAATCACTAAATACGCATTTTATTGAAAATCCGAAAAACTTACCATATTTGGTTTTGTCCTCACTCGACATTAAATCCCAAACTGAAGAGGAATAAACTTCCTGACATACCTCGTTCCACAACTTTTTCTTTAAATTTCGGTCGTGATACTCTTTTCTTGACGTATCATATAATGGAGTTCTTTTTTCAATCTCACTTATTAAAATTTTACAATCGATATCGTGCGCCATTGTTTGTCGTGCACGCGTGCGTCACCATCGAGCGGTCAATGCAGACTAAAGTTAGCTGTGTGCGTTGCTGGGCCTAGTCACGTTGGTTCTATTTTTTTCGGGGACTCCCCCGTACTTTTGTCTAGTCCGGTCCATCGGTGTCCTCGGTGGTTCGGGGGACTTTTTGTACGGGGTACTTTTAATCCTTTGTGTGCGTTATTCCGTACAGTTATAAGAGATCTATAATGAGGGACAAAAAAGTACCCGGGGGACAGTACCTCGTCTGCGCAGGCCTTAAGACTGAATGAAATAGTTCCTTGACATTAGCAAATATGAAAAATATGTTTTGTAGGTTAGTATATACGAGTATTTAATATGCAGACCACGGTAGTAGTATACCTATATGTTGAAAGTATATCTACTAATACGTAAGGCCGCCCGGCCGTTCTATCTCAAAACAATTAACTTTGTCTAGTAAAGCATAGGTAAATTATTATACTCGTAGTTACCATAGATAGTTTAGATAAAATAACTTTGTGGATTTATTACTTAAGTACATAAGTGTTTATTTTTGAGAATTATGGATACATTGTTTTTGCTACTCATTGTTTTTGTTACTATAATATGATTACAATTTCCAATGTTTAACAATCGAAGCTAAAGTAAGCCTCTTTAATTTTATAATGGTTCTTTAATATTTTTTTGATTCAGAGATGGACATTTTCTTGATATTTAATTAAGCCAATTAAGTTACAATTTTAAGCAGAAATATCTATAATACATTTTATTCTTATAACTCATTTTATTTGTGAAATATTGGCAAAGCTAATATCCATTTGTTTCTAAATGTTCACAGTTACATAATACACTACATAATACACATTAAAAATATAGTTACATAATTATGTGACTATATTTTTTCCAATTTTATTTTACTAATTTAATAAAGAAATTATCAAGTAAAAACTTGCTATCATTTCAGTAAGTACAAACCTACAGCGTATGTAATAATGGTAGAAAGTATAATATATCTTCATGACCCACACAAACTAATTTGAATTTAATTTCATCTGGATTCATTACCATAAAATCATCACAGACAACATAAGGTTTTTTTACTTTAAACATACATTAAAACGATGACTTAATAGGTATGTCAAATCTTTGTTCAAAAATTTTTTACCGTATATCTTAATCTCTTTTTCACTACCAGAGGTCAACAAGTCTTTTAGTTCAAAGATGTCTTCTTTGTGAGTCATAAAATATTTATCTTCCGGCCTTAAAGAAAGAACAAAGTTTTTGAAGTGAATTATACGATTGTTTTTACTAGTTGTCAAATAGGGTACTTTATTCGTGGTTTTGGTTGTCACCAAGGGATTAATTATTGTACTTGCCTCACAAATTCTCTTAGCAACTTGTGCCAGAGGCTTGTCACCCTGTCTTAACATTCTCTTGATTAAATATAATTGATTCTCAAACGGATACGCATTAAATTTGTAAAGAGGGCCAAATTTTTGAACTTCGTCCACAACATGGAGTAAATTATGTACATTACTTGTGATACTATGAGATCCATAGAAATATTTGTACTGTTCCACAAAATGTTTCAGCATTTCTTTGGCAAGCGGCAGTAAACTACTGTAAAATTCTGTGGAACATATCGTAATAGAGCAAAATAGACTCAAAAAGTGTTCAACAATATCAGCACGAAGGATATCAGGCAATATAATAATACTTAAATAATGAAAAAATGATCTAAATTCACTGGCTTTCCAATAAGCGAGACAATCTATACTTCTTACTGCCCGGTGTATCTCAGATGGTAATTTACAATTTTTTAAAAATACATCTAAATTTTCAATATTCAATATTCAATAATAATGAGGTGCAAAGAATCCGCTACTGGAAAATCTTCTACCATATCAATTGGTAGTTTCAACAGGGGAGAATTTAATTTATGATGACGTCCGTAAATTTTGGCTCTGAAATTTTCATCTGTTCTTGGAGAATCTTCCTTAGTAGAGAAAACTACAGTATGCGATGTATGTGAATATTCTCCTATCGTTGTACACTTTAAACATCCATTTTTTCCATTAAAATTACATACACCTGAAAAAATTAAGTATGTTACACATTTAGCCAATACAAATAAATATTTCAAAAAAATATGTTAAAAATTAGCGTATTTAATTTAGTTTAGTTTCAAGCACTACATGCGAGTCATGCAACCTAAAACTAAGGAGTACATGGAAAGCGTCATTCTCAATGGAAATTGACTATACCCACTTAGTAATTTATTTTTCCTATCACGATTATAGAAGAATATTGTTAAAGTTTAAAAACGGCCATAAATAATAAAATGCTTACCTTTAATGAATGCCCTTGCTGGAGAATCGCAAACAAAACATTTGATTTTTATAGTAACTAGCTTTTCATTAATGAAAATTCCGTTAAGAAGTAACGATTTCATCTCTGTTACAAAATCCTCTAAATATTCTTCTAAACTTTTTGGTTTGCCTGTACCATAGTAGATCCCAATTGTCAATATATTCCCCTCCACATTAGCTAATATTGGCCAGAACTCCTTTTTGGCACTCTTAAATATTGGTAGACCGTCAAAATTAAAACTCACTTGAATAATATTGGAAGTGGATGCGATATTCATCAGTAATTTCGTCAAAGGTTCAGTTATACCATGATGCCAATATTGTCCTCCTTCGATATTTTTAATACAAATTTCTTTTGGAGTTCGCAAAACTGTTCGTGGGTCTTTCGGAAGGAATAATGTTGTACTAACATAGCCTTCATTCAAAATCAGCAGCAACTGTTTTAAAGCAATTTGGGTAATATTGTTTTCTATAGACCACGTTTTTAATTTTTTTGTTAGCGAAGTAATTTTTTCAATATCACTAGTTTTTCTTCTTCTACTTCGTCTTCTGACTCACTAAGTGGTAAGGATTCTAAAAAACTGAGATTTACTTGAGATTCCTTTTTTTCTTGTTCTACGGAACCATGTTGTTGTGCCTCCACTCGAACTTGACCAAAATTGTTCGTATTAGGACTATTTAAATTTCCGCTTTGTAGCGAATCTTCTTTATTTTTCGTAACTACTGGAACAACATAATCTAATAGGATATTATCAAAACTATTTGATTGTTTTGGGTCATTCGTACCAATATAAACAGAATCTAAAAAAGTACGACGTTCCTGTTGAATTCTTTTTTTCACTGCACCTGTTTTCTTTTGTTTACTCCAAGTTTGTAATCTTTTCATTTTAATGTGAATTAATCTAACACCCAGTAAAATTATTTCCTCAGTTCGTCAAAAAGTTGTTTTAACACATAATGCGGTTATATAGGTACCTATATTAAGGCCTGCCTCGGAGTGTTAATAAAAGTCCATAGTTTTTTCTAACACTATTACTTTTACAATATCTTTAAAGTGTACCTGCCTAGCGCAATTTGCTTTAGTAAAATGAACATTACAGCTTAAATCTACATAAATGAGTTGTTCAACACTTTTAGTATTTTGAGTTACTACACTCTTGACCAACTCTCTTTTACAACCTGCACCTTATATTCAATATAATACCTAAAGACATATAAGACACTTCGCGGCAACAACTACACAACAATAAGTGTTAACGTGAGTCAGCGAGCACTGTTGTGTAGATTTAGGTGCTACAAACAGGTTTGGGCTATAACATCTTAACGGTACTTGCTGCGATTAGCACTATTCTAACTCTAAAAACTGTTTAACACCGTTCATTAAAGTTCTAGAACCACTGTTGGAGCTAAATTTATTTTCTAACTCCTCTATAACATTTTAAGTTAGAACTGAGATAATTATTACTCATTTAAACAGAATGAAGTTATATTAAAACCTGTAAATGACACCAAAATGTTAGTTGGGAAGGCATCTGCGATGCAAAACACCTAGAAGAGGAGTTACGACATGTCAAGTCAGTATTACGATGCAACAAACTCTTCCCTCGGACAAGTTCCTGAAGAAGAAACCAAGAGGTTCCCATTCACAGGTTGCGAGTGTCAGGGATATACTCTAGACTCGCCGTAATGAAATAGGTGTCTTGATTTTTCACAATGTCGTTTATTCCATTTAAATTAAACAATAGTTCTCGAGAACCACCCGCTCTGTTCGAGCGCCCGTTATGCAATGTCACCGACCAAGAAGCGATCGAGTACCAAAATACGAGTAATGTTCAATTTCACGAACCCTAACACGAATGTGTAACTACTGCAAGCAGTTATGTCGATGCACAGCCTTATTGAACAATCCTAAGATATGATAAGGAAAAAAGAAGAGATTCGCAGTACCATACCATGCCCTGAAATAATAAAGCACTATAACGCCCATATAGCTCTTTATAGAACAAATTTGCGTAAGAAATAGTTGTATTTTGTACCGTAGCCATCACACTGGGAAAACTTAGAGGTTGAAAAAAATTAGGTTCAATATAGTGCAGAATTTATAACTGCACGACCGGTCTCTCCGAAAGCAATCTACATGCGTTCTGCAAAAGTTATAAAGACACCAGTTGCTGCACGGCAATCTTCAGATGTTCGCTATGATCAATTAGATCATTTACAAATTTTTGGGTCAAAAGTAGGGTGCAACGTCAGATTATGCTTATTACCTGACAGAAATCGTTTTTCACAAGGAATAATTAACTATAATATGCATTTGAGAATTTAAATAATGTTAAGTATGCGTAGTCACGGACACAAGTGAAAGGAGCGCTTGCTATATTCAAACTGATTTATTCCGTCTAAGCGCGTTAGCCGTGTGTGTACACGCAACCCTACAACCTATATATTTTAACGTGTAACGTTTTTTTTTCGCGGGTAGGTGCATGAATAGTGCACACGTATAACATAAATTAAAAATCAATTAAATAATAATTTACTATATTTTCTCAATTTTATTCACTGTAAAACATTTGTTAAGATTCAATAAAACAGTACTTACATTGGCACAGCTTTTAATGTAAATATAGTCATTCAACAACACCACCTGCCAGCAAGTTGTATTTTGCATTTGGAATCACTTCACAAGTCACAATGTCGGAATTTGCTGAAGTTATGGCTATGCAGACCACTCTGGAAGATAAAGTGATGAAGAAGATCGATGACCTAGCTGCTCAAATCCAGAATGCAGGGTCTGCCAAGGACACAGTAGCCAAGGTAGCAGAGGAGTTCCGGACCTTCAGAGAGCTAATGTTTAGCATGTTGGGGTTACTCCGGCAACAAATTAGCAATTGTGCTCAGCATATAGAGGACATTGAGACCCGACATCGACGGAAAGCACTCATCTTCATGGGGGTTCCAGAAATTCCAAAAGAAGATTGTAGGGTGAAACTGATGGATATCCTGCACAGTAAGCTATGTTTAAGATCCATCACTGCCTCTTCTATAAAATCTTGTCATAGGCTTGGAACACCCACAAAAGAACGTCATCGGCCAATCCTTATCTGGTTCTCAGATTTGGATGTGAAGTCCTCAGTTTGGAAGGCCAAGAAGGGACTAAAGGGTTCTTCTATCACAGTTAGGGAATTTCTAACAAAAGCCAGGCAAGACATCTTCGCAAGAGCTCGGCTGCATTTCGGAATGCGCGCGGTTTGGTCGCTGGACGGCATTATTTCCGTCAAAGTGCCATGTAATTAAATCGGGGTTGATCGTAGAGGGGTGAAAATTTAGGGTTGTTTGTATTTTTTTATGCTGAATCTTAAAAAAATAAAAGCAAAAAATTTTCTCTAAAAAATAAACAATTTTTTTTCGACCCCCCTTAAAATTTACGGGGATGAAAAATAGATGTTGTCCTATTCTCAGACCTACTCAATATGCTCACAAAATTTCATCAAAATCGGTCGAGCCGTTTCGGAGTAGTTTCGCAACTAAAACTGTGACACGAGAATTTTATATATTAGATTATCGCTCGGCCGTACCACGCCTCTCGGTAAGCGAGTAGTGTCTCACACGCTCACTCCAGTTTTCACCAGTTCGATCCCACTCCACGAGCTTTGGCGCGCCGCACGGCGCGATGGGCTCGCGAGCGGCCGGCAAAGCCAGGGGTTACCGCCGTCGTGTGGAGTGCTCGCGTGCGAGTTCTCTTCACGATCGGCATGCCTCATTTATTTTGAATTTAACCGTCTATTTAGATATAATATTTTATTACTCCAAAAGGAGATAATTTCTGTGGAAATTCTTAAATAGAATCAGTGTACTTGTTTTAAATAAATTAAACACTTGAAAATCTTGTTATAATCATTTAATAATTAGCATTAGGTCTTTTACATTACTTGACATTTTTTTCGTCATCATTCATAGATAATGTAACACACTTCAAACCACAGATTATATAGAACACCTTCCCCTCTAGACAATTATAAGGAAAATTAAGTTAATGCATAGTTATACAGCTATAGGTCTAAGATATTACGCGGCTTTACAATTCTACCACTTCTTGTAGTTTTATAATTCTGACTAATAGACTCTGTTACAATAGACGGTTCTATATTTTGTGCCGGAGAAGATATAATATATTCACCAGCAGGAATTCAAATGCTTGTCAGTGGATTAAGGATTTTAATAAAGAACGTGAACGTTTTGGGATCAATGAAAGTAAGAGGAAAATAGAGATATTAAAAAACTTTTTGGAATTTTCGGGTGTAGATTGGTACACTTGTATGTTATTGAAGTTAACAATGGAATCTGATTGGATGAAATGGGAAAATAGTTTTTGTGAGACATTTGGGAAGACAGGTTGGACATCGACAAAATTTGCTCTAGCCTTTAAATACCAATCAGGGTCATTGCTGAATTATGCTTTAAAAAAAGAAAAGCTATTATTAGAAGTACGAAAATCTGTTGATGTTGGAAGAACAGAGATGATCAATAAAATGACACCTTTTTATACATCTAAAAATATGATCGCAAACATTAAACAAATTTGTGATGAATGTGATATTTGTATAAGAAATAAATCAAGGAAGAAATTGAGATATGGTTTAATGTCACATTTGGGTCCAGTAACTCGCCTTTCCGAAATCATATCTGTTGATACCATCGGAGGCTTTGGAGGATCACGATCAACAAAAAAATATTTACATCTTCTTGTTGATCACTTTACAAGGTATGATATTATACTCATGTTAAAAAATCATAGCTCCAGTGATTTTATTAGACTTGAAAAATGTGACACCAAATTACAATATAGATATGATATTAACGGACTAATATCCAGGGATTAATTCCAAAGAATTTAAAGAATTTCTGAAAGGAGAAAACATTAAACTTTTTTCACTGCTGTAGATGCACCATTTTCAAATGGGCTCAATGAAAGGCTAAATCAAACATTAGTTAATAAAATAAGATGCAAAATAAATGAAAGTGATAAGAAAACAGCATGGACAACTATTGCACACAAATGTGTAGAGAAATATAATGAAACAGAACACACAGTAACGAAGTTTGCACCAAAATACCTATTAGAGGGAGAAAATGTAAATGTTTTACCAATGGAATTAAAAACAAGAAGCACAAAAGAAGACCTGACCAGAGATAGAAAATTGGCTTTCGAAAATACTATGAAATCACATAATTATAATAAAAAAATATATGATATGAATAGAGAAGACTGTATACTGCAAGAAGGAGACGAAGTCTACGTAGAAAACGGAAAACGCCTGAATAGGAAAAAAATGGATGAACTTAGAATTGGACCATTTAAAATTTTGAAGAAAATTTCTAACTATATATTTGAGGTTGATACTGGACATAAGAAACAGGAATCAAATCACTACCATATTACGAAACTATCACCAGTTGGTAAATGAACAGTTGCATATATTTATTCTGTAGCAATTGTTCTTCTGAGGGGGGGAGATGTATGTGATGTATGTTAAGTTTTGTCATAGACAAGTTCATGTTACGAGTCCAATGACAAATATGTCATAGGCATTAATATTTTTCAGGAGAGAATTTAAATAATTTATTTCAATGATTTTATTTAGTTTCTTTATAATTGTATTTAAAAGTGGGAATAATTACTTTAAATGTAGTTTTTTATGATTTCAGGTAATATTTGCTATTTTTATTTGCGTAGTAATAGACATAATTGTATCTTTGAAATATGTAAATTGTAAAAATTAATTCTTATGATTTCAGAAGAAACGCAATATCGTATTATTCCACGTAAGATGATAACTTTATTATATGTTTAATATTTCATCTAACATAAGTTTCTCCTTCCCTTCCTATCCAAAAAGATCTTGGTTCCTTACATTAGCAATTATTTTTCCTTTCTTCCAATATTTGTCTTTATCTGTTTTATGAACAATCTCATCACCAATATTAAACTTAATTTCCTTTTTTCTATTTACATCTTTCATTGTTTTATCATGGTCTTTGAACCAGTGTTAATTTGTACAAAGTCCCGGTTTAGTGTCCCAAGTTCAGCCTCAAAACGAATTTCGTTTATTGCCTTTTCGGCGAACAGTCTTTGAGTTCATTTCAGTTTATTTAGCTTCTGAGTCCAGTAAAGAGTAGTAGGATCTATATTTGGGAATGACGTTGTTGAAGACACAGGTTGATGCGATGATTGCGACAAATAATTACAAGCTGTTTCGAGAAGATCATTCTGTGTTGCTACTAGCCCCTTCTTCTTTAGTTTTTTGGCGGCGGAGCAGGTTCACCCATAGAAGAAAATGAAGGTTCACTTTGTTCTTATTCAATTAAGGACTTATACAATTCAGAGAACGCGTTCTGAAAACAATAAACTTATTATTTAACTAGCTTTTGCCCGCGACTTCGTCCGCGTGGAATTGACTTCCGGAAAAAACAATTTATCCCCCTTCTCTCACCGTTGGGACGGAATTTCCAATAATCCTCTCTAAGTGGTAGCCTACTCCTCGCAACAAACACACAGGCCAAATTTCAGCTCTCTACTGCCAGTAGTTTCGGATGTGCGTCGTCTGTCAGTCACTCAGGAACGGAAGAGTTTTATATTGATAGATATAGATAGCTGTGCCCGCAACTCCGTCAGTGTGTAATTCCTTGTGTGTTATTAAGTTAATGTATTGGTAATATTGTTTAGATCACGTTCACATGAGCCTTAAGTACCTATACAACGAAAATACTTCAGCGCAAAGCTTCCGGGTAAACTATCCTACTTCACTTAAAACTAAATACCTATAACTACTATAATTAATAATACCTATAATTATTACTAATACCTATACCTTTAAATAATAAAAGTACCTACGCTTTTATACTTCTTATTATTATTAAAAAATACTGAACATAAATTAACCAAAACTTACCTACTACTAACTAACTACTACTAACCTATTACTACTTCACCCAAAGGAAATAAAATGTAAACTATTACTAATTTGTAATTTGAACGAATATAACACGCTGCCAAAATAACTAATACCTATTTTATGAAATAACAACAAAAGAAAACTAAATTATTGTAAAGACTAAAAGTCGCGCTGATAAACAATATTGCCTGTCAATAAGGTCGAATGCTCGAAACGTCTAATCCAAATATTGTATGAAGCTCGCGTTTGGATCCCCCGCCCTTTTAAACCTCCCGCGGCGACCCGACGCGACAGTTACACAAAAATAATCCATATAGCATGATTCAGTATTCACGCGCGATGGTTTATTAGCGTAATTCATGTATATCTTTGGTGTTTCTGTACCGATTTCTATGATTCTTTTTTTTAAATAGGTGATAATGTTAAAAATTATTAATTAGGGATGATTGAGAGTGTTATAAACGTAAGAGTAGACAAATATACTCAGAAAGCTCTGAACTGCTAAGCTATCGAGAGTTACACGTGTTATTGTGAGTCAACCATAAAAGATAGACATTTACTGTCGCGGTATATTTTTTATATAATTTTAAGGAGAACATTTCCGTCAAACATGATTTCTGTGTAGCTTTAACTATTAAGGCTGCACACGCGACGGAAGCTTAAAAAATGGAGTAAGTTCTCCTGTTTTCCCAACATTTCCCTTCACTGCTCTGCTCCTATTGATCGTAGCGTAATGAAAAGTATACTATAACCTGCCCAGGTGTATGAAGAACGATTGTACCAAGTTTTGTTGAAATCCGTCGAGTGGTTTTTGTTTCTATAACGAACATACAGACAGACAGACAAAAATTTTACTGATTGCATTTTTGGCGTCAGTATCGATCACTAATCACCCGCTGATAGTTATTTTGGAAATATATTTCATGTACAGAATTGACCTCTCTACAGATTTATTATAAGTATAGATAATGCCAACAACAAAATAAGAATGGATGGACATCGCAAAGGACTTTGTAACATTGCATGGTTTTTACAACTGTCTTGGGCAGCTTGATTTGTATTTACAGCAGACGAGGCTTTCTAATAGGCTAATTTAAACTAATATGCGTTAAAACGTGCCACAAAAGAAGAACTAACATTTAATTACCGTTTATCAAAAGCTAGAAGTGTGGTTGAGTGTGCATTAATTAGCATGTTGGCTGCTAAGTTCGGTATTTTTCAAAAAGCTATATGGCTAACACCTGCAAAGTCTACAAAAGTGACTACTGCATGTTGTTATTTACATAGTTATTTACTTAAAACAGAACCACACTTTTATCTTTCGTCAAGTGGAGATATCCAAAATAATAATGTATTAGTAGGTACAACTTACGATATACAGAAATACATTAAACAGTGCTAAGACTCTGAGAGATAGATTCTGTAACTATTATAACGCGATTATTTAAGTTTATGTGGGTAAAATAAAAAGCATACATATCAATGGGCTTTTCATTTTTATTCAAAAATTTCAGCATATGAAAAACCCAAGACTTTGGTTTGTACACGTGTTCGTCTCCAGCACCAGATCGCTTCAAATCGGTTTTTTTTTTTCTTTCCTATAATTCGATTTTAATGAGTTTATCTTCGCAATGAGGTCTTTGGCAGTCGCGCCAGGTTTTTTTTTTTTTAATTTCAAGTAGTTGCTCATTTAAACTGTTGGCACTTGAGCTGTCCCATACCTCTGGTAGTGTTTCTAATATTAGTATGAATTCTTTTAAATGCTTTTGGTCGTTTGTTTGAGGTACGGCGGGCGCCGCCGGCGCCGACTCAACATGCGCGTCCTCTTCTATCGCTGACATAATTAATACTGACGTGATTAATATCGATTAGAGACTAGACGCTCGATATTTATCAACGATACTAGATACAAATCGTGGATATTTGGATTTTTAGAAATCCAGCGATCAGTATCACCATAGGTGATTCGCTATACTACAGACTCGATAAATATCGTGATCCTGGATTACGATCCAAATATCGCGATACATATCGAACGTGTAGCATTCGCCTATGAATTCGCGCGATACCAGTCGCGACGAATTCGCCCCTTCTGGACAAGCTACGCGGACTTGTCAATGCTTAAGCCACTTACCCAATATGGGGAGTACTGTTCTATATAATCTGTGGTTTGAAATTGGTTACATTATTTATTAAATGATTATAACAAGATTTTCAAGTGTTTAATTTATTTAAAACAAGGCGCAGTCGAAGAAACACTAAATTTAAAGTGCTAAATTCAATTCATATCTACAATATGGAAAATTCCATCAAGTTACCACCAAATTTTGACATTCGTGCTCCGTCCGCCGCTACGGAATGAAAATTCTGGAAATGTCTTTATGAAGATTACCTTGTGAGTATTAGACAGGATGAAGCCTCTGATAAGATTAAGTTATCATTACTTAGGAAAATGATGGGTCCCGAGTCGACGGAAGTAATCATGAGTTTTAAGTTCCTCCACTCATCCGACGTGTCCCACTCGTTCGCGTATTTGGTCAGCCGGAATGTGGCTGCAGGCTGAGCAGGCGCTATTTTCGTCCTCTTATCCGCCGCTAGGGGCGAGCGCACCCTCTCCTCGGGCAGCAACCGGGGCTATATCCCCGCGAATGAGGCGCTGATTTTCGCCATTATTCGGGACTCCATTTGTAGGAGGTCCGTTGCGCCCGAGGGGGCTCTCACTAGGGACGATAAGGGTCGTTTCATTACGCCCCGACCCGGTTCGGAGTGCTCAAACAGGAGCACAGGGTCAACAAGGAAAGGAAAGGGCCCCAGTGGTTGTCCTCGAGGACTTCCGGCGGCCGCGTGTGCCGAAGACCCTCGACAACATCGAGGAGATCGAGGAGCTTATGGGCGGTGAGATCTCAGATCTGGACTCCGACGACCAAATGTCGGAGTCAGACTGCAGCTACGTGGGGACTATACGGAGAGCCGGCAGTAAGCGTCGTCTGGACGCCGACGACGACGCTGCTGCCGAGGCCGTAGAAAAGGTCCCAAGAGTGGAAGAGGCCGAGGACGGCCTCCCACTACCGGCAAACATGTCGGCAAGTGGCAGGCCAAAAAGGAGGCAAGAAAGGCTGCCAGAAGGGCGGCACTAACCCCTGAGCAGAGATGGGGGGAGGACGAGGCTGAACGCAGAGAGTGTGAGGCCGAGGCCGCCGGCTATAACGAGCCCGCGCTCAGGTTCGACCAAAATGCGGCCGACCTCGCTGGGCTCCTCTTAGATAGGCGAGTGGCAGAAGAGGTGGCCAATATCAGGAGGATTGCGGCCACCTGCAAGAATCTGAAAGGAGGGTCCATCAAGACCCTCAAGGATGCGGCGAACTTCCTGGAGGAAGCCACGGAAGTCCTCACGAGGGATATTGTTAATAGACTATTATTGAGGTCAGACCCCTATCTTACCGGCTTAAAATCCCAGTCAAAGAAAAAAACAAAGCCATTCTCAAAAGAAACCCTAGAGATGTTACTTCCAGCGGAAATAATAGAGACACATGGTCACATGTCAAGTGCTGAAGAGGATAACAATGATGAGGACGACTGTGACGATAACGGCAGCAGCGCACTTAGTGATTCAGAAGACGGATTTAGTAGTTAATTGATTAATAAAACAATTAACTACTAAATCCGTCTTCTTACACTGATAAAATAATTTAAATTATTTATTTTATCAGTGCAATTAGAATATTTTAAAGTTCTTATTAAAAGTTTTTAAGTTTAATTTGTATTTTATTTATTTAAATATTTTTTAGACTACCTTACATGTTTTCTTAGACAGGCTAGAGACACATAAGCACGTTAAATAGTTTTGGCCAGCTTTTTAGGTCAAATACCCCTTAGTGCGGCGATTAGGTGGTAGGTAATCCAGTGAAATGCCTTTTTTGCTTTGTATAGGCTGGCGGTCTCCTGAATTCTAAGATCTAGGGGAAGTAGTCGTGATAGGATTAGAGCTGAGGTAAGTGAGACAGTGCGATACGATTTACACACTTTCTGTGCAAAGCCTCTTTGCAGAGACCTTAACTTCTTTTTTACAGTTTCTAGTTCGGTAGCCTGGTACCACACACTTGAGGCATACGTCATTATTGGCTCGATGACTACCACGTATATGGTCCTCGTTATCTCAGTGTTTAGGCCCCAAGCCTCTTTTGCTGGTTGTTTGTATATTTCTGCTGCTTTTTTGCTTATTGCCGTGACGTGTGGTATGAAGTTGAGCTTGTTGTCAATCGTTAGGCCCAGTAGTCTCATCTCTTTTGCGAGGTGTAGTCTAGTTCCTGCCATGTTTAAATTGATTGGTCGTTAGTCTTGTGCGGTGCAAAGCTCAATTTGTTCTGTATTCCCCATTCCATTACTGATGTCAGCGCTGTATTGGTTGACTGTTCTAAGGTTTCTACAGATGAGTCAGAAAACACTAGGACTACGTCATCTGCGAACGCTTGACAAAACGTGCCTTCGTTGGTCTGTTTTTCTAACAGAGAGTCCAGTATGACATTCCAGAAGGTGGGTCCGCCTATTGACCCTTGAACACATCCCTTGGTTGTCTCCTTCTCGTATGTTCTTCTGGCGTAGTTAACTTGAATCTTACGATCGGTGAAGTAGGAGACCACCATCTTGTATAGGTTCTTTGGGCAGCCTTTTTTCTGTACTGTTTCATCGCTGCACGAACGGGCAAATCTACGAATTAGGCGGTCAAAAATACAATACTTGAAATATGTCTCAGGTAAAAAAAAATGACTACCTGCGACTGGTGAGTAACCGTAGAACAATGGGTGACCCCACCCGCTTCCGCACTGGAAGCTCACGCCGAGGTATGTCAGTCTAAACTTGATCGTCGCTCTAAGTGTTTGTATTGCGTTTAGACATTTTGGGAAAAACTGCTATTTTAAAAGTGAATATTTTTATTTTGGGATGTGTTGTGAAGAATATTGTGATGGTTTCAGGTATAACAGGTAAGAATACATATATATTAATAAGTTTCATGCCAATGGTAAGAAAAAAATATAGCGTACTTGAAGATTAAAAACCATGCTCGAGATTGTTGTATTGAAATCTATTTTTTTGTTTTTAAAATGGTTTTTGTTATACTTCAGGGTTCGTCCCATTGGGTTTGTCAGTTGTAACATAAAATAGAGTATTTAGGCTAATTGAAAACGAGGAAATTGGCCGTGATCTCCCGTGAAATCAACATTTTCAACATCAATGAATGATGTAGTAGAAATTCATCGAATTTGCTAATTATTTATTTTCCTTTTTTAAACCAGTTTTCGTTCCATTTCAGAAGCTGAGGGTACCTCAGGAATGCGAGTAGTAACGCGTAAACACCTTTTTAACTAAATGCAGGAACAAAACTTGCATAATTTTGACGAAAAGTTGAGTTATCTCGAGAGAGATATTTTATCGCAAGATGAGTATTGTGAAGAACTAAAGAAGGAAGTGAAACATAAATTATCTTATTTGAAGTCTCAATTTAAGAAAAAATGGATAGAATCTCATAAAAAATCACAGCTTTTCCTTCAAAAGAATGATAAGTGGTTGCAAGGAACCTTTGAAATACCAAGGGCTAGAAGACGTTCTTCTGGTCGACCAAGAAAGTCATTTATAGATTCAGTAGTAGTGAAAGGAGTAAACGCTGAAAAACAATCACAATACAAACAAAAAATGCAAGATAGAGATGCGAGTGACAGCAACATTTTCCAAAGTTGCTTTGTTCCGCTACAGTTAATATGTGGTTTAAACAAAAAAGTTCTTTGGCAAAATCCAACTCCTTCTTCGCCACGATTCTGTCGACCAATAAAGATCCGTTTTACTAAAGAAACAGTGGATAACACTAAGTCTGAAATCGCAAATGTCGAACAGGCTATAAATGCATTGAAAACCAGTGAATACGTGCTGAGCGAAATGTTATTAAGTGCAAAGCACGTCATGACTCTGACTATGGTTGATGCAAAAGTGTGTAACGCTGCTACTTCAACTACTTCAACCATGAGATGCTTCATCTGTGGTGCTACATCAAAATAATGTAATAACCTCGATACGAAGAAAACTGTTGATAGCGACGCATTACAGTTTGGCCTATCCGTGTTGCATGCTAGGATTCGGTTTTTTGAAAGCATACTTCATTTGGCATACAAGATTCCTGTTCAAAAATGGCAGTTAAGGTCGGAAAATGACAAAGACATTGTTAAACAGAAAAAGGCAGAAATACAAAAAAAAATTGAGAGCAAATGGGCCTACTAGTAGATGTGCCGAAAGCTGGTTTTGGCAATAACAACGATGGCAATACTAGTAAAAGATTTTTTGCCAATCCTGAAATTGCTGCTGAAATCACCGTCGTGGATTTAAATCTATTAAAACGCTTGAAAGTGATTTTGGAAGTCATATCCAGCTCTTATAAAGTAGATTTAAAAAGTTTGCTCTATATGGGTATGAGACAGCGAAGATTTACATTGAATTATATCCCTGGCATCCGATGACTCCCACGATGCATAAAATATTAATTCATGGCGCAACTGTCATGGAAAATGCACTTTTGCTTATAGGTTTATTATCTGAAGAAGGCGCGTAATAAACATATTCGACTGTATCGGCAGGATTACGCTAGAAAATTTTCTAGGGAGCAATAGAATTTAGACGTAATGAACAGATTATTGCTCAGCTCTGATCCCTTGATATCTAGCATAAGACCAAAACCTAAAAACAGGTATACGCCACATAGCAAAGAAGCAATAAAAATGCTTATGTCAGCTCAGCCACACACGGCTGAAGAGAATTCCTCGGACGAGGAAAGTGGCATAGAAGGGCCTGACAATGAAACGAAAGGATTCAGCTCTGGTGAAGAGACGTGGGACTCCTCTTCCTGATTTTTTTTTGTTTTATCAATAAAACGTGATTTTTTTTTATGAACAATTGTTTTTTACGTTCACCAAAAGCTTATATAATTGAGATATAATAATTATAAACTATTTATAATACATAAAATAAAGAAAATAATTTTGACCGCCTAATTTTGATAAATGCCCCACTGTGCGCTGGCCACCACGCGTTATCAAAGGCTCCTTCTATGTCCAAGGAAACTGCGATCACGATGTTTTTGTTCGCTATTTCTCTCCGTATATGTTCAACCAGATCATAGAGAGCGTCTTCGGTCCCCCGTTGTGGCATGAATCCGTATAATCGTTTGTTAAGCGTAGGCAGAATGTGCCACTGTATGCGACTCACCATTAATTTTTCGACAATTTTACCAAGACTGACAACAGACCTATTGGTCTATAAGATTTTGGATGTGTGTAGTCTTCCTTGCCTGGCTTTCGTAATACAACAACATATGCTATCTTCCACGGTTTAGGGGAGTGATTTAGTAGTAGACATTTGTTTGCTATTTCCAAAAATATATCCCTTTCGCTGCTTATGGCTGTTGAACAGATGTCGGCTGTTAGCCCGTCCGGTCCAGGTGCTTTTTTGGGTTTAAGCGATGTTAGCACGGTTTCCAATTCTGCTGTTGTGAAAGGCGGATCGTCTTCCGGGAATTTGTCTTCGATGAGGGCTTCTGTCTGTCTTCGCAGCTGTTCATGTTGTATATTGTCGGTCAGTGGCGAATCATCTGGGTAGAATGTTTTCACTAAAAGCTCTACTGACGTTAGGGTTCTGCCATCCTCGTTTTTCAGTAGCAGGTCTTCCTGTTTTGTGGCGGTTGTTCTGATAACCCTGTATATTTTTTCCCACATCTCCTTTTCTTGAGTGGTGCAGAAATTCTTCCATCCCTCTATTTGGACTTTTTCGGATTTTGCTGTGTACTCTAATTTAGTGAGGAGATAGATAGAGGACCTCCTTTTTGAGGTCGTTTAGTTCTGTGGACCACCAGGGGGCTTTCGTTTCACCTTTCCATTGGCCGACTTTTTGCATTGTTTCTTGTGAAGAAAGGCTTTGTGTATAACATTCGTGTAACTGTCGATAATATGTTCCAGCTTCTCTACAGTGTTGGCTTCTAAGACTATGGCCAGTGTTATATTCTCTTCCGCTAATTGCTTCTTGAACTGTGTTCTGAACTCTGGCCATTTTGCCTTTTTGGTTTTATATACTCGTGTTGTTACTGGTCTGAGTGGTTTTAAGACAGCTCCTAAATGCACTGTAAAGGTAATAGCGTTGTGATCTGATGTTGTGCGATTCCTGTCTACCGTCCAGTTTGCTATTCTCCTTAAAAGGGTTTAGCTGCATGCTGTTACGTCGACAATGCTGGTACAAAGGGTTTCGCCTCTGACTATTTCAAATGTTGGTGTGTCTCCGGTGTTTAGTATGTGAAGACTCACTTCGTCGAGGAATGCGTTGTATTGTTCCCCTCTTTTATTTTCTGTTTTGCTGCCCCACCAAAGGCTCCACGCGTTGACGTCTCCCGCTACTATTAAGTTTGATGTTTTCATTGCTCCGCATGCCATCTTTATCCTTGTCAGGTACGGCGCAATGTCTTCATCCCCTTCTAAGTAGACTGACACTATTCCTAGTTTAACGTTACCTCCTCGGTTCCCGTACGTCAATGGAACATTGCATTCTTCTGCCCCGGACATTTCGTTATGTAGCTCGGATATTGCGTTGAAGCTTTCTTGGGCCGTTCTAAACGAATTGCTCGGCAGCGATCACTATTTTATTAAAATTTCGGTGGAAACTGAGTCACAGAAAAATAATTCATGTAAACGGAACTATAAAAAAGCTGATTGGCCATCGTATACGACATGTTTGGAAAATATTTTTATGCATGCAAAATTTTCGGATAACCCCCAGTTAGCTTACAATTCTTTTGTTGATTATATAAACATAGCCGCAGACTTGCATATTCCTATAATTAATATTAATCAAAAGCCAAGCTCAAACTTTAGACCTAAACCGTATTGGAACCCCAGTTTGTCAAGAATAGTGGCACAACGTAGGCTATGTTTGGCTAAGTTTAGGCGAAATCCGACTACGAGTAACTACGATGCATTACAGGAAAGTATTCGAAACGCTCAACGTATAATTCGTCAAGCTAAAGATCGAGAATGGCATAAGTTTTGTACGTCAATGGATCAAAATACATCTGCCACAATTATGTGGCGAAAACTACGATGGCTAAAAGGATATAAAAATGCGAAAAGTTATATCGATTGCTAGAAAGCCACCAAACTGTTACACACTCTTTCATCTGACTATGCATCTCAGTCGGAACCTTCGGAAGTCTATATATTTCCTTGGTTCGAAGTCGACTAGATTATGCTAGTTTTTTGTAACTAATATCTACGATTGATTGGTAAATTTATAAGGAGCTCCCCAATTCAAGTGATGGAAACGGAACTATTCCTTCAACCACTGCATATTCGTAGGCGATATTTAGCCAGTAAATTTTGGTTAAAGTTAAAATCTATATCTTTTAACCCTATATTAGAAAAACTTCAGAAACTTTCCCATTTGTGCACCCAGCCTTACTGGAGACGTAAAAAAATACCTCTACTTGTTACTATTCACAAAGAGTTAAAATCAGTATCAATGCAATCTTCGCAAAATTTGGAGATGTACCTTTTAGATACGTGGGTTTCCAGTATCGAAACTGAACCTTATTTCATTACAGATATAGATGATGTTACAGAACCCAAACAATTGTACAGTGACATTGTTTTGCGTCTTAAAGTAAGGAGATATTTAGAGGAGCAGTATTCAAATTTTTATAAAACATATACTACTACTACTTAGCCCATAAATGACACACTGTTGAGCCGGGCCTACTGTGCAACGCTGGCCAGACGGGTTGGTATAGGGTTTTATGTCAAGTTTTCCTTATCTTGCGGCTAGGTTATATCATCATCAGCCTATTTCAGTCCACTGCTGGACGTGATTTATTTCCATCCAAAATATATACGGATGGTTCTAAATCAGAGCTAGGAATTGGGAACTTTTTTTGACATACAAACCAAGGAATATATAAAGGTCAATATCGCTAATAATATATCGATTATGTATGCCGAACTTATTGCCATAGCTGAGGCCACTGCATATATTGAATGTATAGATTACCAAAATTTCGTAATATTGTCTGATTCGAAAAGTGCTATACAACATTTAGTTGTGTTCTACACCATTTCGAGGCATTCCACTTGCTTATTATATCATTCGAAATCAGTGTAAACTTGAAATCAAAGGCAAAAATGTCATCATACAATGGATTCCTGCTCATATAAGTCTAGACGGTAACGAGGAAGTAGACAGACTGGCAAAAGAAGCCGCTGTGGATGGCCTCACATACAACTGCTTACCCCATTTCTCAAGTCTAATTGGCATGGTCAAAAGAAAATGTTTGGATCTATGGACTGAATATTTCGACGAGAGATCAGTGGTACAAAACAATGCAACCTAGCTTGCCTCACACTTTCTGGTGGGATGGGACCAATATGAGTAGGAATGATATCTTGATCGCGCTGAGGCTGCGATCCGGGCACATTCCATTAAATAAATTTAAATTTATGATGAAAAGGAGCGACCCCCCAACTGTACCGAATGCCAGTTGGTAGAGGATGTCTATCATATTATTATGGAGTGTGCCAGGAATGAAGCCTGCAGACAATATGCAATGTTATTTCAATTATCGAGTGTCACTCCGAGCAATGTTGGCTGGTGTAACAGTATATTGGCTGCACCATATTCGCTTATGGCAAAAGCATTATATAGAATAGTCAGGGCGGGCATTGTAACGCGTAATATTTAAGGTTAGAATAATTAACTCCTTGTTAACCTTATGGGAGTGACGTGAACAAACTCCCTTTCCGTAAAAAAAGAATTTAAAAAAAAAGTTCCAAAATTACGAGGAAGAGAAAATTAGGACGAGTGGGTGTTTGCAGCTGAAAATGTCCATATACTTGAAGGGATGATGAAGGGCGCCACCGGCGTCGCAACTCTGTTTTAATGCACTTCGCATTAAAACAGAGTTGCGACGCCGGTGGCGCGGCCATTATTGCATCAGTCGCGGATGACGCCAAGACAAAGGCGAAACTGATTCTAACATTGCAGTTCCATGACCTCGTATGTCACCCAAATTATTCAGACAGGTCAGAAACTTTGTGCAACAGGCTTCGCAATTAATGACGAATGGATTGGTTCGTTATTGCTAGCTGGATTACCAGAAAAGTTCTCTCCCATGATCATGGCGATAGAGCATTCGGGCATTAAAGGGACAACGGACGCCTTTAAAAGCAAACTTCTAGATATGGAGACAGGAAACGGAAACAGTAGTGAAGATGGTGCATTTGCCGTGTAAAGAAAATGGCAGCAAAAAAGGAAACAGGCATCAACAACAAAAAATAAAGATGGCGCCTCGACCTCGAATTTGCTAAAGACAACGACACAGTTCAAAGACCCCGGGACGCGTATTGCCATTGTGTATACTAGCACAGACAGGGGTTGCTCTGTAATCGCACGCAATATGCTCTTGTAGCTAGAGAGCATACTGCATATCCATACAGAGACAGATTGAAATAAAATACACTTTGCTCTAATCCGTGAGAGCAAAACACATACGAGTACAGACAATTTGGCTACCGTGGTATGTACAATGGCATGCTTCAGTGTGAGCAAACTACATGCGAGTGCAGAGCAAACACATTCTGTCTCTTTCGCATCATAGATAGATAGGTACATCCTACATTCTTTGCATTCTTCGCATTATAGCAGTGTCCTTCAGGGGAGAGACAGTTAGAACAGGCACAACTTCAGTAAAGAAAGAGGCGCCATCTAAAATTCTTAACAGAGAAACTATTATTACCGATAGATGTCTCTGCGTTCCGAACTTTAATGCGAAATGGCTGGCTGGCAAATTTCTTGAGCGTTTCAAAGCTAGGGTTAATCTAGTGGGATACAGTTTGGAAACATTAACAGACTATGACATTTATAAGAAAAAGAGAATATGTGATATTCACTTCACTGACGAGCACCGTAATCGCTGTAAGCGTCTAAATGCATTGGCAATGCCAACTCTTTATTTGCCAGGTGAGTTGAATTTTACTAACACCAACACCCATATCTATAAACGAGTCGAAGTGATTACTTGAGTAAAAGCTTAAGATCCAATTTTAATCTGTCGTTTATAGAATTCTTAGGTTTGCTTTATTTGACAGTTCTTACTTTATATTCTTGTCTATTTCATATAAATTGTCACAAACGTAATTAGGTCATCATCCATCATCATTTCAGCCAAAAGACGTCCACTGCTGGACATAGGCCTCCCCCAAGGATCTCCACAAAGGCCGGTCCTGGGCCGCCCGCATCCACTGCTTTCCGGCGACCTTAACCAGGTCGTTGGTCCACCGCGTGGGAGGCTTACCAGCACTGCGCCTTCCGGAACGCGGTCGCCACTCGAGGACTTTTCTGCCCCATCGGGCGTCGGTCCTGCGAGCTATGTGCCCTGCCCACTGCCACTTAAGTTTGGCAATCCGGTGGGCTATGTCGGTGACCCTGGTTTTCCTGCGTATCTCCTCATTTCTGATTCGATCTCGCAGGGAAACTCCGAGCATAGCCCTCTCCATTGCCCTTTGGGTGACTTTGAGCCTTCTGATGGAGCCCATAGTGAGCGACCACGTCGACATTACGTCATCTCGTTTCCCACTGCAACCAGGATACACGCTATATGTGGCAAGGAAGAACACATCATGCTGAATGGGAGCCACCTAGTAACTATTCCTCCGAATTGTTTTCTACAAACCAGCGACTTCACAATTGCAAATATTAATGACCAAGTGGAAGGCCGCCCATTGAAAATCTTAAATATCTCTTACAACCCCGAAACCGGGTTCGGGAAGATGCCCCACTTGCAGCTAAATTCGATAGACTTGAAGAGAGTGCACGATGTCCAGCACAGAGTGTTAGCACAGACCCCAGTTCAGCCGGGACAAGTACCATCGGAATTTTTATATCACACGACAATACCTCTTTACGTCGTGGTGATGATGCTTGGGTTAGTCGCCCTAGCAATCTTATTGACAAAAAGACACTATAAGTCATCTCAGCGTGGACCCGGGAACCATGAGTTGGGAGTCGAAGATGTATCATGAACCTGAAAATCCTGTACCGCAGAAACCATCTTCAGCAATATTTTCTCAGCTGAAGCCTCAAAAATAATTGCTGATCCGAAGGGGGAGGTGTTACACTATGCACCCCCGTAAAAATTGCAAGTCTGCAGCGACCCAGTTAGCGGCGTAGCAACGAGGTTACACGCGCCGCTTCCACGTGCACCGCGTCAGCATTCGCGCTAGCGAAGCCATCGGACACCTCTTGTGCAACAACGCCGCCTCCGCCACCGTGGGATAAATTATGCTCTGTTAAATGCAAAATTTGCAAAATTGCATCGAACGGATTCAACACCTATCTCTTAATAATTAATATTAATTAAATTGTAATTCTTTAGATCATTAAACTAGTTGATAAAAGTTTGTTATTTTTTTTAAGTCCTCCAGCTGTTGCTCTCGTATCTGAAAGTCGACGCATCTTTGTGTGATGTACATGTCAGATGTTTTCCGAAGCCAATTGTGTAAAGAGCAGGCAGCTAATGTAATTCTATCAACATTTTTGGGGGCCATATCTATGGCATCTATAAGAACTCGAAATCTTGTTACTAAAATACCAAACGCATTTTTAACGATTCGTCTGGCTCTCAATAAACGGTAGTTAAATTTTTGAAGCGTTGGAGTTGTTCGATAGGTTTTCATAAGACGTCTGCAACAACAACTAATTGATCTGGTAAATTCAGAGTATTATTTTCCAAAGCTTGTGCTAAATTTGTTTTTTGATAAACCCCTCCATTTGAAGCTCTACCATTAGTCCCAACATTTACCTATGAAAAACAATAGTCATCATCAACAAATGCCAGAAGTATAATGCTATGGGCGCCCTTGTAGTTATAGTAATCAGTAGTATCATCAGGAGCGAGTATATTTATATGTTTACCGTCCATCCAGGAAAGTTCCATTTAGTTCTATATCCGTGTTCAATGCGTTTCCAATCTTCATGACCGGGAAACTGTAAAAAAAAAAACAATAAATATGTGTAGTTGATATTTATTTTTCTTTTACAGATACAGGATAGAGAAGATTCATCGCAAGACGCACAACCAAGTTTTTTTTTTTTTTTTTTTTTTTTTTTTTTACCAAATACTTGAATGCCTTTGACCCTAGGCTTGCGTGATCGAAAGCAACGCCAGGGTCTAAGATGGGACAGGCAATTCAAGGAAATGCCCTGTCGGGCACCGGCTCTCACATACACACGACGGAACACAGTAAAACTGCTTAATATTCATATTCAAACTCGTTGACACCGCAGTCGGTGAACGTGCTATCACCCTCCCCTCCTCCATCTACAGAAGATCGATCACAATCGCGTTCATCTAATAACAGCACATCAACACGACGTAGAAAGAGAAGCTTACAAGAAGAACCCATTACCTGTGCGCTAGCTCGTTTAGAAAATATTTCTTCTGCTATAAATACACATTCTAATTGCGATGAGTTCCATTATTTTGCTCTAATGTTGCAGCTCAATTGCGAGCCCTACCATTGTACGAGGCATTAGATGTACAAAATGAGATCCGAAAAATTCTGACTGCAGCAAGACGCCGATACCAGTACCCAAATTTGTCTCCCATTACACCTGTTACATACACACCTCCTGCTACAAATACACAAACAATGACTTTCATACCTCCCAGTACAAACACAAACACTTACACACTTCCTTACGCGTTATCCCAATTAGATTCTACCGTCCCCGAAGAAGATTTGGTGAACAAAGCATGGAAAACGTGTTAAAGCTAAGAATATAAATTTTGTTAAAACAATCAATAAATACTTGATCTTACTAATTATACGATTTTACTTTTAAAATAAAATCTTGGGCTTTCGAACCGTACGAATTTGCTGTGAACGAAACGCGCGGTCACGTGATGCGTGAGAAACAGCGCCCCCACCCCCAACGAGCGACCAGTCGAGAAAAAACCGCCATCACGGGAGCGCTCGCGCCTCTTAAAACCAATGAATAAAATTGTCTAAACAAAGTGAAGTGTACCGTGTGGGTCCCCGGGGATGAAAACAGGTCTGCCAGCTCCAGTATCGGTGAGTCGTGCACAATTATCGATTGCCCAAGTAAAATCTACCAGCGCAAGTTTAATTTAAGGCGTCGGACCGCCACTAATAATTACTGGTTTACTTTACTTTCAAAAATAAGTTTATTTTTGGAGCAGAAAGTGTAAAGTTTTTAGGCCATATTTTCAATGTCAATGGCATGAGACCCGATAATAACCACATCAAAGCTATACTAGATATGCCAATACCGCGTGATAAAAAAGGGTTAGAAAGATTTCTTCGTGTTACTAACTATTTATCGAGATTTATACCTAACTATTCAGAAATCTCAGCTCCGCTTAGAGAATTATTAAGAAAAAATATATAATTTAACTGGTTACAATCTCACGAAAATGCATTTCATTTGTTACAACGTAGAATTAGCAGCGAACCTGTTTTGAATATTACTCGCCACACGAGCCGGTCATGGTGTCAGTGGATGCAAGCGCGAACGGGCTGGGCGCGTGCCTGATGCAGGCCGGCAGGCCTGTGGCCTACACCGCGCGCCCGCTCTCGCCAGGTGAAGGGCGTTGGGCGCAGATTGAGAAGGAGCTGCTGGCCGTCGTTTTTGGCTGCACGCGCTTTCTCCAGTATATTTATGGACATGACGTAGTTACGGTAGAAAGTGATCATAAGCCATTGGCCAATAAAAAAAAATCATTGAATGAGACTCCTGCTCGGTTGCAGCGAATGCTACTAAAATTTCAGTGTTGTCCTATAGTGCTACAGTACAAACCGGGAAAATTATTATTTATAGCGGACACACTATCTCGTGCAGCGACGGAACCCGGATCAGATTCAGATGAAGAAATAGACAATGATGTTACAGTGCATGCTAATATGTTATATGAAAATGTAGAAGCGTCAGTGGAGATGTTAAAACAAATTAAACAAAAAACGGATATCTACCAAATATCCAAATATCTAGCTGACAACCCAGAAGACAACAAGAGATGTGTCATCATGACCAAACAAACCCTTTCTTTGGCAGGAATAAATCTCAGTCCAGACAAGACCTTCTTTTTCCCTGAGAACATAGGTGAATACACTTCATGGTTTTTTTTTTTTTTTTTTAATATTCTTGGACATTTCACACAACGCCATCTCGTCCCAAGTTAAGCAACTTAATGCTTGTGTTATGGTAACGAGATGGATGATAAACTACTTATATACATTTTTTTTTTGTAAATACATACATATTATAGATAGAAATGACACCCAGACTCTGAGCCAGTGCCTCTGGTTTAGACAAAGACACTGGCCCGACCCCGGAATCGAACCCGGGACCCGTTGATCTAAAGGCGGCACATCTGACCACTAGACCAACGAGGCAGTCAATATGGTATTTTTACTCAAAATTCGTATCCCAATATGGAACAGAAGTTCCAAGCATAAGACCTCAAGGAAAGAATCCTTCAGATGATTTGTATTTTGTTGCAAAGAGCACAGCAACAGTTTTGCAGACACTAACCATGAACCACGTAGGAGCCTCCATACGATTGCGGCTGGGGATTGCAGCTTGCAAGAGACTCTGGAGGATGAAGGAAAAGGGAACCAACCAGAGGCATGGTGTATCTTTAGATGTACAATTAATAGAAGATGGGGGAAAGAACTTGTGGAACTGTGTGAACTGCCACCTAAGTCAGATTGCGTTGAAGAGAAGACTTGTTACTACGGAGGAAGAGAAGAATTACCTTAATAGGATTATGAACCCAGACTCACCCTTTATAGACGAACCAGAGGAGGAGATGACATTTTCAAAAGAAAATGGGAAACTGATATTAGACGTAGTAGAAGCCCCAAGAAACGTTTTCACATACACTACAACAGATTTCCGGTATTATGCGACCCAAGGCTTGAGATGAAATAATACTAGAGAATTTCAAATCTTCATAATTTCTTCCTATAGATAAAAACCTCAAAGTAGCTACACGCCTGTCACGGGGTGGAATAGCATTTCTCAGAATAGTGTCTTGCTTCTCGATAATTGGTGCTACCATATTCAGTAGATGTAAGTACGTATCATGATCCATTCTTAAAAAATTGTGCCTGCCTTTTGGAAACATCTTTAATTCCGCCAACAAATTGACATGAGAATGGACACTTATTTTCATTTGCCATTCTTTGCACCTGATGATACGCTGTTTCCGCTTCACTTTTTCTTTCAGGGCGAATATTAATCCAACAATTGCTAAAACATCGCCGTCGAAGCCATCGCTGACACGTGTGCGTAGGCACCGTTTATCGTACCGTCTGATCGTCACGATAAACGTAGCTTATATGGCTTGTATGCCATGTACGATAAACTGTACCGTTCGAACTGTACAGTCTGATCGTAACAATTTCTCGTAGCGTATATGTCCACCATTAGGTAGCCCTTAACAATATTGTCGTTTTCACCAACCTCTAAGGGACACCTTATCGCTTAGGTGTCCCTTAAAATTTAGGGGCCCGAGTATCCATCCCTTAGCTAGCCCCTAGCAAAGTACCGGAACCACACGTGTAGCGTATTTTGTTTAAAGTGCTAAAATGGAAGGAGAATTACACGATTTTTTGGAGATATTGAAATTATTGAAATGTTAGAGCTAATAGCTAATCCTAGATTATTATATAGGCGAATTTACCGTGAAAGGCCAAACTTTTATGCACAATATGACGACAAAGACTTTTTTACAAGATATAGCTTAACCAAGGAAAGTGTTATCTTTTTATTAGAAAAAATTGAACAAATATTAGAATATCCTGATGATGAGTAATATGTAATTATGATACATTATAATGTTGTTTAATATTATATGTAAGAAAAGGTTTTTGATACTTTTCGTACGTACATATTAAGGTACTACCTATTCTAAAACATCTTAGTAGACAGATAATAAGTATACCTACTTGGTAATATTCGGTACTTATTTTCTTACAGAAATAAATCTGTGCCACCTATCAAACAGCTAATGTGTGCTCTTAGATTATATGCCACTGGTAGTCACTTGCAGACAGCTGACATAGGAGGCATCAGTGTCGCTACATGCAGCCTTATTATAAAAAAGGTCTCAGAAGCTATTGTGACCTTATATCAAGAATTTATTGTATTTCCAGAAACAGAAGAGGAACAATTTATAGTAAAGTCTGAGTTTTACAAGATTGCACGTTTTCCTAATGTATTAAGTTGTATAGATTGTACACACATAAAAATACAACCACCAAGTTACCTACATTAAGCACTGAATATTATATTTTCTAAAAGATATCTTTTTTACATAATCCTTGGAATTAAAACATCATTATTTCTCAGGTGGAGATGACGCTGAACTATTCCGGAACAGGAAAAGTTACATGTCAATTAATATGCAAACTATAAGTTCACCAAACTTATTAATAACAGATGTAGTTGCCCAAAGTCCAGGATCAACTCGTGACTCTACTATTTACCAAAAGAGCAGACGCTATGGACATTTTGAAAGAGGGGATTACAGAGGGTCATATTTATTAGGAGACTAGCTGACCCGACAGACGTTGTCCTGTCTGAACTATGAATATTGAATTCGAATTGGAATAATTAATAATAAATTCATATACCGCCTTTTCTTATCGATTCCAATCCCTTATTCAATGTAATTAAAAAAAAAAGTAATTATGGCAAAAATAGCGAAACGTCGGGACGAACGTCAAATGTTTGACAGGTAACAGTTTGTATGGGAAAATAAAATTGTTGTTTTTATTATTTTACTTACAATATCAATGTTTTCTCTAGACTCTTAAACCTTCCCTGGACTCACACGAATATTTCAAGACCAAAATTAGCCAAATCGCTCCAGCCGTTCTCGAGTTTTAGCGAGACTAACGAACAGCGATTCATTTTATATATAGAGATAGTGGATATCCCTTGAAGGTAAATGAAAGTAATTGTTTGTTTTTGATGTAGTTTAACTTATTTTTAATAGGAACTAGGTACAGTAGAATCCACATATAACGACTAACCGCTTTTAACGACGATAATGTTTACTCAAGTTAGGTTTCATAGTTAGGTACTGAGAAAATGTAACCGTTTAGTGCGACTCCGGTTTAAGCGACCAACTGCTTATAGCGACCATTATTTATGATAATACGTCCGGTTAAAACGACGCGCAATGTTTTGTTTACACAACCTACGCACCAATACCTCGGCGCCCCAACTTCACCCCGCCCCGCGTGCATCCTTAGTGGCGTGCGTAAATCATAGTTAGTGTTTGTCACTTGTTATGACAAGTTCTTAAAGGTCGACAAAATGAGTTCTGTGAAGCGAAAGTGTTTTACAATTGAAGAAAAAAGTGCAATATTATTCCGATTAGAAGCCGGTGAATCAAATGCAACCATCGCAAAGGAGTTTGGCGCATCTCATTCCACAATTTCTACAATAAAGAAGAATAAATATAAGATCGAGCCGCTGTTTAGTGCTAATGTTTTGAAATGCAAACGTGTAAGGACTTCTACTCATGAGCAGGTGGATAAGGCATTGTTACAGTGGTTTAAGTTTCAGCGCGACCGGGGAATAACCGTTAATGGGCCTCTGCTACAAGAGAAAGCAAACTTTTTTGCTAGACAGTTAGACATGCAAAATTTCACATGTTCGATGAGTTGGAAAAACCGTTTTAAAGTAAGACACAACATCGTCAGTGGTAAGATTGCTGGCGAGTCTTTATCAGTTCAACAAGGTGATGTAGTCGATTGGTTAGAAAAGGTTTGGCCTATTCTGCGTGCGCAATTTAGAGATGATGAAATTTTTAATGCAGATGAGACCGGGCTGTTTTATAAATTAACCCCAGACAAGACTTTGAAATTTAAAGGCGAAAAATGTACAGGAGGGAAATTATCAAAGGAGAGAATTACTGTGATGGTAGCAGCCAAAATGAGTGGCACTGTTAAAAAAAAACTTCTCGTAATCGGAAAATCTCAACGTCCCAGATGTTTTAAAAATGTACGGCATTTGCCAGTGGATTATGAGAGCAATCAAAGAGCCTGGATGACTGCTGACATTTTTAACAAATGGATACGCGCATGGGATCGTGAACTTATGAAAAAGAACAAGAAAATTCTGCTGTTAGTTGACAACTGTCCTGCACATCCCCATATTGAAAACTTGAAAAACATAACCCTGGTATTTCTGCCTCCAAACACAACATCAGTGTTGCAACCCATGGATCAAGGGATTATTCGAGCTTTGAAATCACATTTTCGTAAAAACCTTGTCCTGAAAATGATCCAGTTACTAGACGGTCGCGGAAGCAGTACTCAAAGGTTACTCAAAGTAGTGTTGATTACTCAAAGATAACTGTTCTTGATGCTATTCTAATGATTCAAGATGCCTGGACCCAACTCAAGCAAGACACAATTTTTAACTGTTACAAACACGCTGGTTTTGTCCGAAGCAATGTAGACTGTAGCGTAACTTCGAACGCAGATGATTTTAACGAAGAAGACGACGTACCGCTGAGCACTTGGGTGAGGGCTATTGGTAAACATCTGTTACCCATAACAAACGAGCAGTTTGAACAATACGCGTATGTTGATGATGCTGTCGCCACTTGTGAAGAACCGTCTGATGAAAACATTGTGGTAAATATCATCGCCAACGACGCGAATGGCAAGGATAGCGACGGTGATGATGACGAACCAGAGGAGATTCATCCTACCGTGAGTGTGTCTGAAGGCTGCGGAAACGCTCAATGAGTTTGTTCAAACTAACTTCGATGATGATCTTATGAAAACAATGATGTCACGAATTCACAATGCTGTACGAAGTTCTTATTACCGAACAAAAGTTAGTCAAAAACAAACTCAAATAACTGACTTTGTACGTTAGTTAGTAACAGAGTTTTCGTGTAGTGCGTGTGTATGTATTTTATCTCTTTGTATTACAGTACATAATGTACATAACTATTTTTGTAATTTGGAATGTTTAAGAACCATTAAAATGAAGCTTTATGTGATTCCTACAAAATGTTTTATTTACCTAAATAAGAAAATCAAACTTTCCCAATTATAATAAATATGTATTCGTAAGTTAAGTACATGGAATATTTCTTAAGTACATACGAGTACATTCATATGTATTATGTATGTACTTAAGAAATAATCCGTTTTGTACGTCATCCGGTTAGTACGACATAGTATCGCCGGTCCCTTGAAGGTCGTTGTATCCGGATTCTACTGTAGGTACAAATATAAAATTTCTTAATTTTCTTTTGATGAGCCTCCAAACAGATTTTGCAGCGCTAAACCACCTCCTGTAAAGGTTAAATACTGTCATTATTATAAAATTAATTTTATCATAATTATCTTTATTTATCAATGTAAGAAAATCATAACTGTTTTTCACTTGTTCCAGATCCATTTGCTGACTCCATATTTAAATCCATCTACAGTAGGGCAACAAAGATATAATGCAGCCCATATCAAGACTAGAAATACAGTAGAGCGGCAATATGGTGTTTTAACAGAGATGACTTCAGATGCATTAATGAGCATTTGCAGAAATGCCGTTTCATCAAAGACTCTTTGTGCGAAAAGTCTAAAGCGGTTCATTTGCGCGACATGATTTGGACGCTAGCGTCTCCGCAGAGTCCACCGCTGTCAGCAAACAAGCTAAGATATTTTGTATAAAAAACTGTAAACGCGTAGGTCATCTTATGCTTGAATGGGAAAATTTGACAAATCGATTAATAGTGGGGGCGATAATAACAATGGCCGAGGTATGAAAATAATAATGTTGATTCAAATTTCAAGTCCTAAATTAAGTGCATACCCGTAGGTGTGGTGCCGCTAATGTTAAAAACTCAGTGTAGGTCTCCTCGTCCCGTAGTATAGAAACGACAAAGAGGGCGTCCTCGTAAACATGTTTGTCCTGTGAGTTCGTGAACGAGTACGTTCTCAAGAGCTCGAAGGGCAGGGGCAGCGCTTGGTAGCCCCCGTCAACATGGTAGGCTCCGCAGTGAGAATAGTCACTGCCTGTCTGCTCCGTCCACGCAACAACCTTCACCGACCCGAGCGACCCAGTACACCCTACTTACACCTCCAATTTCGAACAACTCTCCCAACCCCTGTCCGACACCAACGCCTCCGCGGCCATGTCGTCAATGGTCCGCGATGATGCCTCCATTGTGAGCCTCGCTAAATACATTCGCCAGCACCAGGCAGGCTATAGGGACGTAGCCCCCCTGGTTCGAGCTCTGTTGATGGTCCACAGCCTAGACATGTCTTGCGCTGAGCTGGACCCCGCCCCGTTTTTCCCCATTCGTCGGTTTGAGCCCGAGGGACGTCTCCCTCCCCACATATTTACCCCTGGACATAGCCATCCAGATGGGCGTGAACAAGATAGAACCGAGCCCGAACTTCGCCTACCACAAAACCAACAATAAAGAATAAAAATGTACCCAAAAACTAGAAATAACATACAAATACTGCAGTGTTACGTACGAATTGGATTGTGTCAAATCACATGGAGCGAAGAACCAACCCAATACGACAATGCCGACGGAAGCCATGCGAGACGAACGCACGGTTAACACTAGCACCAACCAAGTATCTGTGTCCACTGTTGGATCCTGCGGACTGCTGCTGAATTAGATCATACATACAAGACTGTCTGACGGGAGATGTGAGAGAATGGGCCCGAGTATATAAAAAGAGGTGGATAACAATAGACGATTGATTTTAAAAGGGATTTTTTTGGTGCATTCTGGGGGGAGAAGGAGCAAAACGGTCTACGGCGAGTTATTCAACAAGGGCAGTGGGATAAGAGCAAAGATCAGTCGATGTTGATGCACTTTTTAAGACTGACAGGACAGGCTGAGATGTTGACGTATAAGATACCAGAAAGCCAATTAATTAGTCACGGATATCATGAGGCATTATCCACGTTACGTACAACAGGGATGGATGACTTCGACATTAATTGGGGTCATAGAAACCGCAGAGTATTTGCGTCGGACAAACGACATCAATAGGCAAGACGCCTCAACTAGTAGTAGTAGTTAGGGGCTAGCTAAGTAGAAGTAGTAGACCAGCCCAGGAACTCAAGCAACACCAACTTCAAGCCGAATAATACAATTCGTTCGTCCAGGGGAAGAGCAAGTATCAGGAACGGAGGACCAACATTTAAACTAGACGAAGCTGTATTTTCTCCCGAATCAGCTTCAGCCACAGGGGACATAGGTCTTTCCAACATGTTAAATAAGGAATGGCGGCCAGGTCAATTGTTAGGGATAAATGGGGAAGGTCTGGGTGTTCCGATTGTAGGGCAACTATTAAGTTGCAAACAAACCGAAGGGTTAGGGTATAGGGACGTCGAATTAAAAGAGTTGGCGTTAGAAAAACAACTCGTCGATATCTTTAAGCTAAAGATATAAATCAACAGCAACTAACGTCAAATAAATTAAGTTTATCGGTATTCGAAGAGGTGGAGGTGATTTCGCGGGTAGACTGTAAATCAGAGATTACATTAAATATCTTTCAATTCGAGGTCATAGGATAAATAGATACCGGAAGTGAAGAGTTCTGGAACAGTGTCAAGAAATATTGCACAAATAAATATACCACTCGTACCTATCAAACCATTTCAAATCAAAACCTCGGTAGGACATAAAAGCGTCAAGTTGCGATATTTAGTGTTGCTACCATTAAAATTTGACTCAATAGAGATAGAAACTGCATTTGTGGTAATACCAGGGCTAGTTACCCAAGTCATTTTAGGATTTGATTGGTTAAAACGAAATGGGGTTTCAATCGTATATACACGGCAAAGAAAAGGGACTTTCGTTTTTACATAAAGAAAATAAAGTTACTGTGAATTTTAGACAATATGAACATCCGTGTGTTAATGAGACAGAATTAGTAGTCAGGTAGTTCGTCGGCGGACAGATGATGGGACAGTTCGGCTACTTGCCAGCGCTCTAAAGAACTTGACGACCAACCGAAAAGGTGATATATACACACCGGCACAATTAGCGGAACAGAAAAAAAAGTGAGACTATGAGATAATAACGCATATATTTGACGAAAATGTAATTAGACACAAAATAACAAATTGATTAACATCTTTTAACAACGACTTTAAAAAGTCTTCATCATTCATCACTCTCTCTCTCACGTCTCCATATTCTCTCTCTCACGTCTCCATATTCGCTGTCTCCCATCGATCTGTTTTAAACGAACTCTGCACTCATCAGTAAAGAGAACCTGCTGCCATTCGTTCAAATTCCAATGAGGATGTGTGATGTGTTTTTTGTGTTCCGCTAATTGTGCTGGTGTGTATATTAACTATGTTTGCAGACCTTGACCCCCAATTAAGGAAATCTTTAAATAATGAAGAGAAAACTAAATTGATTTGGTTGTTAAAGAAACATAATTTGCCAAAATTCTGGAAGGCATCGTCTATGGTAGACTATACTGGCATGTATCCCACCTGATCAGCCCATACCAACATGGCTTTGTCTCTAATACACTCGAGAGCAATGAATCCGGGTCACTTAAAGAATGTTAAAAATCTCGGAAACTAAAAATGATAGGTTAATGCAATAAATTGTATTTAATAGACAATGTAATACTCCTTAAATGAAAGTAAAAAAATATGAGTCACCATACATTTTATTATCACAAAATTACATAAAGAAAAAAACTGCTGATCTCAACAAACAAAAATAGGAAACATGAAATTTTTGAACTTTATTACGATTTTCTAGAATTTTTAACCCCCGACGCAAAAAGAGGGGTGTTATAAGTTTCACGTGTCTGTCTGTCTGTGGCACCGTAGCTCGCGAACGGATGAAGCGATTTCAATAAAGATTTTTTGTATGAAAGGCGAGTTACGGGCGAGTGTTCTTAGACATGTTTGATGAAACTCGGGTGAGCCGTTTAAAAGTTATGAGGGGTGAAAGTGGGGAAGAATAACCGAATGTCTGCAAATATAATCGAGTGGGGTCTCAAATGAAAGCGCATCACGTGCAATTTAACAAAATCTACATTATAATAAGTATGTACCTATAAAAAGAATAAAATAAAAATTAAATTAAAAATTTAAATACCGACACAATAACCTTTAAAAAGTAAAAAATAAAAACTTCGCGTTGGGGGACCAGGGTTCAGGTAATAAATAAGTGGGAGTGGTCCCCCAATGCGAAGTATTTATTTTTATTTTTTACTTTTTAAAGGTTATTGTCGGGGGTTTATTTAAATTTTTAATTTAATTTTTATAATACTTCGTATTGCCTCCTCGGGCTTCCATTACTGCGTTTACGCGGTTTGGCATGCTGTACACCAAGTTCCTTATACGATTTTGGGGAATATTCTCCCATTCCTCTGTGAGAGCAATTTTGAGCTCACGAAGCGTGATTGGGGGAGGGTTTCGTTGTTTTACGCATCTGCCTAGCTCGTCCCAAGCATGCTCGATCGGGTTGATATCCGGGCTGCGCGCTGGCCACTCCATACGAGTAATGTTCATCTCTTGAAGGTAGTCATTCACAATCCTACCTGTATGAGGTCGGGCATTGTCATGCATAAATATAGCATCCTCACCTAAATTGACCATAAATGGACCAACGTGATCATTGAGGATTTCTTCCACATATCTTACGCTAGTTAAAGAGCCGTTTTCTATGATCACCAGCTCTGTGCGACTTTCAGAAGAAATTCCGGCCCACACAAGTACAGACCCACCACCACCGTAGGCTACTTTTTCTTCGATGCATGCTTGCTTGAATCTTTCCCCTGGTCTTCGATACACTCTGTGTCTTCCATCGTGCTTGTAGAGCATAAATTTTGATTCGTCGGAGAACATAACTTTTGACCAATCTTCAATACTCCAATTTACGTGGCTCTGGGCATATCTTAGTCTTGAAATACGATGCCCACGCTCCAGTTTAGGGCCGTTTGCAGGTCTAAGGGGTTTTAAGTTAGATTCAGCAAGCCGACGTCTTACTGTCCATGCACTTGGGTTACTTCCTCCGAGGCGTCGAAACTGATTTGTGAGTTCAGTTCCTGTGAGAAAGCGATTTCGAAGCATGGTGTTCACCAAGTATCGGTCTTCTCGTGCTGTGGTACACCTGGTTCTGCCCGTTCCTGGTCTGCGTAGGTTAGAACCAGTTTCTTCGTAACGTCGGAGAACTCTTTGTACTGTTGACAGCGACACACCGACAGTCCTGGCTGTATCGCGCTGACTCCGGCCGGTTTCCAGCATTGTAAGTATTCTGGTGCATTCTTCAGGCGTAAGCGACATAATTTCAGCTTGAATAATGAATATAAAGCACTATCAACATGGTTTATGTACCCACATAAATGACAGATTACAAACAAAAGCAAAACCAAATGCTGTAATTTCGTAGTTCCATCTTCGAAAGTGGCCCTTTTTCAAGTTTGATTTTTTTATGATATAACTTTACAATAACTTAGAAGTTTTAATACCTTCATTTAAGGAGTATTACATTGTCTATTAAATACGATTTATTGCATTAACCTAGCATTTTTAGTTTCCGAGATTTTTAGGATTCTTTAAGTGACCCGGATTCATTGCTCTCGAGTGTAGGTCAACCTCGACAAATCTACTCTTGTACTCAATCTTTATTTCTGCTGCTCTTGAAACCAAAAAGCAAGTCGATGATGTTTATACTGATTTTGCGAAGGCATTTGACAAAGTTGATCATTCTATTATGTGTCATAAGTTGGAATATGTTGGTATCCATGGAAATTTATTGCGCTGGTTTGAAAGCTATTTAAATAATCGTAGCCAAGTCAAGGCCGATAACACCAATTCGGGCCCTTTATTGTTTTTAATATTTATAAATGACTTGTTGGATATTATTGAATGCAGCTGCCTTGCTTATATGCTGATGACCTTAAAATCTTCTGTACGGTTTCTGATGAGCTTGACAACTGTTTTAAACTCCAAAAGGATTTAAACTCTCTGCAACAGTGATGTTGGGATAACAAGATAAAGCTTAATATAAAAAAATGTCAAACAATAACTTTCACAAACAAATTTAACTATTTACGGTTCAATTATATGATATAATTATATTCAACGTATGCGGATAGTGTTGAATCTATTCAGGCCCGTTTTTTCAGTCATCTGTGCATGAGGAACGGTCTCAGAAAATAAATTCCTGAATATGAGCATAGGCTTCATAGATTTAACATGATTAGTTTAAGGCAGCGTCGTACTATATCAGATTTAATATACCTGCACAAAATCATAAATGGAACAATTGACGCAGGGTTGATAGATCACATAAAACTGCGGGTTAAACAACGTAATGTTCGTCATCATCGCCTATTCGAAATTCCAACTCACATACTAAATGCGGCTTACAACAGTCCTCTAACAAGAATGCTAAGGGCTTATAATGAAAAATCCTTATCAGTTACCACTATAGATATCTTTTCAATGTCGATTAGCGTTTTCAGACAACTCTTATTTAAATGTGTATTTGATCAATGATAAATTGTAATTCTTTTATTTAATTTATTATTAATTTTATTGTCTCATTAATGCATTGATTATAAATTGTAATTCTTTTCTTTAATTTATTATTAATTTTACTGTCTCATTAATGCATCGATTATAAATTGTAACTCTTTTCTTTAATTTATTATTAATTTTATTGTCTCATTAATGCAACTATTACTATGCTATAGCATGCCTATAATTTGTATAATTGCTGTGATATGTATTTTAATAGACCGTATATTCCAATGAATTGTAATTAGGTAATTATGCAGTTGGTGTGTGTTTAAATAAATAAATAACAAACTTTTTACCTCAAGACATCAATCGTTAAGAAATCTTATCCAGTCCCTTACGCATATACAGACAGAGTAGAGGAAAACTGTTAGAAATGGAAAATATGGGAATTATTAGTCGGATATACCTTATTGTAGTCCGGTAACTTTTACTCTTAAACGGGATGCTGTATACGTGTTTTGTTGGATGCCAGGGATATAATTAAATTATGATTGCAGATACAGAAAAACCGCCAATGCATTGATGTAATGAATTCATTTCATGGAGCAAATTACATTAAAGTAATAGATTTAAATAATGCATATTTTCAATTACCAATAACTGAAAATAGTAAATTGTATATTGGTATACTTACAAAATGACTTCAAATATGAAGAAGAAATTTACGATAAACGGAGAATCGGAGACGGAAAAGGCTTCACAAATCGCATTCCATAGCATCTTTGGCACATATAAAGAAAACCTGTCTGTTCTGTCTCAGATTACCAACATACCTATCTGGTATACGAGGGAGGAAATGGGAACTTGCTTTGGACAACAAGGAAGCAGCAAAGGGGTGACAAAAGTAGGATTACCTAGGATGCGCTATTACGCGAAAATGCCTTGTAAAACCAGAGTATTGTCCGGTATATACACTCAAGTGGCTACCTACGGTACCTTGTTTCAGTGGGGTCAGGACGCATAAATTCGACGCATTGTTCTTCGAACATATTGAGAAAAAGAGGATACTGACGAACACCGGCAAAACTATGTCCCAATATCTGACACGTAACCGCTGTAAGCGCTTTATATTTTCCTTTCAATTTTATTATCTTGATCATATCTACGATTTTGCTATAAAATGAATTTGCTCCAAATGTAAAAAGCCGACGTGTTTTGATGACCAATTCATGTGGTGCGTTGTTGGAGATGAACTGCCAATAAGGACACAACACGATGACGTGAATGTGCGTGCTGAATGGTCTATGTATTGTTCAATTACCTCGCTATCCTTTGTAGATTCATCATCGATTACACTCGCCATTTTGTTATTGACATGAGCATTACATTTTTAGGTTCGGTTCACATCTGACGGAAACAGACAAATGTATGACGCTGTACGCTCGACGCACTAACGCATCATCGGTTAGATGAGAAAGGTTCAATGTTTTATTATACATTTGTCTGTTTTGGCGTACGCGACCGACCATACGCGGCGTATTTTTGGTCAGATGTGAACCGATCCTCAATTTATAAATTTCCTAATCCATCCAGTCAAGTAGGAAAGTCAGTAATTACATACTATTATTGTGTAGCCATCACGCCGCTACATATGTCTTTAAGGCTTTCTTCCACTTTAGGTTCTTGAATGTGCCTTCTTCACACTACAAACCAAACTTGATATCATTGAGACGAAATAGGATGCGCCAATCGTGCTCTGAAGTTACATGCCACCGTGACACCAGCTCTCCTGCCCGCAAACAATTGGTTATATCCCTAGAACCTTTCCAAGATGCGTCTGCTGGAGAAATTGAGACCTCCGACTGAAAACAAGTCGTTTTCCTCCTAGCGACCCACTACGACTCCAAGAATTTAGTGGAGACCCTACTGGATAAATTTATCACGGGCAAGGCGGCAGGTCGCGAGCGGGACAAACTCAGCATACAGGATCAGCGGGAGCTGACCCTCGCGAAGGCCATGGCCTTCACTGAGAGCTTGCGATGTGCGCGCCAGGCCTCAAGACAGGCAGCTGTCGGTATCAGCGGCATCGGCGCAGCGAGCCCGGATGGCGACTTCAATATCTCTAAGAAGGAAAAGCGCAGTGTGTGCGGTTTCACTAATCATACATCTAGTCAGTGTCGTTAAAAAGTGCAGTAATAAAGACCATTTGCAGTAAAGGGTACTGTGGATGACGGTGACAACGACGGTGAGTGTTTTATAATATTCGGTGCGCGACAGGGAAACCTATATAAACGATTGATTCCGTTAATAACCAAGATGATGTTGTCAACAATCAAACGGATATTTTAAATTCCACCTCAGAATCTGCAATTAAAAATCAGATCGGTGGCATATGAACCAGCCACTTCTTTGTAATGGCAGCCGACGTGCGATGAACAAACTTATGAACAACGTCATCGAAGCCACCATTTTGAAAGGGAAGGGACAAAGCCGACGACGTTTTGTTTGATTCCACGGAGTCGTTTAATTCCGAACGACATGCCATTCGACTTTAAACGGTTGCAATTTCCATTGCGGCCGCCGCATTTTCAATGTCCATAAGTAAATCTCAAGGGCAGTCGCTAAGTGTTTGTGGCATCAATCTCGAATATTATTAGTATATTATGTATATTAGTTTAACAAAAAATATTAAATGAACAGAGAAGTTTTTATTTAATCGTAAAGAGTACTACTTTGGTTTCATCTAGGGTTTTAGTTGGTTTCCTTGCATTTCTATGTGCATTGGGTACATTTTTCTGAAAGGTATATACAAGGAAAATGTTCATTTGCTTGCGAAAGTTTGCGACAGTCATACAACATTTTCTTATTTTCAGAACTACTTCACAAATTTCTCGCCGTTCATTTTTTGACCTTTGGTTTGCTAACGCCAAAGAATAGCTGGAACAAGTAACCTGGCCGGAAAACCACCGAAAGATTTTGAATCTTCTAGTGAAATAACAAAGACAGCGAATTCGTCGCCTTGTTGAAACTACGTGTACGGGAAGTGATATCGATGGCAAACGAAGTTGTACGGGCTGGGACGTTGATAACCTGTACTACGTTGTTTTATGCTTGATAGAAATGATAGGACCGGAAGACTTTATGATATATAGTTTATCGATAGTTTAGTTGATAGTTTAATTGATAGTTTATGCTAAGTGATAAAATGCTAATTGATCGGATGATAAATGATAGGGTGATATGATAGGAGTACGCGTGCCCGATCGCGATACTTGCACGGAACGCACTGCTTTCAATGCTGTGAAAATAAGCCATGTGCCGTAAAGTGCTGACGCTACATTTGTAGTGTCAGCCGAATGTACGAGCCCGTACAGAAATACAGCTTCGCCTTGCAGGAAATGATCTCTTCACGGTTATGATCGTTTTGTTTTGTTTTATTCCTAACGTTTCAGGCATTTTGCAGTGTCCGTGGTCGCGGGACGACTGGATGGCAGTTGTCGCTGCGGGCTATTATATACTGGCGAGACACTAATGAGCTCTCATTCTATTGGTGGTGTGGTAATTTTATAACCGGGTCCCAAGCAGGTGGTACTTGCCAACCATCTTCTCTATTGAAGTTTGGATGTTTCCTGATCTCAATAGCCTCGCGGAGCAGGCTTTCTTGGTAAGTACTGGTTTTAATTTTTTATTTCTGTACCCAGAAGAGGTAAAGAAATAAAAAAGTACGGAAGTGTTATTACCAACCCAACGCATGGTGGGCTATCGAATGACAAAGCTCTGGCATTAATGGTTAATGCAAATCTGTCGACACACCAATATTGTATCATCCGCAAACAGACAAAAACAAAAACTGTATCCACCACACTATAAAGTGAAAGCGGCAAAACTTTTGTGGTATTCAAGTGATATTAATGTTTCACACATGCCGAAGTTAAACTTCAATCTTTAAAGTGCAAGAAGAGGTCTTGAAAAGGATAAAACACAGTTTGAATGTGAAATCTATTTATGTCTGTGCATCGTGTTTGTCTGTATCATGAGAGCTCGGCAACGCGTGAACCTATAAGAAACCTAGATATTACTGGTAAATGGGGTTGCGATGGACCAGAACAAAATCGGTAATTGTTTACAATATTGTCGCCCCATAAAGTTTATGTTTGGAATGAATGGTCAAAGAGAAACTACAAATATTGTAATTAAAAAACATAGAGGAAAGTCACCAAATATGGAATAGTATCCAAATATGGAATTCCTTGATTTCTCTCAAATGCAAACTCACACACGCAGTCAACAGTGATTTTCTGTCTCTTTCTATTGCCATTCAAGCGTACTAGTAGTAGCATGTCAGTCGGGCGAGCCCTTTCGCAGATGTGACAATCTTTTGTTTTAGCACTACGTAAAACTTTCTAAGGTAAGTAAAAAATAAGTATTTTTCGAACAAAAAGTGCACATTATATTGGTTTTGAAGCTTTTATAGACGGTTTAGGTGTTCTTTTGTATGATTTAGTGGTATTCGATGGTATAACTTTCTTAAATAAAAAAATGTGAATGTAAATTTGAAATCGTTGGAAAATCCAAATATGGACGGATCACAGTATCCAATTATGAACTATACCATAATTGGTTCTATAAAGTATCAGCTGGCTTGATGATTTGTTATTTTTTTTTTATATTATAATAGCATGGCGGACGTCAAGTCGAAAACAAAGCGAAAAGAATTTAAATTATATTCGTCAGTCACTCTCTTTAATTCCTTTGCTAAATTGACGCTTGTATGACTCTCATTAATGCATTTGCACTCCAAAAGTATTTGTTGTGGTTCAAAATCATCGCCAATGTAATGCACAGTCACGCCGATGTAGCTCTCTGTCTGGGACGAGGTCCAACAATCAGTGGTCAAGCACATAGATTTAGCATCTCGAGAAACCCTCATCTTGACGTCACTTAATGTCGTCTGGTATAATGCCGGAATCATGGCAGAAGATATATTTTTCCTACTTGGTAGCGTGTACCCGGGAATATTCTTCACAAACTTTTTAAAGCCTTTGTCTTCTACTATTCTGAAAGGTTGGTAATCACCGATAAACAACAAACGATCAACCGTTTTCCGTTCTTGTAGTCATATTTTTTACTAAAAAATTTTGTAGTGTTCTTTGCCTTTTGCGAGGCGGTTCCATACTGGGATTTTGTTGGTGCTCTCTACTGGTCTCAGTGAAAGCAGTTACAGCGGTAGCAGCAGCGAGGCTGGAGGTGTTAGCGGCGACGCTAGATGTGGCAGCCGCGGTGCTGGATGTGGTGGCTGCATCGGCGGTGTGTACATCATAATAATTTTGCTCAATAGTCCTTAATTCGTCACTACCGGAATTGTTTGCTTTTTGCGCCAAATAAACTGTTGGATGTGTTCGTTTTAAATGAGCACCTAAGTTACCCGTCGTACTTTTAAAAGAAATATTTTGGTTACAGTGCTTACACTGCAAGCACATTTGAATTGTCTTTTTTATCAAAATTATTCCAAATCATACTTGGTTTGCGCGACATTATAAAAACAAAAGTCTACACGATCAACCTTAAAATAAAAATAATAAAAAATTAAAATCAACAATCCGTCACCACCGAACACTTAAAAAAACATAAAATAGTTAAAATTTACAAAGTTTACGGGAACACAAAAATAACGTTACGCGCACACGCACACGCGTCACCAAGATCAAGTGATCAAGATCATAAAAAAAACTCCAATAATTCAAAAAATCTGTTTACCAAACACAAAACTTAAAGTGCCAGTAATTATTGCTTATTATTATCATGGAAGTAGTTGCATTCAGTTAAAGACCTTATTCACTGTCCCTTGTAATTCTGTTTCGTTTCATCTGCCATTCTTAGGTCCGGTTGCTCGTACAATACGGTAAATTAATAGTAAAAACTTAACTATTGTTAATTTTGACCTTGGTAAAGAAAGTTACATCGGTTAACTTCGTATTCAGTTGCCCAATATAATTTTCGCGGGCGGTTAAATTAGACGAGGGTTAGAAGAGTTGTCAGTGCAATTCCATTAGGTTCCCCATAGTTTTTGATGGGAAACTTTTCTTTCGGCTGCCAACACTGTATTAACTGTCATATTTTCTGACTTGTGACGTTTCTTTTTCATATCTATATCTGATGGTATGATAACCTGTTATATTATTGGTGTACAATATAGAATATTCTATTCTATTCCATTATTTAAATCGTACTTACTATCCGTGAATTCGTCATAATGGAAGCTAAAACAAAGTAAGTGATTACAAACAAACGTAGTTTTTGATGAACGTGGAAGATTTATACATAATTCTATTTTGTTATAGAGAACGAGGATCTAACTTCTCGAACAATGAGCTTGAACGTTTGAAAAAGTTAATAGATGAAAACAAAGCCATATTGCTCTGCAAAAAAACTGATACCGTCTCTCAAGCTCAAAAAGAAAAAACATGGTTTCACATTCACATGGCATTTAACGCAAGTAGCACAAGACACAGAACCATAAAACAATTAAAGTACAAATTTGATAATATGAAGAAGTCTGCCCGAAAAGTAAGTTTAATATTATTTTTTATGTGTTTTACCTAGTTAGTAAAGTTACCTGCTTTATATTATGTAGTGATAGTAGGTCATCATAATTATCAGCATTATATCATCAGAATATTTACGAAAATTAGTAGATTTACGGAACCATCGACCCCCTCCCTGTGGGGGAAATATTAAACACACACTCATATGTAGAATTATTTATAGGATGCAAGCAGGGAACGGCAAGAAAGACGAAAGACTGGAGGAGGCCAAGTACCAGGCACATCAAGCAGTGACCACCCTGATAAAGACTGGATGAGATCTTTAATATTATTATCTGCAGATGGTATGCAAGCTACATACGATGATGATGCCCTACCAGTGGTATACATATTTTCCTTTCTTTAAACAGAAATTGAATATTGAAATTAAGCAACAGAATAATAATTATTTTATCAAGTATTTATAAAATTTCCACGGGAGCGGAGCTTTAGGGTGCAGCTTGTGTTCCTAAATTTTATATTATTCTACAAAATTATCTATTATGTTTCAGAAACCCATAGTAAAGGACACCGGTGGTGGTGCACCTGGATGTTTATTAAGACGTCCAGTGACATCACCTTTAAAATGTGAGCAAAGATATAGAGAATATTGTCCAGTGTAAGTTGGGGTGATGACCATTAATCATTTTTTTTTCTAGGTCGCAAAAAGATTTTTGGAGTTACGCCTTTGGCGAAAAATCTATTAAAATGCTCTCTGAAGAGAAACTCCAATGCACAAAAGTAAAAGAGGAAATCCTTGCGGAGTCTAATAGACGCGCTGAAGAAGAGCATGTAATGAAATTAGAACATGCACAGGAACTACATAACCAATTAATTAAACAAAATGAAGAACGTCACGAAAAAGAAATTTTACTTTTAGATTTAAAAATTAAAATACATCAGGCTCAGCTGTTATCGAATACAAATAATAATAATTCTATTGCGGTAATATTCAGCATTATTGCCACCAGGTGATTGTATATAAACATGTGTGCAATCTATAGCACCTATGACTTTTGGAAAGCGGCTTATGTTGTAAAAGCTGTTTACAGTGGCTTTTCTTTCATCTTCATTTCTTGGCATATAAATAAAATGTGGTCTAAGTTTAGCCAACTCCTTGCTTACAGTGTGTATAGCTCTACATACTGTTGATTTGTGTACTCCTTTCGAATCCCCAACACATCTGAAAAATGATCCAGATGCGTAAAACTGTAGAGTTCACAAGACCTGATCTTGAGACGTGATTGCATTGTTCCTGAAAAAAAGCAAGCATTATTATTAGACATGTTATTTTACAGGTAAATTTACTATGAGACGAACCTATTAGGTAGGTACTTCTCAAGAATTCATATCATTAAATAATTACCTATTGATAAAAATTGACTTACGTACCTCTTGGTCAAACGTTTGAGACGTGAATCTAATAAATTTACAAGCACTTTAGCCAAATTTCTCGACACTCTGAAGCGTGCTCTAAAATCCATTTCCTCCCATAGAAAATAATCATTTCGTGGTCGAAAATTCCTCTGTCTTTGTGGGAATACTTGATCAAATATAAAATCATCATCAGAAGAACTATCGTCATTACATAAATCCAAAAGAAAACGCTCTGATCCCATTATAATTACTGTACTCGCAAAGAAATATTAAAAATAACCTAAAATCAGTAAACGATCACTACAATTCTACTAACGTTAAAATTTAAACGGCCCTCACCCCAGCGATTATTTTAACCGCCGTCAAACCTGATATTTAACCCCTGGTTAAAGTAACCGTTGCTTCAACAACGCTTTTTAAATTAGTCCGCCGGTTAATTTTACTTTAACCATAACTTTACCCTTCATTTAACGTAACCGAGTTTCGAGCAACCGGACCTTAGTTTCGTAGACACCGCCAAAATCCGAAACTGATGACAATTCGCTTCATCTCTTTCACTGCGCTAAACGATCGCTTAGTTAGAATGAAAGGAGAACGAATTTTAAAGAAACTCGGTTTCTCTCATTCTAACCAAGCAATCGATTGGCGGAGTGAAAGAGTTAGTAAGATTTCAAATATTGGTTTCGTTTGCAAAACTAGCAATAGAAAACGATTGCGCAGTGATTAGATTTCTAAATTTTCTAACGTTTTGCGTTTTCGTCATTTTGATGTTGCTTTAGATTTTGCCGAGATACTGGGTAGTTTTGAATATCGATACAATATGATTTCTGACTGAAATCCGATTTCAGATTCGTTTTGATATATCGGACGCATGTCTATTGGTTAGTCTGCTTACGCGATTCGTCCGTGGTAGATGCGATACTTGGTGCTCTTTGTTTTTTACTCGACTTGGCTTGTTTTTCTGGACTGTTTCCTCCTATTCGTGACTGTGCTTGTTAACTGGACCTTGATTTGTGCTTCTGATTTGGAACTGTTGAAGATGGCAACCTTTACGAACGAAGAATATGCAGATATTTTGATTTGTAATGGGTACTGCAACTGTGTATCCTTACAAGCTCGTCAAGAATACATAGCACGTTTTCCTGGCCGCCGAATTCCGGATATTAGCGTCTTTGACGGAGTTTACCGACGAATTAGAGAGACTGGCTCTGTCTCGAGGCGACGAACAGACCGGGGTAGACCACGTATTAATGATGATGATGGAGAGGAAGATAATGAGATTGTTTGACGATTTCGACTGGATCCGACTACGTCAACCAACATTGTTGCCCGAGAACTTGGAATCTCACAATGGAACGTGTGGTTTACCGTGCATACTGCCGGTCTCTACCCGTACCACTACACGCCGGTGCATGTTATTGTGGTATACTGGCCGTTTTGGTTCGATGACGATTTTAGACCTGTCATATTTTTGTGGTTGTCAATTAAATATTTTACAAAATAAAGAACGTGTTTTCTATAATTCCTACATATATCAGCGGTTATATTAGTTATCGAAGAAGGAGATCCTGTGAGGAGGTTGGCTTTCTGCAGGTTATGTTGAATGCAGATTTGGAAGACCCTTCGTTTTTTCGAAGAATCTCGTGGACTGACGAGTCCAAATTTGATCAAGATGGGATAACCAATTACCATAACGCCCATCATTGGGCTCCGAAAGCAGGAAGAAATCCTAATAAGAAAAGAGTAAAGGGGTCACAGAGACGTTTCAGCCTTAACGTATGGATGGGAATAATTTCAAACAATCTGATTGGGCCTTACTTTCTACCTCCACATTTGAATGGAGAGACCTATGAAATTTTTTTGAGACAAGATTTACCCGATTTACTCGACGACATACGATTGACCCTTATTCGAGACATGCGGTTTCAGCAAGACGGGTGCCCCGCGCACTTTAGAAGGAGTGTCAGAGAGTGGCTGTACACTAATTATCCAAATAAGTGGATCGGGAGAGGTGGACCTACACCGTGGCCAGCTAGAAGTCCAGACTTGACACCCATGGATTTTTATGTGTGGGGACACATTAAAAGTTTGGTTTACAATGAACCTAACCCAATAACATCTTTTGATATTTTGAGGCAGAAAATGATTGATGCTGCTAACGAAATAAGCAGAGGACTATCAACTGGAGTAGTGAAAAGTGGCCTAAGACACAGAATGCGTGTATGTGTGCAAAATAGGGGCGGACATGTGGAACATGTACTGTAAAAGGAATAATAAACTTCAATTGTTACCAATTTGGATTGTTTTATTTTATTTTCTGACTAAGTTAAATTTGATGCTTAAGTATCGTTATTTTTTACTACTACCTGGTAGCATATCATCAATATTTTTGTTAAAAAATCCAATAATACCCTGTTGTATTATACTTTATCGGAAAGCTGAAGAACCGTAGATATTTTTAAGCATATCTGCAGCATAACTGTCTTAGACTTTTTACAATATCTTAAGGCCGCTGCATACGTGACGGGTTTTTATACGGACGGGACAGGACGGGAATTATTGCAAGCATTGTTTTGATAAATTCACAATCTATTCAGTAATTCTCGAAAATTTTCTTGTAAAAAGTTCCCTGAATTTCCTATTGTGTTTGTTTCGTGCCTCTTGGGCTTCTTCAGATACAGGGTGTCCGGCGGCAGATTTATGATTATACGCTAATAAAACCTAAAATTGTGATGATATAATTTGATTATGAAGTGTAAAGGAAACATGCGGATTTTAATTTTTTAAAATAATTTCATCCAAATGTTCCACCATTCAGTTCCACACACTGTTGAAAACGTTCCATCGTGTTCCGCCCGACGCGCTGTAGCAAACTCGGCTGAATTTGTTGATTGTTGGTGTACACCTTACTTTTGAGATACCTCCATAGAAAAAAATCCATGGCAGTTAAATCTGGTGACCTCGGTGGCCACGCGATGTTCCCAAAGCGGCTTATCAATTTTCGCGGAAAATTTTGGCGAAGCAGATCCATTGACGTTCTGGCTGTGTGTGGAGTCGCCCCATCTTGTTGAAACCGTATGCGTCGAGTAGGAGGAATGTGCTCGCAAGTTTGGTAAAAAATAGTTGGCAATCATGCGTCCATAGTTGTCACTGTTGACGTTTATTGCTTGTTCTCTTGAATTTTCAAAAAAATTAGGCCCTATAATTCCGCTTGTCGACAATGCACACCAGGCTGCAACTTTTGGGGAATGTAAAGGTCGTTGATGTTTTTGTCGAGGATTATACTTTCGTGGGGCCCAGTAGCGACAGTTTTGTTTATTCACATGGCCATTCAGATGAAAGTGGGAAGCCCACTTTCATCAGAATGGCCATGTGACTCATGTGATCACTCCAAAAAATGCAGTTAACTATGCGAAATATCTCTAACATTCGTTCACAGAAGTTTTTTCGTAAAACAAAGTCTGTTTCTTTAAGTTTTTGGACTATTTGGATCTTGAAAGGATGGAATTTCAAATCTTTATTGACAATTTCGTGAACAATAAAAGGGCTAAAAGGGCCGCTCTTTTCCTTATTGAGAGTCGCGGATTTTCATGCAAACTTCTTTCAACTTCTTCAATATTCTCGACAGTCCTTGATCTCCTGCTGGGCCCTGGCTGTGGAATATTTAGTTTATACTTGGGTTTACATTTTTACTTCTTTCTTACCTGTGAACAGAAATAATTATGAAACAAAGTATAAGAAAATAAAAAGTTATTTACAAAAGAAAAATGAAAGTTATAAAATGTATCATGATAGAAAATATAAGGGGAATGACATTCTTTAATGGACAAAATGTGTACATTAAAGATAGAAATACGAATAAGTTAATTCCAGGTAAAATTGTAAAAGAAGGGGATAAAGATAGGTCCTATGAAGTGTTATTGGAAAATGGGCAGAAAGTTCTTAGAAACAGATATAATATATTTAAAGGATCAAAATATAGAACATTTAATGTAAAAACTACATATGATTATGACGATGAGGATCTAGAAAGTATAATACATTATCACCTATTTTATTGTTTTGTAACTAATGATGACTGTGTTGGCAATTTAGCCTTTAGAGATATATAGACAATAATAATTGTAACCAAGATAATATAAGTGACATTGTAAAAGGAAATGATCATTTAAACTTTGAATATGTAAATTGTGATGATTTTGATAACTTTGTAGACTGTTCTGATATTGGAGCTAATAATGACAAGGTAGATAGCAAATCCAAGAAGACTTACATTTAATTTTGACAATATTAATGTAGAAAATAGAAAAACAGGAAGTGGTCGAAATGTTAAGAAACCAAATTATTTGCATGATTATTTTAGTGATTAATTATTAATTAAGAAAAGAGAAGGGATGTGAGAGAAGCAAATCCAAAAATTACTCGTACCGGTCATTAATACGATAAATATGTAATCGTAATTGAAAAATGCCCGCCGTCACAAGGTTATGTTGTTGAATTTTGATAAATTCTCAAATGTCACTAATTAAAATAACAACACTTTAATAATAAATACTTACCAAGAGATTTTTTGGCTCTGTTGTCATCTCCTCTTTTCCTAAAATGATTATTATTTCCTATTTAAATCTCTATTCTTATAAACTGCCCCTTCACAATTCCAAATAGCTTCTCGTTGTTGAATTTCAAAAATGATTTTTTTCGTTTCGAAGTTCATGGCTGCGCAACTCAAACTGCAGGCGTCGCAGTGTTGCCAAAAGTTAAACTAGCTCACCACCAGATTCAACTTCTAAAACCACTAACAAAAATGGCTCTGCTCTCATAATTGCTACATTTTCCATTAAACAATTTACATTAAACAATAATGCGTCAAAAAATACGAAACAACACAACAGTAAATAAACATAAAATTAGAGCAAATTCACACTAAACGATCGTTAATCAAATTTCTTGAGGGCGGCCGTTAAAAATATCCAACGGGGAATCCCGCGTGTCGAGCGGGATGGTTCGTTTTATGCCACTGGTGGCCACCTCTGGCGGATCAGTATTACTTACTCAGTAAAATTAAACACTCATGAAAATTAAATGAAGTAAATATAATATATAAGAGGCTTAGGGGTAGAGTGATCGCATTTTCAGTAATTGAAACTGAATTATACTAAGCCGCTCGAAAAATCCACCAGCCACTAAAAGTGACTAGTTTTTGTGGAAAATACACTATGTTGGCAACACTGCTTCGAGCGGTCGGAGTCGTCCATTTTGGCGGTTCAACCACTAGTGCGCACGGGGGCTAAGATTCATGATGCCTGGACACGCATAACTGCTATTTTAAATATACATGTAGCCTAATTAAACAAAAATAAAGAATCACTTATGTCGAGCTATAGATCGTAAAGAAAGAAAGTGAAGGATTCTATCCACAGCGATGCAAGTTCAAGTGATATCTCCAAGCCCATGTTTTGCTTACGAAACCATCAACTCATTTATTGGAGATAACGCGCAATGCAAAAAAAACAACAAAATAATGTCGTCGGTGAATGCGGACGCTTTATTCACTATTTATTCAAAATTTTACCCGTAAAAATGGTGTCGTAATTCATGGAATATTGACTCTTATAATTAAATGTACACTGCCTCTGCTGCAGTTTTTCGCTAGCTATATGGAGAATTGTCAGCAATATGTAGATTACAATGCCTGTGAATCTCGCCCCTGCTTCCTGTGCCTGCAGCCAGAACCAACTTACTGGCGAGGACTCCTCTCACTAGAGCCATGCGGGTGGTGAACGAGGTTCACGAGAGGGTTGATGTATTGTGGTGCAACTTGAGTGACGAGGTTCACGAGAGGGTTGATGTATTGTGGTGCAACTTGAGTGAATTCGCAAAAGCTGCATTATTTAAAATGTGTTAAAATTTAGGATTCAAGTAATATGTAATTTTATAGGAGGTAGATTAAGGATTTAGCACGTAAGGCCACTACGACATTGGATAGCTATCTGTAATGGTAGGACTGGAAGATAAATAAATAAACTAATACGTTTAGAGTACGAGCGTTTAGAGAGGGTCGGTGTGGTAAATGAGTTATTTGACGCATCGCACACGGATTGTCCCAGTATAATTTGCTAATTAGCAAAGTATTTATATGGCAACTTTGTTTAAGAAATAATTGTCTATGTTAACATTCTCCTTGATGTCTATGGAAGTATCCGCTTCCGGACTTCGCTCGCTGACAGAGCTTTTGATTAGTATTGATGTGTGCAAGAATATTAGAAATTACAAGAACAAATAAAAATACCAAGTTACATCTTAAGAACGCGGTTTTATTTGGAGTCGGCTGTAGAAGATCCATCACCTAAGAATAATAAAAAAATTCTCCATGATCCAGGTGATAATAATGTGCTGTTCTCATCAATTACGTCCACTGTCCCGGGCGGAGTATAAATCTTTGAGGAAATCCAACTTTTTCTTAAGAAACTAAGCAATAATATACATGTTAATGTCAAAAGCGTAGTTTTTGAGGATTTAACTAGATACCGCACTTGATATGAAAGTTGAGATCCTGATCGTCGTATTAATAAACGTGTTTATTTATGTTCTCAAGTTGCAGATCAGGTTTACGAAGACAATTTTAAAAAACGATTGTATTCGTTCAAGCGTCAGTGTAGTATAAAATAACATTATAAACTCACCCGTACAACTTAATAACAGAGGTCTTCCAATTTCTCCGTCCTTTTAACTGTAATGTTTTATGCAACAGCATCATTTTAGTATGTAATTTTGTAAGTATTAACTCCTTAATAAGAACGGAAATAATTTAATTTATATGTTAGCGTACCTACCTACGTAATTTATATATTTTAGCGTGTTTGTGGTGACCTAATAAATGTATCACAAGCTACGGCTTCAAATATCATACCAGAGAATCAAAACTATTAGCACTCGAGGAGATAATGCTAGTACAAACAGACAACTGTTTAAAAACTTGTGAAGTTATGAACATTGGCCAGTAGATGGTGCCATTGACTGTGCCCATGTAAAAATAGCAAAAACACCAGGATACCAGCATCATGAAGTATATAGGAACAGGGGGTGATATTTTTCAACCAATGTACAAGTAAAAGAAGCCTGATAATTGTGCAGGATATACTGTTAAAATTATGTTTTTAAGCAGTCACAAATTACAGTAATCAAACACTTTTTCACTTCACTTTTCTTAGGATTTCGCGATTATTACACATTTAATTCAATGTGTAATAATCGCGAAATCCTAAGAAAAGTGAAGTGAAAAAGTAAGAAATCATTATGTTACAGCAATCAAACAACAAAATCCCAAATAGATTTAGAATATCGTGAGTGCAGACAGTCCGAACTTGAGGTGTGGTTAGCGTGCCGCGAAACAGAGTTTAAAAATATTTTGAACGATATTAAATTATTATTGTTACGCCGCAGATGAGATCATTCTAGAAACGCATTTTGTGCCGAAAGTTCTGGCTCGGACTTCCGCGAAGGACTTGGGCGTAAACAACGGCTAATGGTTTTACAACCTCTTTAATTTTTACAACGAGCAATTGTTTAGTTTCTTTTGTGTGATAACAATAACGACTGTTTGTGCAGTCCTTTGTCGGCATTTTAACGGTTGCATTTTTATGGTTTTATGGCATGTTGTTTACGTCTCACCAGGTAATTAGCGTGTGAATAATCTCGAGTAATCGGGAATATTCGAATAGATTTACAATATAAAAGGACGGTCGACCCGCGCAACAGGACAGTTATCGTTTTAACTGCGTTACGAGTGCGAACTATCGGGCGATAGCAAGTGCTAGTGATTGTATCAGTGTGTTTCTACTTGTGAGTGTTTCTAGTTGTGAGTTATTGTGTGTTGTATTGTGATTTTTGTGAATAAAATCATTCTTCGTTGTAATCGGCATTTCATTACCCACGGACGTAACAACTGGTGTCAGAATTGGGGATGCCGCTCCTACAACGAGACGACGACACGCGACCAAGGACGAGGAGACAAGCTGAGATGGATGCTGCGCGCCAACCCCTGGAAGTGGAGAATCAGCCTGGTACGGTAGCATCAGGAGTCGCCGCAGGTACTTCCTCTGAAAGCAGCCTGGCTGCGGTTCTAGCCGCTATGCAAGCCAGTATGGAAGCTGCCCGCCGCGAACAGGAAGCTGCCCGCCGCGAACAGGAAGAAAGCCAGCGCAAGCTCCAAGACCTCATCGCGGCTAACCAAGAAGCTGCTCGCCGCGAACAGGAAGCCGCTCGCCGCGAACAGGAAGCTGCTCGCCGCGAACAGGAAGAAAGCCAGCGCAAGCTCCAAGACCTCGTCGCTCAGAAGATAGACCAGGGGATAGCGACATTAGGAGAACGTGTGAAAACCCTCACGTTGGAGGTCAAGGAAGTAGCTAATAAAACCGACTGTTTGGAGGCAAGAATTGACGGGCACGACGATAGCCTCCACGATCTGAAGAAAAAGATTGTCAAACTCGAGGCACGTGAATCCATCCCTATGATCGCTGCGGCAGGCGCTAAATTGGATGTACCACGTTTTGACGGCACGTCATCATGGACTGCCTTCAAATATCAGTTCGAGACGTTGGTGAAGACTAACCGATGGGATGAAGAACAATCTTTTGCGGCATTGACCCTAGCTCTTCGGGGAGACGCTCTCCTGCTTTTGGAGAATCTGCCTGCAGATGGAAGATCGCTGAAACGCCTCATGGAAGGCTTGGACACTCGTTATGGGGATAAGCACCTAGAACACGTCTTCCGTGCACAACTCCGTGAAAGGACGCAAAAGATAAGCGAGAGCATCCAACAGTGGGGAGTCGAAGTTGAACGACTAGTCCGGCGTGCCTACATGTCGATGACACCGGATACTGTGGAAGTGTATCTGGTGCAAGCCTTCATCGACGGTTTACGGGATACCGAAGTAAGGGCTGCAGTGCGTCTAGGGCACCATCAAACCCTGAAGAGTGCGATGGCTCACGCTCTAGAAGTGGAAGCTGTGCGACAGGACACACGAACGCATCGGATTCGCGAAGTGATTACTGCGCCTTCAACCCCGCCTCGTTACCGTGAGATGGCGGCTCGTCCTCCTTCGGTAAAACAACGGTATGTGTTGACCTGCTACGGTTGTGGAGAAAAAGGTCACATACGTCCCGACTGCCCTAAGAAAAGAAAGAGATGTGTGGATGCTGCAACACAAGTAGATGAAACAGCGTTGAAACTAACCGTTACTGGGACCACGGGGCAAGTGCAGGTAAATCAACGTAAGATTTATGATAATGAGTGGAGAGTGCCAACCTACACCATTCGTCGTATAAGTGATGGAAACTGCTTGACCTTTGGGGAAAGTATAAGTCAACGTCAAGATGAAAAAGGTCAGAACAATGCCGAAGCACTATCGAGTCGTCCTTATAGCAAGAGCTGCTGTAATAAACCCTGCGAGCGGAATGAAGCGCAAGAAGATGTGAAGGCTTTAAGGGCTGAATATAATCTTAAAAAGTCCCAGGAAGAAGATGATGACCTCCGACCACTACTGAAGTGGAAGCGTAATGGCGTTAAGCCACAGTGGAGTGAAGTATCATCCTATGGTCCCGTCACGAAGTGTTATTGGGCACAGTGGGACAGCTTAGCCCTGAAAAATGATGTGCTTAGCAGGAAATGGAAACCTAACGATGGCGAAGAGATAATCTGGCAGGTGGTAGTACCAGGACGTAAGGTGGTCTCAGTTCTACGCCAGGTGCACAATGGCGGATCTGGTAGACATCTGGGAGTCAGGAAAACTCTGCAGAGAGTGAGACAGAGTTATTACTGGCTCCATTTTAGAGACGACGTCGAGCAATGGTGTCGGAGTTGTACAGTGTGCGTATCACTGAAAAGACCGCTGGCTAGAAGCAGGGGCAAACGTAAAGTGGTCAGTGTGAAGAGGCCAAAGGTGCCCTTTAGTGGAGAGGTCAGACTTCCAGTGAATGCAATAACTGGTGTGCCGCCTGACAAACCTAAACCAGTTACGGACTTCGTAAGTGACCTTCAAGATCAATTTGATGAAGTGCATAAGCGAGTGCGCGAGAGCAGCATGAATACCAGTATCAAGATGAAGACCAGATACGACCGCAATGCAAATACCAAAAGATTCGAAGAAGGATCACTGGTTTGGCTCCACAACCCGCTTCGACACAAAGGGAAGTCACCGAAACTTCAGCCTCGATGGGAAGGACCTTATACTGTGATAAAAAGGATAAATGACGTGACCTACCGCATCAAGAAGGGACTAAGAGGAAAATCGAAGGTAGTCCATGTCGATAGATTGGCGCAATATCACGGCTCTAATGATGCTCGGGACGAGCATGCCTAAGAGGGGGGCATTGTTACGCCGCAGATGAGATCATTCTAGAAACGCATTTTGTGCCGAAAGTTCTGGCTCGGACTTCCGCGAAGGACTTGGGCGTAAACAACGGCTAATGGTTTTACAACCTCTTTAATTTTTACAACGAGCAATTGTTTAGTTTCTTTTGTGTGATAACAATAACGACTGTTTGTGCAGTCCTTTGTCGGCATTTTAACGGTTGCATTTTTATGGTTTTATGGCATGTTGTTTACGTCTCACCAGGTAATTAGCGTGTGAATAATCTCGAGTAATCGGGAATATTCGAATAGATTTACAATATAAAAGGACGGTCGACCCGCGCAACAGGACAGTTATCGTTTTAACTGCGTTACGAGTGCGAACTATCGGGCGATAGCAAGTGCTAGTGATTGTATCAGTGTGTTTCTACTTGTGAGTGTTTCTAGTTGTGAGTTATTGTGTGTTGTATTGTGATTTTTGTGAATAAAATCATTCTTCGTTGTAATCGGCATTTCATTACCCACGGACGTAACAACTGGTGTCAGAATTGGGGATGCCGCTCCTACAACGAGACGACGACACGCGACCAAGGACGAGGAGACAAGCTGAGATGGATGCTGCGCGCCAACCCCTGGAAGTGGAGAATCAGCCTGGTACGGTAGCATCAGGAGTCGCCGCAGGTACTTCCTCTGAAAGCAGCCTGGCTGCGGTTCTAGCCGCTATGCAAGCCAGTATGGAAGCTGCCCGCCGCGAACAGGAAGCTGCCCGCCGCGAACAGGAAGAAAGCCAGCGCAAGCTCCAAGACCTCATCGCGGCTAACCAAGAAGCTGCTCGCCGCGAACAGGAAGCCGCTCGCCGCGAACAGGAAGCTGCTCGCCGCGAACAGGAAGAAAGCCAGCGCAAGCTCCAAGACCTCGTCGCTCAGAAGATAGACCAGGGGATAGCGACATTAGGAGAACGTGTGAAAACCCTCACGTTGGAGGTCAAGGAAGTAGCTAATAAAACCGACTGTTTGGAGGCAAGAATTGACGGGCACGACGATAGCCTCCACGATCTGAAGAAAAAGATTGTCAAACTCGAGGCACGTGAATCCATCCCTATGATCGCTGCGGCAGGCGCTAAATTGGATGTACCACGTTTTGACGGCACGTCATCATGGACTGCCTTCAAATATCAGTTCGAGACGTTGGTGAAGACTAACCGATGGGATGAAGAACAATCTTTTGCGGCATTGACCCTAGCTCTTCGGGGAGACGCTCTCCTGGTTTTGGAGAATCTGCCTGCAGATGGAAGATCGCTGAAACGCCTCATGGAAGGCTTGGACACTCGTTATGGGGATAAGCACCTAGAACACGTCTTCCGTGCACAACTCCGTGAAAGGACGCAAAAGATAAGCGAGAGCATCCAACAGTGGGGAGTCGAAGTTGAACGACTAGTCCGGCGTGCCTACATGTCGATGACACCGGATACTGTGGAAGTGTATCTGGTGCAAGCCTTCATCGACGGTTTACGGGATACCGAAGTAAGGGCTGCAGTGCGTCTAGGGCACCATCAAACCCTGAAGAGTGCGATGGCTCACGCTCTAGAAGTGGAAGCTGTGCGACAGGACACACGAACGCATCGGATTCGCGAAGTGATTACTGCGCCTTCAACCCCGCCTCGTTACCGTGAGATGGCGGCTCGTCCTCCTTCGGTAAAACAACGGTATGTGTTGACCTGCTACGGTTGTGGAGAAAAAGGTCACATACGTCCCGACTGCCCTAAGAAAAGAAAGAGATGTGTGGATGCTGCAACACAAGTAGATGAAACAGCGTTGAAACTAACCGTTACTGGGACCACGGGGCAAGTGCAGGTAAATCAACGTAAGATTTATGATAATGAGTGGAGAGTGCCAACCTACACCATTCGTCGTATAAGTGATGGAAACTGCTTGACCTTTGGGGAAAGTATAAGTCAACGTCAAGATGAAAAAGGTCAGAACAATGCCGAAGCACTATCGAGTCGTCCTTATAGCAAGAGCTGCTGTAATAAACCCTGCGAGCGGAATGAAGCGCAAGAAGATGTGAAGGCTTTAAGGGCTGAATATAATCTTAAAAAGTCCCAGGAAGAAGATGATGACCTCCGACCACTACTGAAGTGGAAGCGTAATGGCGTTAAGCCACAGTGGAGTGAAGTATCATCCTATGGTCCCGTCACGAAGTGTTATTGGGCACAGTGGGACAGCTTAGCCCTGAAAAATGATGTGCTTAGCAGGAAATGGAAACCTAACGATGGCGAAGAGATAATCTGGCAGGTGGTAGTACCAGGACGTAAGGTGGTCTCAGTTCTACGCCAGGTGCACAATGGCGGATCTGGTAGACATCTGGGAGTCAGGAAAACTCTGCAGAGAGTGAGACAGAGTTATTACTGGCTCCATTTTAGAGACGACGTCGAGCAATGGTGTCGGAGTTGTACAGTGTGCGTATCACTGAAAAGACCGCTGGCTAGAAGCAGGGGCAAACGTAAAGTGGTCAGTGTGAAGAGGCCAAAGGTGCCCTTTAGTGGAGAGGTCAGACTTCCAGTGAATGCAATAACTGGTGTGCCGCCTGACAAACCTAAACCAGTTACGGACTTCGTAAGTGACCTTCAAGATCAATTTGATGAAGTGCATAAGCGAGTGCGCGAGAGCAGCATGAATACCAGTATCAAGATGAAGACCAGATACGACCGCAATGCAAATACCAAAAGATTCGAAGAAGGATCACTGGTTTGGCTCCACAACCCGCTTCGACACAAAGGGAAGTCACCGAAACTTCAGCCTCGATGGGAAGGACCTTATACTGTGATAAAAAGGATAAATGACGTGACCTACCGCATCAAGAAGGGACTAAGAGGAAAATCGAAGGTAGTCCATGTCGATAGATTGGCGCAATATCACGGCTCTAATGATGCTCGGGACGAGCATGCCTAAGAGGGGGGCATTGTTACGCCGCAGATGAGATCATTCTAGAAACGCATTTTGTGCCGAAAGTTCTGGCTCGGACTTCCGCGAAGGACTTGGGCGTAAACAACGGCTAATGGTTTTACAACCTCTTTAATTTTTACAACGAGCAATTGTTTAGTTTCTTTTGTGTGATAACAATAACGACTGTTTGTGCAGTCCTTTGTCGGCATTTTAACGGTTGCATTTTTATGGTTTTATGGCATGTTGTTTACGTCTCACCAGGTAATTAGCGTGTGAATAATCTCGAGTAATCGGGAATATTCGAATAGATTTACAATATAAGGACGGTCGACCCGCGCAACAGGACAGTTATCGTTTTAACTGCGTTACGAGTGCGAACTATCGGGCGATAGCAAGTGCTAGTGATTGTATCAGTGTGTTTCTACTTGTGAGTGTTTCTAGTTGTGAGTTATTGTGTGTTGTATTGTGATTTTTGTGAATAAAATCATTCTTCGTTGTAATCGGCATTTCATTACCCACGGACGTAACATTATGATTACTATGACGATATTCTCTGAGATTCTTGCCATTTCTTCTCAGCAGTGGTCGCGTTCCGAACTAGTGGTAGATCTTTTTTTATTGTATAATATGATTATGAATGTGTGAATAAATCAGTGTTGAAATTTGTTTCGGACTTTCACTCAAGGTCGCTCGTACGTAGTAAACATTTCACCACCGCCGCTACTCGACTTACAACATTGGTGACCCCGAGAAAAAACACGGGATGCCAAACGAATTGGAAATGAATCGCGTGGGAGTCAGGGTACCACCATTTTACCCTGAGAAGCCTACTTTATGGTCCGCACAATTAGAGAGCCAGTTTGTGCTGGCAAATATCTCCACGGACTCCACAAAATACCACTACGCGATGGGCCAGTTAATCCCGCATTTGCGGTTGTTGAAGAAATTATCACCGCCCCAGCAGCGCCGGATAAATACGAGCCATTAAAAGCGGAACTTATCAAACGGCTTTCGGCTTCGCGTGATAAGAAAGTTAAGCAACTACTGACTGACGAAGGAAGAGCTTGGGGATCGAAAGCCATCCCAATTTCTTCGCCATCTGAAGCATCTAGCTGGTCCCGGTGTCCCAGACGACTTCTTTACTTCTTTGACCAATTTGGACCAGCAGACTGCCAAGCTACGGATACCTCGCATTAGATCGACCAAGGACCTGAATGTGGTTGTGTGGATGGACAAAAATATTGTGTCGATGATCTCGACCTTTCATCGTATAAATGTCGCCGGAATAGAAAAGTACGAGTACTACCAGTACAAACCACAGGTGGTACTAGATTACAACCTATCTATCATTGATCATAAAGATCAAATGCTGCATGCCTACCCCATAGAGAGGGTTCGTAATTTCATCTGGTACAAAAACGGCGACTTTTTAACGTGTCCATCCACAATGCTTTTGCCATGTTCGTTTAGCCACGGCTACGAACGCAGCAGCGCGGCAGCAGGCGCCGGCCGCAGCTCTCGGCAGGCCACACATTCGCGAGCCACGCGTTCGATGTACGCGTCGATGTTCTCCCACCATACGTAATTACGTGCGATTTGCTTCATTCTGACGATTCCCGGGTGACCATCGTGAACCTCGGACAAAACCATTTCTCGTAACGACCTTGGCACTACCATTCGATAACCCCATATTATACAACCCTGGTCGATATGTAAGTTATCTTTTCGTTTAATATAAATATTGTCTTTACTGTCAAGTCGTTTGTCAGTGGGCCATCCGTACATTTTGCTTCATAAGGTATCCTTCCTAGCCTCCGTTTTAATATCATTAAAACTGATAGGATAATATTACTGTGCGTAATTTAGATAGCTACTTTGTTTGTTTTGACTCCTAACATGACATTTTATCACAAAGTACAAAGACTTTCCTCCTACAGACAGCCAAAATCGGTACGGTACCATGGGGCCATACTTGGATATGTTTGTGGCACAACAACACGCTGATAACAATGGTCGACGGCATCAACAAGTTTTCCTGTATCCAAGTATGGTCTATCGGGTGCCACGCCCGTACTTCTAGAAGGGACATCATTCCCGCCGGAACGACGCTCGTCAATCGTGCAAAGCTTGGGGCCCATTACTGTGTGGCTCTGTATGTTGAGAACAGAGGGATCCTTATCTACTGTAAGCAGTACGCAGCTGCGGCAAAAAGGGCTATGTCGCATGTGCCCTGCATCGACGAGCTAATAGAGCTGAATATAACCGTTAGACAGGCCTTTGAGCTCGCAGCTGTAACTATCCTTATCGCAGAGATTCTACTAGTGACCACAGCAAGGCAAGCGACAAGAATGTTCTTCCCTCTAACAATTTTCGCAGCAGTATGGAACCATGAGGCAGATAAACAAAAGTACTGCGAATTCTTCAGCACGACCGGTGCAGGGGGGTGGTACACTTAAAAGGCAGCGTCACTGATGAAGACCAGATTCACCATAAATGGGGAGATCGAAATAGAGAAAGGACAAGTTTTTTTTTGCTCCGTAATTACATTTTTTTATTAATTACTTTACAGTTTCAAAATCTATGTTTCACAGTGCCTAAGAGCAGATCAGCTTCTGCCGTATATTCTTAGATCCAGTATCCACTTTTAAAATGCACATAACCGTTTCGCTCTCCGTAAACTAAACTCTTAGAAGCCTCAGAGCGCAATTTGCCATCACAAAATACGTGTCTTCCTACAAGTGATGAACGCTTAAATGTAACCATGAGAGGACCTAATCGCAGTGAGTTTATTTGTGATACTAATGAAAGTCTCGGAAAAGATAGTCATGTCTGCTAGCTAAGAAAAGATAGCTTCGAAAGGCTTTGGAATCAATGTTCACGCAATTTGAAAATAGACAAAATGCTCGTTTGGATGTAATTAAAAAAAATATATCTCTCATTAAATAACAGAATGACGGTATAAAAATCTTCAATGATGATATTGAGAAGACAATATGTGATCTTAATGACCGTATTACCGCAGTTCAATCAACAATTGCAAGTATTGAAAACGAACGTAAAGAAATATATACTCATATAGCGAATTTTACCCATTTTACATACGAAGAGCTAAACCTGTGTCAAATTGAGGCAGTTTTAAATTCCCGACCCTTAAGTGCTTGTTCACGTTGACTCGCGGGCGCGGGCGCGGGCGCGGTCACGAAATATCAAACACTTGAGTTTATATCCAAGTGTTCACGTACAAAACGCACGTGCGGTCTAAGTAGCGGGCAAGCTAGCGACCGACGCGCGCGGCCCGCTCGCGGCATTATCAAACGACTGAGACGTTTGTGTGTGTTCACGTCGAACTAGCGGCGGAGCGCGCGATTCACTCGCGACGTCAGGTAAGTTCAACCAGTTTGAACTTGTCGCTAGAAACGATAGCACGTTTCTTTCATGTCGTTCAATACAGAAGAGTTTATTAGTGCTGTACAGGCTAGAACTCCTATTTGGCAAAGTAAACACAGTCATCATATGAACAGAAATGTTCTTAATAAACTATGGAAGGAAATTGCTAGATTGTTTCCTGATATGGAGGGTGAGTAAATGAAATACATATTATTATGCTGGAAATATGATATATTTGTAGGTATTTTAAACTTTTTATTTCCTGAAGACTACAAAAGATACATAATACAAAGGACTACGTGTATATTAAACGATTGTTTTCCCAAAAATATTTCGTGAATAAATTCCGAACTTGTTTAGCCCGATTTGATGGATTGTTGTTTCTTCCAGTTCTACGAGGGTGAATCAAAAAGTTCTTAGAAGTGCATATATATGAAACCTTTTTGGATCAAGTTCGATATTCAAATTAAAGAGTGTCTATCACACTATATTTATGCAGACTGTCACTTGTTTTTGTCAGTTCGTTCGCATGTAATAAATTTTTTTGTGCAACGAGTTGCTAAAAAGTCAAAATTATGGATAAAAGTGAGTTACGTGCGATCTCAGTTTGAAAAAAATGTCTACGAAGGAAATTTTTTTGGACAGTCAGCAGACATTAGGGGGTGATGCTGTACCCTATTCTACGGTTGCGTACTGGGTGGCTGAATTTAAAAGAGGTAGATCAAGCTGTAAAGATGACCCGCGTTCTGGGCGGCCTTCAACCTCCGTTACAGAAGAAAATGTCAAAAAGGTTGAGATCTGGTTTTGGAAGACAGAAGAATGACTATAAAACATATAGCTGAGATCCTAAAGATATCTTTTGGTAGCGTTCAATCCATTTTAATTGATTCACTGGGGTTCAAAAAAGTGTCTGCAAGATGGGTGCCACGAATGTTAACCGACGAAAACAAAAAGCGACGTTTGGAAATTTCCAAGCGTAATCTCGAAATGTTCCAGCGTGATTCGGATAATTTTTGCCGTCGTCTTGTCACCATGGATGAAACGTGGGTCCACCATTTTGATCCTGAAACTAAAAGACAAAGCATGTCTTGGAAACGACCATCCTCTCCATCCATTAAGAAATTTCGAGTTGCTCCTTCCGCTGGCAAAGTTATGGCCTCTGTGTTCTGGGATTGTGAAGGAATCCTTTTTATTGATTACATGCCAAAAGGCCAGACGATAACTGGACCCTATTATGCAAATTTAATCCCGAAAGTGCGTGAAGCGATTAAAGAAAAACGTCGTGGAAAACTGTCGTTGGGCGTGTTGTTCCTTCAAGATAACGCTCCTGCCCATCGATCGGAAGTTGCGCTCAACGCAATCCGCTGTGCTGGCTTCAATCTCCTTGACCACCCACCATATTCTCCGGACTTAGCCCCAAGTGATTTTCACTTATTTCCAAAATTAAAAGAGGAAATTCGTGGAACAAAATTTCACGATAATGACGCGGTTATAGCTGCCGTAGAGGACTTTTTCGAGAGTCAAGAAAATAATTTTTTTTCACAAGGAATAAGGATTTTAGAAACGCGTTATTCTAAATGCATTGCATTGGAGGGAGATTATGTAGAAAAATAAAATATTATTATTTAAATCTTTGCATTTTTTAATATTGATTCCAAGAATTTTTTGATTCACCTAGGTAGTTTGTCGCCTTTGGTGTCGAGTTGGAATTGTGAACTCTCATTATCACAATCGTAACCATCTGTATCAATTACAATATTATGCAATAAGCAAGCAGTTTTTATAATCAGGCGTGCATGTTTAACATCAGTTTCAATAGGTTTAAACAAAACTCGCCATTTATTGCATAAAATTCCAAATGCACACTCCACGGTTTTTCTCGCTCTTGACAATCTATTATTAAAATTTTCTCTCTCTTGATTCAATGTTCTTTGTGGGTATGGACGCATTATATATTCTTTAAGAGGATAAGCTTCATCGGCTAATATAACATATGGAGCTGTAATATTAGAATTAGGTAATGTTCTTGGTTCCGGAATATTAAATGCACCTCTTTCGAGTAACCGGTTCAGGGACGAGGCATTAAATGTACCGCCGTCGCTTTGCTTTCCTCTACCTCCCACTTCAATAGTTAAAAATCTTTTCCTCGCATCAGCCACAGCTTGCAAAACAATAGAGAAATAATGCTTGTAGTTAAAAAATGCCGATCCTGATTTTTTAGGTCGTTTAACCCTACAATGTTTACCGTCCAAACTGCCAATGCAGTTAGGAAAGTGCCACATCTCCCTAAAATCTGAAGCATTGTTCATAAGCTGGTCTTCAGATGGCTGTGGCATGTGGACATTCAAATTGTTTTTCCAAATAGCTTCACAGGTACTATAAACAATCTCAGACACAGTACTAACACCCATACGAAAGCTATATGCCAAAGATCGAAATGCCAATCCAGTGGAGAGATATCTGAAACATAATAAAAAATGTAATTATAATGTAAAACTTAAATATATTTACACTAATCATCAACACTAAACAATATTTCTGATTTTACAGAAAAGGCTTTAAGGAAAAAATGGAAGAACATTCGGGACCAATTTATGAAAGAATTTAAGAAAATTCCGGTTTCTCGTTCTGGTGATGCTGGAACAGATCAAAACACTTCAATGTGGCCATATTTTCAAATGATGCTGTTCATAAAAGATGATGTTACCCCAGAAATAAATGAAGGCAATTTAGATGAAACTACTGATGAAAACAGCAATAATAATGATGATGATGAGCGGTCCTCAACTCCCCAATCCATAGCTGGTGCATCTTCAAGTACACAATATACGAGCACCAAACGTAAATGTGCACAAGATGTAAGACAGGAATTTATGGAATTGGAGAAGAAAAAATTGGAATTATTACAACTTAAACTGTCACAAAGCAGCAAACAACACGAACAAGATTGCGAAGATCTGTTATTTTTTAAAAGTTTGTTGCCGTACATGAAAGAATTATCTCCTATGCAAAAACTACGCGCTAGAAACAATATTACACAAGTTATTATGGACGAAATGAATAGTGGCATGACGCAGTCTCACCATGGATATAATACATACGATTATAACACGACTAATTATGGAAATTAAACTTTGTATAATTAATAACGATAATATTAATTAAATAAAATAATAAAGAGGAACCTTGTTTGAATTTGAATGACTGCAATATGTATCCCGATAAAAAATGATAATTTACTTAACTACTTACTATGAAAATTTTTTTTTTTTAAACTCACCTTATAGTTACAAACAGTCTTTCTTCGGGCTTTATACTTTTATGAAAATTTGTGTCCACTTTTGAAATATCACTCCTTATTGAATCCAGTATGTAATCAAAACAGCGGACACTCATCCTGGTATATCCAAAAAATCTTGAAGGATGTTCTCTCAAATTACCATATAAAGTGTGAAATTCACCATACCGTTCTCTTTCTTTATTAATTTCGTGCACGCCAATTCTAATTTTTAGCATCTCCCACTTTAGGTATGAATTTTCGGTTAAAAATAAAAGATCGTGGTCCATATTTACAACCTCTGACAATACGTCACACTCGCGCGAACGCCTGGCGGTTAATGTGAACACGAGCTCGCGACGTCTACCGCGCCTATTTCGCCACCGCGCCCGCGCGTTCCAACGTGAACAAGCACTAACTCCTCTTTCCACCGATCCGTCCGATTACCCCTTCACATTTCCTCATTGGACGACCTCTCACGTCTATACCGTGGTCACAGCCTTCAGAAAGACCCATCAATAGCCTGGAGCGGCACAAAAGGATCGACCATATTCGACAACACTTTTGGCAGCGGTTTTCTAATGAATACGTAGTTCTTCTGCAGCAGAAAACGAAATGGTAGGTCTCTACAAGGCATGTCACTGAAGGAATGCTGGTACTGGTGCGTGACAAGGCGCTTCCTCCTCTGGTCTGGGCGTTCGGCCTCGTGTTGCGGATCTACCCAGGCGACGACGGCATGATTCGATAAATTTTAAAATTTTACTACAAAGAAGCAAAAATGCAATGCAAGCCGCGAAAAAAAATTGGGATATTTATGGACCTAGTGCAGTGTCTGTGAGAGTAGCACAAATTAGGTTTAAGCGTTTTCAATCCGGAAACTTTGATGTCAAAGATGCACGTCGCTCTGGTCGCCCTATTACGGATAAAATACACTCGAATATAGAGCACTATCAACATGGTTTATGTACCCACATAAATGACAGATTACAAACAAAAGCAAAACCAAATGCTGTAATTTCGTAGTTCCATCTTCGAAAGTGGCCCTTTTTCAAGTTTGATTTTTATATGATATAACTTTATAGAGCAAGAGCCCGTGAACCCCAGACCTACGGTATTTTATAAAAGCTGAAAGTTTGTCAGCGCATGCTCCCAACACAGGTAAGAACGATGGACCATTTATGAAGTTTGGGTTACAGTGGCTTTGTCAGGTACACCTCACTAAAGGAGTGTAAAATACCGATCTAATTACGTCAAATAATAAAGTGCGATTTTTTGGTATTACCTTTAGATTATTATAAAAAATCATGTTATTCATTGACAGACACTTAACGTCGTGGAAACCCTTTGCCAGACACCCTTAATGTTCATGGTAGTATGTATATGGGTGGGTGCGCGTGAGATAGCGAGTTAAGTCTATCGCGGTCCCTCACTGCGCAGTTGTTATTTCTACTGATAAAATCAAAATCAAAACTCATTTAATCAAGTTGGCTCATTAGAGCTCTTTTGACAGGTCAAACAAAATGATAAAAGTTAAAGTTTACCATTTAAAATTAATTATTTACCATCTACCACCGGTTCGGAATGCACCTCTACAGAGAAGAGCCGGCAAGAAACTCTGTAGTTGTTCTTTTTAGATCGCCATTTGGGTACAAGAATGGTTAGAAGACAGATTTGTGAGAGCAAACTCGCGCAATAGTTCCAAAGGGCCAAACATCAGCCAGATCTAGTCGACAATAGTAACCTTGTAATGCCCAAGCCAGCCGACCCCCAGCAACGGCACCTGTTCACAAGCATGACGCATGCGGCAGCCATCGCCCTCCTCAACCATATTGCAGGGAAGAGAACGTCGCACGACGCCACCACTGCCATGAATCTTAGAGTGAGCATGATAACTCGAGCACCAAGGAATTGAACATTTCAAAAGTTATACTAATAACGCGTTAGGATGCTCTCACATACTGTGTATACATATCACATTAGAAGAACACTATTTCTTATTCTTCTTCTTAAATTTAAGAGCGATGCTCTTGTCGGTGGAGTGTCTTCTAAGCATCTCGATCTTCTGCTAGCTCCTTGACCATTTGATACGAACCGACATTCACTTTCCTTAATTTGATCGAAAAAGCTTTTTATTTTTTATTACGTTGTGATTATTCTAAAAGTATTTAAATAAGAGCATCGGACCAGCAACAACACCGATCAGTTATTCCCAAGCATTTTTAGTTAAAGATATAGTCGTTAACTTTATAGTACCCCTTAAAGATTAGCCGACTTTTAATTTGACACTAAAAGTGTTCTAAAGGCAAGTCTTGAATGCCTTTAGGAATTTTATTAAATAATCGAATACCAAACCTAACCTAACGCGTTATTAGTATAACTTTTGAAATGTTCAATTCCTTGGTGCTCGAGTTATCATGCTCACTCTAAGATTCATGGCAGTGGTGGCGTCGTGCGACGTTCTCTTCCCTGCAATATGGTTGAGGAGGGCGATGGCTGCCGCATGCGTCATGCTTGTGAACAGGTGCCGTTGCTGGGGGTCGGCTGGCTTGGGCATTACAAGGTTACTATTGTCGACTAGATCTGGCTGATGTTTGGCCCTTTGGAACTATTGCGCGAGTTTGCTCTCACAAATCTGTCTTCTAACCATTCTTGTACCCAAATGGCGATCTAAAAAGAACAACTACAGAGTTTCTTGCCGGCTCTTCTCTGTAGAGGTGCATTCCGAACCGGTGGTAGATGGTAAATAATTAATTTTAAATGGTAAACTTTAACTTTTATCATTTTGTTTGACCTGTCAAAAGAGCTCTAATGAGCCAACTTGATTAAATGAGTTTTGATTTTGATTTTATCAGTAGAAATAACAACTGCGCAGTGAGGGACCGCGATAGACTTAACTCGCTATCTCACGCGCACCCACCCATATACATACTACCATGAACATTAAGGGTGTCTGGCAAAGGGTTTCCACGACGTTAAGTGTCTGTCAATGAATAACATGTTTTTTTATAATAATCTAAAGGTAATACTAAAAAATCGCACTTTATTATTTGATGTAATTAGATCGGTATTTTACACACCTTTAGTGAGGTGTACCTGACAAAGCCACTGTAACCCAAACTTCATAAATGGTCCATCGTTCTTACCTGTGTTGGGAGCATGCGCTGACAAACTTTCAGCTTTTATAAAATACCGTAGGTCTGGGGTTCACGGGCTCTTAGTCTATTACAATAACTAAGAAGTTTTATTACCTTCATTTAAGGAGTATTACATTGTCTATTAAATACAATTTATTGCAATAACCTATCATTTTTAGTTTCCGAGATTTTTAACATTCTTTAAGTGACCCGGATTCATTGCTCTCGAGTGTAGATGCCATTTTTGAAAAAGTGGAGCAAGATCGGTATGTCAGTAGTTACGACGTAGCTGAAGAACTGGGAATTAACCACTGAACAGTTTTGGCGCATTTGAAAATATCTGGGTACACAAAAAAGATCGATATTTGGGTGCCTCACGAGCTTCACAGAAAAATAAAGCAATGACGAAAGATCGAATTCATTGTCTTGTGGAGTTAATAGAGGCAAACAAAATAATTATCAGCAAGGATACGAATGCCACCACAAACAAGCTCAAAGATGAGGCATGGGTTTCTTTAACAGCTGCCTTTAATGCCAGGAATGGATCTATCCCCAGACAGAAAGAACAGTTAAAATCAAAGTGGGACAACTTAAAAAAGGCACCTCGTAAAAGAGTCCAACAAAGACGAATGAATAATCTAAAGGTAGGTAAAAATATAATCTTGCTTATGAAATATTGTTATTTTTGTCAATTTACTAGTGTAGTTTACACTTTTATTTCTAAATATACCTTTAATGTGGAATGAAATGAAACATTTAAACATAGTAGTAACAAATACTAAAATATTATGTTGTCTTTGTTTAGACTGGTGGTGGAAAGCCTGAATTCATACCTCCCGATAAAACGTTAGGCAAAGTGGAATCCTTGTTGGGGTCAAACTACTAAATCCGTCTTCTTACACTGATAAAATAATTTAAATTATTTATTTTATCAATGCAATTAGAATATTTAAGAGTTCTTATTAAAAGTTTATAAGTTTAATTTGTATTTTATTTATTTAAATATTTTTAGACTACCTAACATGTTTTCTTAGACAGGCTAGAGACACTTAAGGTGGATGTTCCAGGGTAGCCCGCGAAATTCAAATTTTCTTAGGTTTTTTTGCAATTTGCAGGGCAGTGCTAGGTTGTATGATGATGAACATTTGATTAGCGGCTATAAGACGTATGTAGTTACAGAGTTATAATCATCGAACTCATCAATACAACCCTCCAAGCTCATAAAGGTGCAAGAATGACTTTGACGTTGAAAAAGATTTTCTTGCACCTTTATGAGCTTGGAGGGTTATATTGATGATTTTGATGAATATAATTCTATAACTACATACGTCTTACAGCCGCGAATAAGATTTTATTCAACATACAACCTAGCACTGCCCTGCAAATTCCAAAAAACGTAAGAAAATTTGAATTTCGCGGGCTGCCCTGGAACATTCACCTTAAGCACGTTTAATAGTTTTGGCCAGCTTTTTAGGTCAAATACCCCTTAGTGCGCCGGAAAGCAGTGGATGCCGGAAAGCAGTGGATGCCGGAAATCCTTGGGGGAGGACTATGTTTAGCAGTGGACGTCTTTTGCCTGAAATGATTATGATGATGACTCTATATCAGTAGTGCATGGTATGGTTAATGGCTTTTCGATGACTAAAAACTTATGGTGTAAAGGTGACTTTCCTGAAAAAACGCCAAGCGCAGGTCGCCCAGTCGCGCCCCGTCTAAATTATTAGACATGACTAAATGTGGACGGGAGAAGTACATACATAGTCTCACGCCTGTGTCCCATAGGGGTAGGCAATGGATATCCATTTCCTATAGGGCTTGCACACTTCTTTTGCCTCATACACTTTTTATTAAATTACTAATATGTAAATGTTTAAGGATGGATGTCACCACATCTCGCAAGCACTACACGACCATAACTACAGTTGCCGTTCAAGGAACAGACCAAAACGTGTAGCTGTCAACAATACCCAGTCATGGCTGCATATAAAAATCAGAATCCTTCGTAGTGAAGTATGTCGATTGCGAAAAAAAGGTATGTCGTTTAAAAAACGACTTAATACTGAACAGAAATTGTCAGAAAATGTGGCATTTCAATTAGCAACAGAACAAATGCCAAAGCCCGCAGAGTTATTGGCTCACATGCAGCTACAAAATAAGAAAAAAGCGAAGGGAAGACGCTTTTCTATTGACGAAAAAATCTTGGCTCTCACTATTTAAAAAAGTCCTAAATAACCCCTGGGATAAATCCTATTATCTTCGAAAAGATTAAAAAATCTTTTCGTATTGTATGATATTTATAAAGACCAAATTAAGGGATTCGCAACTCACAGACCAACGGAATTTGCAGACCATGTGCTTACATTCATGGTGAAAGGAACAAAACACAATTTTAAGCAGCCGGTAGCTTATTATTTTACAAATAAATTAAATTCAATAGAATTGAAAATTCTTATTAAAACAGTTATACAACATGTCATGGATGCTGGTCATAAAGTAGTCTGCACAATGTGTGATCAATCCGCAGTCAATGTCAGTGCTATCAAAGATTGAGTTAATGAAACCAAGGCTACATATTTGCGCAAAGGCAAAGAGTGGCGTAACGGCATGATTCGCATTAAGGGTCACCCCACATCTAATAAAGTGTATTAGAAATAATTTAATAAGAAAATATTGATATATTATATCAATAATGAGAAAAAAATCGTTAGATGGGAATATTTCCAAAGGGTGTACGCGGCTGACAAATTTTAAAGTCAATTACAACTTCTCAACACATTGACTGAAGAGCATGTAACTCCCGAAAAAATAAAAAAATGAGAGTGAAATCTGCAACACAGCTTTGCAGTCACAGTGTTGCTGTCGTCACTGATCATTTAACGGCAAGAGGAGACCTTCCAATTGATTGTCGTGATCAAATGTTTCAATGATTGTGTCGCACATGGTGAATTTCCTGATCTCATGAAGCACAGTAAAATAGTAGCCTTATTTAAATCAGGTAGTACTTCAGATCCTTCTAATTTTCGACCAATCTCAGTACTACGCTTAGCAAGATTTTTGAAAAACTAGTTTTATTGCAACTACTAACGCACTTCAATAGTTGCAAATTGCTACATCCTAACGGTTAGGATAAAGTAAGGATAAACTAAGCTGAACTGGTTAGGACCTAATCAGTTCGGCTTTACGAGAAATTGTTCTACTACTGATGTTGGAACTCAACTATTGAAGTACGTATTTGAGGCTTGGGAGGATTCACATGATGCACTCGGCGTATTTTGTGATTTGTCAAATGCTTTCGATTGTGTTCATCATGATATCCTCATCAGGAAGTTACACCATTACGGTATCCGCAAACAAGCCCTCAGCCTTCTGAAATCTTACCTTAGTAATAGAATTCAGAAGGTTGCTGCCAATGGCATAAAATCACATGGATCCATGGTCACTATTGGTGTGCCCCAAGGTCAACTCATTCATAGGTCAATGTTTAAGCTTTTATAACAAATTGCCCATGCAACTTAGAGACTTGTCGTCTGTTGATTATGTAAACGACACAGCTGCTTGGGACTAAGCTCTTCAGTGCCAGTATTTTTATGTTATTCAATTATGTTATTGTATATATAAAAAAAATAATATATATATACATAAGAAATTGGACCACAATGCAAAAAAAAAATGACAAGCCCTCTGAGTTTCTTGCCAGTTCTTCTCAGCAGTGGTCGCGTTCCAAACTGGTGGTAGATGGAAGACCATTTGTATTATATAGAATCATTATGAATATTGTGTTGACTTTTTGTAAGTGTCCATCGTGACCCAAGCAAAATAAATGATTTGAATTTGATATTGTGAAATTATTGACATTGTCTTGTTATTAGACAATTTATTCGACTCCTTAAATGGAAATACATTTTCAATACCAAATGGTAAGGTTTTTAAAGGAGCGAAAGGACCAGTAAAATGTAATACCCCTCACCATCAATTGTGGCTAAGAGACAAAGAAATATTTAAAACAATTAAGTTTATTAAGAAAGTTCAAGATGGAAATAAAAGTAGTTTTATAGAAACTACGCCGCGTACATTTTTTTTTATTTTATAAAAAGTATAGAGGGTATGGAAAATTTTAACCATAAGTATGGCTATGCTGCAATGTTGTCACATGTCCATGAAACAATAGATTCCGAAGTGAAATAATTTTTAAGTGCAGTATGTGTGAAAAAGTGTTGAGGCATTGTACGGAGAAAAGTGATAAAATAAATACTGCATTTGTGTGGGCAACTGTCACTTCTGGTAGCTTCTACACTCAAGCAGCTCACATAACAAGTCTTATGGATATTCCAACAATGTCACCAAATAAATTCCGTCGTGTTGAAAAACCTTGGCAATGTGTGGTTAGAACATTTGACAGAGGAAATTGAAATTGCTGGTGAACAAGAACGAACAATTGCCATACAAAAAGGTCATGTGTCTTCAGATGGTGTTCGATTTGTACTGTACGAGGGTGGTCCGATAAGTACTTAGCCTCACCGCCCGATGGCGCCACTGTCGAAAGAGAACTTCACTATCGCACTACTCATTCTCGTATACTTCATTCTCGTAGACGGCTACTATCAAAATTTCAGCCGAATCGGACTCGTAGTTTTGTTTTGACCGCGTGTGGAAGCGGACGTGTGCGCGGATTTTGGCAAAATGGAAAAAGAACAATATCGTTCGGTGATTCGATTCTTGTTTTTGGAAGGGAAATCGCGCAGCGAAATTAAAGAGCGCTTGGATGCTGTGTACGGTGACTCTTCGCCTTCGATGGCGACCGTGAAAAATTGGTTTAACGAGTTTCAACGTGGTCGCACGCCCGTTTTTGATGAGCCATGCCCAGGTGGCCCCGAAAACGGCTACCACGGAGGATAACGTGACGAAAATCCGCGATCTCGTATTGGCAGACCGCCGATTGAAGGTGCGCGAGATAGCTGAGACAGTAGGCATATCAAAAGACCGCGTGGGTCATATTATGCATGAAATTTTGGGTATGAGAAAGCTGTCGGCGCGTTTGCTCACTCCGTATAACAAGCGCAACCGTGAGACCACTTCAGAGCAGTGTTTGACACAATCCGAAGGAGTTTCTGCGTCGTTTCGTGACCGTCGACGAAACATGGATCCACTGGTACACACCAGAGACCAAGGAACAGTCGAAACAATGGACTTCACCCGGCGAAAGTGCTCCGAAAAAGGCGAAGACTGTCCTATCGGCCGTTTTTATAAAAAAATCTGGGCTATCTACAGCAATGCAATTAGAAATTATCGTGGAAGGCTTCCAGAAGAGTGAAGAATTACATCAACTTCGCTATTTGAGTTTTATTGATGATGGAGACTCCTCTGTGTTTGCAAAATTGAAAGAGTAAGGACAAGGGTCAGGACAATTCAGAAGATTTTCTGGACCCTCCATTGATTCAGGATGAGCAGCTAGTGCAAGACGCACAGTCGTTGGAGCGAGTGGAAGCACAACCGACTGAATCTCTCATGAATTTGAGGAATTCACTGTGGATAAAACATTCTCTATCTTTTCTATTTGATGACAATAACATCAAATTTGGTGGCTCTGAAGAGTTACCTTCATCTATAATGGAACTGCAAAGTCCGTATCAGTTTTTTACCTACTTTTTCACGAATCCGTTTATGGAAAACATTTTTACTGAATCAGCACGCTATGCTGTCCAGAAACAACCTGACAGACCTGAAATATTCACAGTGGGTGAACTTTGCAATTATTGTGGTATTTTAATATTTATGTCTGTTTACCATTATCCGAGCACAAGGTCGTATTGGTCTAATAAATTTGGCTTCAGACCCACCAAAGAGGCATTGACTGGCAATGCCAGTAAATAAATTTGAGAAAATGCGAAAGTTACTGCACTTCAATAATAATGATGATCATTTGCCAGTAGACCACGCGCAGTCCATCATATAATCACCATTTAAATGAAAAGTTCTCTAGCGTGACCATCGAGCAGCGATTATCCATAGATGAACAGATGTGCGCCACCCAAGTTGGACATTTTCTCAAACAATATCTCCCCTACAAACCCCACAAATGGGGTTTTAAATTGTTTGTTTTATGCAATTTGGGCGGTTTTGCATAAGCAAAACCCAGAGTAGATTATGAATCTAGAGGAGGATTTTGACAACATTTGGTTTCAACAGGACGGCGCTACGTGCCACACAGCCGAAGCTACACTCGATGTTTTGCGCCCTGTTTTCGAAGGTCGCATTATCAGCCGCAGAGCTGATGTCGTTTGGCCACCTCGGAGCTGAGATTTGACACCGTTGGACTATGATTTGTGGGGTGCCGTCAAAGATAAGTGTTACGCAGACAAGCCAGAGACAATTGACGCTTTATAGGACAATATTCGTGAAGCCATTGGTGAAATACAGCCGCACACAATCGATAATGTGCTTAAAAATTGGACCGAGCCTGTAGGCTACTGCATGGCCAGCCAAGGCAGCCATTTGAATGAAATTATGTTTCATTATTAACCGGAAGGATTGTACTTTCAAATAAAAAAAGGAATTTGAGAAAATATCCAGTAAATGATCAGGCATTGAACGTGTTAAAAAACGAGATAAATCCAACAAACTTACTGGCCAATTTGTAAACATTTTTAACTTTTAGAAATATAACAAAATGGGACATTGTCACTTCATACAACATATTACCCTCCTAACTTATAATGCCAAAACTTATAAAGCCAAAATCAATATAGGTAGGTACATAGCCTGATCAATGGTGATCATAGACAAACATCTAAAAGACTACCACAAACCAAACCAAATAATCCTTGTAAAACTGAAGTAAGTCTTTAACCTGCAGAACAACACCTACAGGGATACTCCCATGGTTGCTTATTATTATTTCATTTGTGCACCCCCACAAAGCAACCTAGACATAGACAAATGTTAAAAAAACAATGAAAACAAAAATTAGTTTACAAAAATATTAACAACATATTCAGAAAAAGACATATGCTATCGCGACAAACACATTTCCTTAAAATTTAAAATATTTTTGTCAACTATGCAATTCAAAAAGTGTTTATTTAATTAAAATGGAAGGTTATCATGTAAAAATTAAAGGATTATCTTGTTAAACCTTGTTAGTTGCATTTATTATATTATTTGCAGTCCTATGACATCATGTGTCAACTTCTTAGGAGTGTTAACTTAGAGGAGAGCTATTTATTAGAATTACATTACTTTTGTTGTTTATCGGTTGAAACTCACTGAGAAGAGAACTGAGGGCTGGCAACAATAGTCGGACCAATTCAATTTACTCATTGGCACATGCCAGTAAAACTGGCAACCATTTCACAGCCAAGTCAAGTTGTGCATATTCATTACGCACAGCAACAGACATTTTATGCAGTTATCTGTAAGATTCCACTATCCAACATTAACTACATACTAAAAAATATTTCTATTATTACAACACACATTCATGTAAATTCATTCAACTTGATTTGGAAGTTTTATTAGCAACCTAGATGCTGATTGGACCTTACTTTAGAAGATAACAGATAAACGTCATACTAATATAATACACATTTACACATCATTCAAACCTTAGGTACAAATTAAAGGACTAAAGAAAAACCTGCACCTGGCACCAATAATTCAAAGATTATCTACAGTACTTTAAATTACTGAATTATTTAGTGATCTATAGTACTGTAGATAGATATGATGATCATGAGTTATTTAGTCTAAATAACTCATGACCATCATAATTAATAACATTACTTATATTTTAGTAGCACTAATATTTCCCGCATTACGACAAATTGTATTCCCCAAAAACACGCAATGACCATATTTTGATATTCGTTACATCGAACCTTGAGATTCCTAAACAGAGAACTTAGAATATACAGAGAAACGAAACAATGCCAACGAAGCTAATACTGTCACCTGGTCACAAGAGAATTTGAAAATCAAAGAAAATTCGAAAGCAAATACGAAAATGCCAGATCACTCATTAAATCCCAAATACCACGCCAATGGCGGCCAAACAATATCCGCAGTAATTCACAACGATGCAACCACATAATTAACTAATAAGCAATCACAGATAAATTGATTTCCTGCTCAACTTAATGCAGACAGAATGCACTTTTGCAATTTGCAAATAAATAAAATTGATGTTAGCACGCACGCACGCAGCCTCCCTCCACTGACTGTGCAGGCCACAGTAGGGATGTGAAAAAATAATCGATTATGGAAATAATCGATTAATAACCGTTTTTTTTTTATAATCTTTCAATCGATTACGTTTGTTTTTTTGGGCCGGAGCCCGGCACGCGGACTGCTAATGAATACTATCTCCACATACTATCATTAACGCCATATGTGTATCTATGATGGCATTCTTTCTGTGTTTTTGAAACAGTTTTTTAAATTAATTTAATCAAACATTCAGTAGATGGAGTCAACGAACTGTGCCATCTTCAATTCTCCAATTGAAAATAAATTTTAATAAATTTCAATCAAAAATAGTGTCCGTCGATTTTTTATAAAAGCGTATTTTTTAAACTTTTATTTTTTAGTTGACACATCATAAAGCTATTGCTAAATAATCACTTAAAAAAATTAGCAATAGCTTTATGATATTTACATCTCTATTGGTCCTCGTTGGTCTAGTGGTCAGATGTGCCGCCTTTGGATCAACGGGTCCCGGGTTCGATTCCGGGGTCGGGCCAGTGTCTTTGTCTAAACCAGAGGCACTGGCTCGGAGTCTGGGTGTCATTTCTATCTATAATATGTATGTATTTACAAAAAAAAAATGTATATAAGTAGTTTATCATCCATCTCGTTACCATAACACAAGCATTAAGTTGCTTAGCTTGGGACGAGATGGCGTTGTGTGAAATGTCCAAGGATATTTATTTATTTATTTATTAGCTATTGCATCGAAGAGCGGTGTTCCACCTTGATCGCCGTTATTATTATTATTCCATCAATGATAACGGGTTAAAATGTTTAAGATATTGAATTGTCATCGGTCCTTAATAAGTATGCCAAATTTCGTGTTAATACGACGTTTTTAACTGGGTCAAAATCATGTTCAAAGATTCCGTTACAAACATACATACAAGCGAAGCAATAAAAGCGTATTAATAAAAATAATCCGTGTGATAGCGGAGTAAGAATTCTACCACCCCATACCTTCCCGTGGGTGTCGTAAGAGGCGACTAAGGGACAACAGACGATGGGCAGCAGCATCGTTCTGTCCAAAAACATACCATCCGTTATTGCGATCGCCAACCCGCCTGCCAAGCGTGGCGATTATGGCATAACCCCCCATATGAATAGCACAAATATGCAACGGCCCCCAGTTCCCGGTTGCCTTACTATCCCCGGCCACGGTAGCGGCCGAGGTAACGGTAAGGCGGGGGGTGCTAACAATTCCCGGGCTACGGATAGCTACCACCACCAACTGACCATGGCGACGTACAACGGACGAACGATGCGGCTGGACGAACATCTTGAGGAGCTCGAAGTAGAACTTAACAATATAAGATGGCACGTTCTAGGGTTATGTGAAGTCCGTAGAGAGGAGGAGGACACCATTACTCTGGAATCGGGCCATCTGTTCTACTTTCGAGAAGGAGACCAATCCTCACAAGGTGGAGTGGGATTCCTCGTCAATAAGGCCCTCAAGGGCAACATTGTTGAGATATCTAGTGTGTCGGCGCGGGTTGCATACCTCATTCTAAAGCTCACCGAGAGGTAAGTACCAGAGCTACGTTGTCCCGCCACTATACAGATGAGCTGCCGGAAGTCAGCCTTGACGAAATCGAGTTGGCTCTCAAACAGCTTAACAATGGAAAAGCCCCGGGGGAGGACGGAGTTACGTCGGAGCTACTGAAAGCAGGTGAATTACCTGTAATCAGACAGCTCCGACGCATTTTCAACACCACCCTCTTCTCTGGGAGAACTCCTAATGCGTGGAGCAAGAGCATAGTCGTCTTGTTCTTCAAGAAAGGAGACAAGACCCTTCTGAAGAATTATAGGCCCATCTCGCTCTTGAGCCACGTATATAAGCTGTTTTCGAGAGTCATCACGAACCGTCTGGCACAAAGACTTGACGACTTCCAACCACCGGAGCAGGCCGGGTTTCGGAGAGGATTTGGCACCATAGACCACATCCACACAATGCGGCAGATTATACAGAAAACAGAAGAGTATAATCGGCCGCTTTGTCTAGCATTCCTGGACTATGAGAAGGCCTTTGACTCTATCGAAACCTGGGCTGTTCTGGAATCCTTGCAGCGGTGCTAAGTTGACTGGCAATACATAGAAGCGCTGAGATGCCTCTACGACGCTGCATCAATGACCGTCCAAGTACAGGAAAACCAGACAAGACCAATCCAATTGGGCAGAGGTGTAAGACAGGGGGATGTCATATCCCCGAAACTGTTTAAAACCGCATTGGAGTACGTCTTCAAGACACTGGACTGGAAAAGACGGGCCATTAATGTTAACGGCGAGTACATCTCCCATCTGCGCTTCGCCGATGATATTGTCATCATGGCAGAATCGCTGCAGGGTCTTCAACAAATGCTGGACAGCCTTGCCACTGCATCCAAGCGGGTTGGTCTCGGAATGAACTTGGATAAAACCAAGGTTATGTTCAATGAACATGTCCGTCCGGGACCAATCAGCATTGATGGTACTCCACTTGAAGTTGTTTCGGAATACATCTACCTCGGGCAGTGTCTGCAGTTAGGACGAAACAACTTCGAGAAGGAGGTAGCCAGAAGGATTCAGTTGGGCTGGGTAGCATTTGGGAAGCTTCGTCAGGTCTTTGCGTCGCCCATACCGCAGAGTCTGAAGACGAAAGTCTTCAACCAGTGCGTCCTACCCGTACTAACCTACGGTGCTGAAACGTGGGCACTGACGGTGCGGCTAGTCCATCAGCTAAAAGTCGCTCAGCGAGCTATGGAGCGGGCTATGCTCGGTGTCTCGCTACGAGATAGAATTCGCAATGAAGTCATCCGAGCGAGAACGCGTGTCATCGACATAGCCCATAGGATTAGCAAGCTGAAGTGGCAATGGGCTGGCCACATCTGTCGTAGAACTGACGGCCGCTGGGGCAAACAGGTGCTACAGTGCAGACCACGTACTGGCAAACGTAGGGTGGGACGCCCCCCTGCTAGATGGAGCGACGATCTGCGACGGGCAGCCGGCAGCAACTGGATGCATTTCCTTTAATGATTCCAATGTCATTGATACGTTTATGCCCACATGTACATGTTTTGTATGGGAAAATATACCAATTATTTTTTTATACATAGTACTAAATGCTGTTGCCAGTACCTCAAAATCTACCAAAAAAGTAGAAATCTACTAAATCTGGTCACACTAGATCACTCACAGACAGATCACAGGTAAAGAATGCCCGCCACGTAACTGGAGGAGGCCTGACTCAACAGTTGGTCATTGGTTGTCCACCACTTTTTGCACCGGTAGCACGCTGTTAGTGATTTGTCCGAGTCCGGTCTCTGAGTCGACACCTCTATTAGCGTCGGACGACGCCGTGACGTCGGCATCTGAGTTGACCTAGCTGTTGCCGTCGGTCTCCGAGTCGACATCGATCATGGCATCGGGCACTGAAATTAAAATAGGTTTTTTTTTCTACATTCTACCTGTGCCATGAGCAGAGCCTATACTAAGCGAATATCCTTTCATAAGAGTTCTCGCTTTAAAGCCCGACACAGACGTAGCTCTATTATATTATATTGTAGAAGGGTGTCACCGGTCTGTGTAGATGGAGTGGCGGTGTAGCATATCTCTACACCGCCACTCCATCTACATGTTGCTAAGGCGAGGAATAAAATAATAGTTCACTCACTGTTACAGCTGTTTAATCTGGTACACCTCACACGTTTCTAACGCACTAAAGTCAGAAGAAATGCACAGTAAATTAAGAAAGAATTTAAACACTAAACAAGATTTACGTAAGATAGAATACACTATAGAACAACGCAAGTATATACCCCAGCAAGGTTTAATAGTTACTCGCGAAAGTAAAAGGCAGTTGCAAGGGAGATGCACGCTACATCAAAGCCCGGATACGATTGGCATTACTTCGGCGTGGGCGCAGTCGGTTCCCTTGCAACCTGAGCGAGTCTTGTGTCAGGTTAATAGGAATTGGCCATTATGCCATCCCCTGTGGTGAGGTGATTATAGTATAGCTCCCGTGTTATACCTTGCTAGTTATACTATAATTGATGTCTCGATATATTAATATATATTATAGCTACATCTGTGACGGGCTATAATCCTCTCGAGCTTTCATTCAGCATACTGTGTCTTTCTTTCATCCATCATATATTTCGTTCCAACGGTTGCGAGTGCCGTTATCAAATTTCTGGGTAAAAGTTCGACTGCTGGGCTGTGGAGTCAGTACCTGTTAATTTTTTTATGATAATGATAGCTTATTATTAGTCACAACATTGACTCCTAGGTGGCGCCACTAGAAACAAAAAATATTATTGTGCAAGCTTCGAGAAGGAATGGCTCGTTACGAATATCTAGTAGCAACTATGAGGTTCATCATCATCATTTTAGCCAAAAGACGTCCACTCCTGGACATAGGCCTCCCCCAAACAAGCAGTGTTCCAAGAGTTTTAGTACCATACTGAAACTCAAAAGGAACTTTAGTTATGTAGGTTTAACCAAAAAACTCATTTAAATCGTCATATTAAAAATAACCATTATCATCTTATCAGCTATCACCATTATCAGCTGAGTACAATCAGGAGTCAAGATGGGAGCATTATAAAAGGAGAAGAATGTGTGCTAAAGAGATGGAAAGAGTATTTTGAAAGTTTGTTTGAAAGAGAGGAAGTGCAGGTACAACATCCGGCACCTTCCATGGAAACTAGTATAAATGGTGATGAAAGAGAGATAAGCATGGATGAAATAGTGAAAGCGTTGAAAAGTATGAGATTAGGCAAGGCTGCAGGGTATGACAGGATTACCGTCGAGATGCTGAGGGCTGGACAGGGCATAGTGGCTAGCCAGCTGTACCGCCTTTTCAATTTGCGCTGGCGAAATGGGCAAGTACCGGGAGACTGGTGCAAAGCCGTAATAGTGCCATTATATAAGGGAAAAGGGTCACGGCAAGAGTGCATAAATTACCGCGGTATAAGCCTTCTCAGCGTCGTCGGTAAATTGTACGCGAAAGTGTTAATTGAAAGGGTTGTGAATGAAACAGATGAAAAAGTGTGGGATGCACAAGCGGGATTTAGAAAGGGGATGGGATGTACGGATCAGGTCTTTTCCTTGCGGTGCATAGCCGAAAAGTGTTTGGCTAAAACCAAGAAGGTCTATTGCGCGTTCGTGGATCTAGAAAAGGCCTATGATAGAGTGGTGCGGAATGAATTGTGGTCAGCATTGTCCGTGAACGGTGTGAGCAGTATCCTTATACGAGCATTGCAATCTCTTTATAGGGACTTCTTTATAGGACTCTCCAGTGCTTGTGTAAGGATAAACGGGGCATACACTGAATTGTTTAATATCGAAAAGGGTGTTAGACAGGGATGTGTAGCGTCACCGTGGCTGTTTAATCTGTTCATGAACAATTGCTTGACAGATTTAAAAGAGAATGAAAGTGGGTTGAGAATGAATGAGTTACTCGTCAAATGTTTTCTCTATGCTGATGACCAAGTATTACTTGCGTCTTCGGCCGAGGAGTTGCAGGAGATGGTAACTGCTATGAGTGGAGCTTTTGCTAGAAAGGGAATGAAGATTAATGTTAAGAAGACGAAAGTGATGGTGTTTGAAAGAGATGAGGCAGTGACAGTCTGCAATATCGTGATTGGAGATGAACAAGTTGAACAGGTGAATGAGTTTGTGTATCTGGGTTCAAAGTTTACAAGAGATGGAAAGTGTGAGAGTGATATCGAAAGAAGAGTGAATGCAGGGAACTTGGTGAACGGAGCTTTGCACTCCTTTATGAGCAGTCGGAAGGTGTCTAACAAGGCTCGTTTGGCTGTGCATGAGGGAGTGTTGGTTCCGACACTCATGTATGGAAGTGAAAGTTGGGTATGGCAGAAGAAACATGAAAGCAGAATAAATGCAGTTGAGATGAGAGCGTTAAGAAGTATGATAGGAGTTAAACTGAGTGACAGGATAAGAAATAGTGAGATAAGGAAGCGTTGTGGTCTGAAAGAAGATGTAGTGACAAAAATTGAGAAAGGTATGCTGAGATGGTTTGGCCATGTCGAGAGAATGAATGAAGAACGATTGACGAAAAAAGTGTATAAGGCGAGTGTGAATGAAAGTGTTGGAAGGGGAAGACCTAGGCGGACGTTTCAAGACCAAATCAGGGACGTCTTGAAAAAAGGCCAGGTCAAGAGTACCCTAAACCGAAGAGCATGTATGAAGGGAATAATGAAAGTGGACGAAGCGAAACAAGTATGTATGGATCGTAGCAAGTGGAAAGAAGTGGTCTCTGCCTACCCCTACGGGAAAGAGGCGTGATTATATGTATGTATGTATCTTACGACCCTTATCCCACACTAGCTGGTAGTCTCCATATGCATATGCTGCGGTAGGTTATGTAGACCCCGGGTTCTACATCCAGGTCTTCAGAATACTGGCCAGCGGCCATCGCCGGTCGCAATGCCAGCGGGATCAGCATCTATGGCAGTTGGTAAATGTGGTCTGACCATTGTCCGTGTGGTGACGGACCATACATGACCCACTACCGAGTCGGGCCTCCTCCAAAATTGCAAGCTGGCAAGACGAGTTGGCACAGGGTTTGCATCAAGTTTTCCTTCTCTTGTAGCTAGGTGGCCTGCCTCATGAGTTCCTTTAATCGCCTCATACGACACCCACAGGATAGTGTGGGTTGGTGACACTACGTATTCTAAATCCGTCACTAAATGAGTAGTAGTAACCAAAGAGTTTAGGCTGGTGCCAACCCCAGTGCAATCGGGCAAAAGGAGTCGAAATAAAACAGAAAACTAAAACAGTGTGTCGCATTTATTTGACTGTAATCATTACAAACTAGAGGAATCATTATTCACAAGTGAACGTGCACAGCCCGTGGTGTCCCCTCCCGTCCCCCTCGCCCCGTCCCGCCCCCCGCGGCCTCGCCCCGCCACAGCGCTGCGGACACGAAAGGAATTCCAACTGTAATGGCAGACGCCAACTCGAGGTGAAATGGGATGATGGTCGTAGTAGTTTATGATTTACTAGCGACCCGCCCCGGCTTCGCACGGGTGCAATTATGACATATAAACCATCCTCTTGAATCACTCTATCTATTAAAAAAACTGCTTCAAAATCCGTTGCGTAGTTTTGGAGATTTAAGCATACATAGGGACGGACAGACGACAGCGACTTTGTTTTATACTATGTAGTGATGCATTAAGGTTTTAGGAATAAAACAGTTGTCAACTGACCCTGGTCATGTCATTACATAATAATGGTAATACGGCAATACCATTAGGTGGTCCCACCACAGTAAGATGGTAGTCGGGTTACGAGATCTTTTACCGAGAGGAGGATATTTATTTATTTACTAGCGGCCCGTCCCAGCTTCGCACGGGTGCGATACTACGCGCGGGTGACGCCGCAGGGTGAAGCTAGTCAAAAAAGCCTAAGTTACTCCTTATATCATCTGCTACCTATCAGTGAAAGTCCCTTCAAAATCGGTCCAGCCGTTCCAGAGATTAGCCGGAACAAATAGACAGACAACAATTGAAACCGATCCGAACTTGCGCATCGTACATTTCATAACCAATACGAACGTAGCTCACTCACACTAACACGCGGGAGGCGAGGGCCTTGCGGGTGGTAGACGGGCGCAGCCCCCCCCCCCCCCCGCGGCCCTAAAGGCGAGGACTGTATTACTAGGTGAAAACTTACTAGGGGGAAAGTTACTGAGGCAAATCCTAGAAAATGGGGAAAAAGGACTGATAAGCCCTCCATGTTTCCTGCCAGTTCTTCTCAGCAGTGGCCGCGTTCCGAACTGGTGGCAGGCTACATTATTGTTGACGACTCGCGTACCGTGGTCAGTGCTTGGTCCGGCGCGTGGGCTCGGTGGCGGTGGGCGGCGGAGGGGGCCCCCTCTTCTCCAGCTCGTCCAGGTGCGTGGTCAGCAGCGCCTCGCGCTCCTCGCCCAGCTGCTCCAGCGCGGTGGACCTGCGCAAAGCTCGTCGCCTTACTGGTGCGGTACTTTCGATGTATTTTGATCGACCCACCACTGCCGAGTCGGGCCTCGTTCAAATACGGCCTTCCTTTAGTCGCCTACGACACCCTCGGGATGGTACGGGTTGGTGACAGTGTGTTCCAAAACCGTCCATCCGTTTTCCAGCCGGCTGCAGTATTATGTAAGCTGGAGGTTCTGTCCCAGTCGGGCTTTTTAACTACAAAATAACTTATTCACAGCTCATATGACTTTAGTACTTTTAGATACTACTACTACTCGGCGCGTAGATGACCCACTGTTGAGTCGGGCCTCCTCCAGTTTTATGGAAGGTAATTACCCTAGTTGGGAAAAAAGGATGGACCCAACCCAACCCTAGTGTGGGACGGCCCTCTGCTAGATGGAGCGACGATCTGCGAAAGGTAGCGGGCAGCAGCTGGATGCGTCAGGCTGAAGACAGGGCGCTATGGCGCTCTTTAGGGGAGGCCTATGTCCAGCAGTGGACTAATGTGGGCTGATGATGATGATGATGATGAATTACCCTACTGTGCCACGCTTTTTTTTAACCCAACCTCTGCACTAAGTATACCCTGTATCGCGTGGGCAGTTTACAAACATGTAATTCACGAAAACAAATGACACCCAGACACGGAGCCTCTGGTTTACAAAAAGACACTTGCCCGATCCCAGAATCGAAAGGCAGACCCCGTAATCCAGACTTGGCCTCTCGCGGTTAGGTTTCGGCCATGGGATGGTATGTATTGTAAATGTTGAGCCCACCCACCTGGGGTCATCTCGCAGCGAGTCCAGCAGCTGCGCGAGCAGTGCTGGGTTGTCCTTGACGGCAGCGCGGGTGGTGTGGGTGAGGGCGCGGGTCTCGGCCAGCAGCTGCCGGAAGGCGGCGCGCGCGTTGGCCGCCTGTTCCCGCTGGAACTCGCGAAACTCGCGCTCCATCTACAACCAAACGCCGAGGGGACACGTTGAAAACGCTCAGGCTCTAATATAAGGGGCTGTCCATTAATCACGCGAGGTTTGTATTTACAAAGGTGAGGTTCAAAAAAAGGGAGGGGGGAGCGGTGTATAGTAAGATGTCACGTGTATTTATCTTCTCGTCAAACGCGTGATTTCGAAACTGAAAAGCGACGTGTAGTTTATGTAGCTTTTGAGTGTAAGATTCCTTGTAGGTACTAAAAAAATACGCGTGATTTTTTATGGGGGGTGGGGGTAGTCTTAAACTTCACCACGTATCACCAAGGGGGAGGGAGGGGTTAAAAAATGTTAAATATGCATCACGTGATTAATGGACAAGTTTCAAAGGCGAACGTTTAGACGCGACAGTCTGGCATCAACATTGGTTGAGAATGAACGCGGAAGAGGAAGAAGACAAAGACGATACTGGGTGCGTCCCATTTTAAGTGAAAAACTTTCTTTAAGCCATTTTGTAACTTTATATCCCGACAAAGAATACGCGAAGTAAACTGTTTTAACTACTTTTAAGATCTGTCCATTAATCACGTGATTTTTTTTTAACATTTTTAACCCCTCCCTCCCCCTTTGTGATACTTGGTGAGGTTTAAGACTAACTCCCACCCCCCATTAAAAATCACGTGTATTTTTGGTACCAACAAAAAATCTTTCACTCAATGGTACACGCCGCTTTTCAGTTTAGAAATCACGCGTTTGACGAAAAAATAAATACACGTCATACCATAATAAACACCCGTCCCCCTTGTGATGTTTCGTGATTTTTGCCGAACCCCCCCCCCCTCTTCGAACCACACGTGATTAATGGACAGCCCCTTAGGATGTATACAATTTTTTTTTCATTTTTCATGTATGCGCGGATCAACTGAACAGGTCGATGGTCGATGGCTGAAACGGTTATGTGAAGTTATCGTAAAGAGACCTGCGCGGCGCTGGCGTAGACGGGCGCGGCGGGGTGCGCGGCGATGAGCGGCCGCAGCTCGCGCCACGAGGATGACGTAGAGCCCGTTGCCCCTAGCTCGGCCAGCACGGCGCGCAGCTTGGCCCGCCGCTTGCTGGCCAGCGCCGCCGTGTGCCCCGAGAACAGTCGCTCCTGCAATGTGCCACAATTATTGCCATGTAATCATATTACCACACGTACAACGCCTTGCAGCGGCAAAGCTCCCCTATAGAGTAGAGGTCCGTGCGGTGACGGATTTAGAATACACAATGTCACCAACCCATACCAATTTCAGGGTGTCGCAAGGGGCGACTAAAGGAACGCAAGAGGCAAATCTAGCCCCAAGACAAGGATAACTTGATATTTATTTATAACCAGCGTGGCACAAAATCAAAATGTTTTTTATTCAAATGAATTCTTGCGAATGCTTTCAAATAGTCATTAATCATCTATTGGTGTTTTCTATCTATAATATGTATGTATTTACAAAAAAAAAAAAATGTATATAAGTAGTTTATCATACATCTCGTTACCATAACACAAGCATTAAGTTGCTTAGCTTGAGACGGGATGGCGTTGTGTGAAACATGCAAGGATATTTATTATTATTATCTAGTTTGTACCACCAGTTCGAAATTCCACAGAGAGAATCCGGCAAGAAACTTCATTGTTGCTCAATGATGGTGGTATAAACAAGTCTGACAAAAATTACGACGGAATTAAATAATGTAATATACACGCGATAAATCCGTTAAGTGTTTAATTTCAAGTCTGACACAAACATAGCATAGTCAAAAAATAGAATATTAAGAAAATTTGTGAAATTACTTGGTGCGTGCTGAAACTGCATGCACTCACATTCTTTGTACAAAACTTCACTAATATAAAGGCTGAAAGATCAGAGCTAGACCATAACACAGCCGACGTTACTCCCATGCGTCACTATCTGATAGATAGTCATTAACTTGTAACAGTAGGCTTCCCCTCCGTGAATTTGGAGGAGGCCCGACCCAGTGGTGGGTCATTAATGGGCTGTACCTTATCGTCCTTGGCGAGCAGGTCCGCCAGCGAGTACCGGTGGTCCTTCTTGAGCTGCTTCTTGGCGTCCCGCCACGACAGCTCCGGGTCCCGCACTAGGTCCGCCAGGAGGGCCGTGAAGTGCTGCCGAGGGACGGAACCGTTACTGAGAAGATACTCTAGGCAACTCAAAATAATAATGGTGGTTTCTTTTGCTTTAGTAGTTTCAGACAGTTATTGAAAACCGCCCCATTGAGGAAAATGGATATTAATTCGAAACCGTGTAAAAGAAAAAAACAGCTTGCGTAAAGGAACTGCTCTGGGACTTCTGGGAAGTTTCCATATAGAGGCCTAGTTGAGGGGAGAGATTGTCATCAAACTGAACAAATACCTTTTCCTTTTGATATCAGTTGAACAGACATTACCTCAAAACGGCTGAACTGATTGTGATAAAACAAGTAAAATTCACCAGTACAACAGTAATTTCCTAATACAAAAAACAGCATAATCGGTCTATTCATGTAGGAGCTACACATATAACACATCTGAGAGTTAAACAAAACAACTTGAACAATGATCGCTCTATCAAGCCAAGCTACCTGCACGGCCTCGTCCTTCTTGTGGAACTCCCGCTCCTTGTCGCGGTCGCGCAGGCTGGTGGCGAGTGCCCGCTGCACCTCCTTCTCGCGCTCCTTGATGGAGGCCAGCGCCCGGGCCTCCCTCTCTTTCTCCTTCTCCTTGGCCGCGGCCTCCCCATCCGCGTCTCCGTTGGCTGCGGCCTCTGTCGGCTCCGCCGCTATCGACTCCTGCTTCATAAACACACCCGTGGGCTAAGCGGATAGATAGCACTTGGCATTAAACCAACCAACAATTCCATGTGGTGACGGACTTAGAATACACAATGTCACCAACCCAAACCTACCTGTGGGTGTCGTAATAGGTGGCTAAAGGAACGCAAAAGGCAGATCACCTAGCCACAAGAGAAGGAAAACTTGATACAAACCCTGTGCCAATCGGTCTTACCAGCATGGCACGGTAGGCTAATTTCCCTCCATGAATTTGGAGGAGGACCGACTCAGTAGTGGGTCATTTATGGCCTGATGATGAGGATTAAACCAACCATACCCCCTTCTTCGTCGTAGGTATTCTCGATACCTTCTATAACAATAGATGTCACTATTAACAAAATAATGCTGCTTAATATTTGCTAATAAAATAAAGTATGATATGTTAACATGATTCTTACAAATGAAACACAAAATCGAGCCCGTTTGATGGAGGAAACTAGGCACTCTTGGCTCCTGCGCCAGAAACATAATATTAAGTATATTGACCGAAATGTGGCATCGCTGACGCTGACGCAACTAAATATTCTTTCCAAGGTCACTTTAACATTTAGTTCACTAAGGGTCAGCGCCGACGGACGGAGTGGCAGCGAAAAGACTAATTATGTAACAATTTAAATTCAATCTAAATGCTTCAGAATACTGCTGTATTTGGTACAACGAAATATAATGGCACGGCGTAAAGCGCGGCGAGTGACATAAATACATTTGTATTCTGAAGCGTTTTAGGTTGAATTTCAATTGTTACTGAATTAGTCTCTTCGCCGACACTCTGTCCCTCGGCGCTGACCCTAAAGCAATTAAAGTTAAATCATTATTTACACTGTGGTGTCATTTGTGTTCGTGAATCACAGTTTGTAAACAACCCCTGGTTACTGCCAGTGCAGTGGTTTTTAAATAAGTCTCCAAACGGTGTTTCTGTTCGTCGAAGTTAACATTATAATAATAATATTATAATATAATAAAATAACAATAACATTACATAATTATGTAATAGATATATCAAAAAGTAATAAAAAAACTTTATAGTTAAGGTAAATTCATTCTGCCTTTTTCAATCACTTGTTAATTATCTTCTCATACGGCGTTCTACCGATGGAACGAGTTTGTGACAATATTATTTAGTGAACACCGCGGTATCCAGCGAGCGGGTGTAACCAAAGTAATTTGATAGTCGCCCTCTTTCTATATGTACCAAGGTCCAATCATGTAGTATATTATGTCAACCCGTTCCGAAATGCAGTCGAGGGTCAGGACTCCTGGAGCAGGGTTACGTCACACCGCTCTGTCTGCATCATGGTGTCATTTCACGGGTCTCACCAACCAATTCGCGGCGAACACAAAAATACCAAGCTTTGAAACATCTTTTTATTCACAAATTCCATTTAACACTAATTTATTCGAACACAATCATATCTAACAATGTTTATTAATCAAAATGATAATTAATAAAATAATCCATACGGAAATGGGGTCTATGTACATAGTACAATAATAATCATAAAAATAATCAAGTGTACAGTTTTCGCGTACCTACTGCCGCGGTCCTCCGGGACTAATTGACCGCCGCCAAGGCGTCTATGTCACCAGCCAGTTCGAGCAGTGCGGGTGTCGTGATATACGCAACGATATCCTCAAAGTATGAAGTTGAATTGAAAACAGACGTCTCCTGGGTGTATAGTAGAATTCCGAACGGAAAATAGCCGCGTACTGACTTAGCGAGGCAGCCGCGCGAGGCAATTCCTCGGTATGTCAGGACGTGCCTCGCCAGAGGCAAACGCACGCGCTGCCTCGCCCGAGCGTGCCTCGGCCCGAGCCAAGCGTTGTCGGTTTTTGTCCATGCTCAAAGGTGCCTCGGTTTGCCGCGCTCTCTCAAGACGGTAGTGTTTTGCCTCGCTTGTTTGACGAACACGGAATCATGGATAATGATAAATAGAAGATAAAAATTAATTTAAAGGCGAATAAAGACTACTATGGGACGCGCAATGTCCTGATTATACAAACAGAGGACTGGAAGAAGGTACGTGGAGAAACATAAACCGAGAAATGAACATTCTAATAACTAGTTTAACAAAAATATGGAGGCTTTGTTAGGGTCATATAGGAGCAGAACTAAATATGCGCTACGCTCGCGTATCCTCTGTACGAGTTGTGAGAAACTGAACGTTCGAATCATTCCACTCTGGCTCAGCCTCGCTCCGGCTCGGCTTTGCCGCGCGAGGCAGCCTGGGTCTATATTAATGCAGACCGAGGCTGCCTCGCGCGGCAAACGTTGCGAAGCAAACGTCCGAGGCTGCTCGCTAAGTCAGTACGCGGCTAATGACTATTGAAGAGATTGAAATATAACTATCTCCTTGCCGTTGGGGGAGGCCCCACTCAGCAGCGAGCTATAGAGGTGTGGTACCATTATGACAGATTATTAAGGATATTATTTAGTAGGTAAGGATACCGCTTGCACACGTACAATTTACAAATATATTATTTTTAAACTACTTTACAATCAACTGTCAATAAATAAACATTAAAACATATAATATTGGCGGCGGCAACTCGTCCGTCGAACCGCACTAAGCTCTTCCCACATTTCAAGTGCCATTGTCATTTAAATCGCATCGCACATTCAATCCAATAATTTCCCATCCTTCATACAAATCACAACCTCACACCCTACGCTGCAGTAAGGGGTCATCCATAAACAATGTCCCGAAACTAAAATGTCTTTCAGTTTTATTCTCATTGATTTCCCTCTATGCGATTAGTGGCTGTCGGTCAAAAATCACGTCACACTTTAAGGGACAAATTAAAAAAAGACTAGTCTCTTGCCAGATCATCTCTGTATACGAAACCTGGTGTTAAATTATCCATTATCCACGTTTCAAAAGAGACTCGCCAAAGAATTGTGTGACCAGTAATAATAAACCGACTGTTCCGAAGAATAAAGACCTATCTGCAATAATTCTTTGAGACCATTTTGAACTTCATATTATATACATATATGAAGAAGAGTTCAAAATGGTTCCAAAGCAGTATTGCAGATAGGCCTTTATCCTTCGGAACAGTCGAAACATGCATTTCCAACTAAAATAACATTTTTGTTGAAAAAAGAAAAGAGATCTGATTTAATTTAATAATCGCTAAATATCAAATTACAAAACGTGTCCTGCCACTCGAGGAAGGAGGCTCATTAATAGCTGTTACATACGAGGGTCGAGGGGTCTAAGGTACCTAAATTCGTGTGACGTAATACATTGACGTAATAATTAGTATACATTAACTTTTTGACATAAAATTGATTATTAGACAATAAAGAAATTGTTAATAAATATTGTATCGAATATATAATATGTATTTAAAAATAAGTATGATGATAATATCTTTTCACATGCCAAATGCAGGCGTAATAAAATGTGCTTAAATACTATCAATGTAATTAAATTACTCTATTTATGTGTGAATAAATGAATTATGGATGGCCCCTAAGCGCCAACGAAAACAAACAAACGCAAACAAGAGGAATTCCAAACTTGTAGGTCAAAATAAAAATGGTTGATAGGGTATTGGATACGACACCGTCGAGTTGTGAACACCGCTAACTTATACACTCTTGTTGACGAATAAAGAAGGAGTACTTTATGTTGATTTTGTCTAAATGTAATAACCACGGGTCCTAAATAAAATAAAAATCCCCCACTCAACACCGTTGGTTTATTCCGGGGCGCCATTATGCCCGGTTTCCACCAAAGCAGAGAGGAGAGGAGACGTGTTTTGAATAACCAATCAGGTTTCGTTATTCTATTTCCATCGAAGCTAAGCGAAGGAGATGCCAAAATAACGAAACCTTACTTTTATTCGAAACACATCTCTCGTCTCCTTTCCTCTCTGTTTTGGTGGGAACCGGGCCTTAGCCACATTTGCGCGCCCCGGAGTAACACTAGGGTTGCCAACCATACTGTATAATAAAGTATCCTGGTAATTATAGTTACTTAATAAAGTATGTGAAAATACTTTATTTTCGAAATAAGTGTTCATTTATTTATTTCTTTCATGAGCACACCAACAATAAAAATTACATTGAAATTAATACAGTGACGTTTACAGCATAGAACACTGCTATGGTAATTATGTTAATTACAGGTATTTTTAATTTGTCAAACAAGTGTTGTAATATTTAAAGATAGCTAAAAGCACATAACAAAACATTAGATTAGAAAAATACTTTTTTTTCTATAAAAACTATCATATACTTTCTTTGTCAAAAAAAGTTGGCAACCCTAATCATCAACGGCAAGGGGAGAGGAGTCTTTGTGGCCGTTGGTTCCGGCTCCCATTCTAACATCAAGTACGTGAGAACTGACCGCTGAATACCGGTAGTCCGTTTTTAATAATGACAGTACACTAAACAATCCTGCTAAACAACTCACAAACCAACCGCGTTCACAACCACACGGCGACGGTGACACGCAATTTAAAACCACATCTATTCCACAACATCCAGATATTTATGTCATAAAAGCTATTTTAATCGTAATACATTTTTATATCAATCAATTAATGAATAACGTTTGACACTGAGATTTGAATAAATGTGACGTACACTAAACATTACATTCGGACACGATCGGTCGTCTTCGGTTTCGCATAGCGCCGTCTCTGTCGCACGCAGTCGCCATAATACAGACACAATGTCTATTCCGAAGGTGTCGCAGACACGTACTCTGTAGCAAATGTCCTTATGCGAAAATTACCGCAATTTAACTCCAAATAAAACTCTATACTACGATCCAGTAGTTCTCTCTCTGTTTAATATAAAGGCGCGACAAGGACGACGCTACGCGTATCCGAAATGACGTCACATGTAAAAGAATATCTAACACATTTTTTTTTAATGTACAACAGCAAATATATGGTTGAACGTGTAATGACGATGCAACCGAAGTCCTTCTTAAAATCTACCGAATGTCCTAGATTAGATCTCAGCGGCGGCCGTTCCCAATGATTCATCCGACACTCGAGATCAAAAGATCGATTGTTGCGGGAGGTGACTTCCAAATTTACTTCGAATTTATTTAATAATTGGGATCGGCCGCCACTCATCCACAATTGCACCAATCGCGCTGCCCCTGGTTCGATTCCCGAGTGGCGAATAATTCTTTAGCAGCTAAATCTTAATCCATCCATGTTTAACGATATAACCGTCGGATTATATCGGAGGCTCAATTGATCGGTGTAAATATACACCCGTGTCTACCCCATCGATTTAGCGAGGGTAGCGTGGTTATAGATGATGTAACGAAAAGTATATACGCTCTATACGAGCGGCATCAGTATAGTATAGTGCGAGTTCTTGCATCGTCAACATAATTTCGGCCACAACATTCGGCGACCTTGAACAGGTCGTCGGTCCACCGTGAGAGAGGCCACCTACCAGCATCGCGCTTTCCGGACCTTTCCGTCCTGCGCACAGTCCTTAACACCACTGAATGTCAATAGATGGCGTTATTGCACACACATCACACTTCCACGATTTGTACCCCGTTCGGTATCATCATGCAAAATTAAAGTTAATTACAATTAAAACAACTCGCACTAGACACACACATCGTATTGCACACGGAACTAAAACTGAACTTGACAAACACCTACAACCAAAAGTGTTGGTGTTTCCCTAGAGAACTACATATTTCGCGGCCGCTCACAGTCGGACCGCGAAACCATTCGCCAAACTCAACGCAAGTCGTGTCGGCGTGTGTTCTTGAAGCAAACCACTGAGAAGATTAACGCGAATGAAACTATTCTCAATACACAGGGTGTAACAGAACTCCTATAACCATATTGAAGGGATCGATAGTGTTGACGACTGTGTGCACAATACAAGGAAAATCAAAGCCACTTCTTCTCTTGAAATTTAATGTCTTAACTCGAGAAACAAGCAATATGGAACGATGTCTTTGGTTTTCACGATCTTTGCATATTGCAGGAAATGATTTATTGACGGTTTTGAAGGCGTTCCCCATTCCATCCTGAGGGTGTCGAAATGAAAAGGCCGATTACCTGGCCGCAATAAATAAATAAATATCCTTGGACATTTCACACAACGCCATCTCGTCCCAAGCTAAGAACTTAATGCTTGTGTTATGGTAACGAGATGGATGATAAACTACTTATATACATATTTTTTTTGTAAATACATACATATTATATATAGAAATGACACCCAGACTCCGAGCCAGTGCCTCTGGTTTACACAAAGACACTCCCGACCCGACCCCGGAAGGCCCGACCCCGGAATCGAACCCGGGACCCGTTGATCCAAAGGCGGCACATCTAACCACTAGACCAACGAGGCAGAAGGAAAACTTGATACGAAACCCTGTATCAACCCGTCCGGCCAGCGTGGCACAGTAGGCTAATTACCCTCCATGTAATTGGACAATGCCCGACTCGGCAGTGGGTCATATATGGGCTGAATAGTGTTTTTTTTTAAATCTTTATTTTTGAAGGACTTTTATTCTGACGAACATGTCAGTCCCGGCTGAATAGTAGAAGTACTATTTTATTTAAACCGTCAAGAAATCATTTCAAGCAATCATGACAAGCTAAATTCCAGCAAATGTTTCATGCTAAATTTTTAAATTACCGTATAAGTCATTATTTTTATTACTTGTTAATTAATACTATTTGTTTCAAATGTGCATTACAGATAGACGACGAATGTTGGGCTTCAAATTGGCTATTGGGCGGCAGTTACACCGTGCGTATTTATTTGTTAGTTTTACTACACTACCGTTATCATTGCCAATTATTTTCTCGTGCATTTCTCACGATGTGACGCAACCGCCAACACGCCGCGGCTGCCCTAACCTACGGCGCCGCACCCGTGCAACGCATCTTAATGTAACACGACGAGAAATGACTTTACAATTTGCTTAACGCTATATTTACAATCGTCAAATGCTTACGTTAAAACTAACGTCATTATTCTGTAGAAGCCGACAGACCGGAGACCACGGGGCGGCCGTGGGGGAGCGGCGCAAGATGACATCCCCCTATAAATGCGGTGGAGGTGGGAAATGTATTGGCCGAGTGCCTGTTATGAGTACCTATCGTTCGAGTAGAAATGGGTTTAAAATGGTACCACCGCCGAGGACTAGATCCGAGACGATGACATTTCCAAACGCTAAGTCACGGGCCTGAGTAATGTCATCGCACACACTTTTGCGTCGCCGGTCTCCGGCGGTGGCACCAATTCTGAAGCCAAGGGTGTCGCACGAGGCCCCCAAACCAATTACATATTAGCACGTTTTTAGCCTATTTGACTAATCTGAAGTCCGCACGCGAAGCAGGAAGAATTTCGTACGTTAACCTGTTATTACCTGTCTCTGTCACTCGCGTCTGTCTGTCGCGTAAATATAATGAGTCTCGCTCGCACAGATGCAATGGCCGCCGTCCTCGGGGATTGTAAACCTTTTACCTGAGACTGTTAGGTTAGTTCTTGTTTGCATGTGGTTTTTTTGGAGAAATATGTCAAAACTCAGTACCAATCGTACGTATTGAAATTACCCCTATCCCACTGCGAATTGAATCCGATCGATCTAGTGTGGGCAGACGTCGAGGGGTATCTAGCCCGGAAAAATTCAACATTTAAGATGACATATGTTAAAGAGCTGCTCCAGGAGGCTATAGGCAACATTTCAGCAGAAAAATGGTAAATTTCATCAGTCACGTAAAAAAAGATGAATCGAAACTAGATAGACCAGATGATAATGTAATAGGCTAGACGTCGTCGGAAAGCAGTAACTCCGATACAGAGGAATGGGATTCTGATTTTAGAATTTTAATATTTTTATTTCTGCCGAGTTAGTAATCGTAACTTGATTTTTATAACTGTTATAATATAAAATCTAAGTAAATGATTTATTATAATAACAAAAATTTATTAAATAAGTTTGTAATTTTTTTTTCTCCATTCACATTTTATGTAAACCGCACATATTACAAAAATGTTTGTGATCACAGTCAGTAGGTAAAGAGGTCATTGTACGAAATTCTTCTTGCTTCGTGTCCGGAATTCAGACTTCGGTTATAAAAATCATGTAAACATTTACTTAACATACATTTTGAGTAATGCGTTTAAATTGGCCAATGGCCGCTTCGCCCGCGTCCGCCCCGTATACAAAAAAGGAGAACAGACACATCGAGACATGTAACATTTAATAGTAGTATTCGGAAATGAATCCTTGCATCGATTCCGCGGAACCGATTCCAGCCGCAGTCCATTCGAAAAGCGTCCAACACAACAATCGGTCACGTGTAACAAACAAATCGTCCTCAACACAGGAACCGATCAAATAATCGAATGAGAGTGAAACGCGTTCTGCTCGGGCCCTCGCGTCCCGTCTGTCGCCTTCCAGCACGCAGCCCTCTTGCTCCGGATCACGGCTTTGCTCGACCTAGCTCCAGCGGGGAAGCTGCTCCTCGCAGCCAAGCGGTGCAGGGTCAAAATGGAACTAAACACATTGAGCGCGACGTTTCGCCGGCCACTCGATCGCCGAGCGCGATCGTCAATCGAGTGGGCGGAAAGGACCTCGGGGGCTAACGATATAGTTCGACGAACGAAGGGGAATGCGGCAATCACAGTAACTAATGCGGAGACGGGCAAATGCCGAAGAGTAGCAACGGAAAGGCGGTGGAGCAACTGGCCGAGCCGAGTGTGAGAGTTTAGAGGGGCGTGGCCATCAGACGCCGACAGAACACGTTCATCAAACACTATTCCTTCTCGCTCTTCTTGCGCTTCCGGCGCTCGGCCTTGTCGGAGCGCTTGTCCTTGCGCGGCTTGTGCTCGGGCTCGGCTTGCGGCTCGGCCTCGGCCTCGGGCTCCGCCTCGGCCGGCGGCTCCTCGGCGCGGCGCTTCTTCGGCGGCGCCTTGATGGCGTGCTTCTCGGGTGTGGGCGTCTGCTTGGCGGACGAGCGCAGCTGCTTGGGCGAGGGCGCGCGGCCCTTTGCGCTCCTGGCCGCGTCGCCCTTGGCGCCCCGAGCCGCGTCGCCCTTGGCACCCGCGCCACCCTCGCCCTCACCAGGGATGCCGAGGATCTCGGCCCACTGGTCCGGGGGCGGCGTGGGCTGCTTGCGCTCCTCCTCTGTGGCCTCGGACGGCTTCTGCTTCGGACAAACGGGGGCTTGTCTCGCTCTGGCGCACGGCGCCAGAGGGAGACGGCGCTGGGCCGCGACGTAGCCAACGCGGGTCGCAGTCACGTAACTCGGAACAAATTACCGTAATGTGTGCATTGCCCTCTTTATGTCTACGCAATTTGTTAAATAATTAATTGAGTGTCTTTATGTACTCGATTGTAACAATGTTTAATGGAATATTTAGCGAAAGTCCATATGCACTTATCTTTATCTAGCGCAATATTATGTCTTTGTTGGAATATGACAAAAAGACAGCACATACATTACACGATGTTCCGACTACGACCGCGATCAGTCAACGACGCGACATGTAAACGAGACGCTAACGACCTGCATCGGACATTTCAACGGTAGCTAGCCACAGACATCGGTACGCACGCAATGGGCACTGGCCCAGTCCGGTTTCATCAAGCATCGGACCAACAATCGAATGCAAATTCAAGACCTCCCACCTTTTGTGTTCAAATCAGAAATGTGTGTAGCTTCAATATACCTTGTTAGCTATTTACTTCAATTCTATAATGTTTTGTTGTTGTAGATTCCATTCGTTGTTTGACTGATCACAGGATCTTGACAGACTGGTGTAGATTTGAACACATGGGAGGCTTTAACTTTGCAACGACGAGGAAACACTTAGACAAATAAAGGTAAACATGTTCTTATCCACATCAATGGCAACCATGCAAACACATCGAGCCGAGTGAAGTGACCGCCGATATAAACCGCGCGTAAAATTAAATAGTGTTACAACGCGAAAACATGCCTTAATGCGTATAAGAGAATACTACTGTCTCACTAGACATGGACACATAATAACTCACGGACTGTCGCAAGCGGCAAAAGTTCAACGGCCCCACATCAACTGACCGGGGGCGTTGAACCCTTGCCGCCCGTGCGGCACAGCTGATCTAAGCAACATGGCGTTTTTTTTTTTTTTTCAAAATTGCGTTTTTGTGTTGTAACCTATCATATGGCACGGCGAGTGCGACGTTTCAGTTCCGCGCCTGATTTATATGCACATTTTTGTCATCATTTCGAATAAGAACTATACAGGATGTCAAACAAACTCATGTCCGTTTTTTTTTTACTACGGAACAGTATGCACAATGGGTTTTCGAAATATCAACTCCAAAAATTAATGCAAATTAAATTTTAGCGAATACACTTACAATATTCGCTAAACAACGTTACAAGTACATAATAAAAAATATATGATTATTTTTATTACAGATCATGTCTCTCGACAAACTGTGATGAACTATGATACTTGGAATTTTAATGATGAGCATTTAAATGCCGTGCTAATGTAGCGGCTTGTGTGATACGTGATATCACGCGGCCAAAGGTGCACCTAAAATATGTCTAATGTTATTTACGTATGTTTTCCAAATCTAGTTATATTTATTAGTTTAAAACTAAGTGCATCGTTTTTGTGTTGGACATCCTGTATAGTCTCGTACGAGGAACAAGTTGCAGATTGTGGCCGTGTCATAGTCTGCGGGCGGAGCTACCGTGCAGGGGTCTGTGCTACCAACTCTCATTTCCTTTTAGCGTATTTCGATCCTAGTTCATCAGTGACGCTGCCCAGACCATAACACGATGCCCGATTGCTTTTGACTACAAACGCACTTCAATATCGAAGAACAGATATTAAACACATTTTAAACTGCACTATATCATTTCAAAATAATGAAAAGATGGCTATAAAAATCACAATATTTATCTTTCGTGTAAACTCCTCAAATCATCAATTAGTCATAATTATCTACAGTCAGTCAGTTAAAATACAATTACAGTCATTTCCGTCACCGACAGTAACGTCATCTATCGATGTACTCGTACAACTCCCAATTGCGCAATCTAGGGTCGCGCTTATGAACTACCGGCGCGAACGAGAATCTAAAATGTTCTCTATACTCATTTTCTTAACAGATAAGTTGATTTGTATTATTGGATGATAATGTAGTGCATTTATAGAATGTCCGATGTAGGCGTCACGGCCCTCGCGCGTCCCACCGTTCGTACCAGAAACCGTCCGACTACTGTACGCAGAGTGTGAGCTTCACTCACCTACCGTCAATTTGCATGAAAACGAAACAACGCCATCTAGTGCCAAATAAAGCAACTCCAACGTGCCCATATGAATTGAGGTTTGTTTATTCCGATCACGCGTACAAAGAAAGCTCACACTCACTACTCTGAAAAGGTTCTTCAACCGTAAACACAGACACTGCGATGCGGTAGACCCTCATCGTTGCGTCGATAACTAGACAGAATATCGATATTAGCGTTCGAGACAAGTAAAGGCAGCATGCGAACCATTTCTCGCCGTGCTCATCCAATGCCTGGAGACAGTGGCGCTAGCTATTTTGGGAGGGCTCTTTAGAAACATGTCATTCATGGACACACAACATCCAGGCGCGGAGACAAACCACGCCGAACTTTCCACAGGATAGTCGAATGGCGCAGGACGGATCGGAACGCCAATCTGTGTTGCGGATGACGGAGCGTGACTATTCAATACAGGAGGGGTCGGATGGAGCAACTGAGCACATGATTTGATATCAACTATTTTTAAGGGGGCTCCTAATAGTCAACACACACTACAGCTCCGTACATCGGAATAGGGTGGGGACTCGCCCCGCCCTGCGCCACCAGAGCCGCGTATCGATATTCTCATCGTAGCTACCAACACAGCCCGGCACAACACTAGCCGCCCACAGATTATGACACTCGGCGCCGCGCTTAAGTAACGTCACGCGTCCATTCCTGCAAGGTAATTCCACAGCCGCACAAATTAAATCAGAATGGGCCTAACCGATATGAAGGGTAGAGCGATAACTCCGTATGTCTCCTACGCACTTTATTATAACAGACGCAGGATCATTGTAGTGGTTAAGCAGAAAGGTTGAATAGTTGGGCACAGGCAGTTCCGTTGGACATACGATGTTAACGCGCTTTATATGCCGTTTAGTTCTTGCAACGCGAGTCTTGCAATGTGATGTGAAACTTGTGAAAGCTGGTCTCCAATTGATGAAAATAAAGTTTCTATAAATCTGGTCAAACGTATATTTCCTAGAGTTCCAAGATTAAAAAGCAACTAGAGCAGTGTTTCCCAACCTTTTGTAGGCCATGCCACATCTTAATATTTCTTAAATTTTGAAATATAATGGCCCCACATTGGGAAATACTGAACTAGAGTGTCTAATCCGCTGGTAAATTGGCATATTTGTCAAATTAACCGCGATTTTGAAATCGTACTAATATTATCGCGCCTTAGCCAGCAATTTCCGAGATAGATCTCGACACCTATTTGCAAAAATAGGAGGTGAGTGTGCAAGACCCACGGTTGCAAGAAGCTCGCCAGGCGAAGGGATGCAAGGTACGTACCGCGTCCGCCGTCGCGCCTCTTTGGCTTCTTTAACACACACCGGCTCGTCAAGCGAGCCACAGCCGCGACCGCGGAAATGTCCGACGCAGTAATGCTCGTCAAGTTAACATGACGCCTCTAGCGATTGGCGACGTTGCTGCCGAGCAACGAGTCATTAAATAAAACGCTGGGATCCGCTACAGGGCGGCGCCACGTTCGCTTGCCCTCTATTACTAGTAGCGGTTTGGACGATATGATACACTACTACTCTACAACATCAATACAACGAAGCGACATCCGGTGCGTTTGTATCAAAATGAAATCTACGTTCTTTTTGTTATTCGCAAAATAGCGGCTTCTGGGGATGCCAGAAACAGGATTGTTCGTTCCCAAATGCACTTTACTCCTGCCCTTGGCCGAAAGGCTTACGGCTGAACCCACTCAAGCTTAAAGCATGCACTACTTCACTACTGGCCCCCTAGACGGGGCGTCACAACACTGTGGGTGAATTAACAATTGAAAACTATGGACTCACGTCTCCCTTCTTCTTGTCCTTCTTGCTCTCTTTGTCCTTGTCTTTGTCGCGATCCTTGTCTCGCTTCTCCTTCTTACTGCTGCCGCGTTCTCGCTCTGTGCATGTGCATGACGAATACAATTAGTTGCGTTTTTATCCTATATTCCCTCAACGTTAAATGGAGGTCCAATCGGGAGACGCAAAGCTGATGATGAATCAATCATTCGTCGTTCCAGCTCATAACTGACCCACTACTGAGTCGGGCATCTTCCAAATGCATGAAGGGAATGCATGCTTGTATCGAGATTTCTTTCTCATGAAGGGGTCTGCCTCTTGCGTTCTTTTAGTCGACTCCCTCAGGTAGGTGTCGTCGGCGGATGACAATGTGAAGTCTAAAAAAACTTAGCATTTTTGTTGGGTGTTTAAAGTTCTTGAGTGCTATATGACAAGTTACATCTTCTTGGGCTTAACTGACAATTTATTTCACAGTCATATATTTCATCGAAAATGAAATAAGATGCGAATTGGCACCACATTAATGTTAATAGCAAGTACTACTTTATATGAAAAAATACAGATATGCAATGTTTACAAGATGCAGTATTCCCTGAAGTGTAATTTTTCACATAGCAAAGAAACTTCACCGGCCAACACTTAAACTCACTCTTGTCCTTGGAGTCCTTCTCCTTCTTCTTCTCGTCCTTGAGCATCCGGCAGTAGTCCTTGAAGGCGTCCTCGCGCGCCGCAGAGCCGTCCACGGCTTTGTAACGCGGCTCGGCCTCCAGGCGCTTCTTCACGTCCGCCCAGCGCGCGTGGCGGTCCACGCCCTTCTCGCGCATCAGCGCCAGCAGATCCGCCTTGGCCTGCGACACGAGCGGGAGTCAGAGGAGGCCAGGTCAGCCGGGGGGCGGGGGACGCGGCGGCTGCTCGCTATTGCCAGGACAAGGTTTGTATTGTCCGTTCTCATATACACTAGTAATCGTATTCTATAGAGGAACAGCCTATTTTAGGTTCGTATATGTGCGAGGCACGAGCGAGCAACCGCCGCATAGCGACGTCACCGGGCGTCGCCCGTCGCGAGCGAGTACGCGCTAGAGCGGGACAAACGCGCCTGAAAGAGACGGCAACATTAGGGCTGAAAGAGAACAACGTTAGTGGCTTTAGGGGCTGTGGAGAGAAAAGATTCGTTAGAGGCTGAAAGGGAAAATTGATCATTAGACAGTATTGGCAGACGGAAGGCGTTCGGGACCGAGCCGGGCTTTTTTTACATATATACAGGGTAATTTTCGAAAAGGTAGCCATATTCATTCAAACGATCTCGAATCGATACTACATACTTTGAATCTGCGATTAATAATAACGCGTTTTGATCGACCTTTGTTTTTTGGACACTTTCGAGTAAATCACGTGACTAATCACAAACGCGTGAGGGTAACCCTGTAAGAAGCGAAAGCATGACGCTGGCATCAGAGGGAACTTCTACCGATGGAGCTCTGGCGCGTCTATTGCATCATAGCCTTTTACAATTACCCACTGCCGACATCAAGGAAGGCTTTTCTTTTTTTTATTTGGCAATCTTCATGGCTATCCCAACGCTTGCGGCTAGTGTTAATAATACCCACTAAATTAACAGTTCTCAAGTTAACAGGCGAGGCAGTGCTCGAGATCGAGGCCAACGCGGTGTAATTTATAGACACAAATGACACCAGAGGCAAACATATCCGCCCAGCGCCGGAATCAAAACGGAGATCCCGTAATGCGAAGGCGGCGCTCGTAAAAAGTCCAAGTATACAGGCGATGGTAACTGCTTACTTATAGTAAAATAAAAATGCCACACACCGGAATCGAACCGTGGACCAACATGGGCCGCAGTAGGCACTTGCCATCAGGTAGCCTTGTGTCCGTTCACTGTTACTAGATTAATATCTTAATCTTGTTTCTCAAGTACCATTAGCGGCTTGACATATCTATACACGTGTCTACAGGAAAATATAACCAGTCTTACATAAGAACCACAGAGTTTCTCTGCGGCCCTTCTCTGTAGACCTGCATGCCCAACGGGTCGAGATTTCGATGGAAGTTGTCAAATCAATAATAAACTCCTACTAATTTCAACCCGAATTCTTTAATAGCAAATTAAATTCGCAAGTGATTCTCAAAGTTTTATCACAGGGCCACAATAATGTCAACAACCAACCAACCTGCATCGTATCCACGCGATTTTTAACCGACAACAACGTTTAGTTTAAAGCGACTACAGAGTTTCTTGCCGGTTCTGTCCTGTAGAGGTATTTTGAACCTGTGGTAATTTATATATTTGTCGATATTGTATAATCATACAGTAAGTGACGTTAAAAGAAGCTTAATGAGTTTCAGCCGCCAGGTTTTCCGAGTAAGTGCCGCGTTCTAGCCTGACAGTATTTAAAATATAATAAGAATAATACAGATACCTAAAAACGCTAAAATTGGTTTAAAGAATAAAGCAATTGTATTTTTCGAATTATTTCGACTGACAAGTTTTTCGCCATCAGTCCGCCAAACACATTTCCCTACACAGTTTGATTCTTTAATAAGTTACTTAACATTGAAAATGAACCAACGATGCGGGTGAAAATTCCTCATTCAAAAATTATGGACATCGAAATAGTTACATATATTTAAAAAAAAACAATTATTGCACTTCGAACGTGGCCCAATACAGTGCTACATGGGAGTCGAACCCGCAGATGACCACAACTAAAATATGCTTTATATAAATAAGCATATACTTTTATATCATTTATACATTCATTTTCATTATTGTATTGAAATCATAATTACAATCCTACATGTACATCTAGATTATAATTTATATAATACTATCTAAAAGAGTAATTCCAAGTCGCATTTATCCACACAGGGACTCGAACCCTGAAATGCGAAACAATACTGGCAACGTTTACCAACTACAAACTAACCCTCGAGTGTGACCTACGCGGGCATCGAACCCGCTGATCTCCACCGGAGCCACAAACGTCTGATTAAACCAGTACCACTTAAACCGACCTATCCTAAAACAGAAAGCCGACCAAAGCAGGGATCGAACCTGCTAAGGATCCCACTGCAGGTACAAATGTGAAAGAGACCGAAGCGGGGTTCGAACCCGCTCGCTGTGTTAGGTTATTAACAATTAACGTTATCATAATTGTGTAGCGAGCTATATCAATCAAAGAGCAGGGAAGAGCGTCTCATCAATAACGCTGTAACCGTCAACATCAAATTTACATTGACATTTAAAGAACAGGGAATCGAACCCTATGTTCGGTCTGCCCAACGCTATGAGCATTATTCAATGCTATAATTTAACCTAATCTGACATTGACTACCCACATTGTAAATTACAACTCGGGGAATCGAACCCCAGCAAGCTCGAAACTAGGGCTTTTATAATCTACGCATTTATCACAAAAACGTCTCACCTCGGGGATCGAACCCAAGACACGTGATGCTGCAGCACCGAGACATCCACCCGTAATATTGATTCAATTTCAAATCAGCCCTTTTCCATATTACATTTTCTATATTTTCATAATCATAGACAAACAACTATAATGTTTGTTTGATACTCTGAATAAAATAAATTACAATTTCGCTACTTAGTACTTTCTACTGTATTCAAGATACGGATCCTATGTAATAAGAAAAACTGCCCCGTCGCCCACAAAAAGTTATTATTTAATTTGCAAAAATCGATTAAGTTTTTAACACATTTTGAAGTATGCAAAACAGAATATCTCCTTGTGAACAACGAGGAAAAAAATTCAACAAAACAGAAATGCTGAAAAGGAAAAATAATTCAAGTTTAAAGCCTACTCCTGGATTGCGCTATTTACAATGTTTATTTGAGGAGAATTATTTCGTTCCCAATGGCAGCCCCGTCACCGACTTGGCTTTTGGCACTGGCAACATTGGCGCTGTGTGCCAGCAAAGCTTCTTTAGTTTCATGCATTTTGTATTACTCCAAGCTTCCCTATCCCCGGGAATCCTTTTACATTACTCTATATAACCAAAAGATTTCAATTAGCAATCGAAATGGTATTTAGGCATCAGTGATTCTCAAACTTTTCTAGTTCACCTGTAGTACCTGTGTAAAGTGAACGGAATTCGTAATTCACTAATTTGGCCTAAATACCATATCGATTTTCTTTGGTGGAACATATCTCTTTCTTACGTACGTTTGTTAGAATTTATTTGTTTGAACGATTATTCTGTATCTGTCAGCTTAAAATTATATCTAACCTTATAATTTTTTGTGGCGAGCGGTGTGACCAGTTGACGACCGACAACCTACGTCACAAACAATCATTTTTGAACGTTGTTTAAATGTGCTAATATTTGAGTATTTCAAAACGAATGATGAATACAAATCAATTTATCACTGCGTTACTTAACATGAGTGGTAATAATGGTTATTATAATCTCATTTCACTGAGTCGTACTTAAAAACGACTAAAAGTATTAGTGTACAGTATTAAACATCAGTGGCCATTCAAGCAAAGATATGCAACAGCACTGGTCAGCCTTTCTCAAAGTGAGACAAAGGCCCCCAATTTAAAAGAGATGTACATTATAACTTTAGGTTAGGAGCCAAGCGCGCCCTCGTCTACGAAATGATGCTATGATAAAAGAATCACCGTTGCGGGGATGCGTTTGCGATCCCGTCCTAGCCCTAGCATCGTCAAGTGATCACGCCCGCGCTCTGTCCGCGCCCGCTCCACTCCGCCCGAGGCGCCCGCCGCTCTGCTCGCCGCTCCGCTAACCACAAACAACGTAGCCACATTCTCGTAAGCTGCTAGATGGTGGGATTGTCATTGGTTGGCACACGAATGAGGCACGCGAGGGGTACAGCGCACACTGTGCCTTACTCAAGTACAACGTAATTCTCCGATCGAGTGACTACAGACACCCTCGAGCGAAACAATCGTCGATGAAATAAAGCAAAAATATATATGAGAAATCGTTTCGAGTCCCAATGTAACATTTAACTATCAAACATTCTTATAGAATAGAACGACAATCTTTGACTGTGTTTTAAATGACAAAGCTGCAATAAAACAATAACACCAAAATGTTGTTCAAACCACAATCACAATCATCGTCTTTACTAAAACACGGTCAGAGATCAGACATCATCTCCAAATTGAAAAATGCAAAGATAATAATTTAACACTCAAATGATTAAAGGGCAATTCATTCGCTTAGCAAGGTGTGTATCAAAACCTGTATAGAGCCCATGACGGGAGTCGAACCCGAGGGCAGGCCTTCACAACTAGAGCTCGGCAACAGGAATCGAACCTGCAGCGTTTTGTAAGCTTGTGTATTATAAGGTCTGAAAATAAATAGGTTAGTTTGTGCGTTGACATTTTTACGCTGACCAAATGTATGCGAGGCTCGAACCCGCTCAAAATGAAACTTCCTAGAAGGTACAAAATTCAAATTAGTATCATAAAAACATTGGTTTAACACTTCAATAGATTTAGCGAAATAAATGTGTTTGCTCTCTTAAATTAGAACTTACTTTTCTCAGCAAAAGCAATTTCTCGCCAGACGCAGCGCGTTTTTAAATTGGAACACAAGCCTCCTTTCAATAGCATGGCATCTCTACTGCCTAGTCTGCCTCTTAGCAACTAACTTGCAAAACAGAACTCTGACAATCAGTTGGACCACTGATGTGGGCCAATTATCTCAAGATTGGGAAACGTTTTATCCAATGTTAAACACAGGCCTCTCATAGGTGGCACGAAACACATCAAAAGTAACAGTTTAATTATTTTTTGTATGAAATTGTCTGAAATGGAATTTTGATGGTGACCACCGCTTTTTTTTCAGCTTTGCACATTTATCAGACTGTTATTAATAAATCACTGTCCAACCGTAGCGCGTATTTTTGTCGCGCAGCTATCTCGCTCGCACTCACCTGCTCTCTCGCCTTCTCCTTGTCTTCCTTCTCCTTCTTGCGCACGTCGGCGAGGTGCTCGTGGAAGTACGTCTCTCTGTCTCGCGGCTTCTCTATACCTTTGAAGCGCTCATCGCGTCCGTACTTTGACGAGAACTCCGAGAACACAGACCTGAAGTCAAAAGGGCGGCAAATTAGGGCCTGCAGCCAAATTACCCTACTCGCTGGTCAGTTCAGGTGTCAGCGTCAAGCTGCCTCTTTCTCCGAGTCATCTTTAGGCAGCGGTAAGCGCATCAGACGAGCCCGGACGAGCCGCATCCTCGATTGCAAATTAGAGGTACACGCTTCTGCATCATGTGTAGAATGCGAGTAATATCTGCGTTCTCAATTTTATATTGATGAAGGCGACTTTATTGGCCTGTAAACTTCGATAGCGCGATGTAGAATGCTTGGATGAAGATGACCTGATTGAGCAGGTCATGGCTTATGGGATGGTGGGGAATAGAATTGACATGCAAATTAAGCAACGCCTGGCCTTGCCGCGGTTGGATGGTGAGCCAATATTATTAACATCAGGCCTGCGTGCTTCAGTAGCCTGAAACTGACGCAGGTCTAAGCAAAAGCTTCTCATTAGTGCCAACAGACGGGTACTGGGAAATTTCCCAGCAATCGCTCCACAGACAAATTGGGGTACCTCGAGCGAGTCCCGGCTATTACATTTTAGCGATAGTCATAGTATTGTTGTACTGACTTGGAATGCAGCTGCGCGTCCTGGAGTAGCTCCCGGAAGGCCTGCTTTCTCTGCTGCAGTCGGTTCTTCTTCTCCTTGCGCTCCTCCTCAGCGCGGTCGCGCACGTACTGGTCAAAGACCTGCGGCGAGGGGGAGGGGGCGGTTAGATGGTTACGCGGGACGGGCCACAAGGCTCGGCCCAGCGGGCCTGCTCACCTGGCGTCGCTCCTTGGAGTTGAGCATGAGGTACCGCGGGTCGAAGACGATCTTGTGCAGCTCCTTCTCCCAGGTGCTGAAGGCGGACACGTCCTTCTCGTGCAGCATCTGCAGGAAGGCGCGCAGGCGCTGCTCGTGCGGCAAGGCGCCCCGCTCACGTGCAGCGCGCACCTCGGCCTCGATGGCGGCTGCCGCCCCTGCGCCGATGGTGCCCCCGCCCCCGCCTAGCGAGCCCCCGGCCGCGGCCCCAGCCGCGTCTGCCCGCCGCGCGGCGCCCCCCTCGCGGTCGTCCTTGGCCTTCTTGGCGTCCGCGGGGGCGTCGCTGCTGGAGTCCGCTGCCCGCTTGAGGTCTCCGTTGGCCGCGGGCCCCGTGGAGTCCGCCGCCTCCGCCTGGCCAGTCCCCGCCGCCGCTGCGTCCTTGCGCTGCGGAGTGGACTTCGTGGTAACGTTCCTCGAAAGACTTTGTAAACGATAGCAATATGTGTCATCTTCTACAGGGTGCAACGAGAACCCAGTAAAGGCCTAGATAGACCCACTTAAAAGCGCAGTTCTGTGTAAAAATAAATCCTGTTTTGAAATATGATGTCACATGATCACATTTTTTGTGATCCAAATTGAATAACATAATGCGTGACACCAAAGGAAATGGGTTATGAATATTAGACTACAAGTTTCGTAGTTAAGGCCATGGATTTTTTGTTACCACCTATAAAAACGAACGTTAAAAACTAACATAATAAACATTTTACTAAAACCAGACATAATGCAATCTTGTACACATTTCACCTATAATTATTTGTAACCAAGGAAAAGCAACTACGGAATTTCATGCCAGCTCCTCTCCGTAGAGCACCCTTGCGAACCACTCGAAGATTCCCAAATACAAACAAATTTTAAAATACATCTGAATAAAGTTAATTCCAATCAGAGCTAAAAGCGAATACTTAAAGACAGCTGACCTGCAGCTGCAGAAGCACCGCGGGCGGCGAGCTGACGGCCTTGTCCACGTCGGCGCGGCCCATGAGCACGGCCGGCCTCTCCCACACTGACGAGTGGGCGGCGCTGTTGTAGAAGAACACCGAGCCGTCGCCGGTCCACACCACGCACCTGCGGGGCACATTCGGTCACGGACCCACGGGGGCGCCTTGGGGCACACCCGACGGTCCCGCCCTCCCCGTACCAACTTCACGTCTCTATGTCGTCTTCGTCCCGTTTGCTTTTTAGCTAGTGCAAGGTTAGCTATTGGCACCCAATAGACACAAAATGTACTAGCTTGTTGAAATATTATATGATAAGGTCAATCAAATGCTGTTAATGAGTCACGGGGTACAAATACGCGAGTTTGGCTGCAGCTGAAATTGCAATTGTATTCAAAAGAACACTGGCTTTGTGTGCGGTCCCGCCAAATCAGTTCAAAGGTTTTATTAAATTTTAAAGAAATAGAACAGAGGAGTTTAAGTGGTGAGCTAGCAAATAAACGAATTGAAGCCTCACCAGGGCGTGCCGAGTATAGGTGTGCTGGAGATGGGCCGGCTGCGGTCCTGCTTGGCCTTCTCCTTGTCCTGCTTCTCCTTCTCCTGCTTCTCGCTATCGGCCCGCTCACGCTCACGCTCCCTCTCGGCTGCGGCCTGCTTCTCTCTCTCGGCCTGCCGCTCGCGCTCCGCCACGGCCTGCTTCTCCCTCTCGGCGGCGGCCTGTCGCTCCGCCTCTGCCGCCGCCATCGCCTCCGCGTGCGCTTCCACGTCGATCACTGTGCAACGAGCGTATTAGCGCGCCAGCCTCTACTTTGCAAGTCGGGAGTATAGACAGAGACGACTCACCCTCCCTGAAGTCATCGTCGGGGTTCTCCTCGATGGGCTCGCCCCTTTCGGCGGCGACCTTGGCGCGCAGCTCTGAAACAGGAGTCTAGTGAGTGGGGGCGGGGGGCAACGAGAAGGTGGAGTGGCGGGTGGCGCCGGCCTCACCTCGCAGCTCGGCCACGGGCGCCGGCTTCTCCCAGACGCTCTCCTGGCGCGCGGCGTGGTAGTAGTAGGGCCGGCCGTCGGGCGCGCGGTGCGTGCTCCACTCCGCCGCCGCGGCCACCAGCTCGGGCGGGATCACCTGCGGGCGGCAAGGGGGTTGAACATCCAACACTCTCTACCCTTCAGTAGTAGCCAGGGCTGCACTCACGGTCGGCTGGCGGGGGGGCTCCACTGGCGCGGGGCCCGGCTCCGACGAGGACACGTCGGCGTCCGACGTGGAGCAGGGACCGGTCATCGGGGCGGAACCCACTGCAGATCCTGCATTCAAAATATATATCGTTTTAATTCCAATTCAAATCATTGCTATTGTAAAATTCCGTCACGAAATCACACTCCGTCTGCACGTTGAGCATTCTAGCTCTGCTGGAGACCTGATGTGTGTCCATCGTTTACATTGTCTGATCTTTCCACGTGATTCGGAAAGCACAAAAAAAAAAAAAAACTACCTTCTATGGCAGTCGTGAAACCTGTCAGCTGGTCTAACCAAATCATTACCAGTGGTCTCGCCCGTGTCGCCCGCTAAGATAAATACTGGTACAGCAACATTACCACAATGATATTGGGAATAAGGCAAGAACGAATTAAGCTGTGGTCGTGGCCTCCAACTGTTTGGAGGAAATTTTGCCTAGCTTGGTGCATGATTGATATCAGGGTCTGTTCTATTCACTAATAGATATGAGAGTTACCGGCAGAGTCAGGAGCGGCAACGGCGCCCATGGCGGGCTGCACCAGCGGCGGAGGCCAGGCGCCCCAGCCGCCGGGGTTCCACGCGCCGCCCGGGCCCCCACCCATTGAGGGACCGGGGCCCATGCCGGGACCCCCACCCATTGCTGGGCCGGGACCACCACCCATTGCTGGGCCGGGACCCATGCTTATGCCTGGGCCCATCCCGCCGAAGCTGCCCATCGCGGATGATCCTGCAACCACACACACACACGACGTGGTTAAAGGTTAAGCCGACCATTTATGTTGTAATCGGACTCCTTTACAAGCATACAATAACTAGAGCTAAAAATAAATAATATTTTAAAAAACTAAAAAAATATGCTTTTATAGAAAATCCAACTAAAAAATAAAAAATATTTTTTTGTAAAAAAAAGTGTGGGGTGCATGGTATCAATAGTAATAAATATTTTATGAACAGATATGAGCAGATGGGTTATTTTGATAATACCCTGAAAAGCAACACACGCTTTAAAAAAACTATTTTTTATTTTTTTTTATTCTGTTCTTATTTAGGGTCGTTTGATCGCATTACGACTATGTCAGCCCCATCTAGCTTGGATTTTCTATAAAAGCGTATTTTTTTTAACTATTATTTATTTTATATTTTTTAGTAATTATTTAGCAATATCTATGATATTTACATCTCTATTAGCTATTGCATACAAGAGTGGCGATTCACCTTGGCGGTCTCTCCAAACAAAAAATCTAACTGTTTAAATTATTGAATTGTCATCGGTCCTTTTTAAGTATGGCAAATTTCATGTTAATCCGACGTTTAGAAGTGGGTCAAAATCATGTTCAAAGATACATCCGTTACATACATCCGTATTCTAAACATCTGAAGCTAATAAAAATCGCATAATAATAAACATTCCGACTTAAATTGACACCTACCTTAATTAGGAAAACGCAATGTCACTAATCCATACTTAATTTCCTGAGGTTGTCGTAAGACCCGACTAAAGGCACGCAAGAGGCAGCTCACCTAGTCGCAAGAGAAGGAAAACTTGCCACTGTGGCACAGTAGGCTAATGCCTATGCTATGCCACCATGAACTTAGGGAGATTCGAATCAGTAGTAGGCATTTAAGGGGCGAAACGAGATACTCCAAATGGTTGTTTACGGGTTTTTGTTAGAACGTGTTTAAAATAAGCGATCGAATGAATGAACCAAATTAATACCGTTGGCGTGGTGGTCTCCGGGCGGCATGTCGTCCGTGTCCGCCGCTCCTTCGTCGGACACGTCTTTGGATTCTGCGAACATTATTTGAAAAGAGTGAATTGATTAATTTGATTTGAATAAAAAATCACAGTGATAACCATCAGGATATGCAGAGTGAATTTACTTAAACTTCAAGGAACACATAATATTTGAAGACTATTTGTGCCTTTAAAACCTCGACTGTCCTGCAAAATGACCTTCGAAAGAATATCTAACTAATAGAAACACTGAGTAAATCTCTGGTGATAACAGTGAGGCGTACCAGAGGAGTGGCTGGCGAAAGCGTGGGGGTCCTTGAGCCAGGGGGGCGGCTGCGCCATGAAGGCGGGCGGCATCATAGCGCCCCCGCCCATCATGGCACCCGCGGGACCCTGGGGCCCCGAGGCGCTCGGCTGGGCCACGCCAATCGACGGCAGCTGACCTGCAGGGGCGGCATTGCTACTATTAATATATGTATTAATTTCATTCAACTGAATTGTGTATTAGGTAGTCTGTGGAAGTGAGTAGAGGGCGCATCGGAGTGACGCGCATTTCAATGGCGAATGATGTTCAGTATTTTTTTGTGATAAAACATTAAGTTTTAGAAATCTTGTAGAAAGATAAATGAAAGGATATACTTGAGGAGACGATATTAGTGAACTTTAAATGTCGTTTCTTTGTATTTTCAGGTGAGATAAAAGTGTAAAACTTTGTATTTTCAGAGAAACAATTTGTATTTATTAGCGAAAGTCCTCAATAACATATCTTAAACTAATTCATTTCCTCTTTCATATTTCGTTTTTTCAATGCGTAAGTCATGTGAATTTTCTACCGATTTAAAAAAAAGAGAGTTCTTAATTCCGTTATGATTGATAGTTTCTTGACGGTTTTGTTTCTTACCGCGATTTGTAAATAGATTTGACAAAATTCACAAGTTCAAAGACAAGTCCCAAGAATCCAGTCATATAGATATGTTATCAAAATCAGTTTAGTAAAACTAGAAATCCCTGAACAAGATAATTTTTGAAGGATAAACTTGTGAATTCCGAGTCTTTTACAAAGCATTACTTTTTTTTTTAGTAAAAATGGAATAGAAAACTTTTTTGCTAAAAAAATTATACAGTGTGCTCACCGGCTGCGGCCATGGCCTCGATGTCGGCCTGCGTGATGACTTTGCAGGTGGGACCCTCCTGAGGCCTGGTCCACGTGGTCTCGCGGGTCCGCGCGTGGTAGTAGTACGACTTGCCCTCTTCCGACTTCGTCTCCACCCACAGCTCCGGCGCCGGCTGGACAGACAGACAGGCGCGCAATCCACATTAGTCATCATCATTAGTCACAGGACTAACAGGACAAATCCAATTTCTCTCTTCTGCCAGCACCATGCCATCACATCTTATAAAGGAGACCCGACACAGCGGAGGTTTCTTTTTAAACTCCGAGCAAGTGCCTCTGGCTTAGACAAAGACCCGCTGATCCAAAGGCAGCACATCTAACCCCTGGACCAACGAGGCACGATGTTCAGTGGATAGGGGAGCCTCTGGCTTTCTCTGGGACGGTCGGGTGCCATAAGGGTTTTACCTCGGAAAAAAGGTTGTACGTCCACAGGAGACGTCAACCGTCAAGCAAGTTGTTTGCTTGAGCTGTTAATGAGTTAATGGTATAACAATTCCCAAGCATCGCATCCAGGGACCATAATCAATGATTTCGATATTGTTATTGTCGTCGTCGTTTCATAACAAAGATGTTATGTTGATGTATGCAATTTTGTACAAGTTGCTTAATGCAGTTTCGTCAAGGTTTTTGCCTGTGCAGCGGCAGGGGGGACGGACATTCGGTAAAGTTACAAACAGTCCGCCCATACAACAATGTAACTCGGATGTAGTACAATGATAGCAAATATTAACTCACCATATTTGGCGGCGGCATGTTGGGCGGTCCACCGAAGGGCGGCGGCTGACCCATCATGTTCGGCGGAGGGCCCATGGGACCCCCGGGCGGCATCATCCCCGGAGGCGGTCCAAACGGCGGGGGCCCACCCATCATTCCGGGCGGGGGACCGCCCATCATGCCGGGCGGGGGCGGTCCCATGGGGCCCCAGTTGTTGTCGAAGTTCGGTCCGTTCGAGGGAGGGAACCCTCGCGGGCCCCCTCTACCTCGGAAGAAGCCCCGGCCACGCATGGGCGGTCCACCGGGTCCGTAGCCGCGTCCCCGGAACCGCATGGGGGGTCCGTTCATCCAGCCCGGAGGGGGTCCACGGCCGCGGCCCCTGGATGTAGTGGAATATGGTGCCTCATTGTAAAGGATTGTAAATGTATTTTTTTACGGAAACTAAATGGTGATGTGCGCCGTCTGTGGCTTCCGCTCCAACCGCCGATAAGTGAACTGTTAATATGCACTATCTAGCTCACTACCTGGCCCGCCAAGGAAAAGTTTATTTTGGAAATATATTCCAACTAGTGGCCTGCCCCGGCTTCGCCCGTGTCAAGCGGGGGTGGGTTATACATATAAACCTTCCCCTTGAATCACTCTATCTATTAAAACAAACCGCTTCAAAATCCGTTGCGTAGTTTTAAAGATTTATGCATACATAGGGACGGACAGAAGAATGCGACTTTGTTTTATACTATGTATTGTAACGCCATCTCTCGACGGCGTTACATATTACTAGCTCTCAGGTGTAAAGCTTGATAGTTTCGCGCTTAGGTGTGTGCGCTTACGTCGGATCACACACACATACGCAACCCGGTTTAAGGGAGGGAACGCGGGGTGAGTGTCGTTTTGCTCGGCCATTGAGCACGAAGAGCTTCGACCGGGATGTAGTCGCATTACGTCACCGGCCACGCTCGGCCGCGCTGGGCTCCCTGCCCGAAATTTTGTGATTTTCTTCAAGTTTATTTTTCGTGTTGCGGCTCTGCCGTTTAGACTGTTTATGCGGGCAGATGGAGATTTTCCAGGTAAGTCCCGTAAATATCATATTATCCATGTTGAGATGCCACGCGGAGGTCCCAATCCTGTCGTATTTCAATAATCTTATGGAAGTATCTTTCGTTGCAGACTTAATATGCCTCAAATGATCCAGGCGGAGATACGAGAGGGTTTATTTTCGGTTTCCCGTGAGTATTTCTTAAAATATTTGGAAAATGCTCGTGGCATACGTCCTTTTTGTTGCCGGTCTAAAGACGGTTTTTCTTTGTCCGCAGACGACCGCAACGTGGGAATTTGTGGGGGAATTTAAATTTATATTTAAATGAATTTGTGGGGAATTTAATTTACTTTGTTTTCCTTTAAATTTATATTTAAATAATTTGTGGGGAATTTAATTTACTTTGTTTTCCTTTAAATTTATATTTAAATAATTTGTTGGGGAATCTAATTAGATTTTGATTTAATTTGTGGGGAATTTAATTTACTTTGTTTTCCTTTAAATTTATATTTAAATAATTTGTGGGGAATTTAATTTACTTTGTTTTCCTTTAAATTTATATTTAAATAATTTGTTGGGGAATCTAATTAGATTTTGATTTAATTTGTGGGGGAATTTAATTTAAATTTATATTTAAATGATTTTGTGGGGGAATTTAATTTGTTTTCCTTTAAATAATTTGTGGGAATTTAATTTTGTTTCACATTTGTTTAAATTTGATTTTCATTTGAATTTATACTATCGGATGTATTTTAAATATCTAAACGTTATTTAGTATTTTCAATCTCATTGGGAACTTTATCCATTTAAACTTACTTATAAAATGGAGTTCTTGCACTTTAACCCGCCGCCGTGTGCTGGTGTTGGAGAGTTCATCTGAGCTTCACTTCGATTATTACAGTAGTTGACTTTAATTTAGTTTTACCTTTATTATAGGAAAAATGCGATGCAATCAACCAGATCTTTCGGTTTATAATGTACAAAAATTAACTCAACGAATAACTAAATTTGAAATTTATCAATATTAAACATTTTGGCCTCCCTATTGTTTGGTTTTTATAGATTCACCTCGCCCCTTCCGAGATTTAAAAGTTAGATGTTTTACTGCTGATTTATCTTAGGCACACTTTCTTTTTATAATAATCTTTTATTATTGGCTTAACGCCTGGCGCCCGAACTTTATATATTTGTGATCATACAGTGATAATTTTGAGGTTCTGGACTGTAGGGTTATACATTCCACCATCTAACCCATATCACAATATAATTATTTCCTTATTTTAATTTTGCAGCACTTTAATGACTTTTTAAATGGGTCGCATAACATCATAAGGCTCATACAGCAATATACATACAGTGAAATAAAACAACATACATTTGGTATTTGTACCATAAAATAACAATATTTTATATTTTTTTTATTTATTACAATTGACGCCTCGGAACAGGGACTTGAGTTGAGTCTTTGGCTTTGGATGGTTGCATCATTTTTGTTATTTTTTAAGTAATTGTAACATGAGGTTATGTTCCCTTTAATTTACTTTTGATTCATACATATTATGTAATCTACTTAATTTGTTTGTTTGCATTGTTTCTACCGCGCCATATTGTCACGTCCTAGTTGACCGGACAATCGAGGTTTTAGAACATTGTTGTTTGTTTGTTAACATTCTTATTTGAATTCAAGTAGTAATACCGTTTTTGTTATTGTTTTATGGTGATAGGAAGTGGATATAAAGTGCTATCGGTGTTATACAGTGCATTTTTATTGTATACTGGTGATATTTAGTGTAAAATCTTATCTTTTTGTTAATTAATTTTACATAACCTCAATTCAATGTCAATGACTTTGCTTGTTTTGTAGGTCAAGGTTATGCCTGCTCATATGTTTGGTTTAGTGACACAATTGTGAAACCTTAGTGATGTTTAACTTGTTTGCTATTTGAAATAGACATATTTTGGTATAAAGATAATATAATAACTTAACTTATAAGTTGTAGTTAACATAAAAACTTTATTTTCATAACATTACCATTTGCAAAGTGTTTTTTTTAGATTGTTTGGTTTTAATATAACATTAGATTGCCTTTATGTGGTTTACTTTAGCATTTTATTATTATATTTGATATAAAACTTGTTTGGAACATTGGTGAATAAACTCAAGTGTTCGGTGAATCTATTCTTGGACTTAGAATATTTTGTTAAACTTTGGACTTATAAAAATTAATTGTTTTAGTTGTTGGTTAAACCTTTTATAAGTTGTTTATTTTAGAGCTTTTAAAGTGAGTTCTATTGGAGTTGTTCCAATATAAATAATTAAATTTAACTTTTATTGTATAACTTTTGTTCATCATCAACTTTGAACTTTGAGCTTTTGTGTTTGAACTCGGGTAACTGGTTACATTGTTACTATTTTACTTTTAAGGTGTGTTAAACAATTGTTATTGGTTGCTTGCATCACTTATTATTATTGTCTGTTTTCAGCTTAAATGAACTTAGCTATATTTTTCAAAACTTTGAACTTCAATTAATTTGATTGAATTTTTTTGCCGTTGCAATTTACTTTAAATATTTTAAATTTGAATGGGTTTCTAAATTAACTTGGTAACTTTTTACTTTAATTAATCGGTGACTTTTCACTTTAATTAACTTTATAACTTTTTAAATTACAACCTTGAATTTGATATTCTTTTGAATATTATTTAAATATTTTGGATATTTTCCTTTGGTATTGACTTATCGTTTCAGCCTTTGGGAACTTTAATATTTTCTTTTTTTGAGTTTTTGAATTTAGTTCTGAAGATGGATCCTGCTTCGCTGATTGCTGAGGAGGATGGACGTATGGAGAATGATGCTGCTGGTGTAACTTTTGCTCCTGGCTCTGAAGGTTTAATTTCTTATCTTAATCCACCGGAATCTTTTTCTGATCCTGCTGCTAATTCTTCGAGGTTTTGTCCCCCAGCTGGTACTTCGAATGTGTCACATCCTGCGCTTCGGAAAAATTTAAATTCAGTTGTTAAACTACCTGATCTTCGGAAAAGTAGAATTTCGTTTGATGGCAAGTCTTGTGTAAGGGAATTTATTACACAGGTGGAGGAGTATTTTCTAATGAAGAATTTTGATGAAAATGTTTTGATATCTTCTTTTACAGATCTTTTATCTGGTGTTGCTACTAAATGGTTTAGAATTGTGCGTTCACAAATTTCGTCTTGGTATGAGTTGAAGGTTGCTTTGTTGAAACGTTTTGATCAAATAGATTATGATTATTTTCTTGAACATGACATTAGAACTCGTAAACAAAAATTTAGTGAATCTTTACCTGATTTCATAACTGATATCATGGATATGGCCAGTCGGTTGACCATGCCCATTTCTGAATTAACTTTAATTACTATTATAAAACATAATATGTTACAACTATATTTGCCTTACGTTTTGGGTAAATCTATTGTTTCTTTAGAATCTTTTATTCAATTTGCTAAAGAGTTGGAATCGTGCGTTAGTAGGAAACCTCCTAAAGAATTTAAAGCGGTTAAATTTGAGACACCTCAAACTTTTGCTATTTCTGCTGACAGTGTTACATGTCTTAAATGTAAAACTGTTGGACATACTTTTAAAAGCTGCCCTACATATCCGGGAATCATTTGTTTTGACTGTCGTAAACCGGGAGTCACAACTAGAGACTGCGATTGTCGTTCTAAAGTTTCTTCTCATTCAAAAAACTGACTAGCTCCCATCGAGCACGGTTTTCTGAGAAAACGCCTTGTGTCTCGATGATAAATAAAAATTCTAAAGCTAATTTGAATAAGTCTACAGTTGCTCCTGATGACTTCACTATTCGAAAAGAATTTAACGATTGGTTAGAATATTTAAAAGTTTATTTTAACGTTCATAGATTTGCACCTGTTCTTTTTACACCTCAAAGAGATACTAGACCTTATTTAAAATTTTCTGTCGGTTCTCATAATTTTTCTGGTTTGTTGGATAGTGGTTCCAATAGATGCGTTCTTGGTTCCAATACTTATTTAACTTTTATTAAACTTGGTTTTAAATTAAATTCTATAACGAGCTCTGCTTCTACCGCTGATGGCACCTCTAGGGAAGTTCTCGGTACCATTGACTTACCTATTACTTGTGATAACGCTATTAAAGTTATTCAATTCTTAGTTATACCTTCTTTTAAACCTGATATTATTCTTGGTTTCGATTTTTGGTTAAAGTTTGGATTGGCAAAAGATTTATTTAAAAGCATTACTCTTGTGCCCGTTAACGATACTTGCGTTAATTCTATTTCTTCTGTTGAATCTCTTTCTCCTTCTGAGAAACAACAATTAAATAAAGTTATTTCACTTTTTGAAGATATTTCTTATGAAAAGAAAGGCTTAGGTCTTACTCACCTAGTAGAACACAAAATCAATACTACTGGTGAACCATTTAAACAACGTTATTGGCCTCTGAGCCCTGCTAAACAAAAAGAATTGTATGATGAAGTGGAAGTTTTGTTAAAGGAAAATATTATTCAACCATCTAAATCTCCTTGGTGTTCTCCTGTCTTAGCTGTTGAGAAACGCGATGGTGGAACTCGTTTATGTTTAGATTCTAGACGACTTAATTCTGTTACTGTTAAAGATTCTTATCCTCTTCCATATCCTTCTAGAATTTTAGATAGCCTTCGTGGTGCTAAATATATATCCACAATAGATCTTTCGAAAGCATTTCTACAAATAGCCTTACATAAATCTTCCCGCGAGAAGACTGCTTTTGTTGTCCCCGGAAAAGGACTATTCGAATTCGTTCGTATGCCATTTGGACTTACCAATGCGCCTGCTGAACTTCAAAGATTAGTAGATAAACTTTTTGGTCCTGAATTTGATAACGTAGCCTTTGCTTACTTAGATGACTTAATTTTGGTAAATTCAGATTTTCCTACTCATTTAGAATATCTAGAGCGTATTTATAGCATTCTTAAAGATGCTGGTTTAACTGTTAACTTGAAAAAATGTGAATTTTGTAAAGATAGACTCCGATATTTAGGATATATTGTTGATAAGGACGGTCTTCATACCGATCCGGCTAAATTAGAAGCTGTTGCGAATTTTCCACGTCCGGAAACCGTTAAACAGTTGAGAAGTTTTCTTGGCTTATGTTCTTATTATAGACGTTTTATAGATAAATTTTCTGATATTGCATCACCTTTAACTAAATTAACTGCTGGAAGTAAAAACTCTAAGAAATCTCTTAATTCATTTTGGAACGATGAAGCTGAACATGCATTTCTCACTTTAAAGCAAGCCTTAATATCTGCTCCTTTGTTACGTTGTCCTAATTTTGAAAAACCTTTTTATTTGCATTGTGATGCTAGTGCCGTTGGCATTGGTAGTGTATTGTGTCAAGAGGATGACAATAATGAACAACATCCTGTTGCTTACTATTCTAGATCTCTTAATAAATGTCAACGTAATTATAGTACTACTGAAAGAGAATTGCTTTCTATTTTAGAATCCATTGAACATTTTAGACCTTATATTGAAGGAATGAAATTTACTGTTGTAACTGATCACGCTTCTTTGAAATGGCTCTTAAAGCTTAGTAATCCGAGTGGACGTTTAGCTCGTTGGGCTGCTAGAATTTCACAATTTACTTTTGATATTATTCATAAAAAAGGTTCTCTTCATTTAGCTCCTGATTGTCTTTCTCGAATTGAAGTTGCTGCTATTGATATTTCTCCTAATTCTTTTGTCACTCCTGATGAAGATATTATAGATCCTTGGTATAGAAAGATTTTTATTAATTCTCAAAAAGCTCCTTGCAAGTATAAGAACTTTAGAGTTGAAAATAATACTTTGTTTAGATTTTGTAAAAATAAATTTGACCCTAAAAGTCGTTTAAATTGGAAAATTGTTATACCTCGTGAACACATCATGGACACGATTCGTTCTAATCATGATAATATTAATTCTGGTCACTTAGGTATTCATAAAACTTTAGCTAAATTAAAGTTTCATTATTTTTGGAAAGGTATGTTTAAAGATGTTCAAAAATATATTCAATCTTGCGATATTTGTAAAGCTTATAAAAGTTCTACTTCTGCACCTCACGGAGTTATGGTCTCACCTAAACAAGTGGATAAACCTATGTTCATGCTTTCAGTTGATATTATTGGCTTATTACCTAAGGCTTATTCTGGTCACAGATATATACTATCAGTTGTTGACGTTTTTTCTAAATATGTTTGGATTTTCCCAATGCTAAATGCTACTTCTAAAGTTATTTGTAAACTCTTAGAAAAAGAGATTTTCTTGAAAATGGGTACACCTTTTATTATGGTTTGCGATAATGGTTCTCAATTCACCACTAGTTATTTTGTTAATTTTCTTAAAAGCTTTAATATTACAAAAATATTTTATAATGCTCTTTATACTCCGCAGAATAATCCCGTGGAAAGATACAACAAAACGGTTGAAACTTGCATATCTTGTTTTGTTAAAAATGATCATAGAACTTGGTCAAAATTTTTGCCTCATGTTCAATTTGCTTTAAATAGTAGTGTAAATTTGGCTACCGATTTCACTCCTAATTATCTTGTTTTTGATAGAGAGCTTATCATTGATGCCTCTCTACATCGTTTTCATAATATAGATGATATTTCTCAATTAGAGCTTGGTTCTCGTCAGGATTATGCTCATTCTTTAAATTCACTAGGTGACATATTTTCTAAAGTTCAATCTAGTTTATTAAAAGCGTATAAACGTAACGCTAAATATTATAACCGTGGTAGAAGAGAAGTTTCTCTTGATGTTGGTGATTTCGTTTGGCGTCGTAGTTTTGTTCAGTCTAATGCTCCTGCTTTCTTTTCAGCAAAACTTGCTCCTAAGTTTGTTAAGTGTGAGGTTTTGGAGAAAGTCTCTCAGAATGTTTACGTTTTGAAAGACTTAAGTAAAGGCCACTCTGGTCGTTACCATGTTAAGGATATTATTAAGTATTAAATTCTTTGATTATGGAAGTTTTCAGTTTGGGATTTTGTTTTTCTTGTTTTGGTGAAAGTTTGGGCGTCTGAATGTGGATGAATTAGATGATGTTTGACTGTGCTCGCCCTATGAAAGAGATGTATGTAGTGAAACTTCTCATCATTATAAATAATTCAAATCTTAGCTGATACTAAAGTCACTTAGGACAATTTTCGGTCGTGTAGTATGCTTCGTCGTCAACGATGTTTCCTTCATTTTGAATTTTGTTGGTTGCTTTACTTGCGTTTTCCCCCGCAGTTTTGGCTTCTTTTGTTTTTATTGCACATCTTTTATTAGTGCATTCTTTATAATAGGATCTCCTATATCATTTCCGCCTGGATATTTTTTTCTTTTGTAACATTTAGTTACAATATTTTTTTGTTTTTGTTTTTTGTTAGATTTATAACACAAAATATACTATGTGTTATCTTTGTTTGTTAGAGCCTTTGTGGCTTGGCCTAGTTTATTTAGGTTATTTTGGTGATCCTGCTTTCAGCGGAATTGCATGCTGACTGGAGTTTTGTTTGGTGCTATTCACCTCTGTGATAGTCACGTTTTCTTTGTTGTGCTGTTCACCACTGTGACAGTCACACTCTTTTGCTTCTGCGTCCGGAAAGATGGTGGTGTTGAGCCGTCCGCAGTTGTCATTCTTTTTTTGTGCTGTTCACCACTGTGACAGTCACACTCTTTTGCTTCTGCGTCCGGAAAGATGGTGGTGTTGAGCCGTCCGCAGTTGTCAATTCTTTTTTTGTGCTGTTCACCTCTGTGACAGTCACACTCTTTCTTGCTCTTGCGTCCGGAAAGATGGTGGTGTTGAGCCGTCCGCAGTTGTCAATTCTTTTTTGTGCTGTTCACCTCTGTGACAGTCACACTCTTTCTTGCTCTTGCGTCCGGAAAGATGGTGGTGGTGTGCCGTCCGCATTAGTATTGTTCTCTCTTTTTCAGGAGGCTTTGCTTTCGTGAACCACTTGGTTTTCACGAAGCGCTTTTTTGGTGTTTTTGTTTTGGTGGTATTTCTTTGAGTCGGCGGCGATAGTGCCTAACCGAAGATATGAGAGGTTTTGGGTTTGCTTTCAGATGGAGATGGATTCTATTGAGTCGGTGGCGATGGTGCCCAACCGCACTTACATTGATTCATTTTCGGCTGAATGAGTTGGTTTATTGAGTCGGTGGCGATAGTGCCCAACCGCACTTACCTTGGTTTGTTTACAGATGGAGATGGATTCTATTGAGTCGGTGGCGATAGTGCCCAACCGCACTTACTTTGGTTCGTTTTCGGATGAAGGAGTTGGTTTATTGAGTCGGTGGCGACAGTGCCCAACCGTACTTTCATTGGTTTGCTTTTAGGTGGAGTTGGTTTTCTATTGAGTCGGTGGCGACAGTGCCCAACCGAACTTAGGATGGTTTGTTTTAGAGGTTGTTTTTTTTGCTGTTTCAGCGTCTGATATTTTTGAAGTCGGAGGTGTTCGTGCCTTTCCGGATCTTCCCTTGGATGATTGGTGTTTATAGGAGTCAGTGGCGTTGGTGCTCACCTGTACTTCCTTCTTATTTCTTTTTTATTACAGAAGTTTTCTGTTTTGTTCGAGTCAGTGGCGTTGGTGTTTAACTGTACTTCCTTCTTCCTTATTTCTTTTTTATTACAGAAGTTGTCTGTTTTGTTTGAGTCGGCAGCGTTGGTGCTTGTCCGAGCTTCTACTTTTTTCTTGTTCTTTCTTCTTTAAGGATAAATTTTCTTTTTTACATTTTTTATTACTATTGGGATTGTTTGGTTTGGGTTTTGGTTCTTTTACACCGGAGATGCTCTCTGATCATCAGAATGTCATTCTTCCTGGTAGCTTGTGCTTTTCTCTTGGAATTTTGCTCTGTGAAATTTCCAACGAGCCTTTTTGCTTTTCTATTTTCTCTTTTCTTTTTGTCAGGCTTAGGCTTTGGCATAAAAGAAAGATTTCATCTTTCTTTTATTTTTTTGGGGAGGGATGTAATGTAACGCCATCTCTCGACGGCGTTACATATTACTAGCTCTCAGGTGTAAAGCTTGATAGTTTCGCGCTTAGGTGTGTGCGCTTACGTCGGATCACACACACATACGCAACCCGGTTTAAGGGAGGGAACGCGGGGTGAGTGTCGTTTTGCTCGGCCATTGAGCACGAAGAGCTTCGACCGGGATGTAGTCGCATTACGTCACCGGCCACGCTCGGCCGCGCTGGGCTCCCTGCCCGAAATTTTGTGATTTTCTTCAAGTTTATTTTTCGTGTTGCGGCTCTGCCGTTTAGACTGTTTATGCGGGCAGATGGAGATTTTCCAGGTAAGTCCCGTAAATATCATATTATCCATGTTGAGATGCCACGCGGAGGTCCCAATCCTGTCGTATTTCAATAATCTTATGGAAGTATCTTTCGTTGCAGACTTAATATGCCTCAAATGATCCAGGCGGAGATACGAGAGGGTTTATTTTCGGTTTCCCGTGAGTATTTCTTAAAATATTTGGAAAATGCTCGTGGCATACGTCCTTTTTGTTGCCGGTCTAAAGACGGTTTTTCTTTGTCCGCAGACGACCGCAACGTGGGAATTTGTGGGGGAATTTAAATTTATATTTAAATGAATTTGTGGGGAATTTAATTTACTTTGTTTTCCTTTAAATTTATATTTAAATAATTTGTGGGGAATTTAATTTACTTTGTTTTCCTTTAAATTTATATTTAAATAATTTGTTGGGGAATCTAATTAGATTTTGATTTAATTTGTGGGGAATTTAATTTACTTTGTTTTCCTTTAAATTTATATTTAAATAATTTGTGGGGAATTTAATTTACTTTGTTTTCCTTTAAATTTATATTTAAATAATTTGTTGGGGAATCTAATTAGATTTTGATTTAATTTGTGGGGGAATTTAATTTAAATTTATATTTAAATGATTTTGTGGGGGAATTTAATTTGTTTTCCTTTAAATAATTTGTGGGAATTTAATTTTGTTTCACATTTGTTTAAATTTGATTTTCATTTGAATTTATACTATCGGATGTATTTTAAATATCTAAACGTTATTTAGTATTTTCAATCTCATTGGGAACTTTATCCATTTAAACTTACTTATAAAATGGAGTTCTTGCACTTTAACCCGCCGCCGTGTGCTGGTGTTGGAGAGTTCATCTGAGCTTCACTTCGATTATTACAGTAGTTGACTTTAATTTAGTTTTACCTTTATTATAGGAAAAATGCGATGCAATCAACCAGATCTTTCGGTTTATAATGTACAAAAATTAACTCAACGAATAACTAAATTTGAAATTTATCAATATTAAACATTTTGGCCTCCCTATTGTTTGGTTTTTATAGATTCACCTCGCCCCTTCCGAGATTTAAAAGTTAGATGTTTTACTGCTGATTTATCTTAGGCACACTTTCTTTTTATAATAATCTTTTATTATTGGCTTAACGCCTGGCGCCCGAACTTTATATATTTGTGATCATACAGTGATAATTTTGAGGTTCTGGACTGTAGGGTTATACATTCCACCATCTAACCCATATCACAATATAATTATTTCCTTATTTTAATTTTGCAGCACTTTAATGACTTTTTAAATGGGTCGCATAACATCATAAGGCTCATACAGCAATATACATACAGTGAAATAAAACAACATACATTTGGTATTTGTACCATAAAATAACAATATTTTTTATTTTTTTTATTTATTACAGTATTGATGATTGATATCAAAATTAGCCAAATTCTCGACTATTTGTGAGACTATCAAGTGTTTTTTTTTCATTTATCCTAGTTCCTGCAAGAATAAACTAATGATTTAAGTTTTTGTTCATTCTATAATATTTTTCAACTGTTATAAACTTGTGTGCTAATAATTGCTTTCAATAGTCAAAATCTTCTCTTTACAACCCGTTCGAAATGCCACTCGGCGGGGAAGAGCCGACAGGAAACTACACGAGTGTTCTTAGATGCCTTATTGGTCTAAGGATTGGATATGCCACATGTTCATTCTAGGGCCAGACAAGTATCTTTGCGTTGGTGAATCATATCTTTGTGAATAGCTCCTTCAATATGGGCTATACCTAGAGCATGAGAGTAGTATTTTAAAATTCTCTAGAAGGAAAGTAAGAAATAGAGTTACAACTATTTTAGAAATTACTGAATAATACGGAATATTGTTTATCAACATTATCATCAGCCCAATGTTCAATTTCAAATTTCAATTTCAATGCCTTTATTTACTGAAGAGTACAGTGTCTTTACATGATACAAAATATATAGATTTTTTAAATTAGGTGGTACACATCAGTCCTCCATTCAGTGTATCTTTGATACAAAAGCCTCCTCTAGCGATTTTCATTTTACTTTGTTCTTTGCTATTCTTTGCCATAGTGGTCCAGCAATGAGTTTGAGATCATCAGACCACCTTTTGTGGGGTCTTCCTATTCTCCTTTTAGTGTTAAACCGAGGGGTCCAGTCAGATACTTCACTAGTCCATTTTGGTTGAGTTTCTCTTAACATATGACCATTCCATCGCCATTTCAATGTCTTAATTTTGGCTTGGATGTCGTCCCATTTTGTAGCTTTTCTAATGTCTATGGCTCGCTTTTTGTCTCTTCTGGTGAATCCCAAAGTGCTTCATTCCATTGTTCTTTGACATGTTCGTAGTTTCTCCTCAGCCTTTCTTGTACTCGCCCACGTTTGGCATCCGTATGTAAGAATGGGTAAGATACAGGTGAAGGTCAATCGAAGGCTATATAACAATATAGCCTTCGCTTGACCTTCATGGAGTAGTGTTTACTTTTCAATACTTCTTTCAGTGACCAGAATCTTTTCCAGGAATTAGTAATTCTCCTTTCAATTTCCTGGTTAGTCTGGTCAGTAAATGAAATAATTTGTCCCAGATATATGTAGCTATTTGTATATTCGGCGGGTTCTCCATTAATAGTGATGGCAGTTTCTGTTCTGTTGTCATAATTTCTGTCTTAGTTTTGTTAATAGTTAGGCCTACGTCGTAGGCCAGCCCAATGTTATTCAGTAATAATTAATAGGATCTTGTTTGCCACATTTAAGCCTACTCGGCCAACTAAATACAACTTGTGCAGCATCTTATTAAAATTTTCTACGATTAATACCTCATGTTGTGCGCAGAGCACCTTGATTATTCTGCTTCTGACATCGCCGCGAGAGGGGAGCCAGACAATTTAAATATATATTTCCATATTCTGTTCCACAAACAGTTTGTTCACATTATAATTTATTCACTCGTCCACCCAGTGGGGAAATATTGCAAGGTTATTTCAACACAATTGTGTAAACTACACAGAATATTGTATGTAAATTGATTTAGACCAGAAACACATTGTTCAGATGGTACTATTCGTTATCACCATCATCTCAGCCATATTGGCAGTCTAATATGTGGTCACCATTCGAGGACCATCCTTCCACTTTAGTTTGGAAATCGCATGGGCTATATATCCGAGTATTGCAACTCCCTAGAGGCCAGTGGTTGGTCGAGGGACCTGCTACCTACAGCTAGACTTCGATAGGATGCCCTTCGATAGTATGCTATAACCTGTATTGTGGGGGCAGTTTACAAACATGTAATTTACGAACACAAATTACACCCAGACTCTGAGAAAGTGCCTCTGGTTTAGACAAAGACACTTGCCCGACCCTGGAATCAAACACGGGACCCATTGATCCAAAGGTGGCACATCTAACCCCTACCAATGAGGCAGTCAAAGGACTGATGGCAGACAGGCCCTAAGGTTGCCGGAATCAGATGCATGCAGCAGCTCAGGGCCAGCATTTGTGAAAAACCTTCTTTTGATTGATGATAATGGCCAAGGAAACGGTTATCAAAAAGGAAAAAACAATATGGTATCTTCCTTACATGATTGCAAAACAGACGATCACAATATGTCCGGTATTAAGGTTGTCCTTGGATTCAAGGCAAGTCTACTTAAACTTAGCATTTGAGGTGTCGAACCTGATTTGGCTGTACTACCAGTAATGCCGTTTTTTTTAAAGTTACTCTGTACTAAGTACAACCTGTATCGTGGGGGCAGTTTACAAACATGTAATTCACAAGTACAAATGACACCCAGACTCAGCACCCACAAACCTTCTAGTGGAACCACACTATTTGGTTATATCTCACTACTGACTTTGGGTACTGGCTGCTATAGAACAATGGCAGCAGGGACCAATGGCATGTAAAGCCACCCCAACGCACAGATGCCAGCTGTTACTGGTAACCCACCCACCATCTGGTAGACCTGGTGCATTCAACTCTGTCCCCTAGACGCTGTGTGGTGATGAATTTAGAATACCTACAGGGTTTCACCAGCCCATTCCAGACTGAGGGTGTAAATCAACATTAACAAACAAAAAAGCTGCTATCAGAGCCCATTGTAATGATTAAATATTTAAAACAGAAAATGAATACACAGAGGTTTGTCCTTCAATAAATACTTGGCCTACTTACAATGAGTATAATCAAAGTGGAACATTGTTTCAGAGCAACAACAGGAGTCTGAAACATAGTGGAAATGCAAAGGTGAATACTTTTATTTGCCTTCATATTTCTACGGCACTTTAGCCTGTGATGTTACTTTATAATTAAACACTATATATTATACTGATATAGTCATGATAAAAGATTTGTAAGTGTGTATGTATGTTTAACCATTACAATGCTAAAATATCCCTGAGTAACATACCTTGTACTAAGTAGAATCCGAAGCCCTTGATCAAATAACTTGATAAGTGGCACCAACTATTATGATGCTTTAGATATCACACACTTACATGTTTAAAATTTGCAATTGAAAAAGCTAAAAGCCATGAGCAAACAACGGTATTGATTATCCCACTGGTAACCTTGGGACAGATCTGAAGCACAATAATACCTATAATTAAGAAGTAAAAATCAATACTGGCTAATTGAGATACTTAGGTAACTAATATTGTTTAGTACTTTAAAATCAACAACAATTAGTAAAAAAAAATCAAAATCTATAACTATCCCAGGTTATGTCAATAATTAATTTTAGTATCATTTGTAGACTCATGACCTTTACAATATTTTTTTAATGTAATCTGATATAATCAATAACAAGTTGCAGCGTGTAGTTCAGAAACTAAGGAAGCTACAGAACGATTAGATCGCATGGTACCAATCAGGAGGGAAACCTTCCTGCCTAGGACTGGCTGGTTACCTGAAGTTCCCGCGTCCCCGGCCACTGCGGTAGTTGTTCCCGCCGTCGTCATCATCGTAGCCATCGTCGTATCCGCCACTATCGGCGTACTCCTTGGAAATATCGGCTAAGCAGTCGGTGCGACTCGACACTTCGTTCACAGACTCCTGGGTATCCATATATTCGTCCTCCATTTTAATTTTACTACTACAACTCGCACTCAAATTAAATTATGTCCACATAATTACTCGCACTAATTAATGTTATTTGTGCACAGAGTTTAAAATTCAATCAACAAATTGCAACTAGTCTCAAGATGGCGGTCGGCGCCTCGGCGGCTTGCTTGTTTCGTAGTGATGGGCATTGATTGGGCGTTAACTGACTGTAATGTGGTTGCGGTTGCCATGATCGGTTAATCGTTATTCGGTATTGTACCATCCACAAACAAAAGGCCAAGCGAATATTTAATCGATATCACTAAAAAAAAAACAATTTTTATGTCATTTTTCTCTTAATTAACAAATTAAAAACCTTTGGATATAACAATCCGTTTAGTAAAATAGTAATTAAATATTAGTAAAAAGCATAGGTATGTATAGAGCTAAAATATCTCTACATTAAAAAGGTATCAGCAAAACGTAATCTGTTAGTAACTGTTAATAAAACAACCAATCATTAATTTACGATTTTTATTTAATCACTGAATAATTACATTTTTCCAAATATTACTATAGCCGAATAGCCGTGGCAGTTGGTCCGATGCAAATTATTTTCAAACCCGATATCATGATCTTGAATCAGTTTCCGCGACAGAATCAACAAACCCTTTTCTTTTTATAGTGGAACTTGCGGTTGAACGGTACCGTTTCTTCGCTTTTAGGTATCGACAATGGCACAGGCTTAGGAGTGATATCATCGGGAGGAAAGCGGAACTCCTCATCTTCAGCCGAGTGCGACAGCACGCGCGCCGCTCTGCATAGAGCGCAGTAGCACGTCACATTCGGGGCCAATTGTGACGTCATATTTTTGGACGCGTGGGGATTGTCTCCCTCATTGGTGCGCGGCGAGCGACACAGGGGTGCCGCCGGCATAGGGGCAGGAGGGCGACTGTTTTTCAGGGGATCATGTGTGAATATCGGGGGCGCACTGTGCTGCTGTTCCGAGCCCATAAATGGAAAACTAACAGACGGCGGCACGGTCGGAGCGGGAAATGGGGATGTGTTCAAATTACCGTCATTAATACCTCCAACGGGACCGACACCGCAACAACACCCAAATGCTCCACAACCGCATCGGCACGGTGGGCATCCACTACCGCATGGCCCACAACCACATAGTCCACAGCCGCATGGTCCGCATCCACATGGACCACATCCGCATGATCCACAGCCACACGGGGCACAGCCACACGGGCCACAGCCACACGGGCCACATCCACACGGGCCACAGCCACATGGCCCGCACCCACATCCACAAGGCCCACACCCACCACAGCAAGCATAGGGACCGCACCTATAAGGGCCGCAAGGGCCACAGTAGCCACAGGGCCCGCAAGGTCCGCAGCATCCACCGCAGCATGGCCCACACCCGCACCCGCGACAGCAAGAATACGCTCCACAGGGTCCACAAGGATAGCAACTGCGTCCACAACATGGGCCACAGGGGTGGCATGGTCCACAAGACTTGCAGCATTTGTATGGCCTGCAGCAGCACGGTCCACACGCCAGTGACACCGGTGGACACATTGTACTCATCGACTTGGCAGGACCATTAGCAGTGCAGGCAGGGTTATTAGAAGAGACGGGACTATTAGATGAGGCAGCGCCTTTAGAGGCGGCTGGGCCGTTACTGGCCGTGTTGAGAATCGCAGTGGGATCCACCACGCCGCAGCAACATCCGGGCGCGCACGGGCCACACGGGCCGCCAGGAGCCGGTGGATTAGGCCCACACGGGCCACCTGGGCTGACTGGTCCCCCGGGGCAGCACGTGTTGGTTACATGGTACGGCCCGCAGAACCACACGCCGTACGGGTAGTAGTAATAGCCCGTCATGGCTTGCAAGCAGCGCGGCGGCGTGTTGCAAGGAGGAGGCAGGGAGCCGCAGCCGCAGGCGCAGCCCCCGCCGCAACCGCACGGTCCGCAGGGCCCGCAAGGACCGCAGCAAGGTCCGCAACTCAAAGCCAACTTTTCCAGGACAGCGGCTCGCCGAAGCGTGTCTGGCTGGACGCTTTCGTTCATAAGATTGGCAGGCGGCGGTGGTGGACACGCACACGCCGCAGCTCTCAACGTCGTTGTTATGGCAGGCTTGCATACAGAGGGGAACACCTCGGAACGCGCCTTGCGCAACAAGTGGTGAGGTGTAGTGCGCCGCACGTCGGTAGCTCTCGTCAGGTTCGGACACGACGCGCTCTTGTACGGCACTGCACGCAGCGCCGGCTCCTCCATCAGCCAACCGAACATCTCCTTCATTCTGACGGACTGGATGCCTCGAAACAAGCCCGCCAGTGGCTCCAACGACCATTTCTTCGTGTTCATTTGCGCTGGAAAGACAATACTTTGTTGTACTTTATACGTTCCTGGAACGTGCCCAAGACCGACTAGGCTCTCATCTCATGAATCTATCATATTACGTTCAGGGTTCCGTTTTTTTAAATAACTGATTTTGGCTTTTGTTAGCACGGTGGCTTCAGCTAATATTAACTAGCGACCCGGCCCGGCTTCGCACGGGTGCAATTATGCATGTATTGTACATATAAACCTCCCTCTTAAATCACTCTATCTATTAAAAAAATCTAACATGATACATGAATATTATGTATTTATGGTGAAATAAAACTTAGATCCGGACAGCGAAGGTTGCCTCACAACAGCAGAAATAAAAGCGTGATGTCAATTATAAAATACTATTTTTATTTATAGGATTATCAAATGTTAACAATATTTCCCACTATTCCCTATTGTTTACAGGAATCATTAATCGTTCACGTAAAAGGAGTTAATCACTGGAGCTGAGCTGCTGCAGTGTCGCAGGCCGCGCGGAGCAGTACATCGGGTAGATATTTTGACGACTGGAAACAGTAGAGCCTGCAGCGTGGCCTTGCTCGGAGCTAATAAATGGAAAACTCAAGGTGGACGGCATAGGCGGAGGAGGAAAAAGGGACTCGCCCCGTGAACCATAATTGAGGCCTCCGGGAGGAGGAAGACAGCAGCAACCAAACGGCCCACACCCGCAACCACAACCCCTACAATCGCAAGGCCTGAAATAGCAAGGCCCACAACCACACGGACCGCACCTGATGGGCCCACACCCGGCTGCACCGCAACACGGGTAAGGACCACATCGACCGTATGCACCGCAAGGCCCGCAGCACCTAAAGGGCCCACAGGGTCCACGAGGGCCGAAGCATCCAAACGCACCATACGGACAGCAATTGACGCGTGGATAGCAAGGCCACCCGCAGAATGGACCGCAAGGCCCGTAAGGCTTGCAGGGGGGTTGTGGTCTGCAGCAGCCGCACGCTAACAGGAGCGGCGAGCTTGTGGTGCTCATAGGCTTAGATGGCACAGTTCTAGTGCAGAGGGTAGGGCTGGCACCTGGTCGGTTGCGTGTCACAGAAGTCTTCATCAGGTTAGAGAAGCATCCGAGGGCACATGAATCGCAAGGTCCAAGTAAACCGCAACTCACTGCCAACTTTTCTAAGATAGGTGACTGCTGGCCTGCGCCCATAATGGGTTCTTCCGTGTAAAGAGCTCCTGCAAGCCGATTTAAGTTCGAAAATACTCTTAAAGATGCATGATCCTCGGTGGAAAATATTGCGGAGCGCGCGTGGCGCAATATATTGTACTCTTCCATTCTAGAGATATCCACAGCACTCTCTAAGTAGGGGCACGACTCGCTCTTGTGCGCCAAAGTATACGGCGCGCGCTCCTTCTCTAGGCGTCCAGGAATCTCCATTATTCCGGCGGACTGGATGTCGTGAAACGAACGCGCCACTAGCTCCAATGCCAGGCTCTTCGGGCCAAGTACCGCTGCAAAGACAATACTTCACTGTAAGGATTTGCAATCCACAATTCTAGTGAGAGAGACTAGGCTATGCGTTGTTGATGTCGCAGCCTCGCGCATATTGAACGCCTTTAGCGAAGAAGCATGGTTAGCACCAGCATAAGGAATGGGAAGGACAGAAATGCGCGAGGTTTAGCTCGGAAGGCATAAATGGAGCCGAATATGTATCTCATCCGAGCCGCTCTTCTTGTTAGATATTAACCTATTGAACTTATTTAAAGGTCTGAAGCGATTCCATAAATCTTACTTATATTTTTATGTTATAAAAAATTATGTGATACTTATTATTTGAATTCAAAAGCTCCGAATGAAAAATAAAAATTGCAGTTTAATGTCGAGTGCAGTAAAGTAAAAAGCGAATATAACATCCTACTTGCACTGTAGATGTAACAGTCAAAACTCCTACTAGTTACTAACCTAACCTAATTTGCAACAATATAGCTTATCCATCAGAGTAACACATTAGCTATAATAATTTATAAAGATAACTATTTTGTAAATTGGCGATGTGTCAATACTGCGCAGTCAAAGCCGCGGGCGAATGAAAGCTAGTATGAATAAAAAAAAATTGCTTATTTTCTTTATTTTTATTTCACCGTAATGCTGGAAACTCCAGAGCAAAAAGCGACACTCCTACTATCGTGGTCTTGAATCAGTTGCCATGGTGGGATTAACAACCATTCTTCTTATCTAACGGGAATCTTCGTGCGAACGGCATTCTACCGTTGCTTGGGGCATTGGGCAATGGCATGGGCTTAAGAGTGATTTCGTCCGGAGCAAACCGGAATTCTTCATCTTCAGCCTCTTGAGACAGAGCCCACGCCGTCCTGCTCAGAGCGCAGTAACAGGTCATGCTCGGGGTGAAATGCGAAGTTATGCTCTTCGACGCGTGTAAATTGTCACCCCCGGGGGTGGACGCTGAGCGACTTAGAGGGGGCGTCAGACTAAGCGTAGGACATCGAATATGTTTCTGGGGATCATGCGTGGACGACGGGTCTATACTGTTCTTCTGTTCTGAACACATAAATGAAAAATTGAAGATCGGTGGCAAAGGCGGAGGGGGAAGTGGAGACGCATTAAAATTACATTCATTAATACTTCCCAGTGGAGCGACCCCGCAACAGCAGCCTATAGTACCGCAGCCGGTTCTGCACGGTGGGCATCCACATCCGCATGGGCCACATCCGTAGGAGCCACATCCGCATGGGCCACATCTGCATGGACCGCATGGGAATAGCCTACATCCACATCTCCAGCAGCTACAACGTCTCCACGGACCACACCACGCGCCACAGCGCCCACACGGGCCACAGCACCCAGGACCCCAGCACCGAAAGGGGCCACAGCACCGAAAGGGGCCACAGCATCTATATGGACCACAGCTCCTGCATGGGCCACTGCAGCACCCCCCACAGGGAAAGCATGGGTAGCAACGGCATCCGCAGTAGGGGCCATAGGGGCCACAGGGTCCTAAAGGCTTACACGGCCAGTACGGGCCACAACAGCCGCAACAGGGCCCGCAAGTCAACGAGAGCGGACTCATGGCACTCGTCGATTTTAAGAGGAGAGACGCAGGGCTTTCAAAGGAGATAGTTTTGAGATGCGCAGTGGGATCCATCAAGCCGCACTCGGAGCTTAGGAGCGAGGACGCTTGAGAGCCACGATGGATACAATTCTTAGCAAAATTTTGTAGGACAACAGCGCTCTTGGTCACGTCATAACGGAAGTCTTCCATCTTATGGTTAGCATCCCCAGGTGGACTCAAATTGCTTCCATTCAGAGATGTGACTGCATTATGTTTGGGGAAGAAGACTTCAGAGCGAGCATTGCTTAGGAAGATGTGAGGCACAGTTGCTCGGTGGTCCGCGACTTTCCACATGTCGGGACACGACGCACTCTTGAACACCAATACACGCGGCTCTGGCTTCTCCACGAACCGTTCCATTATTTCTCTCAATCCGATAGACTGCGTGCTTCGAAAGATACCAGCCACTGGCTCCAAGGACCATTTCTTGGCGGTGTGCGTCGCTGCAAAGACAATACTTCATTGTATGCACTATTTGTAATGCAATCTGCACCGTACTGCGAGCATCACACACCGGAAATAAGATTAGAAATCCTTTCTGGACAAGATAATTATGGTATGGAGCAGGAATAAAAGTGTCGTCGCTTAGGAAGAAAGGCTTACCTAGTGCATATGAAAAGGAGCCAACAGCTTTGGACTTGGTTTCGAGGCAGTTGCAAAGACTAACTAGCTTTTATAACTTGCCAATTCACTGGAGTCAAAACCGATAGTCAATGTGCCTTTGATTGTCGATTTTGACACTTTTGGTATCCTATTAGTACGAGTAGTTCCAAACGTTTGAAGACAAGCAGTTCGCAAGAACTTTTCTATTATGCAGATGAATTCCATAACATGCATCGCGTCGGATGGGCGCTTCAGTAGAAAAGAGCTATTGCCTACGCCTGCGCTCAAGTGAGAGCCTCAATTATTATTTAGCTAAAGTCCCATGCATTTAGAACCTACAAGATGCAAGTACAGATACATCAATGATATTTTTTTCGAGCTAATTAACTACCCATTATCAATCTGACCGTATTCACGCAGGCTGAAACGTTACCAAGTTCTCAAGTATTGTATTAACACTAAAAGTTCCTTTTTTAACTTCTAATCTTGCTTTCCCTATAGTAGTTTTCCTAGACCTAGTAGCTATGCATATGTTTTATTGTTGTTTTCGAGTTGTGTACTTTGTTAATTTATATTTACAACTAAATCATGTCTACTAGTGTGCCTACAGTGGAAAAGATAAAGTATCCCTAATATTAGAGTTACATTTCACATAAGCTACTGGGAATCGAACCCGAGCCGCCAACCAACCAAGTGGCCTTGCTACTTTAGCCCAACGATTTGGCCATTCACGTCATCGCTATACCCATGGGCGTCTGTACTAAAAACAGCTAAAACCAGTGTCCCAATTCAATATTGTTTATTTGCGAGTTAACATTTTAAATGAGTACAGTATAAATATTTGCGTAACATATAGAAAGGAGTGCTAAGCTATGCCCTGGTGGCTTTGTAGCTCCTGCTCTTGTTGCAGCTCTCCTGGGTGCGTTTGTGCTTATGGCTATGCGCGTCCTCCTTGGCTCTCCTCTCTCGCTTTCGCCCGGCGTGTTTCACGTGCATAGACTTCCAGAAGGGGTTGCCAATCAGAGCCAGGTCGCTTGCCAAATCCGAGACCCGATTGAGCTCGCGGCTGCGAGGGTCGGCCTCGTAGCGGTCCAGGCACGCCGTGGAGTAGTAGCACGACAGAATCGAGTTGGTGGTGCTGGGCTGCATTCGCTTGAAGACGGAGGGCCTCATCCTCGTGAACGGGAACCCTCGCACCACGATCGGGCTTATGTCCTTCTTTGGCGTGTCCACCGGCTTAGGGCTGATGTCATAGGAGGCGGGCGGGGGCGGCTCGTCGGCGCAGGGGTGAGAGGCCACGCACATGGCGCACGAGCAGTTGGCCTCGTGCCCGGACGGGGAGCTGACGAAGCACGCGGGAGGCGTCGACTTCCACGAGGAAATTATGGGAGGAACCGGGGGCCAAATTGCATCGCCTTGCTGCGGGGCTTCCAGTGGCGGCAGCTCGGGGGCAGATCCCTTTGAACTCGGCTCGGACGGGACGCAGCAGCAGCAGCCGAAGGGTCCACACGGGCCGAACAGGCCTCCCGGGCCACAGGATCCACATGGCCCGCACGCGCCGCAGGGCCCGCAAAAGCCGCAAGGGCCACAAGGACCGCAGCAGCCGCAGCACGAACCGAACGGCACGCAGCCCGCCCACGGAGCGCGGCCGCAGCATGGGGCGCAACACGTACCGCAACCACACCCTCCGCAGCAGCCTCCACAGCACCCACCGCAGCACCCACCGCAGCAACCACCGCAGCTAAACGGACCACACGGGCCAAACAGCCCACCCGGACACCCGCATCCACAGGGCCCACACCCGCAGCAGGGTCCACATCCACATCCGCAGCCACACGGGCCGCAGCATGCACCGCATCCACAAGGCCCGCAACAGGGGCCACATCCGCAAGGCCCGCAACAGGGGCCACATCCGCAAGGCCCGCAACAGGGGCCACATGGCCTGCAGCATGGCGCGCACGGCTTACAGGGACCACAGCACCCCAGATTCATATGAAGCGGCGCGCAGGCGGTACTGTAGGACTTCGCCATCAGGGAGTTTTGAAACAACCCAGTCATCTTCCTAGCGGCGGTGCCTCCGCCCGGTCGGCCGCCGATGGCCGAGGGGTCGAGCAGCCCGCACACGCACCCGGGCGCGCACGGGCCGCATGGGCCACCCGGAGTCGGCGGGTTGGGGCCGCACGGGCCGCCCGGGGTCACGGGTCCGCCGGGGCAGCAGGTATTGGTCACGTGGTACGGGCCGCAGAACCACACTCCGTATGGGTAGTAGTAGTAGCCGGTCATGGCTTGGAGGCAGCGAGCCGGTGTGTTGCAGGGCGGGGGCAGGCAGCCGCAGCCGCACGCGCAGCCACACGGGCCGCAGCCCGGGCCGCACCCGCCGCACGGTCCACAGCACGGGCCGCATACGTTGCTGACTGCCAAATTCTGAACAATATCCGCAGGGCAGGCTTCCTTGGCGCGGTTGGCCGGCGGAGCAGCGCGGCTCGGGGCGGAGGGACTCTGCGCGCCGCTCTGCCCCGGCGCCATCGGGTAAAAGTACGATCTGAAGAACGGGGCTATCTGAAGGTTGGGGTTGGGCGGGCTGCCGGGGTACTGTCCGTAGGTATACGCGTTCTGGCCGGCCGGGCACTGCTGGGGGCACGATGGCTGCGAGTGGGCCGCGCAGCCGTGCGGCTGCTGGAACACGGCGGACTGGCTCCTCGCCACGTACTGGCTCGGGATGGAGGGCCGCTGCGCGCCGGCCCCAGTCAGGTTCGGGCAGGACATGCTCTTGTACAGCGCCGCCGCGCACGCCGCCCTCTCCCCCTTCGACCGCGACGGGACATCCTTTACCTTGACAGTGTTAATTCCGCGAAAGATATTCACTACCGGTTCCAACTGCCCTTTCTTCGTGATGGCATTCGCTGAAAGGATGATTTTCACTGTAATCACAATCCTACAAGAGGTGGCGGTTGGCGGGCGACATTCAAATACGTTGACTTGTCAAGGAGGGCCACGCAACAAATGACAAAGGAGCGGGAGTCATCGAGAAGTCAACGTTGGGACGTAATAAAACTCCGCTTTGTTAGACTTATCGGTTTATTGCGTTGAACAGTGGCGGAACAGAAGGCTGCTATTGCGGCAAGTGTCAAGTTGATTTGTATAGTGTGTGCATTAGGCGTCGTAAGGCTTGAACTCGTCGGCGTTGAAAAAGGTTTGGTCCTGGAACCAACCAGCGTCATTCCAAATGTCGTCCAAATACGAAACGGGGGGCTCAAAGTTATACCACGGGCTGCTTTCAAATGTTTCGTAACAGGGGCACAGCTGGAGAGCGACTCGGCTGCCGCTCCCGCCCGCTAGCGGGGGTCGAGAGAAGAGATTAAGGGGGGTGGTCATGACACCGCGATCGCCGAGGGCATAGGCAGAGAACGACCGCCGCTGGGCTACGTTGAGGGCCGGCCTCGCGGGCACGTGTCGCTCGAACGAGGTTCGCGAGTAAACTTTTCTGCTTTCGGGAAGGCTGTGCACGCCGCGGCTTGCGATTTCACTGGCGCACGAGTACATGGACTGCGGCATGCGTCTCACGGGCGGCATGGTGTACGGACATATGCTGGGCAGAGGTGGCTCCACCGATGTCCCGGCCGGGTGGTCCATTTCATGAGATAGGGAAATGCTAGTGCCGAACGGGAAAAATCTTGAGAAACCGGTGCGGGACGGTTGAGCCAACGTAGGTTGAGGCAAGGGTGGCTTGGAAGACGTGGCCTCACTCGGGGAACTTTTCATCTCTACGGGTGGCGTCTCTATGGGTTTCGTAAGGGGAGGGCATGGTGCCTCGGCGGCGCCTGTACCCTTGGAACGGGAGAGTTCCACTGGACACGTAATGGTCGGCAGCGACGGTTTATTTGGCACCCCGGGCTGTGGCTCGTCAGTGGTCTTCGATTTCCGACTTTTCTGACTAGGCGTGATACTCTGGGACTCCACGGGGGCACCGTACGAAGGGCAGGGCGCGGAAGGGCATGGCTGGTGGTCCCCCAACATCGGGGGGAAAACGTTCGCAGGAGGAATCACACTCGCAGCAGCGGGGCCCGCGACGGAGGGGGCGCTGGCGGTGGCGGGAATTATGCTCGCGGCAGCGGGACACACGGTGGCGGCGCACGCACACGCGCATCCCTTGCAGGAGGGGCCGCAGGGCCCGCAGGGACCACACGCGCCACAAGGACCGCAGGCACCGCAAGCGCCGCACGGGGAGCACGCCTTGACGTGGTAGGGCCCGCAGAACCAGACGCCGTAGGGGTAGTAGTAGTAGCCGGTCATGTACTGGATGCAGCGCGGCGGTGTGTTGCAGGGCGGCGGCAAGCATCCGCAGCCGCAGCCGCAGCCGAAGGGGCCGCAGGGGAAGGGACACGAGCAGCCGCAGTCGCACGCTTTGCCGTAGGCCCGGCTACTCGGCCGAGCGACGGCCGCGCGCAGCAGACACGCGCTGGCGAGCGGGGCCAGCGCGGGAGGGGCAGTACCGGCTCTTGCGGCGGCGGAGCGGCGGAGGGGGGTCGGGCTGAAGTGGCGCGGCAGCATGAGGGCGCGGGCGCGGCTGGCCGGGACCAGCTCGGGGCACGACGCGCTTAAGCGGCAAGGCGCGCCCCTGCGCCGGGACGGAGTCGCCGGCGCCGCCGCCAGTTGGGGCGAAGCATCGATCGTCTGGTATGGCACTTGTCGCATCTTGTGCTCGTCCTTCGAGCTCCGGCTGGCGACGGCCGCGGCTGGAAAGGTATTTCAAGCTATTCACCTTCATTAACGTTCTGCAAATTCATTGTGTGGAGTGTGCTTGGGAGGGGTGTGACTGTGGGGACCACTGACATTACGCAATAAACCGATCGCAAGCTTGTCGCGGCGGACGATTAGTCTTTGTGCATGGCTCCAGTTAATGAGGCGCATAATGAGCCGGACGCCCGAAAATTGTCTCATCGACTGAACCAACAGCATCAATCATAGTTCCTACCTACAAATGGAAATTGCAGACTACCTTCCTATCAACTGACTAAAAGTGGTTTTAAATCAAAATGCAGTTTATGCCCCTGTATGATTTATTGAATAAAAGTTATCAAAAGTTGATTAAATGACAAGCATCACTTAGGAGGATATTAGATTTCTACGTCATCGTCATGTTATAGGCTGCAGGCTGGCCGACGCAGATACGCCTACCCGTGCTGGAATCTGCTTGGACTCTGTTCTTGGAGGGGTCTCTTGCGGAGCGCTGGAGCACATCGGGCAGCTAGTGCTCATGCACTTCTTAGCGGGCTTATCCGGGCACGGGCACGGACAGGGGCACGGGCAAGGGCAGCAAGGGCCACACGGGCCGCACGGGCCGCAGGGGCCACATGGTCCACAAGGCCCGCAAGGGCCACACGGACCGCAAGGGCCCGGGCAGCGGCAGGGGCCGCATGGCCCACACGGTCCGCAAGGACCACACGGCCCGCAAGGGCCGCATGGTCCGCAAGGACCGCACGGACATGGGCAACGGCAGGGACCGCATGGGCCGCAAGGGCCACACGGTCCACATGGTCCGCAGGGGCCGCAGGGCCCGCAGCCGCAAGGACCGCAACCGCAGGATCCACAGGGTCCACATCCGCAGGGGCCACAGGGTCCACATCCGCAGGGGCCACAAGGCCCACATCCGCAGGGGCCACAGGGCCCACATCCGCAGGGTCCGCAACCGCAAGGCCCGCACCCGCAAGGCCCGCAGGGGCAAGGGCAGCCGCAGACCGGGCAAGAATCCTTTTTCCCGTCCCCCTTACTGTCCGAGTAGGCGCGGTGCGTGGTGACATCTCCGCTGCACAGCGGCTCAGTGAGTCCAGGCCAGCGAGGCCCGAAGCCAGCCGCGTCGTACTTAGTCCCTGCAAAGGACGTCCATGCATATAATACTTGGCGAGGAAGCCGCTGGCTGGTGGCTCGTGCTATTCGGAGTACAGACGCGCGCACTCGCCGAGTATTATACGCTTGGAGGACCTTCGGGGCGGCCGCCTCTCCGTAATAACACGCCCACACCAGCGGCGCCCGAACGACATCTTCGCAACTGACGTTTGGTATTGACGTTGCCGATTGTCATTTTGTTTTTCAGCATTTTCTGCTCACCAACTCCGCCGGGACTTCGGCAACAGCCGCACAAGCCGAAATAACACTACACATTCGCTCGCGTATTGTAAGCGACAAACGATTTTAGCAAAAAAAAAAAAAAACATCGATTTCCTGATGAAACTTACAGAATCGGAAAGAAACGAAACTATGAATTTAACAAAGTAGGATTTGAAATTGAACTAAGCGATAGAATGTACAAGAAATCGCGTCTAAATTTACATGTTCTCGAAATTATATAGTAAAATGGTGAAAATACTTACACAGGGGTGCGGGATTCTTTTTGCTCGCCGCAGTCGCTAGCGATCGCCCTTTGATACATTTTAAAAGCGACACGTTCTTGGGTAACACCGCCTTCCTCAAAACTAGCGCCATGTTCTCCACGATGCTTTCAGGATATTGTAGTTTGATTTAAACTGAATCTATTTTGGCTGTTTTTATATTTTTGGAATATTACACTTGTAAATTTAGGCCATGGTAGTAGGAGTTGTCGAGCTCGCCTTGACGGAACAAAAGCTGGGAGCGGTGTGTTTCTAAATTGGAATTCTTTTGAAATCTTCTTTTTTTCGTACTTATTTTTTGGTTGCTAGTTCTTTTTGACGCCCCACCTCTTTGCTGGGACGAAACAACCAAGAAGTTCTAAGATAACTTAAAATCGTAGAGTCTCGTGAGCATTCTATATTTGCTTTAGAAAAATCATGTAGAAATTTCAACTAACCTTTGGTCTTTTTTCAAACAGACCTAGATAAGTTGAAGTTTCGTAATTGAAAACACTGGAAACTCTTATCATTTAATTTGGTTTGAAATTTAAATTATTACCAAAGAACTGTGTATGCTGATGTGTTTATTAAGATAATTATATAATAACTAAGAAGATATACGTTAAGAAAGTAAAACTATAAAAAAAATATTAAATAGTAAACTTGTTATAACACATTGGCATTTGCCTACTCCATCAGACAATATTCTGAGAGCTCATTACAATATTATATTAGCGCCATCTATCTCAGCGGGTGTGTAACCTTTTAAATAAGCCAGGTGCTCTTCGGATCCAGCGCGTAGAGTCCATTCCACCAAAGAAGTCCCGCGGACAATTGTGGAACTAAATTTGACAGATGGGAAGATCGGCCATGTTGCAGTGGTCCCAACCGTACGATAATTTGACGACACGGTTGGCGCAGTGGTTCGATCCCCGCAGGGAAGAAATATTTGTACGACCTACAAGTATTTGTTCCGGGTCTGGGTGTTTTCTATCTATAATATGTATGTGTCAACGGAAAACAACAAGAACCGGAAATTTATAAATTTCCTAGGAAATTTATAAACGTCCGTAGGTTTCCAAACGAGAGATAAATTGTATTATTTTACGCCCACATTTTCGGAAATTTATAAACTTACAACGTCTCGTCGTAAATTTATAAACTGACGGATATCCATTCGTAAGATTCTAAACGGTTCGACCAATCACAGTAGAGCTTTTAATTTTACGCTTCTATAAGATACGGCAAATAACACACTGTTCTCTAATTGGTGGATGTTGATAGTGGCATGCTTGTGTCCATAGACATAGGTACAATTAGACTTGCCAAACTATAAATTTATAAGTACCTAACAGTATTTTTACGTTAAAACTAGGTAAGTACCTATAATACAGGGTTACTGTTTTACATAATATGCTAATGGCCCATACTTCACTCTACCAAAATAAAACAAAAGAAATCGTGTGATGCGAAGTTAAAAAGGTTTATTAAAAAAAAACCCGGCCTTCTGCTAAAAAAGAACAAACATTATAATTAAAGTTTAATTTAAAAAAAAATCCGTTGGCCTCAGGCGAATTGCCAAACAGACGGAAATTGCAAAACATTTAACAAATTAAACACAATAAAATAAGTATTTAACTTAAAAAAACCCTGATATCGGGCTGCATAACTTTTTTTATACCTGTTTCATTGATACCGTTACAATGAGTCCATACATGATACAGTTACTGTAATTTGGTAAGGAGTTGGGTATCCTATAGATTCCTGATGATGCAGCTGCATCAGGTCTAGGTTACCACAAGTAGACAATATCGAACAATGGCGGCGGAGAGGAAAGAAAAGGAACACGTGACTTATTCAACCAATCAGAGCGCCCATGGCGTTTGGTTATTGCTACTTATTATTTTACGCGTGAGTTCAGTAAGTTTATAAATTTCCGAAAATGTGGGCGTAAAATAATACAATTTATCTCTCGTTTGGAATCCTACGGCCGTTTATAAATTTCCTAGGAAATTTATAAATTTCCGGTTCTTGTTGTTTTCCGTTGACATATGTATTTACAAAAAAAAAAAATTATTTATGTAGTTTATCATCCATCTCGTTACCATAACACAAGCATTAAGTTGCTTACCTTGGGACGAGATGGTGTTGTGTGAAATGTCCAAGGATATTTATATTTATTTAATTTGGACCTACGTACGATGTACGATAACATATTATTATCGTACGCAGATTGTACGATGTTTTTCGCAGATTGTACGATAATTTCCATCATGATGAAGAATTTTCAATATTCGACTACGCTGATAGTCTAGCATGATATTATATTGCCCACGTCTAAAAAAAAAACTCGTCTAAAAGGGTGGACGTCTAAAAAAAAGGTCGTCTAAAAAAACGTGGTAGTCTAGAGTGGACGTCTAAAAAAAAAAAGCTCGTGGAGGTCTAAAAGAGTGTACGTCTAAAAAAAAGTACCATAATTTTCGGCCGATGTACGATAATTTAACGCATTTTACGCCCCCTTGTACGATAATCAGTCCGCGTCAGGTTGGGAACACTGTCATGTTGTCGTTTGTTGATTGTTACCGGGGGGCGTTTGTTGTGGTAGATATTTTGTGAGTTTAATATCGGATTAGTGCGTTATAAGGGGCTGGCCACAGCTATAGGCGGTGCGTTGCGCGGTGCGTTGGGCGTATGGAACGGCTAAACTATTAAAATATCAAAAGTGGCACGATATTGCCTTGAAACAAATGCGTTCTTAGTTGAAGATATCATTTAGTCAATAATAGGAGCGCACCCAGTTAACCAGAAAAGGCGAGAACTTGGCGAATTTCACACTCTTTATTATTATGAATATAAGAATTATCCCGATATCTTTTTTTTAACCCGTGCAAGCTTTTGATTATGTACTCGGTCAGATACACGAAGACTTGAAAACTAAAGTTAACTAGGTACTACCAGGAAATGTTGTTTTATTTCGTTCCCCTTAGTTTTACAACATGGTTTTAATTATGATGTGGATTTCGACATCCATATTGCTGGTCTAGTACTAGTATTTCACTAAAGAACTATTCCATATCCATTTTTAATTAGCTCAACGCGCGTTAAACACAAAATAATTTGTTTCGGTCGCGCGATGCCTCAATACGTCCACCGAAGCCGCCGCGCGCAAGGCTCTGAGCTGTGGCCACCTCGATATTGGCTAGTACATTTGTTTCACTCGCACATCGCGCAGCTCGACGCAGCCGCGTACACCGTGCAAGACGCTCCGCAATTCGCACCGCTGTTGGCTGTGGCCACGCGGTAAGGTTTGTTTACGATGTCAAAAGTTGTAAAAAGTGCAGGTCGAGAAATGATATTGAAGTGAAGGAGTTCTGTGAGCGGAGCACAAGAATAACGATGTTTTAATACCAATAAACAAAGTTCGCAAGAGAGTCGCCGCCATGACAGGTAAATTTTGGGGATGTCATATACAGTTTTTTTCCCCGATTGATTTCTTACAGATTGGAATAAAGTTTTTTTAATGCATGATTTTGATTAAGGAAAATTTTAAAACATATTAGTACAACAAAAAAATATTAAAGTTATATTCAACAATAATGTAATTAAATACGAAAATAATAATTCAAACTTGTTCTTTTTATTGCAGGTGTGTCTGCACTGTAACGAAAACTGTAACGAGAGTTACAAAAGAAGGTGCAACAGTGGCGAGTACCTACTTCTAAAGTTATCGTCACCCCAGGGAAGACTCCCCTACTTGGATGGATTTGATTTGTGCGCTATACGGCAAAAAAAAGGTTTTATGTTGTGAGGAAAGCTTTGAGAGAAGACATACATTTTCAAGGAAGCATCACTACGATAATTTCCATCATGATGTAGAATTTTCAATATTCGACTACGCTCTAAAAAAAAAACTCGTCTAAAAGGGTGGACGTCTAAAAAAAAGGTCGTCTAAAAAAACGTGGTAGTCTAGAGTGGACGTCTTTATTACCCTCCCTGTGACAGGAGGAGGCCCGACTCAGTAGTGGGTTAATTAAGGGCTGAGTAGTAGATATGAATATGATACACAGAACGAACTACGGCAAGACAATGCTTACTATTGAAGGAGCGCGGATCTATAACAAAATACCCTCGTAAAAATGTAAACTCTATTTCAAGCATTTAAGAAGCAATTAGCTCAAATATATTATTGATGATAAACTGCGTGATGCGTGAAATGGGTCACAACAAACGTGTAATAATATGTATTAATGCGACGACGAACACAACTAACCTATGTAACTAAATATATAAAATTCATATTTTTACTTCTTCTATTCTGCGTATTCTTCTGCTGGTTCAGACCATGAAATTAAACAATAAAGAAAAGAAAATAAAAATGCAATTTTTTTTTTCAAAATTAAATTTTATTTCAATAATCAAAATAAAACAGTTTTTTTAATCGAATATTGTCTTTTATAGTGAGGAAAAAGTGACAAAGAATTTCACACATACTTAATACACCCACACCATCTCATCACAGTTACAAGTATTTTAAAACGTTATTTTTTGGACTAGACTAGTCTAGTCCAAAAAATGCCGCGCAGTGCCGCGACAGCACTGCTGGTCCCTCTAGAGGAACCAGCAGTGCTGTCGCGGCACTGCTGGTCCCCATACAATATTTTTAAAAGCTTATAAGGAGATTACATTCGGAGCCAGGCAGCAATGTACCGGTTGTATGGGAACCAGTTGTGCCGCAACAGTACTGCTGCGGCAGCACTCCCGCGTGCAGCGTAGTTCGGAATCATACCTTTAGGTCGATCAGATAAATTGACATATTGTGTCAAATCGATCAAGCTATCGTGAACAGGGTATAGTAGTTTTATTCAAAAGACTAGCGACCCGCCCCGGCTTCGCACGGGTGCAATGATGAGCATCTAAATTTCTCAGTGTTCCTCTACAATATTATGCATGTATTAAACATATAAACCTTCCGCTTGAATCACTCTATCTATTAAAATTCCGCTTCAAAATCCATTGCGTATTTTTAAAGATTTAAGCATACATATGGACGGGCAGGCGACAGCGACTTTGTTTTCTAATATGTAGTGATGATAGTGATAGTGATGATGATGATAATTAGTCTAGACAATAAAGCAGAGCTCCACGAGTGGGAGTAAGTGGATTGTAATTTGGCATTTGATATTCGTGTTTGCTATTTGGTACTCGTGTTTGCTGTCACTTCTCTTGAAATGAAATCACAAAACATTTGATAAATCTTTATGAAACAAGTCTATACTAATCATTCACATCGACGTGTCCCGAAGTGTCGGGCGGTCGCGCTGCTATCTCGGGGGGATAATTGCCCCCCATTCCCCCCATATCCTGGTCGTGGTCCGACATCCCGGTGGCTCCCATGAGCCCCTGGCAGCAGGAGCACAGAAAGCAGACAAGACACGCCATGCAGGCTGCACCGAGGCCCTGCTGCGCCATCGAAGGGTGAGCTTGGCCTGGCCCTAAAACAAGCAAATATAACGCAAACGGAGTGTCACAATCATTACATCCATATCCATCCATATTACTGCCGATATAAGTAGATTTTCGTCATCTAATCAGCCCTTAAGTAACCCATTCCTGAGTCAGGCCTCCTCCAAATTCATGGAGGGAAATAAGCTAACTATACCGCGTTGCACATGGTTGTATCAATCTGTATTCCTTACGCACGCATGACTTGGAGAGCTGGTGAACGCGTGACCAGAGCGTTACGAAAAGTGTCATCGGGCGAAGCGTACAGTCCGCGCCAATCTTTATGGCAGGTCTGAATGTAGCCGTGGGTACGAACTTGCGTATCGTACATTTCATAACCAATACGAACGTAGCTCACTAACACGCGGGTGGCGAGGGCTCGCGCGGGTGTGCCCTGCCTCCCCACCCCGCGTGCGTCCCGCTGATACCTGTTTTTGTGTAGTGCGCAGCGTAATGCGGCTACATTCAGAGCGGCCATAAAGATTGGCGCCGACTGTACGCAAGTTGAAAGGTAGATTTAACTTAGTGACGATAGAAAGAGACAGTTACGTTTCATAAATTACTGTAGGAGCCAGAGAGAGAGGTGCGAGCACACATTTTCTTTCTCTCTGTATCCGTTCCGTGCTCTCACTTTGGATGGCTGTAGGTGTTTTCTACACTTTAAAAGTATTTCATTAAAAGAGTAACTACTTTCTCGCTCCAACGCCTAAACCTTTCATCCGACACTGGTATAGTGATAGAGGATCTTAAAGCTTCTCATTTGGCTGTGGTACTAGCGAGCGGGTGAATCGTACTACACACTATTATATTTCTGTGACTAATCAACTAATGCTTTATACTATCGCAGTAAAAATTAAACGTCTACTGCTTAAAAGGAACTAACCGACGCAGACTAAGTGACAACTAGTTGTTGCTTAAGGTGGATGCTCCAGGGTAGCCCGCGAAATTCAAATTTTCATACGTTTTTTGCAATTTGCAGGGCAGTGCTAGGTTGTATGATGATGAACATTTGATTCGCGGCTGTAAGACGTATGTAGTTACAGAGTTATAATCACCAAACTCATCAATACAACCCTCCAAGCTCATAAAGGTTCAAGAATGACTTTGACGTTGAAAAAGTTTTCCTTGCACCTTTATGAGCTTGGAGGGTTGTATTGATGATTTTGATGATTATAATTCTATAACTACATACGTCTTACAGCCGCGAATAACATTTTAATCAACATACAACCTAGCGCTGACCTGCAAATTGCAAAAAGACGTAAGAAAATTTGAATTTCGCGGGCTACCCTGGAACATTCACCTTAAATATAACTTAGAGAGGTGAAACACAGGTTGTAATGTACCTAGGTAGCCCTGTGGAGGATACCCCTGGGGGCCATATCCCTGTTGTGGGTATCCCTGTTGAGGGTACCCCTGTTGTGGGTATCCCTGTTGTGGGTATCCGTGTTGCGGGTATCCCTGTTGTGAGTAATCTTGTGGGTAAGACTGAAACAATACAAGAAATATGTACCTAAATAACAAAATGAAAAATGTTGTGTGGAAGAACTTGAAGTTCTCTCGCAAAGGGATGAGATGGTATGTGCAGATATACCCCAATAACTGTAGTCGGGATTTCTGCTCTGTAAAAATCGCTATCGCGGTGTAGGACTTTTTGGTGATTCTCGCATCGTCTCCATGAGGATCTTCGACGTAAACAGATGTTGCAGCCATCGTTCACTTTATCGATAGTCCTTGAAGCTAAAAAGCGTATCAGTAGGTAATATGAAGTAGGTATTACCGGAGGATTTGAAATAGTGTTCGGTGGTGTAACGCTCTGTGGTGGGGGATAGCCTCCCTGAGGAGGGGGATAGCCACCCTGTGGTGGAGGATAACCGCCCTGTGTACCATAGGGATCCTGGTGCCCAAACGGGCCTCCACGGTTTGGTCCAAAGCGTGGGTTACTGGTGTTCTGAAAAGAAACATAATTAGTTCTGAGCCCATAAATGACCCACTGCTGAGTCGAGCCTCCTCCCATTACATGGAGGGTAATAAGCCTAGTGTGCCACGCTGGCCGGACGGGGTTTCGTATCAAGTTTTCCTTCTCTTGCAGCGAGGTTATCGGCCTTGTCATTTCCTTTTGCCGGTTCTTAGGCGGTTCACACACTGGCGACGCCCCCAGGCGCGGAGGCGCGGGGCAGCAGATACCGCGCGCGGCGACGGAGGAGCAGATCTGCCTCTTGGAGCAGATTTACCCGCGCCTCCGCGCCTGACGGCTTTGTACGCGGCCCGCATCAAACTAAAGGTTACTTTCCATTTTGTCGTGGTATTAGTTACTTTACAATGGGCAATAATGAAATCATTCAAGACGCTGCAATTGTTTTTATTAGCAATATGGTTTTTGTATAGGCATCTATGTAGACCTAATAGAAGATATTGGGGATACATCCTTTTTTCCGAAATAGATCGAGAAATGGTTCATTTGTACTGAATTACATGGACATAAGAAAAGTTCTTGAGTGAAGACCGCGAATCGGCAAGCGTAGTGTAGGACGACCCTCTGCTAGATGGAGCGACGATCTGCGAAAGGCTGCGGGCAGCGGCTGGATGCGTCAGGCCGAGGACAGGGCGCTATGGCGCTCTCTAGGGGAGGCCTATATCCAGCAGTGGACTAATGTGGGCTGATGATGATGATGAAGAAAACATGAAGACAGTTTTATAACTTTATACGAATGTCATGCATCTTTTGACTATTTATTGAGCAATATTCAACGGTGTATTACTGGAGTAGACACACATTTTCGTCTCAGCTTTACACCAGATCCATTGTGAACAAGTCCTTAGCACGAAAACAGGTGCGATGCTGCGGAGCGCAGTGTGTTTCCTGCTGCGGTCTTGCCGCGCCTCCGCGCCTGTCGGCAGAATCTGCTAGCGGAACGTGCCCCGCGCCATGGCGCGTTTTCGGTGTGTTAGACATGGCATGTTTTCTATACTAAACAATGTACTTGCATACAATATTAAAATCTGCCACTCCGCGCCAGGCGACGGAGCACGGAGCAGTGTGTGAAGCGACTTAGCCTCTGTACGCACTAGCGGCTGGCCGCCCAGGCGGCTAGCCGCGCGGCCTACTAAACCGCCACAAAATTTCAACCGCCAGTGCGTACAGGGGCTTATTGTTGCAGCATAGTCCTCCTATGACTTTCGAATTTAAACTGAAAGAACAATAATGTTGTGACGCATCTTTTCTTTCTGTCTATCTAAATGCCCCACGATATATAAGCACACTTACCATATTCCCCATTCTGTCTTTTGGAGTAGGATATCACAGCTTATGAAAGTTATATTTATACTTTACTATGCTTTACTATGTAACATAATTATTTATTACTTGAATTACTATAACTACTATTCTAAATAACACTATTCATATGTAGTTATTTTATTTCCATTAGATTTTTGTTATTGAAAGCAGACTCCAATTAGCGATTTTTCAAACCAGTTTTTATTATTAACTGTTAAAATAATTGAACTTTAATTAATTAATGTATTATAAATGTACTTGTTTACCTATTTATTCACTTTGATTGACAAAGAGGAGAAGTATGTCATTATTCTTCAACGGGTACTGGGTGCAACTAAAAAGGTATCTAAATAAGGGACGGTAATTCATCTTCTTCTTTGTTTATGTGTCTCTCAGAATATTGTTCTGAATTTCCAAAGGAGATTTGAAGATAAATTCAGCTAATATTTTTAATATTGTCAGTTTTAGGCAAGCCATTTCCCCCGCTGTGGGACGGGGCAGAATACAACACTTCCCCACCGCACGCTGGGAAAAAAATCGTGTTGTAAAAGTCAACAAAACATATGACGCTTGGTGGTAGGATCTAATGGTCCGCCCGGCTAGCTACCACCCTCGCATCTAAGTCCGGCGCCAAGCAGTTTTACTGTGAGCCGGTGCCCGACAGGGCATTTCCTTGAATTGCCTACTCCATCTTAGAGCCTGGCGTTGCTTCCCTCAAGCATAGGGTCAAAGGCATTCAATAGGTGATATAAAAAGGCCGAAAGATGATGATTATTCCGTACCTGACGATTTATGAGAGTTTTGTGATTTGATATACGAGATAAAATTTCCTTTTGAGTTCGAGTATTGACATTGCTCGATAGATGGCGTTGAGTAGCAGTAGAAACTACTACATGAAGCGTTTAGGTGTCACACGTGCATTTGAGTAACAGTAAATCGGAAAACACCTTCCATTACGTCAGCACACCCAAATTCAGCCATTCTTAATCAAACCGAGGCCAGCACAGTGGAAAAATTCCATACACTATGATGTAGGCTAGCCGCTTTAGCAAATTTGAACCCTATTCCTGTAAGTTAAAGTTCGTTGTCTTATGCGATTCAGTCATAAAGTAAGTTAAGCTTGTTACAGTCCTCACCAATCTATAGGGTTCTTTCTGAATGTAGCCGTCGTCAGTACGAACTTGCGCATCGTACATTTCATAACTAATAAGAACGTAGCTCACTCACACTAACGCGCGGGAGGCGAGGACGCTTGCGGGTGGAAGTGTAATGCGGAAAGGTTCGGAGCGGCCATCAAGTTTGGCGAGCGACTGTACTTAGACACCTAGAGCAAGGCTTTGAAACGGGTGAAGCGACCTCAATTAATTAACGTCATCAATGAAAGCTGGATGCTGTGGACTGGTTGAAGCGCCGAGGACGGCGGACTCGAGGAGGCAAATCTTCCAAGCCTCGAACACCATAGACGAGTGGCCTGACTCTCGGTTTTTTATCGGCTACATTTCCTGATACTCCTTCCCCTTTAAACCGAACGGCGAGCAGTTCCAACCTTATGTTGTATACATTCCCCCATCACGCACGAGGCGGCGGGCGTCTTCCACATTATGCGGACAGCTAAGGACCTCTCTGCCGATGTCAGTTCTTCCTACTACTCAGTCCATACATGACCCACTGTTGAGTCGGAACTCCTCCAATTACATGGAGGGGAATTACCTTCCGTGCTACGCTGGCCAGACGGGTTGGTACAGGGTTTCGTATCGAGTTTTCCTTCTCTTGTGGCTAGCATTTCGGCCATCTTTTTGTCGGCTCTTACGACACCCTCAACACGAAATAGGGTGGCGGCTCTATGTATCCGTCACCACACGGATAAGTTATTCTGGACGCTATAATCTGGACCTCTTAAGGCCAAAGTCAACAGACGCCTTCTAGACATACGTGGACCATCTTAAGCCTCATCTTCGCCTTCCTTCCTTTCGCGCGAATTATGTTCTGGATATAACAAAAAACTTTATACCTGTCTGGCTGGGGAAGAAAGAATGTCACCAGAGCTCTATAAGGGGAACATGCTCATGCTGCTGCGTGTGGGGACGTGGCAGAATATTGCACTTCCCCACCGCACGCTGTAAAACAACGCGTGTTGCAAAAGTCAACAAAACCCAGCACTTGGCGGTAGGATCTAATGGTCCGCCCGGCTAGCTACCACCCTCACATCCAAATCCGGCGCCAAGCAGTTCTACTGTTTTCCGTCGCATAAATGTGAGAGCTGGGGCCCGACAGGGCATTTCCTTGAATTGCCTGCTCCATCTAAGACCCTGGCGTTGCTTTCGTCCACCATGCAGAAAACCGCAGCCCACAATCATAACTCTTAGGGGGTGTCACCAGACCTCTATGAGCATGCATTGCGGTAGGTAAAGGAATCCTCTTGCCGTCTGCTGGCACTACATCCTCATGGGCAAAGTGGCGCGCAAAACCTATATAGAAGGTTTGAGAGATAAATAATTCACTACTATTTCAACTTTCTGCCATCGATTTAATGATTATAGGATATCCATAAATATTCAATGGGCATGAAAAAAATTACATGTGATTTTGAACCTTTACACTTTGTATTAAAGTTGGCTTTTCGATTTGAGGTGTTCAATGTCAAACTATATTGTTTGAGATTGCTTGTGCATTGATAATGATTTTTACAGGATAAGGTGTGGTTCCGCTAAAAAGAAACTAGTGCGCTTTAGCGTGGTCTAAAGCGCACTAAGTAACCATAGCAAACATTAACTTTGAAATGTGTAAATTAAGTTTATTAACTTTATAAGTTGAATTTTTAATGTATTCATCTTAATATCTATCTATCTATAAAAATAATAATGAATTGCTGTTAGAGAACGGCTGGACCGATTTGGCTAATTTTGGTCTTGAGATATTCCAAAGTCCAGGGAAGGTTTAAAAGGTGAATAATATTATGAATCCTTTTTTAATACGCTTTATATTTGTCCAAGATAAGGTTTGCATATTTTAATAAAGTTGGAAACATTCTGGAATGATCATTCAGGTTTTTTATTTATTGATTCTGAGTCGGTACGAAGTACCGAATGTACGAAGTACCGAGTGTACGAAGTACGAAGTGTCGAGTCAGCTAGTTAATTTATAAAATTATGTTATGAATTTATTATGTTATAAATTATTTGTTATGAAAACTTAATTAAATTACGAAATATCACTGTTCGAGTCACTGTAGCAAAGCCACACGGACAATGACATGTCCTCTTATAATTGTGACATTATAAATTATTTAAATTAGACAGTAAAACAACAGAGATTACCTCTTGCATGAGTAAGAAAGAATAACGTGGTAAGCAATTCCACCACAGTAAAGAATTGCAGTATGTCAACTTGGTTCAGCAAAATATTCAAAGTTTATGAAATAAGGAACTGGAAATTGAATTGTAATAATATAGATATTTTATATTTCACTGACATTTGGTTTAAAATTCAAAACTAATGTTTAATTTCAGTGTCCAAGGATATTTATTTATTTATTGTTTTAAGCTTATACATACCTCCGTCAACCTGTTATAATAAGTTTGAAAGTATATTGGAAGAAATATTGTTGAAGATCTCTCTATCCAATAAAACTATTGTCATCTGTAGAGACACTTGCAAATAACTTGTGCAACATTTTTCACATTCAGCAGAAATTCACATTTTTTGGAACCTATACGGATATCAGCCACACATGCCACATGTATAGATAAAATTTTTTGGTGATTTAAAAAAAGCAACTACAGAGTTTCTGGTAGTAAATAGTAAATTTGAAATGTATATTGACGTAGCAGGAAATCATTTCTTGAAGGTTCTGATCGAGTTTGTTTTATATTGTTTAAAATAAAAACGAAACCCCTGCTCTAGGTATACCTGTATCGCGGGGGCAGTTTACAAACATGAAATTCACGACGACACATGACACCCACACTCGGAGCAAGTGCCTCTGGTTTAAACAAAGACACTTGCCCGACCCGGGACCTGTTGATACAAAGGCAGCACATCTAACCCCTAGACAAACGAAGCAGTCGTGCAGACAGTGTTCTTTTTAACCCAACGTTTCAGACACTTTACAGTGACCGTGGTCACGTAACGTCTGAATAGCGGCCGCTGCGATCATTTATTAACATAAGACATCATTTTGTATATTGACGTGTGAGAAGAGCTCAGATGAACCAAATTAAATAAATAGATTTTGTTTGTTTTGAAATCGTACTACTGCTCGGCACCAATGTCCACTGGGTCACCATGCGTTACCTATATCTATAAATATATTCAAGGCAAACGTAGTATTCCGCTCTGTCGCAGATTTATGCGAGTCGCCGCTGATAACGAGTAAAACTCTGGTTTCTTTAGAGCGACATTGCGACTAACTTTCATTCATCCACCTTGCTTCCCAATTTTATTGGACCCGCCTCACCTTATTCGACCAATGAGACAACCAGGAGCTATTTTGGTAGACCAGCTTTCAGTTTCCACGTTCCTCCCGAAGCACAGAGTGATATATTACAAATGATGGACTCCCATCCAACATCCAGTATTTACACACTTAGCTTAACCTACAGATGAATAATTCATCTGTAGGTTAAGCTAAGTGTGTAAATCGATGAATTAGGTCGATGAGAACGAGAATGTCACAATTATTGTGACATCCTCTTTTTCATCGACCTAACTACATAACATTAAAAGCCCGAAATAAAACCAAAATCCGAGCCGAGGGCTCACTGGGCTTTTTTCTGCGAGGCCGCTAAGTCGCAAAAGGGTCGCAAAGGAGGGAGCTTCGGCTGACCCCCTTCTACCCTCGCCTTAGTGGTGGGACAGCGGACCTACCCCTGACACCATGCCTCATTGACTAAGGGTGTCCTCGCGAATCTGTGGCGTTTCAAACGAGATGTGTGAGTGTGAGTGTATATCGCTGACGTTTTAGTCGGCAGTCGAGTGTTCCGGAGTCCCACATAATGGTATGCGTTGAGCATTTAGCCAGCGTAAACAAAAAAAAAGTCGTTGGCCGAAAAACAGTGTGGTGCAGTTTGCACATGCTAATATAGACCCGCCCCGGCATCGCACGGGTGCAATTATGACTTATAAACCTTCCTCTTGAATCACTCTATTTATTAAAAAAAACCGCTTCAAAATCCGTTGCGTAGTTTTGAAGATTTAAGCATACATAGGGACGGACAGACGACAGCGACTTTGTCTTACACTATGTAGTGATAGTGATTTACTTATTATCACACACCAAGAACATAAATATTAATTCCATAAACACTAACTTAAGTAATATGTACTTACATAAACACTAACTTAAGTAATAAAACAAGACTAACAATACCATTTAACCTAAAACTTAAATACTAAAATATATTATTTAAAGGAGTCCCTTTAGGCAAGATCCCCCTTTGAATCGCTAGACTGATTCTTTGTCCGAGGTAGCTACCAGCTCTTCGGTCTCCTGTGATGTCGACTAACCTTTTTACTATTTCCTTAAAAAGGCTTATAGCGCTGGGACCCCACGGACCAAGAGTCTCGACACCGAATGGGACAAAATCATATTCGGTGCCTAGACCCCTGTAAATACATTTTAATTTGTACAATTACTTCAAAAACATGTGAGGAAAATAAATGGTTTTAAATTATTAACGTGCGCCGTCGCCGCAGAGAGACCACACCTTAACCCGTCGAACAACCATCTCAACTTACAAAAGCGATCGCGTCGCCTTCGTATCTCCACTGCACGTTCACACGCGACTTGAACCAAAGAATCCAAAGATTAATCACACAGTTAAATTAACTAATAGTTAAATATGTCGGGAAACGTTCCGGTTATTTTCAACAACGGACACACCATTCCGGTTATTGGACTTGGCACATGGAAGGTAAACATTTAACCGTTATAAGTGCTTTTTTAAGTATTTAATCATGAAAGTATTTAGAAGATTCTTATTTGTTCGACGGATTCAAATGCTATCCAAATCCCAGTAGTTTTTGCCATACATTTGAAACGAGTTACATAGAGATGTATATATTTGGGTATCTAATTATTTAGACGATTTTGTTGCAATTCCAATTTTATATTAATTAGCCGATCTCACAGACTTATCATATAATAAAATTGCTTACGACCTACTCGCAGATCTAACAAGTATATAAACCGTTTCGGAAGAGTTCGACGACAAACATCACTGAATGTCTCATCGGACTTCATCTATTTTCATCCCCCTAAATGATAAGGGTGGTACACTACTAAATATATTACAGATTTTTTTTATGTTATTTTTTTATGATACTTACAGCATACAAAAATACACACAGCCCTACATTTTCACCTCTCTACGATCAACCCTTATTTTTTAATAGCGATGTTTTTAATGGCAAAACAGCGTTTGACCGGTCAGCTAGTTTAATCAGAATTGTCATCGACTTCAAATAGTTCATCTTTAATGTTAGTTTCTTAATTTGATATGTATTTAATACTAATCGGCCGCCTCAGAATCAATAAATAAGAAACCTGAATGATGATTCCAGAATGTTTCAACTTTATTAAATACGTCCAAACCTTTTAAACTTGAACAAAAATAGGTAATGCGTATTAAAAAAAATATTTTTCATATTTTCTTACCTTTAAAACCTTCCCTGGACTTCCACGAATATTTCAAGACGAAAATTAGCCAAATCGGTCCAACCGTTCTCGAGTTTTAGCGAAACTAACGAACAGCAATTCATTTTTATTGTATAAGAAGAAGAATAAGATAGATTAATTAAAGTTCATCTTTTGCTTTTGTATCGCCATTTACTATTTTGTGTCTTTAGTTGCCTAACTTTTTGTGTAGAGAATAATATTGTTACCTACTTTGACCCCAGTCAGCGCCCGGTCAAGTTAGGGAGGCCGTCAAGGAGGCGGTGGTGGCGGGATACAGGCACATAGACTGCGCCCACATCTACCTCAACGAGAAGGAAGTGGGGGAGGCACTCACTGAGAGCTTCAGGGATGGACTGGTCACAAGGTGAGACGCTTTATTGAAACGTATAAATCCTTTTTGACTCAAAAGAAACTTTATTTACGTAGGTTTTATCACAAAACTCTTAGAAATCGTCATTTTTAAAATTACCATTAACATCTTACGGCCCCCATCCCACGTTAGGTGATAGTCTCCATACACAGCTATCAGTCGCCATATCTGCATTCACACCTTTCATACACAATTCCTCATTCTCCCAAACCTCAAAATCCCACGTTCATGAAACTACCACCGGTTCGGATGGCTGCTCTCTACAGAGAAGAGCCGGCAAGAATCTCTGTGGTTGTCTGTCTCTGTAGTCTTTTTTTTTTCAAATCATTCGTCTTGTTTACTAAAAGTACTTAACAGCAGACTTCCGACCGGCTTGGAATGAGGTGCTGACAATAAGAGCTCTAATGAGTTAAATAACTAGAACCATAGTTTCCATGTGAAGGTGTTAATTCGCCGCCAAGAACTAGCTGCCCGAAATAGTTAACCTTGCCGATAAGAATGATCGATTGTTTTAACTGAACTGTTTAAGTTAAGCAGTTTGTTCGGATACTGGGGTAATGGGGTACGACCGTGGCTTCAGTTGGTATCAAATTAAACAACATTACATTGGAGGAGATGTAGAATGCTACGCAGAAATACCCATTAATATTGTTAGAGTGACGTGATTTGAGCGTTTTGAAATATCATCCTATACATTAGGAATGTTTTTGCATCAGGCACCTGGTCGGTTGCAGAGGCATTGTAATTGATCGAGCAAAACATGTTTCAATTAAATACGAATTTATAATTACTGCAGAAGAATTGGACAAAATTAATGAAGAAGAACCACGTTTTTATACCGATGGCAGCAAACGACTACTACGCAGCCCATATATGACCCACTGCTGAGTCGGGCCTCCTCCATTTACATGAAGTTTTACCCTAGCAAAACAGATGATAAAATTTACGTGCAACATCTTGGCGCGAACATGGAAATTAACTCAAATATAGTAATTTTAGAATTTTAAGATTATTTCAAGAACTTTTTGCCATCTTATAGGCCCTAAAGCAAATCAGTAGTACCAAATACAAGGACTATAATATAATTAGTGATTCCCAATCAGCAATTTATGTAATAGCGTATGAACATAGCACGCACCCAATCGTTATTATTATTCATCAAAAGCTGTGTATTCTAAAAGACAGGATAAAATGGTATCGGATCAAAGCGCATGTAGGTTTTTACAGGAAATGCAGCAAATATACAAAGAAAGTAAAATAATGACTACTTCAATCATACAAATATAACACATGCATATAGTGCAAAAATAAGTTTTACAAAAATAGTACAAACGCAAAATATGTCTAAATCCCTGCGATCCAATTATGGCCTCAAAAATATTCATTATGAAGGAGCCCAGTTATATAATAAACTGCCATAAGATAATAGGGAAATAAAATCATACAATGGTTATAAAAAATGTCGTACCATCTTGATAGACTTTTGTAGAATTTAATTATCCGATGGCTATTGCCATAATCTCTATCAGACTTACATGAAATCGTTATATTTTAGTTATGGCACATTCTAAACTGCTGTCAAGTTACACTCGTAGATTAGTATATTTTTAAGATTCATCACGTGTTCCCATGCTATGTGAATTGTATTCTTTTGTGAAATAAATGTCTTTTAACATATGAACTTGCCAAGAAACAAACACTAACAAAATAGGGCCGGCCAAAATATGACAAGGCACCTCTTTCATTTGCGAAATTTATCCTGCGTAATGAAACTATACAAGAAAGGCAAAATGTATGATGAAAGCAATACCGGAGCTATGATTAAATATTTTTTCCTTTAGTTATACCGGCTAAATTGAAGCATAACCCTTACTGTAGATGCAGGCAAAGAGCTGATCAATCTATACTTCATCTGCTTTTATATTGTAGTAGATTTGGGGGAGCTATGTTTATGTTATAGAGTAGAATTGGCAGACAGATGAATGTAGATATTAGGAATGAAATAGTGATGGATGATGATACAAGAAAATATTTTTTTAGAGTTGAAAGTAGAACATAGAAAGTTTTCCTTCCCATAAGTTGTTTGCCTCTCGTGTTCCCTTTGTCGTCTCTTACGGCACTCTGGGAATGGTAAAGGTTGGTGAAATTGGCTTTTCCATGGGTAACACACAATATCTACAAATAAGAAAAATTGCATTGTAACCTTTATTTTTTTTCTCTCGAGCAACTTTTTTATCACATTACAAACCATTATATATAATTAGGTCGTTTGTAAATGTTCTATTTTGTGACAATTTATCGTCTTGTTGTTGTGTTGTAGATATTCCAAGAATGTACTTGTACTTTAGCATGCCAATCATACCTTATTATCTTTTTTTATTCTTATCTTTCACGGCAATGTTATGATGTCTGTGTTACTGCCACATCTTTTCTACATATTATTATTTGTCTTCCTTACGGTTTCCGAACGTATTTTGTTTTCTTTACATAAAATTGTTTATAGGCTGGCGGGTGGACCCTGCACCACCTCTAATTAACCGCCACCGACGAAAGTCTCTCTGACAGTCGCTTGCCCGTTGCGGGCACCACACCGGGGCGTCACAGTAGAATGCGTTTACGCGAACTTGTGGCGCGCCGGGTGAGGGTATACCGCTGGGGTTTTAGTGGGTAGACGACTCTTGGGTAGACAACCCTTGTCGGAGTCCCACATAATCACCGACCTCTCCCCCGGGGGGCGGTGGTATGCATAAAGCATTTCCGCAGCTACAAAAATAAAAAAGGGTGGCTATAATTAAGTTGAACACTGATTGCATTGAATTTATGATTATTCTTCTTTGACTATTTTATTTATCTCTCTATCTCAATATTTATTAATATTTAATATGACATTGCAAATGAATAATGAGTCGTTTCATTCAGCTTTTGATTCGTTGTCCTCTAAAAATGAAAGCAGTTTCTGTTCCGCAACTGACAGTCTCGGTGGTATTCTACAAGACAAATTTAATGCACAAGGCTTACAGAACTTTATTGTATGCCACTTCAATGCTCATTATTGTGACATGTATGATACGATCCGCGATAACAATATTACATGCGGTTTTGATATCGGAGACTTGGCTTGACCCACCTCCTGTAAAGTGCATATCCTCTATCCGGTTTCGGTACTTATTCGGAACGACAGAATAGTAGGGGAGGGCGTACCATTGGTCATCTGCGCAGCGTGTTTCCATTTGGAATTATTTCTTCTTCGTCGAACGCCAGTGCTGCAGCTTTTTGTTCTTGAGGTTTCTGTCAAGTGTTCTAAAACTATGGACGGTAAAACTCCCAGACGGTGGAGCGACGACCTGTTTAAGGTCACCGGAAAACGATGGATTCAAGCGGCCCAGGACCGGCCTTCGTGGAAATCCTTGGCGGAGTGGATGTCTTTTGGCTTTACGATGATGATAGTAGGCTTTTTACCCTCCATATAAATGCAGGATGGCCGACTCAGTAGTGGGTCATTTATGGGCTGAGGAGTATAGCAGACGTGGGCTCATGAAAAACAAACATGAATGAAACGGACTGCCAGTATAGTCAAAGTTAAATAAATTTATTTTGCATAGACACTTACAAATTGTCAACATATTAATGAAATTTATACCAAAGGAATATAGTTTACCACCAGTTCGGAACGCGACCACTGCTGAGAAAAACTGGCAAGAAACTTAGAGGGCTTGTCATAGTAACGATAGAGACTGCAACAGCTCGATATGAAATGATAAACGAGGTCATTCCAGATTACAGCCAATTCATATCAAATCATAGCCAAACTGTAGTAGAGTTCTGAATCATTGAAAAATAATGGCGCAGTAATACATAGTGTCACCACCCCATTCCATCCTGAGGGTGTCGTAAGAGCCTCTTTAGGGGAGGCCTATGTCCAGCAGTGGACTAATGTGGGCTGATGATGATGATGATGAAACATTAATTCGCTCAAAGAAAAAATATGAATGATCTTTTAACTTGTCGCGTCTCCCTCTCCCTTCTCTCTCTCTCTCTCACACACACACACACACACACTCTCTAGCGTATTTTTTGTTCTTAGAGAGCAGATGTTCATCACATCCAAACTATGGTGCACGTTCCACCGACCGGACCTGGTTGAGGCAGCCGTCAGGACCAGCTTGAAAGACCTGCAGCTCGAGTACCTCGACCTCTACCTCATTCATTGGCCTCAGGCCTTCAAGGTTGGTCTAACACATACAAAGCTGTTATTTATTTATTTTTAAACTTTATTGCACAGACAAACAAAATTAACTTGACTTGGCAGCTTTCACATGCGACGAGTTAACGTTCATAGGGGGTACAAAAACTCTTCTTTTTGAAGTGAAAACTTCTTTAGCGGCGTTGAGCACTTTTTCTTGGGATGGGTTACAATGTCAAACTCAGGACACGCGACCGGCGCAGCGTAGGAGAGGAAGTAATATAATAATAATTGTAATAGTTCTGAAGTGTTAAATTTTATCTTTAAATACTACATACATACATACTATACATTCATACATCATACATACATACAAATAAATAAAATTGGAGTGTCTGTTTTGTAATAATAAAATAACCTCTTTTTACTAATTGCGTAAATATGTATACACAGCACATAGACCAAATAACTTTTTTTTAAATTTTTGTCTGTCTGTCCGTCTGTCTGTCTGTCAGTTCCGGCTAATCTCTGGACCGGCTGGACCGATTTTGACGGGACTTTCACTGATAGGTAGCTGATGATATAAGGAGTAACTTAGGCTAATACTTTTTGTAGACTAGCTTCGCCCCGCACCGTTTCGCCGCCGCTAGTGTAATATAAATTGTCATTTTTTGTGTACGATAGGGCAAAAACTAAATATTGTATATAACCACGTAATAGTACTTTTATATTGATAAAAAAAGCAATTCGTGCGAAATTATTCCAAAATATTTAAAAATGCACATTAAGGTTCAAATTTATAATTCTGCCGGCACTACCGGGGTGCAAACCGTTTTTTTCTTGAGCCGGTTGAAGTGAGGTGGGTACACTATGTAATCTACCTCAGACCCCACACATTCTTTAATGTCCACTCCCCTTTGCAGGAGGGGGGCGAGCTGGCTCCGACCGACGCCGATGGGAAGCAGATCCCTTCCGCCGTGGACTATGTGGACACTTGGCGCGCGATGGAGTCCCTGGTGGAAAAGGGGCTGGTCAAGAGCATTGGCCTGTCCAACTTCAACAAGAAGCAGATCGAGAGAGTCTTGGAGGTGGCCAAGATCAAACCAGTGAACTTGCAGGTACGATCATCCAGCCAGACGAGGTGGTATGTCTGGCGGGAGCCGCGGCGCCTAGGGAATACGGTTACTAAAAATGATGGTTTTTTTTCCAGATCGAAATACATCCATACCTCAACCAGCAGAAGTTGATAGATTTCTGTCGAAGCCAAGACATCGTTGTGACCGCGTATTCCCCCCTGGGATCCCCGGACCGCCCGTGGGCCAAGCCGGGGGAGCCCCAACTGCTAGAAGACCCGCGAGTCCAGGCCGTCGCTGCCAAATATAATAAGACCCCCGCCCAAGTTCTGATCAGGTGAGTCCTGAGTCCACTTTATGGTACTTCACTGTGTGAAGACTGCGGCTATTCGTTTTTTACACGAATGAACCGTGTGAACACCCGGGTGATTGTACGTTACAACGAATTCAAAGAAGACGTGCAGGACAATGCCGTGTGAACCCGGCCTTAGCATATAACCTGTGTAAACCATTTTTTGCGAACCAATCTATCTATCTATCTATATATAATGAAAAATAAATTGAGTTTTTAAAAATGAAAATAGTTAGTCTCACTAAAACTAAAGAACGGCTGGACCGATTTGTCTAATTTTGGTCATGAAATCAAAAATTGATTCTGAGGCGGTACGAAGTTTGCCGGGTCAGCTAGTACATATATAAATAAGGGGTAGTAATAACTTCGGTGGCTCGCAGGTCCTAGAGGACCTACGACCTGGTCAAGGTAACCGAAATACGGCGGACACGAGCGTCTTTGGCCTATGTGCAGCAGTGGACATCTTTTGGCTAAAAATAATGATGATGATAATACCGCTGCAGAAGGCATCTCCATTTCATACAAAGGCAGATAAAATAGTTTAATGGGAACCACATCCAGCCCACTGCAGTTGAGTCCAGTCCAGAGATGAACGGCAAAGACAGGATTTTCTTCTATTTCTTCTTCAACTGCAACCAAATTACACCACTCTTGGTATTGTATTCTTACCTTAACCCAGCGCCATGCTATCCTCCTGCCAGATCAGCCAAACCTGAGGAAGGCCGGTGTTATCAACGCCAATAGGCTTTCCCTGTGGTTATGGATTTAGAACACTTATCGTCACCACCCCATGCCCATCCTGAGGGTGTCGTAAGACAAAAGGACATGACAAGGCCGACAACCTAGCCGTAAGAGAAGGAAATCTTGATATGAAACACTGTGCCAACCTGTCTGTGGCACAGTAGGCTAATTACCCTTCCCTGTGGAGATACAGTCAGGGCCCACGGGGCTGCAAGCGCGGGACGGTACACCCCGGGGACGTTTAGTGGATATGCCTCCCCACACAGGCGGGGGGAACACCCTCACACCCCCTGTTGGCCATCCCCAGGCTGGCGGGGATAGTCTGTAAAGGATTTTACACTGGGTAAAAAAAAGGCTAACTGGAGGAGGCCCGACTCGGCAGTGGGTGGACTCAAATACAAGCATGGAAGCAAGAATCTCTTCTAATGGAGACCCTTGACCTTCTTATGTGTGCAGATACGCAATCGACCGCGGTCTCGTCGTGATCCCGAAGTCGGTGACGAAAGCGCGCATCCACCAGAACTTCCAGGTGTTCGACTTCCAGCTGACCCTGGAAGACGTGCAGCAGATCGCCAGCATGGAGTGCAACGGACGACTCTGCAGCATGGGAGAGTAAGCGCACCTCATCTCGATCATCTCACCAAATACCCCATATAATATACATCTTAATTTGACTATCATATCATTTAATTTGACTGCCTCGTTGGTCTAGTGGTCAGATGTGCCGCCTTTGGATCAACGGGTCCCGGGTTCGATTCCGGGGTCGGGCCAGTGTCTTTGTCTAAACCAGAGGCACTGGCTCGGAGTCTGGGTGTCATTTCTATCTATAATATGTATGTATTTACAAAAAAAAAATGTATATAAGTAGTTTATCATCCATCTCGTTACCATAACACAAGCATTAAGTTGCTTAACTTGGGACGAGATGGCGTTGTGTGAAATGTCCAAGGATATTTATTTATTTATTTACATATTATTTATAATTATTTTGTCCCTGTGGGGACGGATTTAGAATACATAGTCACTCCCCCATTCCGACCTAAGGGTAAGAGTTGACAAAAGGAATTGTAAAGGCTGAAACCCTAGCCGCAAGAAAAGGAAAACTCTGTGCCAACCCGTATGGCCAGCGTGGTACAGTAGGTGGTCAGATGACACAAATCAAAATTCAAAACTCATTTAATCAAGTTGGCTCATTAGAGCTCTTTTGACAAGTCAAACAATAAAATTAAATTTTAAATTTACCATCTACCTCTAATCTTCGGCATAATGGACCCGACATTCAGCAGAATCAGACGTTGTTAACATCAGATGTTGCGTTGTACAATATTTAGGCTACGGCTGTCCGTTTTGTAACCTTCCTACTAATTTATCTATATAATTTTGTTCCAGCACCCATCATCCTGACTACCCCTTCCATGACGAATACTAAACCCAAGATGTTGTTCCCGTGCTCCCGGAATATCCACCGTCAGCCAAAAGACACATATCGCCTGCTGAATAGACTGCTTTACCTCTCCTATGGTCTGCATGCAACCTCTTCAGCCCAACAATGCTCGACTTATTTGGCGCCGTTCTTCTCGACTACAGTTTCGGTGATAGTCAATGCACATCACAAAATCATTAGACAGGTGTTAAACTACAAAACTACCTTATTTTATATTGTCGTCTAATATAGTCTAATTTCTACCGTATTACGTAGACTATTTTAGCTTGGCAACACTGAGTTTTGACTACTCGCACTTGTGTCGATTAGCATACATTTCTAAAAGTTGAAATGGCTACCAAGAATATTGATGTATGAATTTAAATAAAAAATGGTTGATTGAAAAACCATAGGGCCAATTGGCTTTTGAGGATCTGACTTATTATTGGAAGATAATGCCTGGTTCGATAGTTATTCCCGAAACTAGACACATTCATTTAGGAATGAAAGTAATAGCATAAATTACTTTGCGAAGATATTTTGTTGAGAAGTCAAAAAATGCAATTTAATTTTACTAGTAAATAAATTACTTCCTTGAAAAACTGCCAATCTCTAGAGAAATTGATATTTTGTCGAATTTGATTTGGGTTGATAATTTTATTTAAGCTATCATCTCGTTACTCTACAGTAACGTCTCACATGTTATGATAATTAGATAAATAGTTAAATAGTGTGTTATTCTCTGTTCAGAATTTCTGCAATGGTTAAACTAAAACCACCAAAGTTTACTGTTCACTTGTTGACACTATTCTAATTATACAATAAATTATACGTTAAATTATCCATTTTGTTGTCTTTTATCCTACAACTCCGCTACCTATCTTAGAATAAACATCCGTCTCTATTCATAATGAAACGGCTGTATGATTGTGTTCTTTTATTCGGGTTCTAATAATGTATACGACAACATGGCTTTGATTTCAACTATCGATTATACATAGTGTAACAAAACTCCATTAGCTATAATGGATAGATCGATAGGACTGGTGATACAGATGCTGAAAATATCAGTAAAAACAAAGCAACAGTTTTACATGAAATTTTACTCACGTGATGAAATAAATCGTGATGAAAGTAGTCCTAGCGATCCTTTCATTATCACTATCGAGCATTTGAACAGAGTATTCTGTTTACTATAATGCACAACAATAAATGGACTCCGATGCCAATCCTGAATGAAATATTATTTTTATAGAACACTAGCTTTTGCGCGCGGCTTCGCCCGCGTGGGCTTCGGACCCGTGCTTATCTCTATGCATATTATTTTTTATGAACATAAAATCGGTTATTGTGACTAAACTATGATAGTTAGATATGTGATCTTTATAAGATCTACAAACCCGTAGTACATCATTTTGTTCTATTGTCAATAGTTTTTGCAGCGCACGCATAAATAGGTTTTCGATTTTACACCTTGGTTTACAAAATCACAATTTTCATACGGATCCCTAATTCTTTTGAAAATAAAATATAGCCTATAACCTTCCTCGATAAATGGACTATCTAACACTGAAAGATTTTTTGAAATCGGACCAATAGTTCCTGAGATTAGCGCGTTCAAACAAACAAACAAACAAACAAACTCTGCAGCTTTATATATTAGTGTAGATGATTATACCCTATTCAAGATAGCGTGATCGATTTGTCAGATGTCAATTTTTCTGATCGACAAAAAGGTATGATTCCGAACTACGTCACGGTAATGGGGACCAGTAGTGCCGTGGTAGCACTTCTGCGTGCAACGTACTTCGGAATCATACCTTTACTTTGCAATGACGAATAGTGGTGGGAAACAGATAATATCTAGTACTCCAAAAAATAACGGTTTAAAATACTTGCAACTGTGACGAGATGGTATGGGTGTATTATGTGTGAAATTCTTTATCACTTTTTCTTAACTTTATAAGACAATATTCGGCTAATAACATTTTTATTTTGAAATAAAATTCGTTGGCTTTAGCGCAATGAAATTTAACACTTTTACAACTATTATTTTCTTTTCTTTTTTGTTTACTTTCATGGTCTGAACCACCTATTTAAATTTGGCGGAAGGTCAAAAAATAACCCTGTACTATTAAATAGGAACTTATTATGAATATTGACCCACCATCGCTTATCTACCCAATGTTTTATATGTCTAGTGCAATAAAGAATTTCACACATAATACACCCACGCCGACTTGTCACTGTTACAAGTATTTTAAAACGTTATTTTTGGGACTACTAGATATTTTCTGTTTCCCATCACTATCCCGTCTGTCAAATCGATCATGCTATCTTGAACAGGGTATAGCCTTATCTTTTACAATTAGTAGCCAGTCTCCATTATCGGATTATGTTATTTATTTCGAGTAAGAAACTACCTTATTTGGTTGAATAATAAAAAGCTAAATTCACTTTTTTTTTACCAATTTTGCTGTTTTTGGTAGAAATTGTAAATCCGACGCTGGTAACCTAGCATATGTCAAAAGTATACTCGACTATCGTACCATACTGTTTAATGCTCTTTCTTTGTAGTAAATAAACTTACAAGAATGTCGATGGAAATATGCAGGTTATGTTTATCTGACAACAATTTGTTGTCGATATTCGTCGATGAAGAACAAAGCGCAAGCTATAGCACCGTACTACTGTTGACCACTGGGCTAAAAGTAAGTACACGCAACTGTGGTAAATTTATAACAGTTGGGTATACTAATATGTTTCATTTACAATGACCAGATACAAAAGAGGGGTGTTATGAGTCTGAATCTAAATAAACTGTGATTTACTTAGTTATCTTTCTTTAAAAGGTTTAACATTGAATCTTTGGACTCGGCAGTTTGAAGACCATATTTGTTTTAATAATAATTACTAGAATAGGTTTTACCAAAAAAAATTTTTTAGGAAAGTTTGTTGCCTACTTCTTTAGGATATTTTTCCTAGTAACATTTTATGCCAGCAATACACGTTGGCCGAGCTTAGGCCAACGCGAGCGTAGGCAATTTAATACAAGGCAAGTGCTACTGCCTACACGTTGGGCAAGTGTATCGAAACCAACTAGGCGAGCGACACCGAGCGATGGCCAGACAATGCAAATATACCGTCTATACGTTGGTATTGGCGTTCACTCGGCAATGCTAGGCCAACGTATATTGCTGGCTTTACAAGGTAAGGTATGTAAAACATGCTATTATTTCATTACAAGTTTTTATAGCTAAATATTATTTCCAAGGAAATTTTTGACATTTCCATTTTTCGGCAGCTACTACTCAGCCCATAAGTGACCCACTGCTGAGTCGGGCCTCCTCCCATCTCAGGGAGGGTCATTAGCCTACTATGTTACGCTGGCCAGCCGGGTTGGCACAGGATTTCGTTATAGTTTTCCTTCTGTTGCAGCTAGGTTTTCGGCCTTGTCTTTTCCTTTTGTCGACTCTTACGACACCCTCAGGATAGAATGGGGTGGTGACTCTATGTATTCTAAATTCGTCACTACACGGACAGTTTTCAGCATCTACCCCACCTGAACTTGCTTACTTCAAACTGAGCAGAGTCGTCTTATTAAGTCTCTCTTTTTCCCTTTACGTAAGGAATATTGTATTTTATTTATTTTATTTTACAGATCGAAGTTAACGACGGGCTTCCACAGAAAATATGCACAAACTGCACAGACGCCGTAAATTCTGCTCTAAGTCTTAGAAACACCAGCGAAAACAGTGAAAAGGAACTACTTAACCGTATAAACAAAGATAAATCGCAGAACGATTTTTACGGAAATGAAGCCATTTTGAATGAAAATATTAATGAAGAACTACAAAATGATAGTTCAGCTAATGAAATTAATCATTCTAATGAAGAAATCATCAATGATTGCAACGATGACGATGGATTACCGAAATTAAATGTTGAAGTTCAGTTCGATAGAGTGACACAAGATGGCGGCAAATGGCCGAATAAAGTGTCCCGCAAGGAGAGGAGGCAGATTTATCTGGATTTAGTGGAAGGACCGTTGACGCCCGGGGGACAGGTCAAGTGTAGGGTGTGTCACCAGACTGTCAGCAAATGGAAATGCTTCGTTAGTCACGCCAAATTACATTTGGGATTCAATTTTGTTTGCGAAGTGAGTATTTGCTCGAAGCGATTGCGCCTGCACGCCGCGACTCATATAGGGGGCTGTCCATTAATCACGAAATATCACAAGGGGGAAGTATAGTAAGATATCACGTGTATTTATTTTTTCGTCAAACTCGTGATTTCATAACCGAAAAGCGGCGTGTAGTGAAGTAACCTATAATTGAGTGTAAGATTCTTTGTAGGTACTAAAAAATACAAGTGGTTTTTAATTAGGGTTTTAAACCTCACCACGTATCACCAAGGCGGAGGGAGGTGTTAAAAATGTTAAAAAAACATCACGTGATTAATGGACAGCCCCTCGTGCAGGTCTAGGGTAGTTCCGAAACACGGATCTCAGGTCTGTTAAGGGACCCTTTCAACCTCCAACAAACCCAGACGTTCAATTGCATGTCAATTCCGTTTCGTACTAGAAGATGGCTTCATAATGTTGTACCACTACTCAGCCCATAAATGGGCTTCCTCCAGTATGGAGGGTAATTAGCAGTAGGTTTCATTTCAAGTTTCCTCTTGCGTCTAGTCTTGGCTTCTTAACATTTCCTTTTGTCGGATCTTACGACACCCTCAGGGTGGAATGGGGTAGTGACAATATCTATTCGAAATCCGTCGCCACGCGGAGTATTGTTGTAGCGTTTGTATATTTTTAGTTTTGTGGGAAAAGCTTCATATCTAGCACTCAGTTGAAAAGACATTGTCGCTCTTTGCACGGGATGGAGAGAGAGCTGTCGTGCCCGCACTGCAGCTATCTCGCTCTGGACAACGCGCAGCTTAAGGTGAGCGAGTGAGACAGACGTGGAATGCCATCGAATAAAAAAATAATCAACTTCAATTTAGGCTAAAGAACCATTTGATGTCTAATTAGTAATTAGGGTTTAGTTACTTAGTGGGTATGTTGGGGCGCGATTACCATCTTTCCACGCCTCGGAGTCCCACATAAACCGGCTGGCGTTTACTGGTCGAGTATCCATGAGGATTTCCAACGAAAAAAAGGGGTTAGATGTGCCGCCTTTGGATCAATAGCTCCCAGGCTCGATTCCGGGGGCGTGCAAGTGTCTTTGTGTAAACCAGTGCTCCGAATCTGGGTGTCATTTGTGTTTATGAATTACATGTTTGTAAACTGCCCCCGCGATACAGGTTATACCTAGTGCGGGGGTTTTGTTTAAACAGGCTAAATAGTCTGGGTTCTTGTTGTTGTTCTGGAGATGGGTCCCAGCCGGTGACCAACAATTTTGTAAGCATCTCCTGTGTCCTAACGATCTCTTGGTTATGGATGAAGGTTTATGATATGAGATGATACGCAAAGGGATGATCATCCAGCACGACGAGCTATTATGTCTGGCTAGGGGTCCGCGGCGCCAATTCCCCGATAACTGTAGTCAGGGATTTCTTAACTGTGCGAATTGTACTTTTTTTACCAATTACTTGAATGCCTTTGACGCAAGCCTAGCGTGCTGGAAAGCAACGCCAGGGTCTAAGATGAGGCAAGCAATTCTAGGAAATGTCCTGTCGGGCACCAGCTCTCACATACATACGACGAAACTGAACTGCTTGGCGTCGGACTTAGGTGTGAGGGCGGTAGCTAGCCGGGCGGACCATTAGATCCGGCGGAACAGGGGCCGTAAGATGATAAATAATGGTAATTGTAAGGCGATTTATAATTAAGAGTTTTATGATAAAACCTACGTAAATAAAGTTTCTTTTTGAGTTTGTTCTGTGCTTTCTGGAGTTGGGACCGTGTGGCCCCAGCCGGTGGCGAACAGTTTTGTAAGCATCTTCTGTGTCCTATCGATCTCTTGGTTATGGATGGAGGGTTTCTGTAACACCCGGCTTAACCTGGCAGCTCCACGAACGACGCTTCCACACCGGTGAGCGTCCGTTCGCTTGCGCGCACTGCTCCTCCGCGTTCCACTCCCGCAGAGCTCTCTTGCAACACCTCGACTCACACGCGACTACAGCTGACGTACAGGTAGACACACTACAGTAACTTAAAAACATCTTGAACCAACAGCGCTGAAAATCAAACTGTTTGTTATTCAAATAAATTCTTGCGAATGCTTTCAAATAGTCAAAAATTAATCATTAATAAAAAATAATCAATAATTTAGTTTTTACCACCGGTTCGGAATGCCATTCCTCAGAGAATGACATTTCCAACCGGTGGTCGCTTGAAGATAAGTTAAAGCATCTAGTGGCATTTTGATTGGTCTTGGTCTCAGCATGTGTTTGCTATGACGCTTTCCACGTTGTCCCGCAGTGCCCCGCGTGCCTCCGCAACTTCAAGTCCCGGCGGCAGTTGGCCAGGCACAAATACAGCGCGCATCGGGCACCAGCTCACGCCCCGCGGCACTAGCAGCTTTTGAGCTTTTCAAGAAGAAACTTATTGCTTGGATGAATACTATAGCACTTGAAACTGAAAATTCCCTTTGTACAAATAATTACTTACTCGAAGAATACGCGGCGACCTTAACCAGGTCATCGGTCCACCGAGTAGGAGACCTACCAGAACGCGGTCGCCACTCGAGGACTGTTCTGCCCCATCGGGCTTCGGTCCTGCGAGTGTGTGCCCACTTCCAATTAAGTTTGTTAATCCTGTAAGATATGTCGGTGACCCTGGTTTGGCCGTGTATCTTCTCATTTCTGATTCGAACTCGCAGGGAAACGCCGGTACAAGCATCTCAAATATATCTATAAACATCTTTTTTTGTTGAAATAAAACATAAGTAATTGATTGTCCTATTTATTATAAATTAAATTGTTTTCTATAATACATGAAATAGGTGTATGAACACGATCCAAATTATTGTGAGAATACACTTTCAGTAAATCATTTGCCCCACTCCTCCTCAACCCGTCTTGCCAGCGTGGCACAGTGGGGTAAATCCCCTCTATAGATTTGGAGGAAGCTCGATTCGGCTGTGTGTCTTTTATGAACTGAAATACTGATTAACTGGATCCCTCAAAGAAAGCGGGTATCTCTTATGATTTGATGGTGCCCTGGTACCATTTGGTTAGGGGCGGTTAGCTTATTCCCTCCATGAAATCGGAAGAGGCCCGTCTCGGCAGTGGGTATATTATAGGATGGGAAGAAGATATTGTAAAACACACTGAAAAACCACTCTTATATAAATCACAGTAGTGCTAATAGCCGTTTATATAGTTTACGCAAACATCTAAACTGTCAACATCAAGAAAAATATCGTATGGAAACGCAAGATTTACCAAAAAGTTCTACATCGCGATAGCGAAGTTTACAGAACAATTTGCACGGATAAGAAATCTCCGGCAGCAATAATCGGGGAATACTTATAACTAAAATAGCTGGAGAGTTGATGACGACTTTTGAGAATGTCTTTCGGACAACTTTTAGTACTTTAATTAACATTTATAGAATTCACCATCGAAAATTTTTTTTTACTGAACTCCCTTCTCTAAAATTGGCCCGAACGATGGTCTTTTGAGCAAGCTCAACATGTTTTGTTTCTCTATGGGAATCTGCCGTTGTCTTAGTCAGTAGCAATTTTTGCCAGTTACCCGTGGCTGCTCACATGGACTGCCAATTCGTCACTTCTTCAGTCGTAAATGGAGAATTCACGCCTGACGAAGTGACGAATTAATTTAACTATTTTAAGTTTCGTGTTTGATGGATTGTATGAATGAGGAAATGTGTATGAAAGGTGTGAATGTAGATATGACGACTGATATGTGTGTATGTAGACTACCACCCAGCGTGGGACAGGGTCCGTAAGGTAATTTTAAATATGAATTTTAGAACCTACGTATATAAAGTTTCTTTTGAGTTTGAGTTTCCCGGAAGACTCCCAAAATTTTGTCATCAGCTCTTTTGCATTTTCATTTGCTAAGCATGGCAACACACGAAATGTCATAACATCTTAATATTAATTTATTAGTAAGGCAACGTTCATTATATAAGTTTAAAACTTTATTCTTAACATTTATATAATACTTTGAGTCTAAATCTTCGACTACACTCAACAATGTAGAGCACTAGACGCAACTAACTTGTGCCCGCTGCTTTGGCATCCAATAAGACCCACTGGTGAGTGGCATCCTCCTCCAATTAAATTGATGGATCAGCCTACTGTGGCGTGGCCAGACGGGTTGGCACAGCACAAGTTTTCCTTTTCTTGAGTTCTTTAAGCCATCTTAAACCACACCCATAACCTTAACTAAAGGAACACAAGATAAGGACAACTGTATGCAAACCCTTTGCCAACGTTTGGTCAATATGTGCCGAGATGAAATAGTAAAGCTGAGCACAGGTTCGAAACGGACGCGTGAAAAGCCGCGGGCAGAAGATAGAGTTAACGGTTCCTCCCATACATCCAGTGCTCACTCGGGTATCGAACCCGCATCTCCTCAATCCATCCAGTCGTCATCGCCTCCAAACTCCACCGCTTCCGAGAACGATGACACTTGCACCTGCAACAAATACAGGGACGAATTTAGGGCGGGCGGTCCTAGTATGGGGGGTCCCAAGACCGCATTACTCGTCTATCAAGGGGACCCAATTCTATCTTAGTGGGTAGTGATGGTATAGTAGGGGCTTTTCTTGTTCTTTGGTGGCACATAACCAAATTTGTGGCATTTAAAATTAATAATGAATTAGCTGATCTGCATGCTTCGGAAGACGCGTAAACTCGTCGGTTCCGACTACCATTCTACCACCTATGGTAACCGATACATTGAGTCCGCAGGTCGCACAAAAAAATAATTACAGGATGACCCACCAGATTTTTCATGGAGCTAGGCAAACCAAGCGTGCTGCCGACCAAAATGAAATTGGGAAAAGGCGAGAAAGTAGCTGTGTCAAGCAAGTGTCTGACTGAACCCTATCTCCTATTGTTATAATCAATCTTTGTATCAAACTTCATCCGGATCTGATGGTTTTTAGATACCCATCTGGTTCCAGAAGAGATCGTATGATTTAGACCGAGTGTCACTGGCGCATCCAGCATCAAAACTGTAGACAGCGCTTGCAACCCAACGGCACCATAAAAGCAAATCAATAGAAACAATACAATAAAACTCCTTAAATTTAATCTGAATATGTATTATTAATTTTCATGCTTTCCAATTACAATATGCACACCAAACTAAGCATCGCACATATCCTAATGCCATTATTCCATTGCGGGATAAGCAGAGAACCAATTTGGAGACATAACTGACCAAAAGTACAGTCCTCGCCATCTTTATGCTCTGAATGTAGCCGTGGGTACGAACTTGCGCATCGTGCATTTCATAAACAATATGAACGTACTCACTCGCACTAACACGCGGCTGGCGAGGACGCTTGCGGGTAAAATACGGCGTGCGCGGGCGTGCCCTGCCTCCCCACCCCGCGTACGTACCGCTGATACCTGATTTTGTCTTGTGCGCAGCGTAATGTGGCTACATTCAGAGCGGCCATAAAGATTGGCGAGTACTTAGCAGTACTTTTTTTTTAAATAATGGTTTCCATTGAACCTCAGTCCCCTAGCTGTCGTTGTTATTATCCTTCAAGCTCACATATTCGAGTGCCATGATGTTTCCTGGGCAAAGTTTCGTGACCAACTTTATAAATTAAAAAATGCTTATTTTTTAATCATACGAGTACTATCAGTGTCTATAACGTTAGTACATGATTATGTACATAAAGCTGTTTCGTTATAAATAAAATTTATACCACCAAATAAAACGATTGTGCAAATAAACAAAACTCGACTTGAAAACAACGAGCTAAAAAACGCTAACTATGGGGCACAAAAAAATCAGATCAGCATCTATTTCTCATGCAATACGTCTCAACTAAACGCACCGAGTCATCGGGATCTTCTTGGACCGTGTCTTCTGCGGATACATCAATAATTTCTGGCAAACCTGTGGTTATCGTATTAGCCTCATCTGGCAAGACCGTTGGTATCTCATTAGAGTCCTCTGGCATATCCGTAGGTATCTCAATACTCTGGTCTGATAAGACCGTTGGTATTTCATTACTCTGGTCTAGCAAGACCGTTGGTATCTCATTACTCTTGTCTGGAAAGACCGTTGGTATCTCATTAGAGTGCTCTGGCATTTCTGCAGGTATCTCATTACCCTGGACTGGCAATTCGGTGGGTATTTCACTATATTGAACTGGCAATTCAATTTGCATTTCATTAATCTGATCCGACAAGTCCCTCGCTATATCATAGGACTGATCTGGCACTTCGGTAGGTATTTCATTAGTATCGTCTGGCAAGTCCGTGGGTACATCACCTTCTGGCCTTGCTTCAGTATCGAATTCCAGTGGCGCTGAAGGCGTATTTGTATCGTATGGTGGCGGATAATCCGACGCGTACGCCTATTTGGTTGAAATGTTTAATTTAAATTTAATTAGGCCTTAAATTAGAATGGATTAACTAAATGACGCATCTATGGGTTGCAAGCGCTACCTTTGAAGCCAACGCCAAAATAAGGGGCGGCGCATTTTTTACACGTTTATTTGTAAAAGACTAAATATGTAAATGATAAATGAGAGGAGAGCTGCACCTTCCAGGTGGAAGTGATAAATAAATGGCGCGATTCAAAAATCGAGACAATTCCGTAGTCAAGTTGTTTGTCAGCAGCAATTGTGTTATACATATTAGTATCACGGAAGCCGCGTGTCACGACGGGCAGTTCACTAGTTTAAAGTATTCAAATATATTTACCTCCTCCCGCGGCGGGCTGTCCCCGCTGAACCCGCCAGCCAATGCGTACCCAGCTAGCCCGCCCGCTGCTAGAGCCCCAACACCGAGACCCACAGCTGCTCCGGTACCCAGACCTCGCCGTTGCGACTGGACGTACGTAGTCTGAGTTTCATACGGCTGAAACAGCAAAACGCATAACCAGTCACTCCTAATTGTTAGATACAGTTGTAAAAGTCGTTAGGCTTTTCTGGAGTACTTACCATATTTAAATATGGTAAGTACTCTGGAGCCGAGCCGAGGCTACCCGTGACTCAATGTCTGAAAATCATGGGCTGGTGTACATAACAGGTTAATTTCCTCCCCATCATTTTAGGGAGCAGCGAAGGTTGCATTGAAAGTTATAAAGTGTAATAGTCGAGAAGATTACGATGCCATCAATATAGGCAAACATCGTTGGTCTCCAGACTTACCAGCTGCAAAAATAACTATTAGTATAATAAATAAATGTGAAACTCACCGCCATCGAAGCATACTCTGAAACAAGAAAATCAAGTTATTGACAGTATTCGCTGTCCGTGTGGTGACGGATTTAGAATGCATAGTCACCACTCCATTTCATCCTGAGGGTGTCGTAAGAGCCGACAAAAGGAAATGACAAGATCGAAATCCTAGCCCCGCAAGAGAAGGAAATCTAGAAACGGAACCTTGTGCCAGCCCGTCTGGCCAGCGTGGCACAGTAGGCTTATTACCATCCCTGCGATGGGAGGAGGCCTGACTCAGTAGTGGGTCGTTTATGGGCTTAGTGATAGTAGTAGGTAGTAGATTCGCTTAATGGGTTGGTCCAAATGTTTAAGATTTAGATTGCATCAAAAATATTCTACCTTCTGATTGTCCAACCTTTCCAGAGGAAACGCCGATATATGGCGAGAGATCGAGTTAAGGTTCGAGAGCTCTAGCAGGGATCTTTTGTCCGTACATTTGTTAGTAACCTCTACTATTTTCCTTGAAATTTCATTGTTATTAACATTGTCGACGACTTAATAATGTAGCTACTTACACAATAATTGTTGACGGTATTTGACATGGAGTCTGCATTAACATTCGAGAAGTTTATATATGTATTATACCATATATTACCACAGAATATCTATGTAGCATATGTATTATTATTTTTATATATTATTTGAATTTTATTTTGTATGTATTATTATTCATAGAATATATTTAGTAAATTTTATTTCTTTGTGTATTAATGTTCATTCTTAATTAGTCTTGATTCACTACTCTTGATTTTAATGGTTTAGTGCATTAAAGGATTTGGTGGTCCTGTTGGAGAATACCTCTAGGCATTAAGTCCAATGTACCATGTTGCAAGAAGATTTAAAATAAATAAATAAAGCCCCGTGTGATTTTTTTATATCACATATCGGTAGACTAGTCACTCTTACGGCTTGAAAGAACTAGTTAATAGGAGGAAAACTTAAGCCCCTCGACCGTGCTGCCACCTCGTTGTGATGAGGGGGCTTGCGTGCCTTTAGGATCCGTTGGGGCCATACCGGCTCAGGGTCACCCAAGCCGGGCGGGCCCACGGGGAGACGCCAGACTAAGGCTCTGGGGACTCCTCTGTCCTCAGAGTTGCCTCGGAAGTCTTAACCTGCCGCGACACACGGCGTGGTCATTGCAGTGGAGGGCGACCAGGCGCACGTGCCTCTAGGTTTGTTGGGGAGCGTCCAGAGCTCCCCATCAAAGCGTGGGGCCCGTTTTTACAAGCGGGCCAAGGCCCCATCAGGGTCACGGAGCATGCTCCCCCATCGGGAGGAGTGAAACCCGTGGCCCTGTCTCGGGCAGTTAAGGGACATAGTTGGTTTTAGTGAGTAGGTTGAGGCGCAACTACCACCTTTGCAACCCTTTGCAACCCGGCTGGCGTTTAGCGGTCGGGTGTCCATGAGGATATCCAATATAAAAAAATAAGGAAAACTTAACATGCGACCCTGGCTCTTCATCATCATCATCATCAGCCCACACTACTCCACTGCTGGACATAGGCCTCCCCTAAAGAGCGCCATAGAGCCCTATCTTCTGCTTGACGCATACAGCTGCTGCCTGCACCCTTTCGCAGATCGTCGCGCCACCTAGCAGAGGGCCGTCACTACGCTTGCCGATTCACGGTCATAAGAGTGGCCAAAAGCTAATTTCCCTATATCTATGAGGACGAGGGCTATTTTGTCCACGGATAATGTTCATCCAGCTTAGTCACCGAGATATACTAGTAATTTTTGCGCTATTCGGCAAGGCCGGTGGCTGAAAAACCATGCATGAGACCACGCAAACGCAATGCCTCAATCGCTAGCAACGGGTGTCACTCCTCCCATAACCGCAATCTCGACGGTAAAATAGAGATTCAATAGTTTATTCAACACGGGGGCCCCTAATATGAAATAAGCCAACATGGGGCTCCGCTAAGATTAAGACGGCCCAGTCGTATTGATCATGTGAGCGCTTTTAACATAGGTCAAATATACAATTGTCATCTACCATTTGCCACCGGTTTACAAGGCTACTCTTCTAAAAAGAGCCGACAAGAAACTGCAGAGTTGCTTTAAGAAATCGCATTTTTTGATCGAAATACGGGTAACCATAGTTGAGCAAGCTCTTTTTTTTTAAACGCAACTCCTGCACTACAAACATGAAATACACGAATACAAATGACACCCAGGCTCAGAGCAAGTGCCTCTAGTTTACACAAAGACACTTGCCCGGCCCCGGAATCGAACCCATAGACCAACAAGGCACTTTGACTATCCAATTAGCAGGTTTGGCTCTGGTTGAAGGGCTAAGGATCCGTTGGAGTTATCCACTAACCCTACCACTCAGCCATCTGCCGCGTAGCATACTTTTCATTCTTGTTTTGTCTGAGCTTATTATTCCTACACCCAGACTGTTAAACCTCTTTCGATATGAAAGCACCCTGGCCTCTCTGATGTTTTTTGAATATTTTACAATTCCATATCAATCAATATTCATTTCTTTATATTTTCTACTAGCTGCGCCCCGCGGTTTCACCCGCGCAAATTTATTGTCGTACCGCGAGTGACGCCGTGGGGCGAAGTTAGTCTAAAAAAGTAGCCTAAGTTACTCCTTATGTTATCAGCTTCTTACCAATGAAACTCCCGTCAAAATCGGTCCAGTCGTTCCTGAGATTAGCGGGAACAAACAGACAGACAGACAGACAAAAAATTAATAAATGATATTTTGGGTATACACACTTACGCATTTAGTAAAAAGTTGTTATTTTATTATTACAAACAGACAATCCAATTTTATTTATTTGTATAGATCATATTCTATTTTATTCCCAAATAAACCACGCTCTGCTAATCACTTCTCTTTAAGTTTACTCCCCTACCTAATAACATAATACAGACGACAGCGTGTTTCACGCGTACGGTTTCGACCACGCATCTGACTACGTTCCAAACCGCGCATGGATCTATGCGGCTTTGAAAGACGTGTAAAATCACTACATAGTATAAAACAAAGTCGCTGTCGTCTGTCCGTCCCTATGTATGCTTAAATCTTTAAAACTACGCAACCGATTTTGATACGGTTTTTTTTAATAGATAGAGTGATTTAACAGGAAGGTTTATATGTATAACCCACCCCCGCTTTGCACGGGCGAAGCCGGGGCGGGCCACTAGTTAATTAATAAAATAGGGTTTCTCGCTATTTGTCCTGCGGCGTCTGTCACCCAAAGCGCAATGGAGAGGGCTATTCTCAGAGATTTTCTGGGCGATCGACTCAGAGAGGCATATAAGAGTTATTGACCACGGGATGGCCAAACTGAAGTGGCAATGCTGGTTGGCCACACGGTTGAAAGACGACCTGATCACCGGAAAACGAGGGATGCGGGGCAACTCAGGATTGGCCTTCGTGGAAATCCTTGGGAGAGGCCTCCAGCAGTGGACGACTACCAGCTGATGTGATGACATTGAAAGGCATTATAGTGTTATTTTTTTATTAACTTGAAATAATCAATACTACAGTACAGAAAATTAATAGCTAAAATACAACAGTTCTCTTAAATTTTAAATGCAAATTCAAACGTTTAAGCGTCCAAAAGACGTCGCGTGGCAAGCGCGAACTGCCGCCATTCAAAAGTTTACTTTTGGCGGGAGAATTAGTTGATCCCAGACAAAGACAATTATACGATTTTTTTAATGAAAAAAGCAGAAAAGAGTATTTGTATGTGAATACATAATCGATTGATCGATCGATTGTAAGATATTTTTTTCAATTACTCCTCAGTTTAGGTATGCTACGTGACAACAATAGAAAAAGATATATACTTTTTAACGTCCATTCTAGATTATAATTTATGAACAGGATTTTTGGCATGAATGGACATTACGCTTAACATCTACGAACATTATTAAAATCCGTTACGGCGCCATGACACTTTGTGATTACATAATATTATACTTTCAACATTGTTAAAAAATCATTCTATCAATACAAAACTATTGTATAAATCATAAGACATATCAAAAACGACAATGGAGATTCTAATCGTAAAAATGTGACCTGTCATGTTTTAGCGGGAATATTTTGACAGTTGTTTTTCTTTAATTTTGATGAACGATTCATAATTTAAAAAATGTATTATAGGTTACAAAGGCAACGAGAGAAATACAACGATTAATTCCTAAAAACAACCCCAAAAAGTGATTAACATTCGATCTAGACTACACCAGACACATACTCGTGACACATTTACATTTCTAAAATGACACAAAAGGAACAATTCGACTGGACAAAAGCTCATAACTTTTGTAAAGTTTATCATTTTAAATTACATGTGGTGACAGTTTTAGAATTCATAGTGACACCACCCCATTCCATTCTGACGGTGTCGTAAGAACCGACTAAGGTAAATTACAAGGCAGAAAACTGTGAGCATCTGGCTAGCGTGGCACAGTAGGCTTATTGCCCTCCATGTTTGAGTGGAGGCCCGACTCAGCGGTGGGTCATGTGTGGCCTCAGTAGTAGAAGGAGACGCGATATATTCATGTCTGTCTGGCCATTGTCCATTTAGAAGGCAGTATGGTTAGTTTTACACATGTTAATTTCGGAAATAGACGACTCGCTATCTAGTGTAGTCTTGATCGAAGCATTCGACAAATAGGAAAACAAAAATGATTCATACAAGTATTGATTAACACCTAAAAATGAAATGTTGCCATAATATAAAAAAAGAACGCTATATGCACAGTTGTAAAAATATTAAATACAAAATCGTGAGATAGGTAATAGTGTTGATTTAAAATTAAAATACGCCTGCGATTGGTCAGCAGAAATCATTTGAAACAACTTTAATACGCGTTAAAATAAATTAATGGTCGATTCTGATTTATAATGCTGTTTAACAAAGAACTAAGCCGAGCGATTGGAACAGGCTAGGACAGAGGCACCTCTTACGCTTTTATGCTGCCCTGGTAGAAACGGGCACTGTTACATAAGTTCCCTCCATGAAATTGGAGGGAACTCGGATCAGCAATGGGACTCGATCACTAAAAGAAGACATATCCCTTAGGCTTTTTTAGCTTAGATTCACGGCTAAGACTTCAAAGGGTGTCCGAGCGCGGGCACTAATTTCCTCCTATGATTGGAAGAGGCCTGCTCCGCAGTAGGTCTATTATGGGCAATGACAACAAAATGTATGACCAAAGTAAATAAGTAAGTCTGTTACGCATACGCCCCAAGAGTACTTAACCGTATGAGTTTTAGTCTATAGTTCGTTTGTGTTAAGAATGCAGTAAATAAAAGTGTGTTTTATAGGCCAGGTCAAGAGTACCCTAAACCGAAGAGCATGTATGAAGGGAATAATGAAAGTGGACGAAGCGAAACAAGTATGTAAGGATCGTAGCAATTGGAAAGAAGTGGTCTCTGCCTACCCCTACGGGAAAGAGGCGTGATTATATGTATGTATGTATTTATAGCACAGGAAGGACAGGACACAACCGAAATATGCTTGGTCGTTACAGGGCGTGACTTAGCCGGCTGACGATAATAAGTCACTGCATTCTTCACTCACACTTCTTCATTCACATGAAACTAGTCAGAACCGTCTGAACGTGACTATAGTTCAACAGACCAATCGCAGTTCAAATCTATACATAAAGTTACTAAATTCTTCTCTCAATACAGAACCAAATGATTACATAAATATAAAAAAAATAAGTACGCAGGTATACAGATAAAATTATATAGTATGTTGTGCGTTGTCTCTGAAAGACTTCTCATATTTCTTCGCTGTTTCATAAGGCACCTAAAACATAATTATTAATTAAAATTACACTTTTATTCATCACGCAGAGACAAATATTATATCAATTAATGTTGTAACATTATTAATTAATGTTGTAACATTATTAATTAATGTTGTAACATTATCAATTAATGTTACACCAAACTGCTGAGCAGATTTGTATGAAATTTCGTAATAATCTGGAATAGTACACAGTATATTTTCATCCCGAAAAAATATGCGGTTATCATGATCTAGATTGTTAGAGTGTAGATTATATTGTAGTCGCGGGCAGAAGTTATCTGCACTCATATGAAAGCAACTGTCTGTTACGCTTTGCCTGCTATACAGCTTAACCGAGTTCGATAAATTAGTATAACGATAATAGGAAGCTTGGGCAAAGATACGATGTTATTGTTTGTTGGGAAAATATACTTGGAAGGTGTTGAAATAAGAGATTAAATTGAAAGTCTGCCAAGACCCCTCTAATGGAACTACCGGTCATCATTTTGGGTAGACCAGTTGTCCGATTTGACTTCATACAACTGCCACAGGTTGGAGCGAAATAAATCAGTCTACCTACTTGTATATACCTGCTATCTCTTCTTGTGTTCAACGCCATCTAGTAGAAGCCTGCGGCAAACGAAAAAGGAACCAAATAAAATATTGCCAATCACATAAAAAAACACACACAATTTAGATATATGATACACGACAAGTAAATGAAATAAGTGTTTTGAATCTTACGGGTAACACACAGCTACTGTTCATGTTGTAAAAAACGTGTACAATAACAATCAGAATTATTAACAGATGTATAATGTGTCTATAGATAAAGAATAAAAACTGTCAAGTTGCGCAGAATATAATTTAGTTCAAATAAGAAAGTCGTCAAAAAATATGGCGCAGTCGGCAGGATAATCAAGTTTCAACCAAATGAACATTGCACACAATATGTTGATGATGACAATGTCTTAAATAATAAAATATGGCGCAGTCGGTAGGATGGTTAACGGCCAAAAGGATACGTGATTTCGAATCAGACGTCATCTGAACATAATACGTTCCACAGTATTTACAAAGACACGTTATTTTGCAGTTTATACTCTGTGAGCAGCAATATTCACTTGCCATATATTAACTTAATACACAAATATCAGATATGTTTATGTACTCATGAACTGCTGCATCTTCATAAAATGACTAAAGTCAATTCATCAATCTCAAAGGACGTATCAATCTCAAATAATTAATTGCCAAAAATATACAATACACCAAAACCACAACCAAAATAACCAACTGCAAACATATTAATACGCAAAAATAATAGCTTTACTAAAAGCAAGTTCAAGATATTTGATATCAAACAAAAATACAAACACAACTGGCCCTAATATCGCACCCTGTAATACACCCAAAACCAAATGGCACACGTTACGTGTGACGCGTATTAATGTCACGCAATTTAAGGCCTCGAGCATACGACCCGCCCGCTCTACCCTGTAAACAGTGGCAGAGACGCTGACGACAGAGGAAAAGGGAATGTTTTATCTGCCAACCCCATGTTTCCCCTGATGAAGTTCTACGATGTAACTACTCACTGTCCCTGTGGTGACAGACACAGAATACACAATGTCAGAAACCCATTCTATGCTGCGGGTGCCGTAGAAAGCGTCTAAAGGAACAAGTGTCAGACCACTTAGCCGTAAGAGAAGGAAGACTTGATGCGAAACCTGACTGGCCAACATGGCTTAGCTTCTCTAAAGCTTAAGTGTCGGTACCAGGGTCGCATCATAATGCAGAAGATGGCGTTTTCCTCTTGGTAATTTAGGCGGCAGACAACCTAAAGTTATGGTAACCGAGCTTAGGTACATGGAGGCAATTAACTTGCAGGAGACCCCATTCAGCATTTATCCACCTTGTGCTTTAGACGGGCTTACGACACCCTCGGGGTGGAATGAGTTCGAGACGTTGCGTTTGAAGCAATCAACAAGCGGCAGCATTAGTAAGTATTGTTACGGTTTTAGTTAGAAAGCCAATAAGTGAAACATAAGCGATAAAAAGCATTCACACTTAGCAATTACAATAAAATAAAATGTTAGTTTGAATTACAGTATTGTTTTACGGACGTGATTGGAACCGCGGCTCCGCTCGCGTGGACTTCGATCCACGAACAATCTGGTACCGAAACCTTATATCGATTACGAAAGTTACAATTAACGTAATAATTGTACTCTTAAAAAATTAACCACCAATGTGATAATTTCATATCTTGTTTAAATCGTCACGTAATTATTTAAATTTATACACAAGAACGCGTCAGTAATGTGGGTTGAATTCAAATAATACTCATAAGAATTGCGTGGTGTAGATAAATAGAGGTAAGGTATAGAACACTTGTGTCTTTGCAGACGGTTATCGCGCCGTGTAAATATTGGTTATGTCTTTATTTAATCGTATCTAAGCGAGTTCGATTCTTTAGTCACTGTAGTAATTTAGTCCAAATACGAACAGAATAGAACGCCCGACGTTAGTGGCTAAAATGGCGATACAGTATTTCTCTAATTATATCATTTGAGGACGCACAAAATAAAATATAAATAAAACAATGTTAAATTTCATACTTACCTTACAATAATAAAAAAAAATCACTCACTTCATTTCGTACAAGAATTATACGATAGACAAGTATATTTTTTACAGGTATACGTTTAAAAATAATTACTAAGAAACCTTTTCAATTAAGAATGCCATTGGTCGCGTATTAAAATTTAGCCCTCTTTATATATTTTTTTTTATATAGTGGGGGAAGCCTTTTATAGCCGAGTAACGGGGTTGGGGTAGTTTATTTTAATAAATTTAATATAACTTATTTAAACAAAGCAATTGTATAAAAATATATTGCAAGATGGAAACTGTTTTACTACCTCCATTACCGTTCAAATTCGTTATAGAATGAATGGATTCGTCCGGCCGGACAAACATTTGATGAATGCAAAATAGAAAAAAAGTTAAAATTACAATACATGTGAAATTTAAAACAAACGCAAAATGTACATATTGATGCATATTATTGGTATCTATGTCGGGAAATTTTGAAACCATTCAAGATATTAGATAGATAGCCTGTGCAGGGAGTTTTGGTAATAAAATTAGTTTTATCCTTAACAGAATAAATCCATACTGAATAATTTATATTATGAATGTTTTTCAGCTAATAATAAATTTCATTTCAATTTCATTTTACGAATGTCCAAAATCTTCAATGAAGATATTGACTTTTATTAAACTATTTTTTTACTACACAACTGGGGGCCAAAAAGCAGCCATCATCAGTAACTACGCGCCTAGCAAGCAGAGTTTTTCTTCATAATGTTGCTTGGATTGTCTATGGTCATTCTTCCAACATTTTAAGAAAAAGTAATTATTCCCGTCTCGAATTTTGCACACAGTATCACTGACAGTAGTACCGTCATTTTTAACAAATGTACGCGGTTAAGTATTAAATATTGTACAAACCATTGCTATACATGCATATTATTATCAAAAAGCATAAAGCTATATACAGAACGAGCAGTCATTATCATCATCAGCCCATAAATGACCCACTACTGAGTCGCTCCTCCTCCAAATTCTTGGAGGAAGATAAGCCTTATTATTCCACGCTGGCAAGACGGATTCGCACAGGGTTTGCATCAAATTTTCCTTCTGTTCCGGCTAGGTGATCTGCCTCTTGCGTTCTTTTAGTCGCCTCTTACGACACTCAGAGACGATTTGGGTTGGTGACATTGTGTATTCTAAATCCGTCACCACGACCATTATCATCATCATCATTTGAGCCAAAAGACGTCCACTGCTGGACATAGGCCTCCCCCAAGGATCTTTTTCCAGCGACTGCGCCTTCCGGAACGCGGACGCCACCCGAGAACTTTTCTCGCCCCATCGGGCGTCGGTCCTGCGAGCTATGTGCCCTGCCCACTGTTAAGTTTGGCAATCCTGTGGGTTATGTCGGTGACCCTGGTGACAGCCATTATAGCACGTACTAAAGGAAGGATCCGTTACAACGCCTCAAATGTAAACTCAGTTTCCGAGAGTTTGATCCAATATTAACTAAAATACTGTTGTCTCGTTTTATTATTATTGTCTATATTTGTAATGTTTCGTTTCAGCCCGTAAACGACCCACTACTGGGTCGGGCCTCCTCCAAATTCATGGAGGGAAATTAGCCTACTATTGTTACTATTGTAATGTTTAGTGTACTTTAATTGTTAACGAATAGTCAATTGGGGAGGGGTAGGCAAATATTTAGGATCCGGCTCCGGAATCAAACCCGCACTCAAAAAGACAGCGCTTGTAACCTTTAGCCGAAGAAAGCATATATTTATGTTTGGAACAAATTTGGAGTAACTTAATTTAGGTTTTATAAAAAAATATCTTTCAAGACACCGTTTTCTTACCGCCCCGTACAAAATGTTAGTATGTTAATTTCTAGTATGCCACTAAACTAATAAACCATAAACGCCCAGTCACAACTCTAGAAACACCATATGCACATATTTAACCAAGAAACTACACGCACAAAGTTTACTAAATATTTAAAAAAATCGCCGTCATTTTGTGACGTCACACCTGTCAAATTACATCAGTCGCGTACGGTTGGCAAAACGAATGTTAACCGACTTCAGAAAGGAAGAGGTAATATAATATATTGTACATCGTATTGTGATGATATTATAGAAAGAGGTAGCATAAATTAATTTTTTTTTACTCAGGCAGTTTACGCGAAACTAAGCTAATAAATAATCGCAATTAAAATTACAACATTTATTGAAGATCCAATTAGACCAGAGAAATTGATTGGAGATCAAGATTACACAGCATCGCGAAGCTTCACTCGACAGAGAAGATTCGGCAAGAGACTTCATATATTTTTATTTGCAAATGCCAAATCTTCATCGAAATACGATACGTCTTCAATAATTTCTGTACTCTTGTAACACTGCAACAATAGTGTCTAAATGTACATCAAATAATCTACATGGTTCACTAACTACCCGCATTTACACGCAGTCCCCAACCCCTCATTCCATCCTGAGGGTGTCGTAATCTATCCGCAAGAGAAGGAAAACTTGATACGAAACCCCGTGCCAACCCGTCTGGCCAGCGTGGCACAGGAGGCTAATTATCCCTCCATGTGACTGGAGGAAGCCTGACTGTACAGTGGGTAATCTATGGGGTGAGTCCTCATGTCGTTTCAGCCCATAAATGTCCCACTGCTGAGTCGGGCCTCCTCCAAATTCATGGAGGGTAATTAGCCTATTGTGCCAAGATTTCCTTCTCTTGCGGCTAGGTGGTCTGCTACTTGCGTTCCTTATGCCGCCTCCTACGACGCCCTCAGGTTAGCATGGGTTGGTGACCTTGTGTATTCTAAATCTTAAAAAAAAATAACTACAAAAGACACCAAGAGCAAGTCTGGCTTACACAAAGACACTTGCCCAGCCCCAAAATCGAACCAAGGACCATTTGATTTACAAGATCAACAAAGCATCACTTCACTTAATTTGATAAATTAATTTAGTTTTAATGGTTTGTTTGTTGATTGACAAGTTCAATGTTCACATTAATTATGTTAATGTTTGGCCAGCGTAGCGCAGTAGGCTAATTACCCTCCATGTAATTGGAGGAAGCCCGCCTCGGCAGTGGGTCTTTTAAGGGCTGAGAAGTTACCAAGAAGTCATATGAATGGGTAACGTTTTGACACATGGCGCAGCTCTAGTGGAGAATTGATTGAATGTAACAAAATTTAATGTGTTTCATTCATTCTTTCAATATTTTTCTCAATCTATCGCGTATATTTTAAATTATTATTATAAATAAATAAATATCCTTGGACATTTCACACAACGCCATCTCGTTCCAAGCTAAGTAACTTAATGCTTGTGTTATGGTAACGAGATGGATGAGAAACTACTTAAAAATTTTTTTGTAAGTACATAGATATTATAGATAGAAAAACACCCAGACCCGGAACAAATAATTGTAGGTCGTACAAATATTTCTTCCGTGCGGGGATTGAACCCGCGACATGCTGCGCTTTCAATGTCCTCATTCGTACAATACTATCATTATTAGTAAAACATGATATTGATAATTTTAAATATGACTATTTGTTTTTGTATGAGTTTTGCTATAAAACCTACATAAAATAAATTTCCTTTTGAGTTTGAGTCTTCGCTAACCGTAAATTTCTGACATTTGACAGATTGACGTCAGTGACATTCTTTTTTTTAAATTCCAAACTATTAGAGCGGTTCGATGTTCTTCCAAGAAATGCAACTTTGAAAAACATTATGAGTGATCAAATGCCTGACCAATTACATACCTTGGGGGGGTCCGTAGCCCGGGGCGCCGTAGGTCGGTGGCGGGGCGCCATACGCGCCATACGAAGTAGGTTCAGACTGGATTAAACAAACAAATAATTAAGAAGGCATTAAAACAAGCATAGAAGTCTACTGCAGGTAGGGTTCATGATTTCTTGAACTTTTCAATTTCTCGGGTCTCGAGACATTTATATTTACGTACGTTTTCTCATATTATTTAGAACTTATAAACAAAAGTAGCTTCGATTAAATTAAACAAAAAAATAACATGAAAGAATACGTTAATATCTTACTTAGAATTAAATTACAATCATCATTTCTGGCATATTAATTAGAATAAAACAAATGAACGGCGATTTAATTTCTACATGATTTCTCGAGTTCTCGAATTTTATCGAGCTTGATTTCCCCGGAACAAAACCCAACGATTTGGAACGAATTAGGGAATAAACCCCAACTGCAGGGCATAGGCCATCCCAAAGTCTTCCACAAGGGGCAGTCTTGCGCCCAAATCCGTTGGATTCCGAAGACCTTAACCAGGTCGTCGCGTAACCATGTGTTGGCCTTTTTTTCGCTGGTAATCATCAGGGATTCTCGGCCGTGGGGGGTGTCTGTGGGACTCAGACCTACCCACATGTAACTGGAGGAGGCCCTCAGCAATGGGTCTTTTACGGGCTGATATGTATGTATAAAAAATCTTACCATATACATCTGCGAGGGGGGAGGCTGAGCGCCCTCGAAGCCCACCAGCTGAATCATGACGTCACCGTCCACGGTTATGTGCGACACGCGCTGGAACGGAATGCGGTGCAGAAACTCGCAGAAGTGCACGCCGTTTAGCGCCACCTGCCGAGCGGGGAACGAGTTAGTCATCGCTGAGTTACCAGGGGAGGCAGTTGAAGGAATCCACCCCTCATTGCTGCCATCGTTATGCTTGCCTGATGTTACCCATGGTTATTGACGTACCGCGGGGAACGGCGCGGGGCGAAGCTAGTCTGAACAAGTAGCCCAAGTTACTTCTCATATCATCAGCTACCTATCAGTGAAAGTCCCGTCAAAATCCATCTAGCCGTTCTAGAGATTAGCCGGAATAAACAGATAGAAAGACGAAAATTAAAATTGATATTATTGTGGTATATTATGTACTGTGTATACATACTTACGCATTTAGTAAAAAGTAGTTATTTTATTATTACAAACAGACACTCCAATTGTATTTATTTGTATATAGATAATGCGTAGTAGACTATGACACTACTAATGATGTAAACAACATTTTGAAGCAATAAATATTTATTTATTTATTGATAACCTGTCTGTCTGTTTGTTTCGGCTATGGTTTCGGAAATGGCTGAACCGATTTTGACGGGACTTTCACTGGCAGATAGTCGGAGATCCTCCTGGATACCCGGCCGTTGGAGAGTGGCCGGGCTATGCGGGATTCCGGAGCGCGTAGAGAGGGTTGCGCCCCAACCTACCCACTAAAACCGACGGCTATCCTTGACCACGGCCACGGGGTTCACTCCCATTGCGGGAGCATGTTCCGTGACACTGGGGGCCTTGGCCTGCCTCTTAGTAGAGCCCCATGCTCCGAGGGCGATTATGAGGAGGGGCTATAATGCCCTCCCCCAGTCTACCCGGGGCCTGTTTTGCTCAAGCCATGGACTTTCCCAGGTCCATCGCCCGCAGCCCCACTTACGGCGGGCGGAGGTCAGCCAGCGCTTTCCAACGCCTATTGCGGTGCTGGCGGTTTGGGGGCTGGAAGGCCAACTCTCTGGCCCGTACAGCACTGATGTAATTATAAATAAATAATAAAATAAATATCCTTGGACATTTCACACAACGCCATCTCGTCCCAAGCTAAGCAACTTAATGCTTGTGTTATGGTAACGAGATGGATGATAAACTACTTATATACAATTTTTTTTTGTAAATACATACATATTATAGATAGAAATGACACCCAGACTCCGAGCCAGTGCCTCTGGTTTAGACAAAGACACTTGCCCGCCCCCGGAATCGAACCCGGGACCCGTTGATCCAAAGGCGGCGGAATTTTCCACATTGTTAAATACCACGCGGTCGAGTAGTAGTTTCAACATTAATGTGAGTGGACGCAAGGGTTGTGGGTGATCAAAAGAGATTGATGGATTGTAAGAATGAGGAATTGTGTATGAAAGGTAAATATTATATATACAGCGAATACTTAAATATTTTGGACACGTTGCTCGCAGAAGCCCTGACAGCCTGGAGAAGCTGATGGTAGTTGGACAGGTCGAAGGGAAGAGACCACGCGGTCGCTCACCTACCCGGTGGTCAGATTTGATAAAAACGGTTACCGGCCTGCCACTGACCAAAGCTATTAAGACCGCCGAGGACAGAAACACGTGGAAGAGCATCGTGACCAAAAGGTCATTCTAGACACGACCTTCAGCAATGAAGATACTGACCAAGAAGAAGTATGAAAGGTGTGAATGTAGATATGACGACCGATAGGTGTGTATGGAGACTACCACCTAGCGTGGCACAGGAGCCGTAAGATGATGTTGGTCATCACTACATAGTATAAAACAAAGTCGCTTTCGTCTGTCCGTCCCTATGTATGCTTAAATCTTTAAAACTACGCAACGGATTTTGAAGCGGTTTTTTTTAATAGATAGAGTGATTCAAGGGGAAGGTTTATATGTATAACCCACCCCCGCTTTGCACGGGCGAAGCCGGGGCGGGCCACTAGTTTTAAATATGACGATTTATAAGAGTTTTGTTAAAAAACCTTTCTAATTACGCCGCTAATTACCCTCCATTTAATTGGAAAAGGCCCGACTCAGCAGTGGAAATTAATTTTAGAACAGAAGAATAAATAAAATGCCGTTTGAATTTGAGTAACAGCTAGATTCATTTATAAAAACAAACAACCCCGAAATGAGTTGAAAAGCTGCCCGTGTCCAAAAGCAGACCAGCAGGGTTACCTTCAAAGACTGTGGCTCGCAGAGTATCAAGGCCTCGAAGGAGTCCCCCCTCTGCAGGGGCATGCCCCCGGAGGTGTCCTCCACCCCCCAGCTCATGGCCGTCAAGTGGTTGCGGACGACGCACTGCTCCACGAACCGGAAGTTGAGGTGGAGGGCAATGTCGTCGCGGGGATCCGTGTTGGGGCCGCACTGGAAGTTGATCGCGAACCTGGGACCGCAACAAAATACAATACAATAGAAAACGCTGTCTTTAATTTAGGGTTGTATGTATTTTTGTATGCTGTATCATAAAAAAAAAAAATTCACAAAATTTCACGAAAATCGGTCGAACCATTACGGAGGTGTTCAATAACAAACAGCGTGACATCGCTTGCGTGATGGAAAGCAACGCCAGGGTCTTACTACTTGTTGTTTCCCAGCGTGCGGTGGGGAAGTTTTTTAAATAACACAACATTTCCTACCTCTGGGCTCCCGGGGGCGTGTTTCCCTGGATACGGATCATGCGACCAGGGTAGAGACCCCCAGGAATGGGGTGCACGCATGGAATTGCCTGGAACAAACAAATATCACATCACACCAGTCATTTTTGGATACCACTAGGTTGTCGCTGTCCGTGTGGTGACGGATTTAGAATACAGTGTGTCACCACCCTATTCCGTCCTGAGGGTGTCGTAAGAGCCGACAAACGGAATAGACAAGGCGTTATCGTCCGTAAAAGAAGGACAACTTAATACTTTTAACTATACCATTCCTTCTGGCCAGCATGGCACAATAGGCTAATTGCCCTCCCTGTAACTGGAGGTGACCGACTTAGCAGTGGGTTGAAAGGTAAGTATGTAGTAATAAAGATGATTTACAAAACTTCACTAGATCTAGGTGCAGCCATTTTCGTACTTAGGATGGCCACATTACCTAATAACATAATTCATTTAACATATTATCTTAGGAAAATATGTTGGAGACACACAAATCAATACGGAAGGTCCAAGCTATAGATAGTGTGTGAAATATGACTTCATTGTTTTAGTTTAGGCATAGCACTCGTTGCTCAGTGTGCTATGGAGAGAGCTATGCTTGGAGTTTCTCTGAAAGATAGGCTCCGTAACGAGACTATCCGACACTCAAAGTTACACTCAAAATAAAAACTCATTCAATCAAGTTGGCTCATTAGAGCTCTTTTGGCCAGTCTAACAATATAACAAAGTTTAAAAGAACCAAGCAACCTTTTGAACCAAGATCAACAAAGCGTCACTTATGGTAGATAACTTAATTTTGTTTTAATGGTTTGTTTGTTGATTGACATGTTCAATGTTCACATTAATTATGTTATTGTTGACAAATAAAAATATTTTACTGTAGATAAGAGAAATAGTATGTACAGAGAAAAGGGAAAATGATTTCTATCAAAATCAAAATTCATTTAATCAAGTTGGCTCATTATAGCCTTTTTGACCAGTCAAACTATATAATAAAAATTTTCATTTAAATTTAATAATTGATATTTCATTATCTACCACCATTTGAGAATGCAGCTCTACAGAGAAGAACCAAAAAAAACTCAGAAGTTTAAAATTGCCATTTTTAAGTACAAGGCTAGGATAAGAGAGAATTGTGAGAGCAAACTCACACAATCATCGCAAATGGCCAAACATCAGCCAGATCTAGTCAACAATAGTAATCTTCTAATGCCCGAACCATCAACCACCCCAACAGACCTGTTGAGAATGATGCATCAATACCTACTATACATACAAGGGTCTTAAACTCAAAACAATAGTAAAAAATCTATACTATCAGCTTTAATTAGCTTTAAAAATTATACAAGAAGTTTTAATAAGTCAAGTAACAAGAAATTAAAGCTAAGTACTTATTTTAATGTTTTTATTGTTAATAATGCTTTAAACAACCAACTACCTCAAAATAAAAAAAAAAAAAGTAAACATGTTTTATCATAGATCAAGGAAAAGTCGGCGAAATTCTCAAAAACTATCGAGCCGCTGACTAACGGGAAAACTATTCATGCAAATTAAATAGTACCACAAGAATATATTGTCACAACGATAAATTGACCGGCCGCGGATATACCAAATACGTTGTATTTACACAACTACAGCGTATGAATCCACATCGAATTGTTCTAGACGCCCTTGAAACTGAATAGAATGCGGTACATGATGGCTACTTTTAGTAATAAACGCAAAACTAAAGACAAAACTTACCGGATTGTAAATTGGCGGTACGGCCATTTTTCTTGCTTGAATTTGCGACAGCTGCCCTAAAACTGACTCGTTATGATATAAGCACAGTCCTTTTAATGTATTGCACAATTTTAGCGTTAGATACGCCTAGACGAGTGTTTTAATTAGTCATGTGTCGATCGCGATTGACCGAATCTTTTTGACCCGATCTCGACCCATATGCCTGTGACCGAGTCGTCGGTCTCTGAAAGATTCGGTCTTCCATAGATTCGATCACCAGGTGACATCGCAAACGAAATTCGACTTTATTTGTGGAGTATTACCGTATCTTGTTGCTTATTTGATCGATTATTACGCGGGATCGGGTCGCACGCGACTTGTCAATCGCGGGAGCGGATTTTGATTTTGAGTATGAATCAATTAGTTGCAGAAAAAAGTAAAGGACAGAAAAACTTATTATAAATATTGTGTCATTCATAATAAAGGTATGCAAAACTGCAGTTTACTATGGTTGACTAAGTATATTTCCGAACCGAATGTAGCCACGTGATGTCACGGGTGTTCCACGAATATAGTTGCGTTATGAAATATTGCACGAAAAATTTTAAGCAGCCACTTTTTGATAAAAAAATAATACTATTAAATGATAATAATTCTTAAAAATAATTGTATAGTTATGTTTTTATAGCAAAAAACTATTAAAAAAATCTGTCCTTTTTGGAGTCTTACGCATAGTCCCTAAGCTCGTTCGATCGAACGAGATCGATCGCGCAATCCTTCGGTCCGTGACCGAAATCAACGAAATGATTGAATCTTTTTGACCCGATCACCAGACGAATCGGTCACGATCGACCCGGGTCATGGAAATTGATTGACTGACACAGGTCTAGTTTTAATGCCGTTCCAACAAGAATTGAATCAATTTGGATATGCGTCATTCGATACGAGGCACGTCATATGACGGCATAAGCCTGTAAGCGGTCCGAAACTCACTGACGACGAAGTGAATCAAACAACTAAAGATCGTGGTTAATCTATTAAGAGGACACACAAAAATTACCAAATAAACCACGTTATCGAAAATTAAATAAAATTGTATAACTAGATTGATTGGGACCTATTCAGGTTTTTGTATCAAACGCTGAAATTTATTTCGGGATCCGTTCAGCGTTTCATAATCATATTGTACTTGATGTATTATACATTTTTATTTATAGTCAAGCAAGAGCCAAGAATATTTGAATCTTAGGTTAGCATGTGTAACCATTTTTTTCTCAATTGAATTTACTTATGAAACAAAATCAGATATTTAAATGTTTACCTAACTGAAAAATTTACATTAATGAGTTTCGGTCCGATTCATACACTGATTATGATGACAGTTAAATAATATTTAGGTCACACAAAATGCAACTGTTTACAGTTTTTTGTTTATTCGTAACTCATATTTTTGCACAGGCAACTCTGTCCTAAGGTGTATGTGTGTCCAACTTTTTTGACGACAAGTCAAACCGCCCCTCCCAAAGGCCAACCCCACGTCCGTGCAGAACATCTTAGCCACGTGTGAGGGGGACACTCATAATGAAATTACTTATGAGTAGCTAACAGGGAAATGGCAAACCCATGATGATGGAGAGAAATAATATTGAAATGATACAAAGTGACTTGACATTGGCTAAACACAAACCGTGAGAGCCACAAGGAAGAAAAAAAAAAAAGTCAAACTGCGGCTGGCGCCGCGCGGTGAAGCTAGTCTAAAAAGTACACGTACAAGTAGCATAAGTTACTCCTTATGACATCAGCTACCTATCAGTGAAAGTCCCGTCAAAATCGGTCCAGCCGTTCCAGAGATTAGTTAGATTAGTTGAAGGGTTGGAAAAGCCCTTCAATCTTAAAAAACACGCCCTCTATGTTCAAACACGAACTTTCTTGTTCGAGGGGGGATAAAGGGCTATCACACTATATCCCTATATCGTACCGGGGCCTTTTTAAGTTGTATCGGCACGCACATTTTATCAACTTAGTTTTATTGTTTAAATAAGGATAATGATGATTATCAAATATATTGAAACCTTATTACATTAGCTATGGTTTACTGAGCACGATTAGAGAATTTTATGCGTGTAATACTAATAGTAAACTTACAAAAAGTGAATTCTGACAAAATTACTGATTACTGCATTTTCTGGTAGGTATAACCGCAGCTGATGAGTGGGCCAAGAGATTCAAAAGGGCTATGACTAGAAAGTAGTGAATAAATACTCTTTGGCTATGACTATCTCTAAAAAGTCTGGGTAAACGAAGTTACAGCGGTCATCCCACAAATGTCATATTTTGATTGACGCAGTACTTTGTTTAATTGTATGCGTTCTTTAATTTCAATTAACTCCGATTAAAACTATTTTAATCTAATTAAATCACCTATGTGAAAACTTAGTGACGTGTCGCCAATCGGAAAATAATAAATTGGACAGGAAACGCCCGGACGCGTCTCCAAAAATGACCATCGAAGGTAACAAGGACGAAGCTGAAAAATGCATAGAAATAGCCCAGGCTGCGTTTTCAGCTGGGAATACAGAGAAAGCGGAGAAATTCCTGCTCAAGGCTGAACGTCTCTATCCAACGGCGGCTGCTAAGGAGCTGTTGACGCGCGTGAAGGCAGCAGGGCCTTCGACAGGCCCTAAACGATCCCCCCCTGGTACACCAAATGCAGAAGAAGTACGAAAGAGGAAGGCCCCACTCCACCAGCCAGAGAAGAGAGAGTACAATGCAGAGCAGCTGGAGGCTGTACGTCGCGTGAATAAGTGCAAGGATTTCTATGAAATTTTGGGTAAAATTGGCTCATTGATTTTTTGTTGTTGTTTTTTTATTGTGCAATGTGCCTTTTCTATTATTTGTTCGGTTTGTCATTTTGGTTTATTTAGCCTCTTATGAAATAGTGTAGTGTTTTTAGCTTGCTAATTTAACATCTATTCAGTGTTCGCAACCTGAAGTGGACTGACTATTGTACCAGGGGCGTAAAATTATCATACATGGGATTGAATTTGATCTAATTTATCGTATCTAACAGGATAATTTATATTTATAAAGTAAAAATGGATATTAAATTATCACATAATCTGTGTACAATATTAATATGCTATTGTATGAAGGTACAAAATTATTGTATGTGTACAACAATTATCATACGGTTCCGAACACTGCATCTGTTGTAGATTGATATTGTAGTCTGTGGTATTATCTCTTGAAGAGGTGAACCAATTTTGTTTAAGTTATTTCAACTTGAAACATGACTTTAGTGTGCAGTATCCCTCAGGTGGGATCTTGGGTAATAGTTATCACTTTCCATCGTCTACTTTTCCTTTAGTTTAGATCTGTTGTAATTGTTTTCTATGCCATTTTGGCAAATTCTCATTAATTTAATTGGCAGATGCCTGACTTAGTATTATGTAATGGGTTATTTTATGTCTAATGCTTATTTTGTAAAAATATTAGCTATTGTTATATTGCACTGTTCCAGACTGCACACAAAGCAATTGATAAATTTGGGAGAAAAAATGGTGAGCTTGTAATTTAAAAACTCAAAAAAGAATTATTAGCTCAGCTATAGTCCATGTTAGCTGCAAGAGAATGAAAGCTTGATACGAAACCCTGTGCCAACCCATCTGGCCAGCATGGCAAAGTAGGCTAACTACCCTCCATGTAACTGGAGGAGGCCTGACTCGGCAGTGGGGCATGTATGGGCTGAGAAGTTAAAGTATAGTCTATGCTGTGATAAAGGTGTGTGAAGCTGTGTGCATAGACTAGTTAAATGTGTAGGTTTTTGATGGTCGTGTGAAATAAGCAAAAGTGTTTCTTGTAGGAGTATCCAAGGAGGCAACGGACACGGACATCAAGAAAGCGTACAAGAAGTTGGCATTGCAACTTCATCCGGACAAGAATCACGCCCCTGGATCAGGAGAGGCCTTCAAGGTATGAATATTACTTGCAGTAGACAGGTCAAGGTCAAAAATGTAAAGTTTTGTTGTACCCACAATATGATGACAATTTGTATGTGTCCACTGTCTTTTTTATCACCGACTTGAATGCCTTTTGACCCTAGGTTTGCGTGATGGAAAGCAACACCATGGTTTTAGATGGACCAGGCAATTCAAGGAAATGCACTGTCGGGAGTGTTGAGCACCGGCTCTCACATACACGCTACGGAACATTAGAACCTCCCACCAAGCGTGTTGGGTTTTATTTACTTTACAACACGCGTTGTTTCCTAGCGTGTGGAGGAGGAAGTGTAATATTCATTAAAAACAAGTGCCGATGTCGTCTGCAAACTAACGCTTTCTCTTTGGCCTCTCCCGCAGGCCATCGGCAACGCGGCAGCGGTTCTGACTGACGCAGAGAAGCGGAAGCAGTACGACCTCCGCGGCGAGGATATGGGCCTCCGCCACGGACCCGCTGGCCACACTCACACGCAGTACTACGCCAGAGGGTTCGAGTCTGATCTCACTGCCGAGGAGTTGTTCAACATGTTCTTTGGGGCTACCGGTATGTATATTACTTGTTATTTCTCGGCCCGTTAATTAGGCGCAAAGGAATCATATATATCTACGAGGGCTGTCTGCTCTATAAACTTAACCCAACAAACCCAACACGCTATCGCGGTGTTGGACTTTTTATTAAATCTCACACTTGTAGGTGATGATAGTTCTTGATGTTGATCGTTCTGGTTTTTCGGGTAAATTGTGTAAAGTATGTAGCGTGCTGGTTGCTACAGACCCACTGCAGAGGCGGGCCTGCCGCCAACCCGTTTGGCCAGCATGGCACAGGGTTTTGTTCAGGTTTTCTTTGTCTTGCAGCTTCAAGACGTATATATACAATACATAGTGTATTCGAAATCCGACCGCTCACGAACCTTACAGAATTAATACTAGTACGCAGCCGAAAAATGACCCAAACTGAGTCGGGCCTCCTCCCATCACAGGGAGGGTAATTAGCCTCCTGTGCCACACTGGCCAGACGGGTTGGCACAGGGTTCTCTTTTAAGTTTTCCTTCTCTTGCGGCTAGGTTTTGACATTTCCTTTTGTCGGCTCTTCCGCAGCCAAGTTACGTCACTCTTTGCTTGGTGGTAGGATCTAATGGTCCGCCCCGCTGGCTACCACCCCCACGTCTATGCAGTTTTACTGTGTTTCGTCGTGTGTATGCGAGAGCCGGTGAGACTGGGCAATTCCTTGAATTGCCTGCTCCATCTTAGACCCTGGCGTTGCTTTCCATCACGCAAGCCTAGGGCCAAAGGCTTTCAAGTCACTGAAACTCGTGGGTGGTCCGGCGTGCAAGGACCATGCCATTGCTTCACTGCGCGCTACAAACAGTGGCACTGTGGGTCCGCAGCGTTCCCGGGCGGCGGGGCCCCGGTGTACTCGCGCCGTCGCCAGCGGTCCCCCGAGCCCCGCGCCGCGGGGGGCCTGCTGCAGCTGCTGCCGGTGCTGGTGCTCGTGTTGCTGTCCATGATGTCGGGCTACTTCATCAGCGAGCCCGTGTACAGCCTGGCGCCCAACTCCAAGTACCCCGTGCCGAGGGAAACGGTCAACATGAAGGTGAGCTCTTGGACCCCGGCTGGACCTTGGGGTCACGGGTCTCTGGTTCGATTCCGGAGTCGGGCAGGTGGCTCTGTGCGAACTGGACGTTTTTTGAATTACGTGTTTCTTGAATCCTTTGTTGTTGTCCAACTATTAACATCGACAATTACCAAAAAGTCAATTCAGTCAGCAGCAATTTGCACTGGTAGAAACCCATCACCAGCACGGCCGCAGGACAGGCGCAGCGGCCCCCTGCCAGACGCCTGAACCTGATTCGTAAATAAGAGTCGAGGATCTTTTTAACCGTGCGAACTGCTCTGTTAACTCCGATATCGCGATTTAAGCTTGTTCGGTAATTCCCGTATTTATGGGGGAAATTTCTTTGAATAGAATAGAAATATGGTTCAGATGCTAACACCACGCTTCCTCCGATAGAATGTGGTATGACTCACGCACAGGAACACTAACTACCTCTGTAAGGACGACCTTCCCAAAGCTCCAGGAAGCCTCTTTTCAGCCCCAGTAAGGGATTGGGCCTCCCCCAAATTCATGGAGGGAAATTAGCTTACTGTGCCATACTGGCAAGACTGGTTGGCATAGGGTTTATATCAATATCTCTTGCGTTCCTTAAGACACCCTCAGTAGTAGCGGAAGTAGCCAAGCTTGCAGGTGGTGACAAAGTCGCTTTTAATTACCGCAGGTGCCTTACTACGTAAAGGAGAACTTCCACACTGACTACCAGGGCTCCCTGCGGCGACTGGAGATGGCTATAGAAGACGAATATATCGGTGAGTCGAATTTATACCGGTATTTCATAAGGCCAGGGTGTGTTAGAGGTTGGGTCGTGGCCTGCAGTGGTAGGGGTAACTGGTGCCATAAGGACCCAAACGCCCCACCACTGGGACGCGCGAACGGAGGAGTTTTAGTTTTAGGCTCCCCGCCTTCTAGTCTCCACATAACCCTGTGACATCGAGGCATTTCTCCGCGAGTGGATGTGGCAGTGTACCCGTAAAAAGGGTTTTTGTTACGCCCAAAACAAAAGGTTAATTAGATATAAACCACTAAAGGAGGCGGGCTAAGGCCCCAGGGTCACGGAGCGCGCTGCCCCATTAGGCGCTAATCCCGTGGCTCCGGTTCGGGCAGTCCTCGACTGTCTCCGTCGGTTTCGGTTTCGGAGAAGTGGGTGGCTAAGTGGGGTGAAGTGGGTAGCTAAGTGGGGAGTAGTGGGTGGCTAAGTGGGGAGAAGTGGGCGGGTAAGTGGGGAGAAGTGGGTGGCTAATTGGGGAGAAGTGGGTGGCTAAGTGGGGAGAAGTGGGTGGCTAAGTGGGGAGAAGTGGTTGGCTAAGTGGAGAAATGGGTGGCTAAGTGGGGAGAGAAGTGGGCGGCTAAGTGGGGAGTTGTGGGCGGTTAAGTGGGGAGAAGTGGGCGGCTAAGTGGGGCGAAGTGGGCGGCTAAGTGGGGAGAAGTGGGTGGCTAAGCGGTCCGAATTCCCCCAGCCGGGCTGCGGCACTCGTGCCACCGCGAGCGCAGCTTCCGTGAGAGCGCCGTGTGGAAGGCGCGTAACTTCGGCGACTCTCGCCAGTTCGCCGACGCGCAGCAGCTGCGCACGCCCAGCTGCGAGAAGCTCAGCAGCCTGCACCGGTAGGCGGGCGGGGACCGGCTTGTGTATGTGGCACGATAGCTCCTACAGGGTCATCCATAAACGACGTCACACGTTAATGGGCCTCCCAGGGTATAACATATCTATCTCACTGTCTAGTCGTGGCCGTAGAAAAAATAATATGTAAATAAAAAGTAAATTGACTATTTTCCACATCAATAAACCTACAATTTAGTTTAGTGTTCCCATTTTATATTCATTAATTCATGTAGTAAGAAAATAGTAACTAGTTCAGGAAATGACGCCGAGTTAAATACACTATTTTTCATTTAAAGACGTAGGTATTTTATCTCAAATAAAACAATGTATGGGAGGTTGCCATTGTCCTTTATGGAGGGGGTATAAAAATGTGACAACCTGCGACAAGGACGAGGGGAGGGTTTAAGTCCTAAAATTCGTGTGACGTAATTTATGGATGGCCCCTAAACCAACGGACCGATTAGCTTTTTATTTGTACGCAGCATTTGTTTTATCACAATCCGTTCGGCCGTTGCAACGTTAACAGCCCACTTCTGTTCTAATTTTCTAGTGTTAAACTATAAAATTTAACTATATTTTAGTCACCTGACACCCTTATGCTAGTATGAGCTTGTGACACTATTGTATATTTAAAAAACAACATTTAGCCAATTCTTTATTTAAAGATACATGTTTGGGCTATTGCAATGTATAGATTCTGATTGTCGTCCACTTATGGCGTAATTTTTGTTTAAAATCACTTCCATAGTTATTAATTTATATTAATTTTCGGACGTATCTACGGAATGGTGTTTTATGCGATTATGGTGTTTAATGTTTAGTTGTTAAGATTATTTATTGCATTATCGGTTTATATTGTACATTCTGGTGTCGCTATCTTTCCAACACATTTTATGCATTTCTTAACACAAGGGGACATTGCGTTAACGCTACCGTGGCTTATTTTCTTGCTTTCACATCTAACTGGATCGGCGTGGGTGTCCGCTTTCCATCGGAATATATTCACTTCAATATCCTTGTACTAGGCGCGCATGAGAGCGAAGAGATGCGAAGAACCAACACTATACTTATTTGTCTGCTTCTTGCCTCCTTGTTCATTACTTGTTTATAAACCGTTACATATCAGCTGAGGCCTCCTTCAGTTACATGAAAGTTAATTGGCATACTGTGCCACTCTGGCCAGAAGGATTGGCACAGGGTTTAGCATAAAGTTTTTCTTCTCTTGCGGCTAGGTTATCCGCCGCAATTTCCTTTCGTCGGCTCTTTAGACACCCTCAGGATGGATGGGCTGGTGACACTATGTATTCTAAATCCGTCACCACACGAACAAGATTCACTATTAAAATAGTCACTTCAACATATTTGTACCAGGCGAACATAAATGCGAAGAGGTGTGTAGCGCCAATCAAAATTATTTTTCTTTGGATAAATTCTTACGAATGTTTTCAAATAGTCCAAAAATAATAGCACACAAATTACAAATAATAATTTAGTCTTCACCACTGGTTCGGAATGCCATTCCACAGAGAAGAGCCGACAAGAAATTCCATGGTTGCTCTGTTAAATAAAAGGGTTCTACAAACAAGTCTATACTATTTAATTTCGATTAGTCTCCGATACTACATATCTTTCCATCACTCGGGGTCTATGCCCACGCCACGCTAGAGGCATTTAAGTCTGCGGAAACGGTAGCGGACACATGTAGATAGTTGGTTGTAGATAAATTTGTATTTTTTTCTTATATCATTGAATATTGTTATTGCGTTATGTTTAAGACGATTTAGTGAAATTAAAATATTGAACTCAAATAAGTGTTTCATTCGTTTTCACCCACAAATGTATTATAGAATGAACCGGATTAAAAAAAAAGTTTTTTTATATTTTTGTAATTTGAAGTATGCGCGAGATATTGAAGGTTTTCTAAATCACTATCACTACATAGTATAAAACAAAGTCGCTTTCGTCTGTCCGTCCCTATGTATGCTTAAATCTTTAAAACTACGCAACGGATTTTGAAGCGTTTTTTTAATAGATAGTGTGATTCAAGAGGAAGGTTTATATGTATGACCCACCCCCGCTTTGCACGGGCGAAGCCGGGGCCGTCCACTAGTCTGTACTATAAATCATAGATCCTACTACACAGCCCATATATTACCCACTGCTGAGTTGGGCGTCCTGCCACCCAGGCCAGACGGGTTGGGTTTCGTTTCAAGTTTTCCTTTTCTTACGGCTAGGTTATCGGCCTTCTTGTTCTCTTTTTTCGGCTCTTACAACACTCTCATGATGGAATGGGGTGGTGTATTCTAAATCCGTCACCACACGGAATGAATGATAATAAATTAATATCTTAGGTTTTCGCGATTATTAAACACTAACCGATTTTGGAGTGTATTTTAAATGATAGGCGGTAGATTAAACTGTTGCTTTGTACTTTTGTAGACAACTGTCATCTAGTCTCTCCCGCGACCACGACTGTTGCAAAGCACACGAAACGTCGGGAATTGAATAAAATAAATTGAAATTAAATTGTTACTGAAAAAGCCTCTTCGCCACCACTCCGATCGTGGGCGCTGACCCTTAGGCGGAAAGGGATGATCATCCGGCCAGACGACAACCTGTAGTCGGATATTTCTTAGCTATATTCCGTGCGCATTTCTCTGTAAACTTCGCTATCGCGGTGTAGGACTTTTTGGTAGTTCTCGCATTTGTAGGTGATATTTCTTGATGTAGCATGTTCATCGCTACAGTTATATACACGGGACTAATCTTATTTTTTTTCATGCAACGGTGATTCGTCTATTGTCCTCTAATTATACGGTACGGAAGGTAATTAGCCTACTGTGCCACGCTGGCCGAAACGAAACCCGTCTTCGTTCCAAGTTTACCTTCTCCTGCGGCTCTTACGACACCCTCGGGATGGAATGGGGTGGTGACATTGTATGCAAAATCCGTTACCATACGAATTATACAGGGTAATATAATGGGAGGTGTCTCATCTAACCTCCATCTGGTCCCATCGAAATGTGAAAATGGGCAGGTGATTTGAATATTTACTGGCAGCCCCACTACATGGGTCTCCGACCTCTGTGCCAAGCTGGCCATACGTAGCGAGAAGGGATTGTCAATGAAAAGCAGCGATCACTCATTATTATCTTTATTGGAATGTAAGCTGGGTACACAACTACTAAGTTAAACACATACACTTTGTTTGCAGATATAATGCACATATATAAATAATCGCTTAGACATCTAATATCACAATGTTAAAACTTAAAAAATACTAAACTAAATCAAGGAATGTAAATTTTATCATAAACAGTGTGTCAAAAGACTAATGCCTGAACTCCGCAGTAAAATGGCAGAGGGCACATAGCTCGCAGGACTGACGCCCGATGGGGCAGAAATGTCCTAGAAGACCTCCATCACGGTGAACCGGCGACCTAGTAAAGGTCGCCTGAAAGCGATGGATGCCGCATTGTGGGTGATGTCCTAGGGGTGTTGTAAGAGAAAAGGAATTCTAGAGGAGATGCTGCTGCAAGAGAAGGATAACTTGACGCAAACCCTGTGCCATAGTGACACCCTGCCGCCTTCGATCAACGGGTCCCCGGTTCGATTCCGGGGTCGGGCAAGTGTCTTTGTCTAAACCAGAGGCACTGGCTCGGAGTCTGGGTGTCATTTTTATCTATAATATGTATGTATTTACAAAAAAAAAATGTATATAAGTAGTTTATCATCCATCTCGTTACCATAACACAAGCATTAAGTTGCTTAGCTTGGGACGAGATGGCGTTGTGTGAAATGTCCAAGGATATTTATTTATTTATAGTAGGCACAATTCCCTCCATGAATTTGGAGGAGGCCTGACTCAGTAGTGGGTCATTTAACGGCTGAAACGACGTAAACGACTACTACTCAGCCCATAAACGACCCACTGCTGAGTCGGGCCTCCTCCAAAATCATGGAGAGTAATTAGCCTACTGTGCCACGCTGTGTTTTATCGGCTTTGTCATTTCCTTTGGACTGCTCTAACGACACCCTCAGTACGGAATGGGGTGGTGACACCTCTCACGAAACCCTTAGGATGGAATGGGGTGATGACACTATGTATTCTAAATCCGTCACCACACGGTAACGGTAAAAAAAATGTTAACTTCAACATATTTGTACCAGGCGCACATGAAAGCGAAGAGCTCAAGGCGCCACTCCCTCTGCCACCGGCGTATGCTCTCTCACACGCGTGGGGTTGGGTCAGTATATAAACTTCTGCTGGGAAATAAGGTGGTAGGATCGAATGATCTACCACCCTCACATCTAAGTCCGGCGCCAAGCAGTTTTACTGTGTTTTGTCGTGTGTATGCGAGAGCCGGTACCCGACAGGGCATTTCCTTGAATCGCCTGCTCCATTTTGGACCCTGGCGTTGCTTTCCATCACGCAAGCCTATATAGCGGTATAACAGGCAGCGAGATCAGGCGACCTTGGCGCGCACCACGTGATCCGCGTCCGGCTGTAGCTGGTGCACCCTCAGCAGATGCCTGGCCACGTTCCGCCGTCGGGCGAAGGAGCGTCGGCACACGCGGCACGAGAAGGAGTACCGCGCGGCGCTGTGCCTGCTGCGGTGGATCCGCATCAGCGTCACCGACTTGAAGCGCGCCGGGCACTGCGAGCACTGCTCACCGGCAAAATACAATCTTACTCATCAAAACATTCGAGGGTAAACCTGATTTTGGTTTGGTTCTGATTTTACACGCTTTAAGTTGGTGTATGTATATGTACTGTACACAGTCCATAATACGTAGTAGTGTGTCGTCGTTGCAGCCCATAAATGACCCACTACTGGGTCGGGCCTCCTCCAAATTCATGGAGGAAAATTAGCCTACTGTACCACACTGGCAAGACGGGCTGGGTGATCTGCCTCATGCTTTCTTTTAGTCGCCTCTTACGACACCCTATACCTACCATCTTGGTATGGGTTGGTGACATTGTGTATTCTAAATCCGTCACCACACGGACTGGGGCAACGCTATGCCATGCGCAGAGACTGTGCGCAATGTCTCTTGCCGCACTAAGCTCGCACACCAGTTTATACAGTGTATACTATATACTACTCTTTAAGTGCGTGCTCAGTAGTCATTATTGTATGGAACAAATCAGTGACACTATCATTTCTAATTCCTGTCATAATCTGTTCTTACAATGCTACATATATAAAAATGTCGTGTCACGGTGTTTGATATTGAACTCCTCCGAAATAACTCGACCGATTTTGATGAAATTTCACACTCACATTTGGTAGGTCTGCGAATTGGACAACATCTATTTTTCATCCCCCCAAATCTGGGGTCCACCCCTAATTTTTTTATGATACAACATATAAAAACACGTACAACCCTAAATTTTCACCCCTCTACGATCAACTACTATTTTTAATAGCGATATTTATATGGAAAAACCACGTTTACCGGGTCAGCTATTGTAATCATTATCAGCCCACGTTAGTCCACTCCTGAACATAGGCCTTCCCCAAAGAGCGCCATAGCACCCTGTCTTCCGCTTGACGCATCCAGCTGCTGCCCGCAACCTTTAGCTCATTGCCGGATTAACCACATAGCAAGAGTAGCCATTGCTATGGGCCCCGCGCGAAAGGGGGCCCCGCATATTATGCCTGAGCGTAATTTTTTGAGTGTAACTTATTTAGTGCTGGTAGGCCTCCCACACGGTGGACCGACGACCTGGTTAAGGTCGCCGGAAAGCAGTGGATGCGGGCGGCCCAGGACCGGCCTTTGTGGGGATCCTTAGGGGAAGCCTATGTCCAGCAGTGGACGTGTTTTGGCTAAAATGATGATGAACTTATTAAGAGGTGAGGCGTGTTTTTTTTTTTTAGAGGTCCACTCTTTTGGACTGTGGGACAATGTGAAAGAATTTGCTGCAGTACCCGCGCTGGCTTAATCAGGCACTGCTAGCCACATCAGCGCGTGGCCGGTCTACTAGTTAAAAGTTCTAATAGACGAAGACGGTGGATCCCACCTGCACGGTCTTGTCCGGCAGATGGATGGCGACGTGCTGCAGGTAGCTGCTGTTCCGGTGGAAGCTGGCGCCGCACTCCCCGCACGAGAACGGCTTCTCCCCGGTGTGGAGGCGCTCGTGGATCTGGAGACACCACCCACTACCACTATGCAGCCCATGAGTGACCCACTGCTGAGTCGGGCCTCCTCCATTTGCATGGTATAATTACCTTCCATGTAACCCTTCTGGCCAGCGTGTCGCAGTAGGCATTAGCCTACTTCGCCACGCTGGCCAGAAGGGTGGCTAGCTGACGTACTTTTTTTGTTCCTTTAGTCGCCTCTTACGACTCCCTCAGGATGGAATGGGTTGGTGACACTATGTATTCCAAATCTGTCACACTTTATACACTGTATACACTTTTATAACAAATTGCCCATGCGACTTAGAGAATTGCCTCGCAATGCCTTTAAAAAGACTGACTTTTCAAAAAAGCATATTACCGCATTGCTGATTATTTAAACGACCCAGCTGCTTGGGACTAGGCTGTTCAGTGTCAGTGTATTTTTTATGTTCTTTATTTATGTTCCTAGTCAAATCGGACCGCAATGAAAAAAAAAATGACAAGCCCTCTGAGTTTCTTGCCAGTTCTTCTCAGCAGTGGTCGCGTTCCGAACTGGTGGTAGACGGTCGATTTTTTTTATTGTATAATATGACAATGTGTTGACTATTTGTAAGTGTCCATCGTGACCCACACAAAATAAATTATTTGAATCTGTCTCCACACGGACTGTCCAAAACATCCATCTAATACTACTTCTCAGCCCATAAATGACCCACTGCTGAGTCGGGCCTCCTCCAGTTATATGGAGGGTAATTACCCTACTCCACCAATGAGCAGGAGTAGGAAGAGAAGTTCAGAGCCTCGGTCTGTGGCAGCAAGGATAAGAACAACGTACCCATGCTGCTACTAACAAAGACATGAAAGAAGGAGCACACCGGGGATGTTAAGTGGGTATGCCTCTATGGAGGAGAGACCCACACACCTCCCGTCGGCCATCAGGCGGGGATAGTCCCGCGCACAGATATAATAATACGCCGTTATTATTCGTAGTACGCGGGTAACAAAAAGAAGGGTTTCGTATCACGTTTTTCTTCTCGGTCTGCCGAGTCCAAGCTCTACCAGATTTGTGGGGGCCTACTGTGGCACACTGGTCAGGCAGGTTGGCACAGGGTCTGTATCAAGTATTCCTTCTCTTTTGAACCCCCAACCCTTGTGAATGTTGATCCGTGAACTGATATGCAGCAGTTACCTTGACCTGCTCCGCATTGGAGGCTCGGTAGTCGCAATATGAGCACTTGTCCGTCTTCTCGTACCCATGCTTGGCTCTACAGTGCATCAAGAGCAACCGTTTTGTTATGAACTTCTTCCCGCAGTGCTACAATGGTAATAGTATGTCAGAAAGAGACATTAAAAACTTAATATTGGCATCAAATTAAGGTGGCATTAGCACCCTAATACAGTGCTGTAAAAAACCTTTAAGCCCAGTTAAGACTCACTGTTGATTAGCTGGGTCCACACCGGACGATCCATCGCGCTTCAATCGCGCGCGGCAGGAGCGCGTATCAAAAAACTGGGTCTACACTGAACGATCCGTTTTGGATTGCAGATGCTTATTTGGATCGCGCTCCTGCCGCGCGATGGATCATCGCGGTGTGGACCCAGCTAATAACAAACTCTTCAAATGGAAATTCTGAAACATAATTGGTTCAGGCATTCTACACTATGACACCTCAGACAGACACGCACATCGCACATATATATCTAAATCATTTCTTACCTCACAAACTACATCAAAACCTGTGTGTATCTTGTAATGGTTCCTCAATGAGAACTTGGATGTCAATATCTTATGGCAATATTCACACTCAATCTCCTCTTTAGCTTTCTCCTTCTTCTCTCCATTCGGCACCCTTACTCTCCTCTTGACTGGTTTCTTAACTTTTTTTACCACACTTTTTTTACACATGCCTGAATCCTCTATGTCTTCTTCTTGGAATTCAACATCACTATACTGTTCATTTAAAACATCACTTTCATTGTAACTTTTTAATTCTGTAATGAAATCTGAAATGTCAATTGATACAACACTATCAGCTTCAGATTTCAGGAGTTCACTATCAATAACAATTTCTATTTTCACTTGAGTATTCTCTTCCTTATTCTGTAACAATTTCTGAGTCTCACTGCACTTTTTACGGAATTTGAATGAGTCATTGATAAAGTTGACACATGCTGTGCAGATGGTTTGCGGTAGAGTATCACTGGGTTCAACCTGAAATAGATGTTCTTTAATATACATGTTAAAAAGAGGAACAAAAATACAAAACATCTAAGTATCTTTTCTTTCTTGAAAATGAATTGAAAATGAATTGCTGTCCATTAGTCTTGCTAAAACTCGAGAACGGCTGGATCGATTTGGATAATTTTGGTCTTGAAATATTCATGGAAGTCCAGGGAATGTTTAAAAGGTGAGAAAATATGATAAAATTATAAATGCGCATTATTTTTGTTCCAGTTAAGGTTTGCACATATTTTAATAAAGTTGAAACATTCTGGAATTATCATTCAGGTTTTTTATTTATTGACTCTGAGGTGGTATGAAGTTTGCCAGGTCAGCTAGTACACAATAATAGTTTCTTCCCAACAACTGTTACATATTTTCATTTATTTAATTGTGTGTGTAGCTTCTACTGTTTCCTAATGCTATACAAAGTATAAACCACAAGAAACTTTGTTGTTGCTTTTATCAACTAATCAAATTTGGTAAAAACATTTGTAAATTAAAGTAAGTGTGAGAGCAAATCGTCACATTGTGAAAAGTTTTCATAAATTAAAAACACACGTGATTTGGTCGGGGAGAGACTTCTACACAGTGTATTGTTGAATAAAGAAGGTTCTCGTTTAAGGTACATAGTAAGATATGATTATCCCTGTATTTCGTAAATACCTTGATGCCGGTTGTAGCATAAATAATTTCCGTATACTTTTCGTGGTGTTCCGGCATTTGAAATATGGGATGCAAAATTCGCATTTCTAAACATAATCTACAGCAGTTCCATGTACTCATTTTAGCGTTAAGCCACAAACGTTTCCTTTATAACACGCACTTAAATAAAAACTTTTGCATTGCATTTACTTAGAATATAATGTAATTTACCAAATATCGGTACCAACCAATACAATCAAAGAGTAAAATAAATAAATAAATTATTATTGATTAATGACTGTAACAATAAATAAAACGTTATCCATCACGAACGTTAGGCAAAATAAGAGTAAGTTTATCGAATAAACTAAACGTACTTTTCGTAAATCTTTTTATTTTGATCAGTACATCATTTTTTGGAGATTATCATTCAACTTATTTAAATATCTTACCTTTAGTACACAATTTAAAAATATATTATTAAGTATGTGTTTGTGTACTCATTGTTATTTTAGTCTCAGTTTTCTACTATACAGGATTTTATTTAATATTATAATAGCAACAACATTCTTACAAAAAAAAAACAATAGAATCAAGATGGCCGCCGCTTTTGAGGCCGTTTGTTTACATTTATATAAATCATAAATTCTTTCATTCACTTTACCATTACATTAAATATAGTCGTATAAACTATGATTATCATAGTTATGTTCCTATTAAATCCAGTCGCATAAGGTGTTGGTGAGCGTACACTCAGAAAAATAAGGAACAATGCTTGCGTTACTTCTACTAAACAGAATGAATGCACAAACTCGCGCTAACCGGAAACAAAAAGCCCTGAAAGTGGAAAAATCTGAAAGAAAGTCCTCTGAAACCGAGTACTGCAGAACGTGCCTGGCCACAGGAGGTCTGGAGGCCATATTCACGGACGGAGAAAACGACCAGACACGGTCTAACGAGTTAAATTTAGTGACTGGCTTAGAGGTAAACAAATATATATCTAAAAGGTTTCTATAATGGTATCAGACTTTAAATATCAGTCACAATGTTAAGGTGACCCGTACTCATTTACAGAGTTTTGTACTCTTTTTAACCGTACTCTGTAAAAATCCTGTTCTCTGAAAGTACTCATTTGTATTACGAAAACTCTTTTGAGTTCACAGTGCGTTGAGTTGTTGTCGTGCTTTTTTTAGACGTCCACTCGTTTAGACGATCTTTTTTTAGACGTCCACTCTTTTTCAGCGGTCAGCCCGCTGAGACCCAACCTTTCTTTTTACCTTTCTATACCTGGAGCATTACCAAACTCCCCTTAACATACACTGCAAGCCCTACAATCAACCCACAACTACTACTACCCAGCCTTTAAATGACCCAATGCTGAGTTGGGGCTCCTCCCATCACAGGGAGGGTCATTAGCCTTCTATGCCACACTGGCCAGATGGGTTGGCACAGGGTTTGTATCACTTAATAGAGTGATATAATTGTTCTGATAATCTGCAGCACCTGATATGTGTTCAGTCTATACATATACTTAGTATAATAATCCTACTTACTACTTCTACTAATATTATAAATGCAAAAGTATATATGGATGCATGTTTGTTACTGTTTCATACAATAACAAATACAAATATTATAGCTTAAACACTGGAATAACACATGTATAGTCCATATGCACATCTATATATATATATCTTCTTTCTTCTTAAAAATAATAAATTAATTACTGTTCATTAGTCTCGCTAAAACTCGAGAACGGCTGGACCGATTTGGCTAATTTTAGTCTTGAAATATTTGTGGAAGTCCAGGGAAGGTTTAAAAGGTGAAAAACATTTATTTTAATACATATTATTTACATAAGTACATTGCTGCCTGGCTCGGAACGTAATCTCATATAAGCTTTTAAAAATATTGTATGGGTATTTAAATTTGACCTATTTAAATTTGGCGGGAGGTTAAAAAATAACCCTGTAACATTAAATAGGAACTTATTATGAATATTGACTCACCATCGCTTATCTAACCAATGTTTTATATGTCTAGTACAATAAAGAATTTCACACATAATACACCCACACTAACTTGTCACAGTCACAAGTATTTTAAAACGATATTTTTTGGACTACTAGATATTTTCCATTTCCCATCACTAGCCCATCTGTCAAATCGATCAAGCTATGTTGTACAGGGTATGGAATAGCACATGGACTATCCAGAGCTCATTTCAAGAATATATAAATAAATAAATAAATATCCTTGGACATTTCACACAACGCCATCTCGTCCCAAACTAAGCAACTTAATGCTTGTGTTATGGTAACGAGATGGATGATAAACTACTTGTATACTTTTTTTTTGTTGTAAATACATACATATTATAGATAGAAAACACCCAGACCCGAAACAAATACTTGTAGGTCGTACAAATATTTCTTCCGTGCGGGGAATCCAACCCGCGACATGCTGCGCAGCAGTCGATCGCTCAACCACTGCGCCAACCGTGTATCAATTTAATGACTGGATACCAACTAGGCGGTACTTGGCAACCATCCCCTCTATTGAACTTTGGATGTTTTTTCTATCTCAATAGCCTTGCAGATCATTCTTGGTATGTATGGGATTTTCCTAGGCAAGGATTTGCGGTCTATTAAAGTGAATGTAGTGTTTGTAATGGAAAATACACGCGATAAATCCATAAAAATAAAAATCGCGGAAAGCCAAGACATTGATTAAATGGATTTTGCTTATTACAGATAAAAGTTAATGATGGGTTGTCTCAAAAGATGTGTTTGCACTGCCTAGAAATATTCAACACAACTCTGCAGTTCAGAAAAACGAGCCGCAAAGCGGAGAAGGCTCTTCTTGCAATGTTATCGGACAAGCCCAAGAAGAGAGTCACCAGGCAAAAGACAAAGGTCAAGACGAAAACAATAGATGATGACTTTGTCTATGAAATCTACGGTGACAACTTCCAGAATGATGAAGGTGATGATTATGATGATGTGCAGGCGAAGCCGGATAAGAAGGTGAGAGTCAAACAGGTAATAAATAAATAAATATCCTTGGACATTTCACACAACGCCATCTCGTCCCAAGCTAAGCAACTTAATGCTTGTGTTATGGTAACGAGATGGATGATAAACTACTTACTACACAATTTTTCTTACTACACTACACTATACATATTTTTTTTTGTAAATACATACTTAATATAGATAGAAATGACACCCAGACTCCGAGCAAGTGCCTCTGGTTTAGACAAAAACACTTGCCCGACCCCGGAATCGAACCCGGGACCCGTTGATCCAAAGGCGGCACATCTAACCTATGAATGACCCACTGCCGAGAAGATCATTCGCATATTTATTTATGCGAAAGATCTTCTCCACAATACCGCAGTGTCTGAAGACAAAAGTCTTCAACCAATGTGTGTTGCCAGTGATGACATATGGAACAGAGTCGTGGTCGCTCACTGGGCTCCATCAGAAGGCTTAAAGTCACCCAGAGGGCAATGGAGAGGCCTATGCTTGGAGTTTCCCTGCGAGATCGAATCAGAAATGAGATTATACACAGGAGAACCAGTGTTACCGACATAGCTCGCAGGACCGACGCCCGATGGGGCAGAAAAGTCCTCGAGTGGCGACCGCGTTCCGGAAAACGCAGTGCTGGTAGGCCACCCACACGGTAGATCTGGTTAAGGTCGCTGGAAAACGATGGATGCGGGCGGTCCAGGACCGGCCTTTGTGGAGGTCCTTGGGAGAGGCCTATGTCCAGCAGTGGACGTCTTTTGGCTGAAATGATGGTCATGCATAGCACATGATGGAAATTGCAGACATTGATAAGTCTGCAGATCGTGACCTGAACCTAACAGGGAACACATATGCCTATTTGGTCTAGGGTCTGGATGTGCCGCCATTGAATCAATTGGTCCCGGGTTCGATTCCGGGGTCGGGCAAGTCTCTTTGTCTAAACCAGAGGCACTTGCTCCGAGTCTGGGAGTCATTTGTGTTCGTGAGTTTCATGTTTGTAAACTGCCCGCGCGATACAGGTTATACAGTGCAGGGGTTCAGTATAAAAAAGAAAAAAATACGGGTAGCACTTCGGGAGTGACGACAGAAGCGAAAAGTAAAAAAACGCGGGGAGTTAAAAAAACACAACTATATCAATCCTAAATAAAATTGTGACAATAAATTTTCAAAATTGCGCCAGTGTATCACTTCACTATCACTATCACTACATAGTATAAAACAAAGTCGCATTCTTCTGTCCGTCCCTATGTATGCATAAATCTTTAAAACTACGCAACGGATTTAGAAGCGTTTTTTTTAATAGATAGAGTGATTCAATGGGAAGGTTTATATGTATAACCAACCCCCCGCTTTGCACGGGCGAAGCCGGGGCGGGCCACTAGTTAAATATAAACTGAATATTATATTTGATTTATAATATAATCTATCTAATGAATGTTAGGTTTTAATCTATCTACCTATCTTTATAAATAAAAATGAATTGCTGTTCGCTAGTCTCGCTAAAACTCGAAAACGGCTTAACCGATTTTGCTATTTGGTCTTGAAACATTCGTAGAAGTCCAGGTAAGGTTTGAAAGGTGAGAAAATGTGAAAAAGCAGTTTTTTTATTACACATAATTTTTGTTCCAGTTAAGGTTTGCACATATTTTAATAAAGTTGAAACATTGTGGAACTATCATTCAGGTTTTTATTTATTGATTCTATGGCGGTACGGAGTTTGCCGTGTCAGCTAGTTTACTATAAATTTTACAGCGATAAATCATCATCATCATCAGCAGCCCACATTAGTCCACTGCTGGACATAGGCGTCCCCTAAAGAGCGCCATAGCGCCCTGTCTTCAGCTTGACGCATCCAGCTGCTGCAATAAATGTTTTGTTTTTATTTATCTAGACGCGGTCTGCTATAAGTACATGCCTATATGCAGACATCATAGCTCGCCTCGTGGGAGCTTGAGATTTTACAACCTTCCCAAGAAAAGTGCTCAGCGCCATTATAGAAGTTTTCACTTAAATACGTATTGATTGACCAAAGTCGTTGTTTTTTTAGCTAGCTACCACAGGCCGACGGAAGCCCTTAAACATCCCCAATGCGATGAATTACAAGTGCAATACTTGCAATAAGGAGTTCCGCATGAAAGCGACGTACAAGGCGCATATGCGCTTTCATACACATTACTGCGTATGCGAGGTTAGTCTCATAGTCCAGTCGAGATGGATATTTTAATAGAAAAAAATCCGGGGAGCGATTTTTTTTTAAACGTCGGGTTCCAACCAAACTTGTGGGAAATTAAATTTCCAACAACTTTGATTAACACAATTTTTGCTCTAAAGTTGAAAATTAACGAGTTATTTCAGAAAAACGAAAAGTAATAACTTTAGAACAAGATGGCGGCGAACCCTCTACCGGTATTAGTACGTAAATCGAGATTTATACGTACAACCACCGCCCCGACGTTTAAAAAAAATCGCTCCTCGCTTTTTTTTTTGAGGCTACTTTTATATCTATTTCGCATGGACTATCAAGGCAGACATGGAGTAAGTAACTAAGGGGCTGCCCATTAATCACGTGATGATTTTTTTACCTTTTTTAACCCCTCCCTCCCCTTGGTGATATGTATCACCAGTCTTAGTCTTAAACGTAGTACCCCTATTAAATATCACGTGTATTTTGTACCTACAAAGAATCTTACGCTACACGACGCTTTTCGTTTTAGAAATCACGCGTTTGACGAAAAAATAATACACGTGATATCTTACTATACACCCTCCCCCCTTGTGATATTTCGTGATTTTCGCGGACAGCAACTAGTACAGCTTCAAAACATCTTGACCCAAAAGCCTCCATTTGGGGGAAAGTTCGCGCATGTCAACAACAGATTGCGTGTCTTAAGTCTCCCCTTACGCAGGATAGATTTTGGTTCGAGAAGTTTTTTAACAACTCATACGGTAATTACTTCAATTTGTGTCGCAGGCGTGTGGCAAGAGGTGTAGAAACAACATACAGCTGCAGGAGCACAAGCGGGCTCGCCACGGCCTGTCGCGGATACACAAGTGCATGTACTGTGACTACACCTCCGCCACCAAGGAGGCGCTCATGGTAAGCGGTAGCTGGCTCTCTTATATGTGACTTGTATGAGCAACCATGGTCAATTATTTACAAGAGCAACCATGTTGAATTATTTACAAGAGCAACCATGGTGAATTATTTACAAGAGCAACCATGGTGAATTATTTACAAGAGCAACCATGGTGAATTATTTACAAGAGCAACCATGGTGAATTATTTACAAGAGCAACCATGGAGTTTCTTGCCGGCTCTTCTCTGTGGAATGGCATTCCTAACCGGTTGGTGGTAAAAACTAAATGATTAATTTATTTTTTTAATGTTTATCTTATAATCGTTGATTCGAATAAAAAACATTTTGATTTGATTTTCAATGCTTTTGACCCTGGGCTTGTCTGATGGAAAGCAACGCCAGGGTCTAAGATGGAGCAGGCGATTCAAGGAAATGCCCTGTCGGGCACCGGCTCTCGCATAAACACGACGAAACACAGTAAAACTGCTTGGCGCCGGACTGAGGTGTGAGGGTGGTAGCTAGCCGGGCGGACCATTAGATCCTACCACCAAGCGAGCTGGGTTATGTTGACTTTTACAACACGTGTTGTTTCAGCGTGGGGATGTGTATAGCTCTAATTTGTATGTAGTAATAATAATAATAAATATTCTTGGACATTACACAACGCCATCTCGTCCCAAGCTAAGCAACTTAATGCTTGTGTTATGGTAACGAGATGGATGATAAACTACTAATATACATTTTTTTTTGTAAATACATACATATTATAGATAGAAAATGACACCCAGACTCCGAGCCAGTGCCTCTGGTTTAGACAAAGACACTTGCCCGACCCCGGAATCGAACCGGGGACACGTTGATCAAAAGCTATTGTTGTCGCCAATGGCCATATGTAACACCCGAGAGAAGCTTGGTAAAAGTGACAGAATAACCTGAAGATGGAATAAAACCGATTTCACAATCAATACTACTCAGCCCTTAAATTACTCAAGGGGGGTGTTTATCCGACTGTGCCACGATGGCCAGACGGGTTGGCACAGGGTTTCGTATCAAGTTTTCCTTATCTTGCGGATAGGTTTTCGGCTTGACATTTCTTTTTGCCGGTCCTTACGGCACTCTCATGATGGAATGGGCTGGTGACACTATGTATTCTAAATCCGTCACCACACGGACTGTCGGTTATACCGTCGGTGTTAGTTTAAGTTGGTACCCCTGAGTATCATGGGAGCCGAGATAAGCGCGAGTTTGAAGTCCACGGGTGAAGCCGCGCGCATAAGCTAGTTGTTCATAATCGTCAGATACACGAGCGACGTCATACTGGCGAACGGCCGTACGTGTGCGACCACTGCGGGGCAACCTTCCACCGAAGGTCCAATCTGGTGCAGCATATCGCCATACATCTACCGGAAAAGAACTTCCAGGTAACACGCACACATATGCATTCAGACACACACACATGCACACACACACACACGTGTACACAGATGTTATTAATTAGTGAACGATAAAAAGTTAGTATTGTTTTAGTACGTAGTAGTGGGCGTTATTTTACTTAGCGAATATTTTTGCCAACGATCGAATTCTCAACGCCCGTTGCTACCGAATAAGATTTATTTTGCAATGTCTAAACCGAATCGCATACATATACATTCTGTATATCTTTGCTCTTCTCACTCATTCGTCCCATGTATAGTGATACCCACGTGTTACACATATTTTTTGTCAATGTACATTGAGCTGTATTCAAAATGCTATGCATTTCGCAAGGTTTGTAGCCAGCATTATTGTTGTATGTCAATCGTTGGGCACTCAACGTTGCGATAAAATAAATTCGATAACATCAAATAACAACATACATTGCGTTTCATCCTAAGTACTAAGAAGTCTCTTGTCTGACATAGGCAGTAATGAAGTGCATGCATCCAACCTTGTCGAATAACATCGTCGGCGAATTAGACGGTTTTGTCAACGTTGGGAAGCGCTAAACGCGTTTCGTTTCTTGAGTAAAAATCACTCAACACATGAGTATTAGCAGGTTACAAATACTGTCAGATTCGACCAAAAGACCCTTTATTGAAATTTAGACTTATTATGTACTAACAGAATAAAGTTCCCAAGTCATTCTTAGGGCTCATTTAACACGGTTACACTCGTCGACAAATCACTCAGCTTTTGAGCCCTTATCTTTGTAAGACAAAATGATTGAGCCTTGCTCGATACCAACCCGGATGTTTGGTGCGGTGCCCACAGTGCGACATGTGCCCGAAGCGGCTCAAGTCGCGCAAGTTCCTGCAGATCCACAAGCACAACGCGCACACGGGCAAGCGCTACGGCTACCTGTGCTGCGTCTGCGAGCACCGCTTCGAGAAGCCGAACAAAGTCAGGGCGCACGTTAGGCGCGTCCACGGGGTACCCGACGACCAGCAGGGCCCGATTGCCAGGGTCGAGCTCTAGGGGGACTCTGGGACTATAACTTCCCGACACAGTAGAACGAACTATTTCTTTTCCTTGACAGTACATGGTTCTTTTAGTTCTTCTTGTTCGCTAAGTGTTGAGTGGCTCTTGTTTTGTGTGAGCGATTTATTTGTAGGTTGGAAAGCAATGGATGCGGGCGGCCCAGGACCGGCCTTTGTGGAGATCCTTGGGGGGAGGCCTATGTCCTAAGCTAACACGGAACGCGACTGAATGAATATCGGGTGGAATCGTAGGCGAGAGAGAATGGAATCATTGAACGAAAGATTGGAATGGTGTTTATAACTTTATGGCCAGTGTCCAGTCTACAAGATATACATGTAGTAAAATAAATATGATTTTTAAAAAACTCATGAAAGAGAGCGGAGAGGCAAGGGTTGTGGAGATCAAAAGAGATGGATGGATTGTAAGAATGAGGAATTGTTTATGAAAGGTGTGAATGTAGATATTGACGACTGATAGGTGTGTATGGAGACTATGATCTAGCGTGGGACAGCGGTCGTAAGATGGTAATGGTAATTTTAAATATGATAAGGGTTTTGTTTTTGTGATGAAACCTACGTTAATAAAGTTCCTTTTGAGTTTAAATGCGGTGTTGATAGTGTTCGTTTCTGAGGGACAAGGGATGGGGTTAACCCCAAGAGGATAAGATTGTTTTGAAAGGTAATATGAGAATATTAGCTCCACTCGCCATAACCAATAATTTGAAGACCCCAAACTCTGGGGTCATATGGGAGTAGTTTAATATTGTACCCGAAATAATTTAAGTCTATTGACTTAGCTATTTGTGATATTTAATATTTAATCTAGTGTTTAGGTTTTAAATGTTTTTTGTATGTAAATCTACTCTTATCAATGGCTTTTCTCAAATATGAGGGAAATGTATAATGATGCTACCTTAGGTCAACATCACCATGTGTTCAGACCATAAATTACCCACGGCCGTGAGTCGGGCCTCCACCGAATTCTTGGAGACAATTAGCCTACTGTGCCACGTTGGCACAGGGTTGTCCTTCTGGCGTGGTTCTGCATCAGATCCCACAATGCCGCAACAGGACGCGAGTTGGAGCACCCCGGGGAGGAAGTCCATAAAGGATTTTACCCCGGGCGAACAAAAAAAAAAGGTTATCCTCTTGCGGCTAGCTGATCTGCCTCTTGCATGTCCTTAGACGCGTCTTACAACACAAGCTCAGGATTACTATCCTGATTTGTGATCCGGGTTGATGACATTGTGTATTCTTTATCCGTCACCACACGTTTTCTTGCTTAGATAGTAAACGGTAATCATTAGTTAGGTCACATGTTCAATATCTAGACGGGTGTATTATTATATAGGTGACTATGTATATCGCGCGGTTTTCATGGGCCACTTTCATAGGAATAGTTATTGATCTCAATAATGAAAATATATTTGGAAATCGCGTAAAATGTTTGAAGCTCATTCTTTTAACTTAGGTGTGTCGTGACAAGGTTTCAAAAATAATAAAATAATAGAACCTATATATTATACTCCGTGTGGTGTCAGGCTTAGAATACATAAGTGTCACCAAACCATTCCATCCGTAGGGTGTCGTGAGAGCAGACAAAAAGAAATGATAAGGAGAAAACCTAGCCGCAAGAGAAGGAAAACTTGATATGAAACCCTGTGCCAACCCGTCTGTGCACAGTAGGGTTTATTACCCTCCATGTCGGGTTGGAGGCCCGACTCAGCAGTGGGTCATTTATGGGCTGAGTAGTAGAGCGTGATAAATCTAAATATTTACCATTATGTAATCTTCTCCCATTTTGAATAGGGGTTTGAGGTTTTGTAGTCTTGGGGTGATTCTGGCAATCGGTCCCCTCTCCTCCAGGTAAGGGCACCTAAGTTTGACATTACTGACATTTGTGACATTGTGTAAACGCGCACCAGTGGTTGACATAAATGACTCTAAAATTATCGGAAAGAAAAAATCTCCGCCATTAAATCAAAATATTGCCAAACAAAATAATTGGATTCGTAAAAAAAGTTTTCAGCGGCATTCATATTATCAGCTGCATATGTGTTTTTTTTTTTCACAATAACGCTAGTGGCTGTCTGCCGTTGCTGAAATAAGTGTTAAAAGGCTTGCACTGAAATAAAAGTCTATTATTTTATTTTGTATAGGGCACGATGGACACTTACAAATTGTCAACACATTGATAATAATTAATTGAATCCTTGGGGGAGGCCTATGTCCAGCAGTGGACGTCTTTTGGCTGAAATGATGATGATGATGATGAATTGAATCCTTTGTGCTTAGTTGCTTGTTGTAGCCTGAAATCTTTCACTCAGTATCTTTATAACACAATACCTTTCGTAATGGGTTCAGGGCTTTTGTTAATTATATAATATAAAAATAATTGTTTGTCTGTTTGTCCTTTATAGAATCGTAAACTATGCATTTGATCATGTGATGATCTTTAGCAAAGTGTTGTGCATGAGCCCGCGAAGGTTTCTGATAAAAAAATATATTAAATATGTGTGTAATGTCTTTCCTTGAAATTTATTTTAGTTGTGGGGTTGCAACTCAAGCACGGCACAGCTAGATTATGAGATAAAAAAAATCTTTGTAAAAATGTGTAAAAAAAAAAACTAAACATCCATTTTGGCGCAGTTGTTTGGCAGTTTCCGTTTCGTTTTCCTTGAGGTGATGGAGCTAGAATATATAATGTTACCCCATTACACCCAGAGGGTGTCGTAAGAGCTGACAAAAGGAAATGATAAGGCTGATAACCTAGCCGCAAGAGAACTACCCCGTGCCAACCCGTCTGGCCAGCGTGGCACGGTAGGCTAATTAACCCTCCATGTAGATGGAGTAGGTAGTACTAGTCTAGAAGTTATGCGTGTACATACGTTTCGGCGATTCATTTTTATATTTGTGCATTTGGATTTCAGTTCATTTGTCAACAGCTGGTCGCGACATTTTGTGATTAATTTTAAAGTATTTATGTCACACACTGGTGCCTTTATTTGGCGTCAGGTATCGCGCCGGTTATGTTTTACGGGGTAGGCCGTAGTGTTCCCAGTGTTACCTTCCCCAAACCTGCCGTTTTCTTGTAGAAAGCCCATCCGACGCCACGCTATTGTCTGTCAATATTTGATAACTGCAACACTCCGTTTGGTGAAGGATTTAGAATACACCCCATTCCACACTGCGGTTGTCGTAAGAGCCGAAAAAACTAAATGACAAACCCGAAAACATAGCCGCAATGGAAGGAAACCCAGCGTGGCACAGTAGACTAATGGCCCGACTCAGCAGTGGGGCATTTATGGGCTGATTAGTAGTAGTTAGTAGTAAGATCAAAGGTTACTGTGTCAAAAGCGATTGAAGTAACAGGTTTGGGGGATAGAGGGTATTCGAATATGATCCGCGAGGCTATTGTGTTTGAAAAACATCCAAATTTCAATAGAGGTTTGTACGGGCACACACCATTGGTTGTGCGTGATACGTGGACCGACAATGTATTGTACGATTACACTGTACTACAGGATGGTTGGTTAAATTAAATAAATATCCTTGGACATTTCACACAACGCCATCTCGTCCCAAGCTAAGCAACTTAATGCTTGTGTTATGGTAACGAGATGGATGATAAATTACTTACATACATTTTTTTTGTTATTACATACATATTATCGACTGCCTCGTTGGTCTAGTGGTTAGATGTGCCGCCTTTGGATCAACGGGTCCCGGGTTCGATTCCGGGGTCGGGCAAGTGTCTTTGTCTAAACCAGAGGCACTGGCTCGGAGTCTGGGTGTCATTTCTATCTATAATATGTATGTATTTACAAAAAAAATATGTATATAAGTAGTTTATCATCCATCTCGTTACCATAACACAAGCATTAAGTTGCTTAGCTTGGGACGAGATGGCGTTGTGTGAAATGTCCAATGATATTTATTTATTTATTATAGCTAGAAATGATACCCAGACTCCGAGCCAGTGCCTCTGGTTTAGACAAAGACACTTGCCCGACCCAAAGGCGGCACATCTAACCACTAGACCAACGAGGCAGTCCAATTGACCAAATCTCAGACTCAACACTCGTGCGCAAGACCTCTGGACACCGTGAGCGATTTCTGCGCTATCCAAAGTATTTTATATTTTTATTGTCAAAAAAAGTTGGCATTAAAGGGTATAACTGTACACTATCTCTAAAAATTTCTTAGAACCTATTGATATATTGTTTTCAGTGCACAGTCTGCAATAAGAGGGAGAAGTCCAAAAAGCGTTTGAACATTCACATCTACAAAGTCCACAAGGAACATAAATACAGGTAAATTTACTACTAGAGCTATCCTTTTTTTTAATCTCCGACTTTAATGCCTTTGACCCTAGGGTTGCGCGATGGAAAGTAACGCCAGGGTCTAAGATGGAGCAGGCGATTCAAGGAAATGGCCTGTCGGGCACCGGCTCTCGCATACACACGACGAAATACAGTAAAACTGCTTGGTGCCGGACTTAGATGTGAGGGTGGTAGACCATTAGATCCTACCACAAAGACTTTTACAACACGCGATGTTTCCCAGTGTGCGGTGGGGTAGCTAATATTCAGCCCACAGATGACCCACTGCCGAGTCGGGCCTCCTCCAGTTACATGGAGGGTAATTGTACTGTGCCACGCTGGCTGGCACAGCGTTTCCTATCTAGTTTTCCTTCTCTTGCGGCTAGGTTTTCGGCCTTGTCATTTCCTTTTGATCGTTTCTTACGACACCCTCAGGATAGGGTTGCCAACTTTTTTTACAAGAAATAAAGTATATTCAGCTCTATGAAGAATATTAAACAGTATTTTAGAAAAATTAACAGTATTTTAATTATTTATTGTTTTAAATGGATATTTTTTAGAGGTACTCGCACAACTTACTAATTTATAATCTTTTTTTAAAAACTTTATACGCCTCACCACAATTAAAACTGAAATTAAAATAAATGAGGAGCTCGTTTTTTATTTAATTAATAGATGCTCTATTTCTACCCTCCCGCCTCTTAGCATGGATTACTGAAAAAAACTGTGTGAGCGTCTAAGTATAGCACATAGTAGTGCGTTTGCATTTTGATGCTGAAAACAGTATTTTGCATACTTTATTTTTGTTCAACAGTAAAAACTATAATTTTGTGAAAAACAGTATAATACTGTTCAAAACAGTATAGTTGGCAACCCTACCTCAGGATGGAATGGGGTGGTGACACCATGTGTTCTATATCTCTCACAAAACAGACAATGTTTCATATAGTGTCACCGGCCCTTTCCGTATTGAGGTTAGCGTAAAAGTCGATAGTCCCTCTCTTGCGTCCCAGTAGTTGCCTCCTGCGACTCCCCCAGGGTAGTGCGGGTTGGTGATTTTGCGTATTCTAAAGCCGATTGTATAGACTTGTAATACTACTCGGCCCATAAATGACCCACTGCCGGGTCGGGTCTCCTCTCATCTCGGGGAGGATTTGTGCATCATCATAAATTCCTCAGGTACGTGTGCCCTCGATGTCCGAAGACGTACAAGTGTCCGGACCACGTGAGGAGGCATCTTGTGAACCATCACGACGTGCCCAGGTCGGAACAGGGCCCCGTGCAGAGGTACGTCGCGACTAGCACTGCTGATGGCGGCTATTAGCATGTTGACTCCCGACTTTCACGTGGATCATGAGTGCGGCGTGGGACGATAGCGCTGCTGGTGAAGGCTGTCGTGTGACCATCATAATAGCAGCTTGCAACCGCTGGGATCCGTTCAGCAATGCTGGTGGCGGCTATTACAACTCATGAGAATATCCAGCTGGTTTATAGGTATAGAATAAATTACAAGTCTGCCACTGCTGGGGATCTTGCCACTAGCACTGCTAATGACATTTACTAGAATCTCAGACTTCCATTTTGAAAATTGGCGTAGATTGTATAATTGAACTACATATAAGGTTTGATGAAAATGATTTGTGAAGTGAAAACTTTTTTGCGGCATTGAGCACTTTCCTTGAGATGGGTATAAGATGTCAAACTCGCGTAACTTGATCGAAAATTCGTAAGGCGGGAAAGAGAAGAACTTTGTAATGTAAAATAATTGTAATAGTTCTGAAGTGTTACATTTTGTAAAGTCCGCGCCAATCTTTATGGCCGGTCTGAATGTAGCCGCATTACGCTGGGCACAACACAAAATCAGGTATCAGCGGGACGTACGCGGGGAGGCAGGGCACGTCTTCCACCCGCGCGTTAGTGTGAGCGAGCCACGTTCGTATTGGTTATGAAATGTAAAATGCGCAAGTTCTTACCCACGGACACATTCTGATCGGCCATAAAGATTGGCGCGGACTGTATGTAATATAAATTGTCATTTTTGTGTACGATAGCGCAATAAATAAATATTGTATTTAACCACATAAATGCTAGTACGCGAAATTATTCCAGTATATTTAAAAATGCACAACATTAAGGTTCAAGTTTTCACTGCTGCCGGCATTCCCGGAGTGCAACCCGTTGTTTTTTTTAATAATCGTATGAATTCTACGTCTCCAAGTCATTTTATTATATACAAGTTTATATAGGATATTATTAGACTGCATCAAAGTCGACCTAGGTCATCCAAGAAGATTGACACATACACACTGCACTGTACATAAATATGAATGATGGATGCAGCAAAAACTGTTTAGCCATCCACATAATTAAAAATGTTATACTTTGACTGCCTCGTTGGTCTAGGGGTTCGATGTGCCGCCTTTGGATTAACGGGGTCCCGGGATCGATTTCAAGGCCGGGTAAGTGTCTTTGTGTAAATCAGAGGCACTTGCTCCGGGTCAGAGTGTGTATTACATAATTGTAAACTGAAATAAAATAAAATTTTAATTATTTATTGATTTTGTTACACCCAATATACTTAAATATTGTCCGTTTGTTCCGCAGTTGGACTATATTGAACGAATCATGTAGATAGTGTATTTATCTAGTTATGAGCAATATATGAATTATAATTAATTTTGTTTTATTCTCGTTAAATGTTTATATCATATATATGAAGTTCGTGTGGTAATGTATTTAGAATGCATATTGTCACAACCCCGTCCCACCCAGTGGGTGTCGTAAGAGACGACAAAAAGAAATGACAAGGTTGAACCTAGAAAAGGAAAACTTCATTCGAAACTAACCCATATGGCCAGCGAGGCACAGTAAGCTAATTAACCCCCCATGAAATTGAAGAGGCCCGACTCAGCAGTGGAAACATACCAACGACCTTTCGGTCCACTTTTCATGAAAAATGTTTAAGAGGTAATCAAAATCATGAAATAAAACTACCATAAAATATATTTACATATTTATTATGTGTAAAAACACTCCCTATAATTTACAATAACTGTATACACCAGCCAATTCCATATTGAGGATGTTATAAGAGACAATTTATGGGCATGAAATGGACTAGATACGCACACATACTATACCAACCAGTCTGGCACAGAATCAAATAGAAACCTTTTTTTTGTTATTTAAAATCTTATATAGTAACGGCTAATACGACTAGAATCAGCTGATGTCCTTAAAATGTTTTAACCGATTGTGGTAAGTCCAGCCAGCGATAAAAAACCCGCTTTTATATTTAAAAATTGCATCACAACCAAGTCAAGTCAATCTTATAACATCCTCTTTTATGGGGGCGGCTAAAGAGAGGTATATCTATCAGCCACAGAGGTCCGCTGCTGAACATTGGCCTCCACCGACCTTCACAAGGTCACCCGTGGCCCATTTACTCATACACACTTAATATATACACAAACATGTAACTATGCTATGATACGTACATAACTTTGGCAAATTTATTTTACAAATCACATTCAATAAACACTTATCTACTTCTAATATATAAAATTCTTGTGTCACAGTTTTAGTGTTTATACTCCTCCGAAACGGCTTGACCGATTTTGATGAAATTTCATAAATGTATATTCAGTAGGTATGAGAATAGGTTTATAACTAATTTTACACCCCTAAGTGTTAAGGGGTGGTTCACCCCATTTTTTTTGGAGGACAATTATGTTTGTTTTTATTTTTTTATGATTCAGTATACAAATATACATACCACCCAAAATGTTCACCCTCCTACGATCAACCCCTATTTAATTACATGGCAAAACAACGTTTGCGGGGTCAGCTAGTATTTTATATAAAAATTAATGTCACTTTTCGTTGTAGTTTTATAACTCAAGAACGGCTGAACCGTTTTGAATGTTTTTTGTATGCGTTGGGGTGGCACCGAGGATGGTTTAGATTCACAAATCAGCCCGACAGATTGCGCTACAGTTGGTAAACGAATATCATGCAGGACAACGCCCGGTCAGCTAGTTACTAATAAAAATGTGGTATTAGTATGTTTGTAGTAGGCAACAGAAATGGTAATACTCTATTGATATGGGTACTAAGTCTTTCAAAATTAAATTGACGGATTTAGAATGTGTATTCTAAATCCGTGTCTTTAGGGTGTCGTAAGAGGCGACTAAAAGAACGCATGAGGCAGATCACCTAACCCCAAGAGTGCCAACCCGTCTTGCCAGCGTGGCACAGTAGGCTATTTTCCCTCCATGACTTTGTAGGAGGCCAGACGCAACAGTGGGTCATTTATGGGCTGAAACGACTATCTCCAAAATTGGTAAACAATACGGAACTGAGATTTCTTAGGCTATGAGAGAAACATTTTTTTTACTGATCTATCGCGTGTATATTAGGTTATTTAATTCTGCGTGCACAGACAAAACAAAATGTGGTACATAAATATTTAGTCCGTGTAGTGACGGATTTAGAATGTATATAGTGTCACCACCCAATTCCATTCTGGGGGTGTGGTAAGAGCCGTCAAAAGGAAATGACAAGGCCGAAAACCTAGCCGCAAGAGAAGGAAAACTTGAAACGAAACGTGGCACAGTGGGCTAATGACCCTGTGGTAGGAGGAGGCCTCAGGAGTGGGTCATTTATGGGCTGACTAGTAGTATATGTCATCTTCCACAAATTTTGGAAGAATCATTTCCCTCTCCAGCTAGGATTGCCAAGCTTAGTTTAAAAAAATATCCGACTTGGTAATTACACTTTATACCTCGGAATAAAATATGTGAAAATACTTTATTTCCGAACGAAATGTTTATTTACTTAAATATGTCAAACGAGCTTCGAATCATTTAAATATAGCAAAAAAATTTTCGCATGACCTAAAAGCACATAAAATCATTTGATTAGAAAAATTCTTTTTTTTTCAGCGGGTTTCTTTATTTTTTCCTATCCAAACCATATTATACTTTTTTTTTGTCAAAAACTACTTGGCAACCCTATCTCCAGAATCTAGCTTTTGCAACGAAAACAAAACTGACTTTGTTTACCCAAACGAACTAAATTCACATTAAGCGATGACATTTCAATCACCCGATACAGGTTAGTGTCTTGCAGTTGAACAATTTTGACCAATCACAAATTGTACCTCACATATATCGAAGACGGGAGTTCCCTGGACCACATTTCATTACGAAAATATACTTTCCGTAAACTTTCTATAACCCTTGCTATCTTCGAATAGTCTCTTCACGAAAAGCACCTGCAAAACAATGCATTAAAAATGACGTGTTACGGGTCGATCGCTTCTTTAACACTGAACAGGATTGGGATTTGGGTTATTTCTTCCAGGTAATTGTTTCACCATCCCATACCGTCTTTAAGGTGTCGTAAGAGGCGACAAAAAGAACGCAAGAGGCAGATCACCTAGCCGCAATAGAAGGAAAACTTGATACAAACCCTGTACCAACCCGTCTTGCCAGCGTGGCACAGTAGGCTAATTTCCCTCCATGGATTTGGAGGAGGCCCGACCCAGTAGTGGGTCATCATTGGGCTGAAACGACGAATTAAAATACGTGTGCACTTACAATCACCACAAGACTGTAAGTGCGTCTTTAATGCGAACTGATACAAAAGTTATAGCGGTAGGTACGTTAAAAAAGTTTAATAACAAGTCTGTAGGTCGTATTTGCGTGACCAAACCAATGGCTTCTACTCCACCAAAAGCCATAAGACTTCCACGAAAGGTTGTCCGCCTCCATCAGATCTCGGCGACCTTAACCAGGTTGGTACACTGCGCCTTCCGTCACGTGGTCGCCACTCGAGGACTTTTCTGCCCCAACGAGGTATGTGCACTATCACTTATCTTTGTCTATGTCACTATGTCACCAGCCCACACCAGCCTGTGGGTGTCGTAAGAGCCAACTAAAGGATTGCAAGAGGCCCTAGCCGCATGAGAAGGAAAACTTCATACCCTGTGCCAATCCGTCTGGCCATCGTGGCACAATAGGCTAATTACCCTCCATGTAACTGGAGGAGGCCCGACTTAGCAGTGGGCTGAATAGAAGTAGTAGGTATATCTAATCGACTGCCTCGTTGGTCTAGTGGTTAGATGTGCCGCCTTTGGATCAACGGGTCCCGGGGTCGGGCAAGTGTCTTTGTCTAAACCAGAGGCACTGGCTCGGAGTCTGGGTGTCATTTCTATCTATAATATGTATGTATTTACAAAAAAAATGTATATAAGTAGTTAAAGTTTTTAGACTAACGCGATTTTCACACATTTTAAATAATTATGACACGGGTCTTAATCGCGGAAATATTTATTTGAATATAAGTAGTTTATCATCCATCTCGTTACCATAACACAAGCATTAAGTTGCTTAGCTTGGGACGAGATGGCGTTGTGTGAAATATCCAAGGATATATTTATAAATGACTGAAATTAAATCTCACCTGAGTGAATCCGACGACTAGCATTACCAACAAGTTGCTTATTGACCACAGCAGGACCCTGCAAAAGACACGTCATGCTTGGGAACGATTTGACTGCCTCGTTGGTCTAGGGGTTGGATGTGCCGCTTTCGGATCAACGGGTCCTGGGTTCGATTCCCGGGTCGGGCAAGTGTCGTTGTGTAAACCAGAGGCACTTGCTCAGTCTGGGTGTAATTTGTGTGCTTTTTTTTTATGTATCAGTGACCTCTGAGTGAATGCCTTTGACGCTAGGCTTGGTGGAAAGCAACGCCAGGGTCTAAGATGGAGCAGGCAATTCAAGGAAATGCCCTGTCGGGCACCGGGTCTCGCATACACACGACGAAACACGGTAAAACTCCTTGGTGCCGGACTGAGGTGTGAGGGTGGTAGCTAGTGGACCATTAGATCCTACCATTAAGCGTGCTGGGTTAATCCTAGCAGTAGTGAGGCATGCCAAATATACAAAATGTTTTGTAATATTTAGTTACTAGTGGCCCACCCCGGCTTCGCCCGTGCAAAGCGGGGGTGGGTAATACATATAAACCTTCCCGATGAATCACTCTATCTATTAAAAAAAACGGCTTCATAATCCGTTGCGTAGTTTTAAAGATTTATGCATACATAGGGACGGACAGAAGAATGCGACTTTGTTTTATACTATGTAGTGAAAGGCGTAGCTGTAAATCATAGAGCTAGATACAATAAGACTGACAGATACGCATGTATAAAAGTCTTCTTAAACAAATAAAGAAAAAAAAACGAAAAGCGTGCTGGGTTATGTTAATTCTTACAACACGCGTTATTTCCCAGCGTGTGGTGGGGAAGAGTAATATTCTGCCCCAGTCCTCACACGCGTGTATTTGTGCACTACATCTGCCCAGCGATACAGGTATAGGTAAAAAGAAGAAGATTTTGTGGGGTAAACTGTGTAAAGTATGTAACGTGCTAGTCGCGCAAGTTACATACTTTACACAGTTTACCCCAAAAATCTGAACTAACTAACTGAACGAAGAAATATCGCCTACAAATGCGAGAACTACCAAATAGTCCTACACCGCGATAGCGAAGCCCGACTACAGTTGTTGGGGAATAGACGCTGCGACCCCTAACCAGACATACCACCTCGTCTGGCTGGATGATCGTCCCTTTACAGCTAGAAGACGTCCACTGCTGGACATAGGCCTCCCCCAAGGATTTCCGCGAAGGCCTGTCCTGAACCGTAAGGCCATCGGTTTGCGGCGACCATAACCAGGTCGTCGGTCCTCCGGGAGGGAAGCCTACCTGCACTGCGCTTTCCGGAACGCGGTCGCCACTCGAGGACTTTTTTCCCCATCGTGCGTCAGTCCTGCGAGCTACGTGTCCTGCCCACTGCCACTTAAGTTACAATCCTGTGGGCTATGTCGGTACAGCGTCATGCTTAGACAGTGCATGACGACATGATGCGTCATGCCATGCCGCCACCGCATCCCGGTCCATTTGGCTGGCAAGCATTTGGCATTTGTCTTCCCTCACCCTCTGCAAGTGACCTCAGCGAGGTTTCGGTCCCTCGCCTCGTGGGCCGACAGCATCTCCTGCAGTCTCCTGGCAGTGCCCACGTGGTCCTTAATCCGGCTGACCGCCTCCGAGATGTCTCCCACGCGCATCATGTACGTCTCTGCTGCCGTACCTTCAAACAAACGGCATCACCATCACTTCCACTGCTGGACATCTGACATCTGCCCCAATCTATTAACATCGCCTTTTTCCAACTCTCCGTGTGGTGACGGATTTAGAATACGCAGTGTCACCACCCTATTCCACCCTGAGGGTGTCGTAAGAGCCGACGAAAGAAAATGACAAGGCCGATAACCTAGCAGCAAGAGAAGGAAAACTTGATACGAAACCCTGTGCCAACCCTTCTGGCCAGCGTGGCACAGGAGGCTAATTGCCCTCCCTGTGACGGGAGGAAGCCCGACTCAGCAGTGGGTCATTTATGGGCTGTGTAATAGCGTTTACCTCCTGTCTTTTTTTATCGGTGACTTGAATGCCTGTGGCTTGCGTGATGGAAAGCAACGCCAGGGTCTAAGATGGAGCAGGCAATTAAAGGAAAGGGTGGTAGCTAGCCGGGCGGAAAATTAGGTCCTACCACCAAGCGTGCTGGGTTTTGTTGACTTTTACAACACGCGTGCGATGGGGTTTATATTCTGACCCGTCCCCAAACGGGCAGTACTTAGTTGGACCCCTGGTAATTATATGGTTAAACCAACTGCTAGCTTTCACTTGTAACGACTGCTATAGTTGATAGAATGACAGCAGACGTGCCTTCCGAATGGTTTCCACTAAGGCAGGTCTTAAGCCGCATCCTTCGTAGGTCCACCGTGCGGGTGGCCTACCAGCTCTTTCTGGTACGCAGACGATTACGCACGAAGCGGTTTGCGTCTTCATACATTATGCGAACAGCTAAGGAGTGGAACTCTCTGCCGAGGTCTGTTTTTCCGGATACATATAATCTGGACCTCTTTAAGGCCAAAGTGAACAGACACCTTCTAGGCAAACGTGTACCATCTTAGGCCTCATCTTCACCTTCCATCAAGCGAGATTGAGGTCAAACGTAAGCCTATTATTACATTAAAAAAAATCGTCACTGCTACTGGCTACAGACACAGCTACCTTACAGAACTTTCTTGTCAGATCTCCGTAGATCAGCATTCGGAACCCTTAGTAACCTCACGCATGACCATTCCAAAGTCTTCTGATGGAGTTATACGAAACGGCTCTTACGACACACTCAGTGTGGAATGGGCTGGGGATAATTACAATTGAGTCACCAACACTCACCTAACTCCGTCTCTTTGTCATCGTCGTAATCCCTGTCATCCAGTTGGTCACCATCGATGAGTATATCAAAAAATACCTGAAAAACAAAAATAATATAGATAGTATTTTTTAATCGTCCATCTACACCATCCCATTCCATCATGAGGGTGTCGACAAAAGGAAATGACAAGGTCGATAACCTAGCCACAAATGAAGAATGACCGATTTTGACGGGACTTTCACAGATAGGTAATTGATGATATAAGGAGTAACTTAGGCTACTTTTTTAAACTAGCTTCGCCTCGCGGTACGACAATAAGTACGCGCGGGTGTAACCGCGGGGCGCAGCTAGTTCATTATAAATTCATTGTGTTAAACACAGCGAACTGTATTTGAGAGTTCTGCCACAAACGCAACCATCTTCCCACATCTACAACGCACATTGCAGTGTGTCCGTGAGAAATTTCCCACAAACACACCTATCCACCCACAACAACATCTACTCACCGTTTTAGTACTGAACGTGCTGAAAGTGTTGTCGAAGCAAAACCTGTAGTCTCCCTCTAGTGTCACAGGAAGCCTGTGAGAGTTCTCTGGCTTCTTGAAATCGGAGACTATGACTCGCCCCACGGGATCTGCCATTTGAAATGATATGTCTAGCTCACCGTGCGACGAGTCGATGACCTGAAACCATGAACAGATCATGAGCATCTTCTGTTTTTATCCAATTTCAGTAAACTCAGAACCAAAGGATATGCTGCAAGGCGAGTTGCCCGACTGGGGCAAGGACTCCCCCTTATACGACACCACAGCCGTTTAAAAAAGTACCAGGCTCGAATAACTTCAGGGGAGGTAATGTAAAACTTGATAGGGCCAGAGTATGGGAGGCCTCCAATAATAATAGCTTGTTGTAAAAATTAGGTTCAGAAAACATCGAGATCTCACTCATAATTTTATTTATGAGGGAAAGACTTTTTATGGACAGACCTAGTTGTTTCTTTTGGCTGAATGCGTTGACTTCGGGTATAGGACGACTGTGAAAGGCTGTATAGAAAAAACAAAACAAATGTGGTTTTGACTTTTTTTGTTGTCGCTGCGGTAATGCTTAATGCATGACGCTGCCCTCGGAGGAGTACACACGTCTCGTTTGAGATACAGGTTCGCGAGGACGCATCCTGCTGAGGCGCCCCGATGCGTTACGACTATCGGAAGGGATCTCGGGTAACCGGGACGCCCTTAGGGTTAATACGCATTATGCGGGTAAAGCGAGTAGCCGTGCGGCTGACCGCGAGCACAATTATGTACGTAACATTCATTTCTATGCGCACTACGGCTACCCGCAGTCCGCTCCGGTCACTCGGAGTACTGCGGCCCGAGTGACGACAGCCAGTTGGACGGTTGCTATATGCACTGTGCGGCTCAGACAGTAGACTCCGGCCACCCGCATAATACGTATGACCCCTCAGTCAATGAGGCTTGTGTCGGTGGTAGTTCCCGAACCACCACCGGCCTCTAAGGCGAGGGTAGAAGGGAGGCGTAACTCTCTTTAAATCTTGAATATCTCAGTCTCTACTGGCGTCCGCCTCGCCCGATCACTCTTTTCGTAACGCTCTCGTCACGCATTCACCGCTTACTCCCCAAGCCAAGCGTGCTTAAAGTAAATTTAACTTCTAAAAGAAGGTATAACACCTACACCGGATGGCATTAACGTCGTCGTCTTTTAAGCTCTTATTGACCCACTATTGTGTATCTCCCCCAAATTCATGGAGGGAAATTGGCCTACTGTGCCACGATGGCAAGACGGGTTGGCACAGAGTTTGTGTCAATGTTTCATTCTCTTGCACCTAGGTGATCGGCCTTTTGCGTTAGTAACTAACACTAAGCCACAAATAAGCATGGTGCGTAGGTAATTGAGTTATAGACGTTTTAATTATTAGCGTCATCATTACAGAAACAATATTTGCACAGGTGGTAGAATTATAGTCTCAATGTTGTATGCACACGAGTCACGGAGTAGTGTCAAAACTATTTTATCTATACACTAGCTGATCCCGCAAACGTTGTTTTTCCAAATAAGTAACCTCACCGCAACCCTCTTTTTTTTTGGAATTTCGTAAAACCCGTTTTTATCTGACCTCTACTCGGTGAAAAGAATATTCCTACCAAATTTCAAGTCTCTAGGTCTTATGGTTGCAGAGATATCGTGATGAGTCGATCTATCTATAGAACAGCTCCTTTTAATACATAGATCTGTAGTGACTAGCATGCTATGTACTTAACAGGTAATATCGCCTACCTATGCGAGAATCACCATAAAGTCCCACACCGCGATAGCGAGGTTTACAGAGCAATTCGCATGGATATGAAATCCCCTTCTGCAGTCATTGGAAGATGGGCGTCGCGGCTCTCTGCCAGACATAGTACTTTGTCTCTATCATCCAATGTGAATCCATCAAATGTGTCATTTCAAATTCAACGCTTCGAAACACCTGCACTAGGTATTGGGGGTAGTTTACAAACATGCAATTCACTAACACAAATGACACCCAGACTCAGAGCAAGTGCCTCTGGTTTTGACAAAGAGGCTTGTTTGACACCGAAATCGAACCCGGGACCCGTTGTTCCAAAGGCAGCATGTACCAACTACCAACGAGGCAGTCATTTTTAGTCAGGTTTACAACATTAACAAAGACCTTGTTAAATCTATTAAATTTTATTGACAACCCACCTATTGCGGAGTTACATTGTAACATGAACAACCAATTAACAACTGGCTTATCACTAACATTTTATTATTAGATAACAAAAACATTTAAATATCTGCTAACTTGGAAAAGAAAAGGAATACTTTGAGCCCATAAATGACCCGCTGCTTGGTCAGGCCTGTTCCAATTACATGGAGGGTGATTAGCCAACTGTGCCATGCTAGTCAGACAGGTTGGCACAGGGTTTTGTGTTTACTTTTAGCTGGATCTTACTGGCCAGTCCAGCCTTGTTGGTTTAATGGTTAGGAACGGAACACCTTTGGATCACAGGTCAGCAGTTTGATTCCAGTGTTGGGCAAGTGTCTTTGTGTACATCGGTGACACTTGCTCAGTGACATTTTGTTCATGAATTACATGTTTATAAACAGCCCCCACTGATACAGGTTATTACAAGTGTTTTCACTGATTTGTACATGCTGTATAGATTACCAGGACTGTTCGACAATCTACAGTGAATGGGTATCATTGCCTGTATTAAATTAACTGATGTTAATTTACTATCATTGATTTTTTAGGCGCATGGGGATGATCATCCAGCCAGATGAGGTTGTATGTCTGGCTAAGGGTAGCTGCGCCTATCCCCCGGTAGTTTTATTTGGGGAAATCTTAATGGTGCGAATTGCTCTTGAAATTTGGCTATCGCGGTGTAGGACTTTTTGGTAATTCTCGCATTTGTAGGCGATATTTGATGATTTAATTAGTTCAGATTTTTCGGGTAAATTGTTAAAGCATTATGGTAGCTACAATTTAATAGTTACTGTATTTTAAGAAAATAAACTATAGAATACACCTCCCAAGGATACTAACTGACACAATCTTTACTTAAATTCATTTAAAACTTAATGAAAATAGACTAACTATGAAGCAGAACATAGCACGTAGTTGTCGAAGACAACATAAACAAAAACGATTTTGGGTACTTACTTGATACTCTACGTCGATTATTTCGTCCTGTTTCACCTTGTGGTAGAAGCAATCTTTTTTACCAGCTTCAACTATAACTGTTATGTCCTTTTCGTAAGCAAAAACTACGCTAAATATAGAGGCAAGAAAAATGTAACGCATTTTGGATATACACTATCTATTTACGGATAAAGCGCAAGATGCTGAGAGAAGCTAAATTGTAAAAGTTATTAATAGTCTCGGAGTGACTTGTTTGTGTTTATTTATAGCGAAATACGAGCAGGACGAATGAAGTATTTGAGAAAATTATCAAATGTTATACCCGCCCGCCTACCTGCACTGCACAGTCGGACAGAATCGGAAATTCGCTCTGAAATTTTAAATTGATGGAATGATAATGACTGACCTCAGTTTTAACACAGGATCATCTTCAGGCTTGTCAAGTCAGTTATCCATGCTCAAAATCTGTCTAGCTATATTTTAAATAAGACTGGAACACGCTTAAATAGGGCTGTACCAGGAAGAAGGACTGGAAGTGATCTAAAGATATTTTCTCAGTTGTCTGGTCTGGCACAGCTCAAACAAGTGATAATAAAATAATAGGCCTTCAATATGTTTTTATTTAAATTGTTAATACAATAAATTGACATAAAGTACAATCGATAAACATATTATGTATCTGAAAACGAATGTAAAGCACTAAATAAAAGGAAGAGAGAAACTCATGAAGACAATATATTATTATGGATGTGTCCATTCCTTTGAAATCGCAAATGCCTTATAGAGAATTGATATTCATTAAAACATTATCCAATATTCCATTAAATATGATTATATATAAACTCAATAGTGAAGTCACACTTGGACTCGATACCATTGTCAAATCCTTACGCAGCGATTTCCATTCCATGTTTTGTTTCTGTCATCATGTCTGATGTCACATAAATGTACTTATTTCTACCCATAATATGCTGTTTAATACAGTTATTTGTCTATAAACGATATTATTATGTCTTCTGAAAGTGGCGCGGGAGCTCTGCCTCCCGGAGGCGTAGTCCGAAGCAGTGCTTTGTCGTTCCTTGCGCCTGCGCATCCTGCCGGAGCCGGATCGTCAGCTGACGGAGAACAACAGATTAAGGAGCATGGTGATTCTGACATATCTCAAGCTGGTATAGTATTTTATTTTTTATGTAACTTGCGGATAGATATAGCATAATATGCATTTTAAGTGCCTGTGGTTGATGATGTGATCCATCAAAATCGGTGCAGCCGTTAGGGAGATTAGGCAGAATAAACTGACTCATAGACAGATGTTTTATGAAATGTGTTTATATCATAAGAACATTAAAATTTTTGTAAAGGAAAATGCTTAATACTTATTTCTTGGTGAACAAGTCCAGTTACATTAACAACTTTACAGCTAAAATATTTTTTAAAACATGAAATGATGGATTTGCAAACATGCACAAATTTTTAAACATCTAATACTACTACTACTAAGTCCAAATAAGACCCACTACTCAGTAAGGCCTCCTCCAATTATATAAGGGGGTAATTAGTCTACTGTGGCATGCTATTTTCTGTGGTTAGGCTTTCAGCTTTATTTCAGCTCTTACTCTATGGCACTATTAGATTAGGAATAATCTGTCACTACATAGACATTGTATAATAGTTTGTTAATTACTGTGGCCCCGCAAAAGAATATTTGTACTCATGGTAAAACAGAGCCTATATAAGTTTATTCTATTAAAAGAAATAAGATTCATCATTTCAGTGTATAAATGACAGACTTCAGTCAGGCCTCCCCCAAATGAATGGAGGTAAATTAGCTTACCATGCTAAGCTTTGGGTTAGCACATGGTCTGTATTAAGATTTCCTTCTCTTGCGGAGTAATCTGCCTATGCATATCTTTAGTTCTTACTAACACCCCCTGGATGATATGGGGTGGTGACATTGTGTATTCTATATCCGTCACAACACAGACAAGAAATAAGATTTTTATTCCTACTATTAACATTTTGGTTGCTGAATAAAAGTCTGATTACAGACAGACTACTGCCTGCTGGTCTCCTCGCACTGTGTGAAGCATGCACCAGACTCTACCCAGACCAGCCCAATCCCCTGCAGATTACGACTAGATTAAAATATTGGTAATTAATTAGTGTTTCTTCTTTTTATTTTAAACTAGATGAGTCCCGCGATTATTGACGTACAGAGGGTAACGCTGCGAGGCGAAGCTAGTCTACAAAAAGTAGCTTAAGTTACTCCTTATATCATCAGCAACTTATCAGTGACAGTCCCGTCAAAATCGGTCCAACCGTTCCAGAGATTAGCTGGAACAAACAAAAATTTAAAAAATATATATTTTGGTATAATATACCAAAATATATATTTTTATATGCACTGTGTTTAGTAACAAGTGGTTATTTTATTATTACAAACAGACACTCCAATTTTATGTACGCTGCGCGCGTTACTACTCCACTAACTCAAATAATTTTGAAGGAAAGACATTACACAAATTAATATTTTTTGTTTTTGTTCAGAAACCTTCGTGGGCTCATGCACAAAACGAAAAAGAATCAATAAATAATTTGAAATCGGTTCTACAAAAAAAATATGTTGAACAGATTTCGAAAAAAGAAACGATTTGTAGAACAAGTTCTTTCCTTATTTTTATTTCTTTAGCGGAGAAGCCTTGATTCATGACATTCTCCCCCACCACGTCGCCTTTTGGTTCAAGATGTTTTTAAGCTATTATGTCATCCATAAAAAATAAAACTGAATAGAAAACCTTCCATTTTGAAAATCGTTAAAAGCAGACCCTCATTTGCAGGCTTGGTGGTAATGATCCCTTGGACTACATAAGCATATACTACAACCCTGGGAAGCCGGACGAAGACATTCCCCCGCATTGGCATTACGTCAGGTGGGTGAAACTTTAAGTTAAGTTTTGGGTTGTTATGGAGCAGGTTCGCTGGCGCGATGTTGACTGGAGAGTGTTCGGTGGTAGCATGAGGAGTAAATCATAACCTGGTTTTCTTCGGTTTCTTCTTTTATATTTTCCTTGACGTTTCTTCTTATATTGCTGCATTCGGAATGCCCCACAACAGAAAGAAAATGTGCCTCTTTTAAGGTGGATGCAACAGGGTAGCCCGCGAAATTCAAATACTTTTTCAACGTCAAAGTCATTCTTGCACCTTTATGAGCTTGGAGGGTTGTATTAATGAGTTTGATGATTATAACTCTGTAACTACATACGTCTTACAGCCGCGAATCAAATGTTCATCATCATACAACCTAGCACTGCCCTGCAAATTGCAAAAAACGTAAGAAAATTTGAATTTCGCGGGCTACCCTGGAGCATCCACCCTAAAGGCAGATTTGCACACGGCACCAATGCCCCGCCCCTTGACCAATAAGAACGCAGGAGACTTAACTAACATGCTACAAGTGGCGCCACTAGTGGCTGGAGTGGACAATGCTTTAACATTTATTCTACTCATTATTTAACATTTATTCTACTTACTACGCTCTTAGAAAAATACCACGATGAAAGCCAGACCACTCAAACTTATTTAAAAATTAAAAAACTTAAATAATAAATGACATATCGTCGCTAACACCGCGTTTTTTTACGATTTTGCCGCCGTGGTTGCAGTTTTGGTTTGTCCGACCTGCACGGCGACGGGCGGGTCCACCCGGCGCCCTCGTCGTCCTCCGGGCCCTCCGGCTACGGGTTCGAGTTGACCCTCCGCACGGCCGCGGAGGAGCACCCTGCCCCGGGCCCTCCGGCGTGGCCCGCGGCTTTATTGCAGGCGCTGGCCAGATACGTGTTCTATACCGGTGAGTTATAATGGAATGGTGGAGACCGCGACTTGGCAGCCGTATTGTAGTACGGCCCTCTGTTAGATGGAGCAACGAACTGCGAGAGGCTGTGGCGCCTGAGGAAAGGGCGCTGTTGTGCTTAATGACACTACTGAGTCGGACCTCTTTCCATTACATGGGGGGAATCAGTCTACTGTTGGACACAGGCCAGGCGGTGACGAGTTTTCCTTCTCATTCGGCTAGGTTTTCGTCTCGTCGGCTCTTACGACACCAGGATGGAATGGGGCGGTGACAAGTGTAAGGTGGATGTCCTGGTAAATTCGTCCCTTATATGTATTCCCAAACCCTTTTAGGAACTAAATGACCTCCACTAAAGTTATGCGAGCCTGGTACTTCTTAACTTATCTCTTGCCTTTCTCCCATTGGGGTCCTTCCCCAGAAATGCGTTGGTCTAGGGGTTAGATGTGCCGCCTTTGGATCAACGGGTCCCGGGTTCGATTCTGGGGTCAGTCAAGTGGCTTTGTCTAAACCAGATTCTGCACTCGCTCCGTTGTGTTCTGTCTGTGTTCGTGAATTACATGTTTGTAAACTGCCCCCGCGATACAGATAATAAAAAGTGCAGGGGTTTCGTTTAAAAAAAAATCCTCTCACACCCGTTAGAGAACTAAATGACCTCCACTAAGATTATGCGAGCCTGGTACTTCTGAATACTCTGCAAGTCCTTCCGCCCCTTCAAACACGCTCCTAAATGTCTCAGGCAACAAGCTCTGCGCCGGTGACCACATACCCTGGCGTCGCCCCCTGGACGGAGGTCCCCAGGGCCGCGTCAGGCATCTGCTGGTGGCCGCAGACCCTCAGCTCGCGGAGATACGGACTGCGCACGGCTCTGTGGACTTCTTACAGGTACACTTTATGGAGGGAGGGACGACCTTATAAAGGTCGCTGGATGGCGTTAGATCGTTATTTTTTTCTTTGATTTGGCTAATACTTCGCAGCCCAGTAATGACCCACTGCTGAGTCGGGCCTCCTCCAACTACATGGAGGGTAATTAGTCTACTGTGCCACGCTGGCCGGGTTGGGATTGTCCTTCTCTTGCGGCTAGGTTATCTGCCTTATGAATTCCTTTTGTCGGCTCTTACGACACCCTCAGGATGAAATGGCGTGGCGACACTATGTGCCTCGTTGGTCTAGTGGCTAGATGTGCCGCCTTTGGATCAACGGGTCCCGGGTTCGATTCCGGGGTCGGGCAAGTGTCTTTGTCTAAACCAGAGGCACTGGCTCGGAGTCTGGGTGTCATTTCTATCTATAATATGTATGTATTTACAAAAAAAAAATGTATATAAGTAGTTTATCATCCATCTCGTTACCATAACACAAGCATTAAGTTGCTTAGCTTGGGACGAGATGGCGTTGTGTGAAATGTCCAAGGATATTTATTTTATTTATTTATTTTTATGTATTCTAAATCCGTCACCACAAAGAATAATGGCATAGCATATAAGTGATTCCGTCGGGCACATTTAAAATACACAATGTCACCACCTCATTCCATCCTGAGGGTGTTGGAAGAGCCAAGACAAAGCCGAAAGCGTAGCCGCAAGTGAAGGAAAACTTGATATGAAACCGGTCTGGCCAATGTTGCACAGTAAGCTAGTTAACCTCCATGTAGTTGGAGGAGGCCCGACTCTGCAGTGGGTCATTTATGGGTTGGGTAGTAATATAAGTGTTTGCTGTAGATAGTTGGCTGCACTGGCAAGGAGCTGAGGGCGGCTCAAAAGAGTTCCGGGTTCGAAGTCTTGCAGAGGCTTCGAGATGATACCAGGTGAGTGTAGATAGATAGATAGATAGATAAACTCTTTATTGTACACAAGAGAAATAGACAGAACACAATAATATGCAACAATTTGTAGGTACAAGTGGCGGTCTTATCGCTGAATGCGATTTCTTACAGACAACCTTGGGATGGACATTATTAAGAACCTAAGAAAGGGTAGTAAGGTACAATAATATATCTATGATTAAATAAATAAGGTAGTGCAGTATAAAAAGGGAAAAAGGAATAGTTGAAAGATTAAATACACTACATACTATAAATGATACATACACTTCACTACATAGTATAAAACAAAGTCGCATTCTTCTGTCCGTCCCTATGTATGCATAAATCTTTAAAACTACGCAACGGATTTTGAAGCGGTTTTTTTTAATAGATAGGGTGATTCAAGGGGAAGGTTTATATGTATAACCCACCCCCGCTTTGCACGGGCGAAGCCGGGGCGGGCCACTAGTAAGATCATAATTTCAAGACGTCCACTGCTGAACATAGGCCTCCCCCAAGGACTGCTTCGTTGGTCTAGAGGTTAGATGTGCCGCCTTTGGATCAACGGGTCTCGGGTTCGATTCTGGAGTTGGTGCCTTAGTGTACACCAGAGGCACTTGCTCCGAGTCTGGGTTTCATTTGTGTTCGTGAATTACATTTTGTAAACTGCCCCGGCGATAGGGTAACCTATTATTATTAGTATTTCCGTTCAGGTTGGTTCTGAGGCGCCGCATTAATTTTTTTCCAGCGTCCTTAATTAGGTCGTCAGTCCTCCATGTGGGAGGTCTACTAGGACTTTTCTGCCCCATCTGGCGTCAGTCCTGCGAACTATGTGCCCTGCCCATCGCCAATAAGTTTGGCAATCCTGTGGGCTATGTCGGTAACTCTGGTTCTCCTGCGTATCTCCTCGTTTCTGATTCGATCCGACAGGGCAACTTATCACGGAGCCCATAGTGTAAGGGCCTCCCCTAGATTCATGGAGGGCATTCTGTTGGAACAGGGTTTTAGTAAAGGATTACTTCTCTTGCTATGTAATCTACCTCTTGCGTTCTTATAGTCGCCTCTCGCGACACCTATAGGATGGCATGTGTGACATTGTGTACTAAATCCATTACGGAAACCTTGATACAAACCCTGTGCCAATAGTAGAGTGAATTTCCTCCATGAATATGCGGGAGGCCCGACCCAGTACTGGGTCGTTCATGGGTTATGGAGTATTAGCCCTTACCCTATGGGCTCCGTGATAAGATTCCCTGTGAAATCGGATCAGAAGACAGGAGATACGCTGAAGAACCGGAGTTACCAATTTATGCGCAAAGGGATGATCATCCAGCCAGACGAGGTGGTATATCTGGCTAGGGGTCGCAGCGCCTAACCCCCAATAGTGGTAGTCGGGGAATTCTTAACTGTGCGAATTGCTCATGAAACTTCGCTTTCGCGGTGTAGGAGTCTTTGGTAATTCTCGCATTTGTAGGCGATATTTCTTGATGCTATTAGTTGAGATTTTACCGGTTAACTGTGTAAAGTATGAAGCATGCTGGTCGCTACACCAACGCAGCCCACAGGATTGCCAAACTTAAGGCGGGTAGCACACAGAACTGGAGTCGAGGCGCGGTCGAGGATGCGCGCGCCGCTTCTAACTTTTCTTTAAAATTGTACGAGTATGCAAGTATCGCACACAGCAAGCGTCGAGGCGGAGGCGGCGAAGAGTCGAGGCGGAGGCGCCGACAAGACGAGGCGCGGGCGGCGCCAAGTCGCGGCGCGGGGGTTTACAGGCGGACGGGGGGAGTAGGGGCGTGCGCCGCGCGTCCGTCGCCATTTTTTTTCGAATTATTGGCGCATTCTCTTTACTTGCATCAAGTTTTAGTTTCAAGTAAAGTTTAACTATTAAGCAACAGTATTAAATACTTTTTTATATACTGTACAATTCTCAAATTTTTTGCATCGTATCTCAAACTGAGGGTTTCGGGTGCATCCGGTATTTGCATATTTATTATTCGCTGTTGAGTCACGGTTCCCTCGCAAATACGTATGAAATTATAAAAGCAAGCACCAAATGATCTGCTTTATTTGGATGATATTCAATAGGCGATCGAAGTAATCTGAATTAAGAGGCATTCCGAAATCACATTCCACAATTTTACGGGCTATAGACAATCTGTAATTAACCTGCCTTCTTTTATTATTCAATTGTGTTCTGGGGTAAGGTGTCATTAAATTATTTTGTAATGGCAACGTTTCTCACCTATAAATTAGTGCGAAAAATTTTGTCCCTATCCGGCCATCACGATAACGTTTTGAATGCGTGTAAACAGAGCATACGCGTCTTATGACGTGGTGAGGCGAGCGCGCCGCGCGTTGCGCGCCGCTAGTGCACCGCAACGCAGCCTCGACTCTTGCAGTCTGCGATACGCCTAAGGGGCACATAGGTCCCTCGTAGAGATACAGTCAGGGCCCACAGGGCAGCAAGCGCGGGACGGTATACCCCGGGGACGTTTAGTGGGTATGCCTCCGTCCCCTCACAGAGGCGGAGGGGACTGCTCACACACCTCTGCTGGTCTATCCCCAGGCTGGCAGGGATAGTCCATAAAGGATATTACCCCGGGTCAAAAAATAAAATAAGAAAAGGTCACATAGGTCGCAGGAGAAGAGCCAGCATTGAGTGGGGCCTCCTCCAGCTGAAATGTTGAGACGGTGGTGTATTGCAGCTGCGGCGGGTCGTGGCTGGTGAGCCGCGTGGGGCGGCGGAGGTCAGCGCGGGGGCTGTCCCTGGCGCCTGCCTCCGCGCAGCTGGCTGGCGTGGCCGCCAGGGTCCGCTGGAGGGCCTGGACGCCGGTGAGCATCTGCCACTTCCGCGTTCATACTACTACCCACTGCTGAGGCGTGCACTCCAGTTACATGGAGGGTATTATGCCACGCTGGGCAGGTCATTTTCATTCTCTTGCGGCGAGGCCTTAAGATATTATAGACTAAGAGCCCGTGAACCCAAGACTGGGGTTCACGGGCTCTTGCTCTATTATCATTTTGTCGGCTCGTACGACACGTCCGGGATTGAGTGGGGTGACAGTATGTTAACTAAATCCGTCAGCTCGCGAACAGAATTCATATGGCATTTCCACCCAACCCTTTTATTTAAAAGAGCGAACATTGAGTTTCTGGCCGGCTCTTCTCTGCGGTGGTAAAGACTGAATGATCAATTATTTTTTTATTTATTTCTATATTTGACTAGTGACCCGTCCCGTTTCGCACGGGTGTAATGATGAACCTCTAAATTTATCAGTGTTTCTCTAGAATGTTATGGATGTGTTATACATGTCATATAAACCTTCCTTTTGAATCACTCTATCAATTAAAGAAAACCGCTACAAAACCCGTTGCGTAGTTTTAAAGATTTAAGCATACATAGGCGACAGCGACTTTGTTTTATATTATGTAGTGATAGTGATATGTAGTGATGATAAAGTATTCTTGATTTTGCTTAGAATGGATATTACAAAATTTCACCCACTGTGTATATCTGTGTATCAATTATTATTATATTTATTCCGTATGGTCATGGATTTACAATACATATGTCACCACCACATTTCGTCCTGAGGGTGTCTTAAGAGCCGAAAAAAGTTAATGACCGATAACCCAGCCGCAAGGGAAGGAAAACTTGATACGAAACCCTGTGCCAACCCGTCTGGCCAGTGTGGCACGGTAGGCTAATTACACTCCCTGTGATGATAGGAGGCCCGACTCAGCAGTGGGTCATTTATGGGTCGTCGTTTGTCGTTACAGCCCATGAATGACCCACTACTGAGTCGGGCCTCCTCCAAATTCATGGAGGGAAATTAGCCTACTGTGCGGAGTAGTAGAAGTATTGCATTTAAAACTTTTAATATATGTACTCCAGGGTCCGGAGGAGCAGCCGGAGTCGGCCCTGCCTCCCAGCTTGCAGCAGCAGATCAAGGACACGCTGCGGAGAGGACTCGACACCATGGGAGAGCGGAGCCGACCTGAAGGTAAACCTCTACTGGGTCGCGAGATATTTTTTTTATTTCACTGAGGAAATGCTTTATTCCTTCGGGGGACTTTGGGAGTTGGGACTCAGGAAACCACTCGTTTACCTATTGAAACCCCAGCGGTATATCCTCACACGATACGCTTGGGGCGCCACAGGTTCGCTTAAAAGCATTCCACTGTGACGCCCTGACGAGGTGCTCGCTAAGCGGGCAAGGGACTATCGACTGAGGGCGTCCAAGTTGGCCGGGACGCCCTCTGTCAGTGAGGCTTCCGTCGGTAGCGGGTCTCCCAACTCACCAACGGCCTCTATGGCGGGGACAGAATGTGGGCGTAGAGTCGCCTCCTCTCACCAGCCTCCGTCTGCGGCGTGGGTCAGCCAATACATCCTCCTCCCTGACCCGCTCCGCCGCCTCCTTCTGCGACATAACCTCCTCACAGAAGAAAGCCATCGCTTCCCTCCGGAATGTACCCTCCGACCTGTCCCACCAGGGCTCGCCTCTCACGCTCCCAGGTGGCACACTCCTCCACAAACGAATTTCAAACACTTTTTTTTGGTATCCAGGGTAAAATCCTTAATGGACTACCCCCGCCTGATGGCCGACGGGGGTGTGAGGATCTGTCCATCGTTGAAGGTCCACCCACTTGACATCCCCGGGGTGCTCCTTCCTTCATTGTCTTTGTTTGCAGCAGCATGGGTACGTTGTTCTTTTCCTTGCTGCCGCAGACAGGCTCTGAACTCTTCATCCCTCTCCTGCGTCCTGCCAGGAGCACTCGGCAGAACGCCGCATCCCTCAGTCTCATTCTCCTGTGGGTGTGGGATTACCCCTAATCCCCCACTTGAAGTAGCCCGCTGTTACAGTTATCCAATGTTTTCAGGGCACATGTCCACAGACAGTTTTGAAATGTCCAGCCTGGAGAAGGCGTTGCCACGGGAGCAAGAGTCTGATCAGGTATGAATCCGCAGCACTGGAGCACTAAGAGGAGTCTCTTATGCCTTTATGATGGCCTGGTACCATTGGGCGAAAATCAAGCCGCAAGAGAAGGAAATTTGATACAAAACCGCATCTGGCCAGCGTGGCACAGTAGGCCAATTACCCTCCATGTATTTGGAGGAGGCCCGACTCAGCAGTGGGTCATTTATGGGCTAAAATGATGATTATGTGCAGTGGAGCATAGAGAGCTAAAGAGGAATCTCTTATGCCTTCATGATGGCCTGGTACCACTGGGCGAAAACCAAGCCGCAAGAGAATGATCACTTGATACGAAACCCTGTGCCAACACGTCTGGCCACCGTGGCACGGTTGGCTAAATTACCCTCCATGTATTTGGAGGAGGCCCGACTCAGCAGTGGGTCATTTATGGGCTAAAATGATGATTATGTGCAGTGGAGCATAGAGAGCTAAAGAGGAATCTCTTATGCCTTCATGATGGCCTGGTACCACTGGGCGAAAACCAAGCCGCAAGAGAATGATCACTTGATACGAAACCCTGTGCCAACACGTCTGGCCACCGTGGCACGGTTGGCTAAATTACCCTCCATGTATTTGGAGGAGGCCCGACTCAGCAGTGGGTCATGCATGGGTTGCAGCGATGATGATGCTACAATTTGGATAACAACAGCTCACAGTAAGCAAATTTCCCTCCACATGACTAAAGGAGTTCGACTCTGACTACTGACCTCCCCATTCCGTCCTGAGGCTGTCAGAAAGCAATGGCAAGGCCGAGAACGAGGTTCTCCGTTTGGTGGATTTAGAATTCATAATACCAAGACACACTACCAAGGGGGTCCTAAGATCACCCATAGCTACACGAGATGGAAATATTGATTATATGCACTCCATGTGTGTGCATATATACTATTTTGTTTATGATGATAATTGTTAATATAGCTATATCTCCAGCAATTGTCCATCGTCTGGCTAGACGACCATCCATATGCGTCTACCCAAACATCTATTTGCAATCTAATTATAACCAAGGCTTCTTGTCCAGGAGTGGTGGTCCAGCGAAGAGGCTGTCGAGCTGCCAGGAGCCCACCTGGTCCTAGATGCAAGTGCCGCCAGCGTCCTGCCACTTGCCATAAAGTGAGTGCCAACATTCAAAGCTAAAATTAATCTCAAACAATCGCCTCTGACTTCAAAATAAAGGAAGTTCTCAATTCTATTCAGGTTGGTGCAGGTTTTTTTGGTGTGAAAAAGTCTTTATTCATTTATTTAAGTTATTAGTATTGCCAATTTTTCCAATGACCTCTTGGTGAAGTATGTTTTCAAATAGGAATTTCATATACCATCACGGTAACCCTTATAAAAGAGCAACCTTGGAGTTTTTTACTGGCCCTTCTCTGTGGAATGGCATTCAGAACCGGTGGCTAAAACTAAATGATTAATTATTATTAATCTTACTTTTAAAGTTTTTGACTATTTGAAAGCATTCGCATGAATTTAATCGAATAAAAAGCTATTGTTTGTTTATACTAAGTAATAATAATAACTCTATGCTATTTTATATCAAATAAAATGGTATAAAATTAATGATATTATAAACATTTAAATCCCACTTTGCTAATTTAATGGCTGAATGATCAGGATTACCTAAACTCAAAAGGAATTTTATTTACAAAGATTTCAGCACAAAACTGTTATAAATCGTCATATTTAAAATCACGAATATCATCTTACGGCCCCTGTCCCACGCTAGGTGGTAGTCTCCATACACACCTATCACCGGTTCGGATGGCTGCTCTCTACAGAGAAGAGCCGGCAAGAATCTCTGTAGTAGCTTTTTTTTTTAAGTTATCAGTCTTGTTTACCATAACTTAGAGAGGTGAAAGTACTCAGCAGAATATTCTTTCTCACAGTGGACGCTTGCGACATGGGAGCCACTTCACTTGGCGAGATTGCGGCCGAGCCGTCAGCCTCCTGGCCGCCTCCGAGGACTCCGGAGGCCCCGGAGCGAAGCCCTACCTGGCGTGCGGCGCTTGGCTGCAGGTACGATCTACTAAGTGCATAGTTGCATACATAGAAACGCGAAGTGTTTGTGACTAACAAATTCTGATATTGGATGTAACTCGCCATAACGGGGTAACGGGGTCCCGGGTTCGATTCCGAAGTCGGGCAAGTGTCTTTGTGTAAACCAGAGACACTTGCTCTGAGTTTCTTGCCGGCTCTTCTCTGTAGAGGTGCATTCCGAATTAATTTTAAATGGAAAATTTTATTATATTATTGCGCGAGTTTTTTCTCACAAATCTGTCTTATCTTTGCCTTGTATCTAAAAACAGTAACTATAGAGTTCATTGTTGGATCTTCACTTTGAAACTGCACCGGTGGTATTATTATAGTTCAATTTATTTCTTGATTAAATGCTTGATTAAATGCCAACTTGATTAAATGAGTTTTGAATGATTGATTGATGAGTCTGGATGTAATTTGTGTTTGTGAATTACATGTTTGTAAACTGCCCCCGCAATACAGGTTATACCTAACTATCTACGGCAGGGATTTCCGTTTTAAAAAAAATACGGTCCTACGCCAATCGCTACAAAAAAAAATTAATATAATGGAAGTTTTAACTTTTCTGAGGGAAGCGTCACCTCCTGCATTGTTATGCGAGCCTGGTACCGACACTCGAGCTTTGATGATAAATAAGCATTGTGTGCCACGCTTGCCAGACAGGTTGGCACAGGGATTGTATCAACGTGGGGAGCCTCTCGCTGCCGGATCTCGTTAGATCCATGGTCCGCAGCGAGAGGGCTTGGAGGGAGACGGCCTCATTACGTGAGGCCGTCATGACAGCCAAGGAGGAGGTGCCAGAGAGAGTGTCGTAAAAGCTGACAAAAGGAAATGACAAGGCCGATAACCTAGCCGCAAGAGAAGGAAAACTCCGTCTGGCCATCGTGGTATAGTCAGCTACCCTCCCCCAATTAGGAGGAGGGTCGACTTAGCAGTGGCGGAGTAGTAAGCCACATCATGTATCTTATTCTTACTTACTGTTCCATAGGTATTAGTATCAAAGGAATTGGCAGAAGAGATGTCCGGCCAGGTGGCCGGACTGGATCGCCTGGCACCCCTGGACTCGGAAGACAGCGACGATTCCACTGGCGTAGGCCAGCCCCCCGGCCTGCCAATTGAGCTGTCCTGGCCTGAATACGGCCTCAAGATCACTGTCGTGGCGGATGGAGAGCTTTTATAGGACGTGCATATGTTTTGTACATAGTGTAATATCACTTCAGAGGATTTAAAAACAATAAAAAAGTATTAGGTTTATAGGAACTTTATTTATATAGGTTTTTATCACGAATGTCTTCTAAATAGTCATATTTAAAATTACGATTATCATCTTACCGCCCTTGTTCCACGCTAGGTGGTAGTCTCCATACACTCCTGTAGCGGATAGTATGCTACATACTTTACAAAATCTGAACCAATAACATCAAGAAATATCGCCTACAAATGCGAGAGTTATCAAAAAGTCCTACACCGCGATAGCGAAATTTTAAGAGCAACAGTAAAGCATTGCCCGACTACAACCATCGGGGGATAGGCACTGCGGCCTCCAGCCAAATATACCACATCGTCTGGTTGGATGATCATCCCTTTACGCATAAACTCCTATCGGTCGTCATACCTATATTCACACCTTTCATACACATTTCGTCTTTCGCACAATCCATCCATCCACATTCATACCGAAACTAGCACTGTATTGGAATGCTGTTCTACAGAAATTGTTGTTTAATGGCTATATCTTGCTTTATTATTGTTTTTCAAATTGGTTTATGGTTTAGTTAATTTTTATTACGATAAGGCAATATTAAGCATACCCAAATTAACTTACCAACAACTTTTTTTTTCCACATATCTCAAATTTTATAGAATACTACCAAGTCGTTTTTTAAAGGAAGTTGTTGTGCTTACTGCACTTTAAAAAACCAGTCTAATTGATACCCTCGTTATTCTTCGTTTAATAAGACCACTGCTGAAAAACGTTTCATCCAATTTAATTGAGGGAATTGATATAGCAACCCTAATGTTACCAGGGCACCATGATAATATGAGAGATACCTAAAAAGACCCACACTGCTGAGTCGGAATTCCTCCACATTCTAGGGTCTACTTAAACTCAAAAGAAACTTTATTTACATAGGTTTTATCACAAAACTCTTATAAATCGTCATATTTAAAATCTATACTAATATATATAGCTGCAGAGTTTGTTTGTTTGAACGCGCTAATCTCGGGAACTACTGGTCCGATTTCAAAAATCTTTCAGTGTTAGATAGTCCATTTAACGAGGAAGGTATATTTTATTTTCAAACTAGCGACCCGGCCCGGCTTCGTATTATACCTGTATTATACTTATAAACCTTCCTCTTGAATCACTCTATCTATTAAAAAAAACCGCTTCAAAATACGTCAAAAAATTCAAAATCCAAAAAAACCGTACATAGGGACGGACAGACGACAGCGACTTTGTTTTATACTATGTAGTGAAGATTTAGGGATCCGTATGAAAATTGCGATTTATGTAACCCAAGGTGTAAAATCGAAAACCTATTTATGCGTGCGCGGCAAAAACTATTGACAATAGAACAAAACCATGTACTACGAGTTTGTAGGTCTTATTAAGATCTACAAAAAAGTCCGCGAGAGCACATATCTAACTATCATAGTTTAGTCACAATAACCGCTTTTATGTTCATAAAAAGTATGTATGAAATGTGAAATTTATTTATCAGAATTATAATATCTTCTGCACGCCATCTATCGTGGCAAATTCTAAACAAGTCACGCACACTATTACAGAAGTTGTCCAATTTTCCCGGGATTTCACTGCTGTTTTTCTCAGTAAGTATTGTAAGTTATTGCCTAAAATGGTCAAACGCGGACACATTTTATTGTAGTAATGTGATAAAATGATTAGTTTCAAAGAACGAGTATCTGTGTTAAGTGTAAAGGTCTAGGCCAGAATGTATGGACGATAGGTCGGAACATCCACCTTAAATGTGTAGCGTAATATGAATCCTTATCAATCTCTTAGTAACATAGGCTACACGCGAAGCGGAGATAAGCACGGGTTCGAAACCCACGCGGGCGAAGCCGCGCGCACAAGCTAGTTACCAATATCATCTTACGACCATTGTCCCACAATAGGTGGTAGTCTCCACATACACCTATCAGTCGTCATATCTACAGTTACACCTTTCATACAAAATTCCTCATTCTTACAATCCATACATCTCATCACCCACAACCCTTGTGTCCATCCATATTCATGCTGTAACTACCACCAACTGCTCTACAGAGAAGAGCCAGCAATAAACTCACAACAATAAACTGTAGTTGCTTTTTTCAAATCATTGATCTTTTTTACAAAAAGCACTGCTCTTACCCCAAAAGTACCAGGATAACATAAAACCATAAGAGATTCCTATAAACTACATAGCTATCCTAATTGCTCTGCCAAGTTTGGTAAACGGCATTTCAGCTCACGAAAGACCCACTGCTGAATCTGGACTTCCTCCAGTTACATGGAGGGTGATTGGCTTATTAAGCTATGCTATGCTAATCAGGCGGGGTTTCATATTGATTTTTTCTTGTCATGTGGTTAGGTTTGGCATTTATTTTAGTTGGCTCTTACAAAACCTCTCATGACTTGATAATGTTAAAATCGACAGCTGCGCAGCATGTGCGCGGGTTCGATTCCCGCATGGAAGAAATATTAGTACGACCTACAAGTATTTGTTCCGGGTCTGGGTGTTTTCTATCTATAATATGTATGTACTAGCTGCGCCCCGCGGTTTCACCCGCGCTTACTTATTGACGTACCGCGGGTGACCTAGTCTTAAAAAAGTAGCCTAAGTTACTCCTTATATCATCAGCTTCCTATCAGTGAAACTCCTGTCAAAATCGGTCCAGCCGTTCCCGAGATTATCCGGAACAAACAGATAGACAAACAAAAACTAAAAAAATGTTATTTTGGTCTATGAACTGTGTATACATACCTACGCATTTAGTAAAAAGTGGTTATTTTATTATTACACACAGACACTCCAATTTTATATAGTTGTACAGATTTACAAAAATAAATAACCATTACACATTAAGTTGCTTAGCTTGGGACGACATGGCGTTGTGCGAAATGTCCAAGGATTTTTATTTTATATATTAATAAAAGTGTAAGAAATTTATAATTGTGTAAATAGTATTTTTTTATTGTGTGATTTTTATTATCATATTCAGATAAGATTTATTTTGACAATACACTGATAAAAAGAAACAACTTCAATACATGAACTAAACATAATTACAAGAGTTTATGTGTTCTTCAATTTAAATTCTTCTAAATGTCCATTATGTAAACTATGTTTCATTATGTGTTGCTATAAATTAAATAACGTCTAGAAACACCCAAACCAAAGTTTATTACTTATATTAACACCCAATGTCTTGACCAGTTTTGTTAAAACTATTTTAAAAGAAAATGCTACAATGAAATTAGGGTCTATTATTTTGTGATGAAATTTCATGATGAAAAGTTGTTTGAATAGTGTTTTAAGATTCCTTTACGCGCGCTTCTCGCTGACGTTTTTAATTATTTTTGATAGTTAAAATTAATTTGGTTTTTACATGTTTTATATTGCATTATATGAGAGTGACTTTACCAACAACGAGGGTTTTTATTCGGACCTATATCTACTCCGCGACCATTCAATAAACATTATATTATAAATTAACAAAAAGTAGTCATTCCGCCACAGAAGTATTGCTGTCTATGCATGATCCGAGAAACTTTCAGCTTTAATAAAATTGAGAAGTTCTGGCGCCGGCTCTTAGAGCATAACTCTTTACTGCTGTTCTCTCAAAATTGGACCGAATTCACTTGCACAGCACAGCAAATAGCAAACTGCACTCACTCAATTTAAAAATCCCCGCCATTTTAAAGGAACTAGTTCTGTCAAATTGACGTTACAAAAACAAACGACGCCATTTCGTGAAATAAAACGTCGGTCGTATAACAAGACGGGTCGCGTACGCGTTACAATCGAAAATGAATAACGATAACGAGTCCATCCGCAAACAGTACTTTTGGCAATATTTCACTAAATTAAAACCAATTGCTCCGACGGACAGAAAAGCAAAGTGTAACATATGCAGCCGTGTTTATAGTTATATATCGACCACACATAACCTTAAATCGCATTTGATTAGAGTACATCCTGAGATTGATATTACCAATGAGATACATATTTCTGCTAATATTGAAAGGATGTGGCAGTATTTTTCCAAATTGGAAACGGACGAGCCGCTGGCAATGTGTAATATTTGTGGTAAAGTGAAAAAGTGGGACCGTACGGGCCTTCTCTTAAACTTCAAGGAACATATGAGGAAAAAGCACCCTCAGGCTTATAGGAGATGGAAGTTGAACTTACAACCAGCTACTGAAGACTTCGTCAAGGAGATTCAGATGGAAGTCGAAACGCGTAAGTTTGTTTTAACTATTTACGTTATTTTGAGACGGATGAGTGCCGTTGTTAGTTTTTTTTTACAATTAGTACAGTTATTTCGTCGCGGTTAACTAGGACTTCTAGCGCTAGTGTAACGTTAATAACTATTATACATGTTGTGTTATTTGTTTACCTATTGCAGTTTTCGCCATTTTTCAAGAATAACTAGAAAAATCAAAATATGTTATTTAGGAACCACTTTTCTAATTTAAAACAAGATTAAAAATAAAATGAATCGTATGGGGATGGTGCACATTGTTTTTGCAATGAGAGCATGCATTTTTTTTCTTTAAAGAGTGTTGTTTTCGATACAATATTGTGATTGAATTATAGGAAATATAACAGTAGCTGGCAACGATATACTCCAGCTCAATAACCAAACATGTAGTTTGGATTTCCACTTACCTTTATGAATTTTAAACAAATCTCTTTTTTACTCTATATATTTTATATAGAAGTAATACAACATTTTGTCGATTGTTATATTTTAAAGATTGATTTAATTTTAATTAAAAACTGTTCTAAGAATTTTTAATTAGACCTTAAATTAAGGTCGAATCTCACTAGCGCCACTCAGCGTCATTCAAACCTATTATTTTAATTAATTGGTCACTAGCTAGATGTCGCTACTTGTTGCCTAATTTTTGTTTTCAACGATAGTGAAGTGAAATTTGTTAATTGTCGTCATTTAAAAATGTTATCATTTTCCTGCAATGACTATGGTGCGTAAGTAGATAAACATTTTCCGTATCGTAATCGGTAAGTACCAGTTAAACAATAAAGTCTATACAACATCATCACTTATCTAGACTAGTTAATGAAATAGTCATCATGAAATTATTTTGTATTTTTTGTACAATCATCTTTAACCTACGAAATGTTAATTATGGATACTACTTGGTTTCGTAACTTTTCAAAACCTAACAAGTAAAAAGGGTTGATTCTAACTCAACCCGCCGCCGCCGTGTTGCTACGTGATTTCCTACACGGTTTTCTCGCCACGCCATTCAACATAATTATACGTTGGATTTATAACTTTCAACTGTAATACCGATTGTTAGAGCACAGTTTCAATCGCCCTACTTTTTTGTTTACATGTGTTCCACATTTCAGAAAGGAATAACTTGAAAATCTGGCATAGGACTTTAAACGCTATTACAATGAAATAGGGTTGTCTATTCTTTGGTTGTCGTCCGTTTTGTTTTGCTTCTTACGTACATGCGTAGAGTTTGAATGTTTTCGAGGGAAGAGCGGCAACGTCGCCTTGTTGTTTACGTTGATCAATATTTCTATAAATGGATACAAGCCTTACCTGGATCTGTCCAATTGAAATTTCATCTTTTTAAAGTTAAAAATGTATTTTTATAATTATGTTTTTCGTTATCTTGTGTTTAATTTTAATTAAATCCCCACAACGGCCAATTAAAATGTGTAACAGCTGTTGGTTGACAGATGTTTTTTTTTTAATAATAATTGTCGAGGGTGCAGTAATGTATTTGACATACTCTAAGGGTACTTTAGTTTAAAGTACCTCAAAATCGTGTATCATGTTCGTGATGTCTGTAGAAAATTAGAAAGTTGTTTGTTCCTACGCAATTAATTTCTGTATAAAAAATGTGGTAATCACTAAGTATTACAGTTTAGTTTCAATAGGTACTATAGAAATCCCCATTCCATACTGAAGATATTGAGAAAATATGTATAAGTAAGGAAATTCCTTATGGTGACGGATTTAGAATGAAGTCTACAAAATGTCACCTAACCATACTTTCGTATATCGTAAGAGGTGAATAAAGGAACATAAGCACGTACAAGAGAAGTAAAACTTGTTACAAAGTGCCAACCCGTCTGGCCAGCGTGGTACGGTAGGCTAATTTCTCTCCATGAATCGGGAGTCCCGACTCCCGACTAAGTAGTGGGTCATTGATGGGCTGAAATTATGAACGCCACGTGCTTAGGGCCTGTCTGATGTTAAATCGTTATCATAGCATAAAGAACATTGACAGAATGACAGGAACATGAAAAAACGTCTATAGCTGACATTTCCTGGTGCAGCAGATGTTTTGTATGCCGGCGCGCGGAACGTTTCCCGGTCTAGAAACCTGAAAGTCTCAAATAGACATTCGCTGGCAAACATCGCGACCGCCATTTTGGTTAGGAGTAATTCAAAACCGGTTTGAAGATATTATGTATAATTAATGTGTTTTTCCGCGCACTTTACTGTATACTACTACAACTCAGCCCATAAGTGACCCACTGTTGAGTCGGGCCTCTTCCAATCGCAGGGAGCCTACTGACAGAGGGTTTCGTTTCAATTCTGCCTTCTCTTGCGGCTAGCTTTTCTGACTTGCCATTTCCTTTTGTCGGCTCTTACGACACCCTCAGGAAAGAATGGGGTGGTGACAGGTGTATCAATCTGTCACCACACGCACGAATAATGCGGCCACTTAACACCGTCCTTAAGTTCTACCAGGGGACGTATGGATCTGACAGTGAATGGTACCCACTTTTCCTTGTGGTGTGATCAAGTTTTACACAGTCAACTCAAAAGGAACTTTATTTACGTTAGTTTTATCACAAAAAATATAAATCGGTAAGTTTTATCACAAAAATTATAAATCGTCATATTTAAAATTATCATTATCATCTTACGGCCCCTGTCCCACGCCAGGTGGTAGTCTCCATACACACCTATCAGCCGTCATATCAGTCATACAATCACACCTTTCTGACGCAATTCCGTATTCTTACAACCTATCCATCTCTTTTGATCTCCTACAACCCTTGCGTCCACCCACAATCATGCTGAAACGACCACCGCACCGGTTCGGAATGCTGCTCTGCAGAGACGAGCCGGCTATGTTTGAGTATCTCCACAGTGTAATAAAAACCACAAACCGTTCGAAATATTATGTTATTCCCACGTCGGACGTCAAAGCCGTATACTACCACAATCAAAATAAACTTTGTATGGTCTACAACGTCAGAACACTTGTACCAACAACGAATTTAATAATTATCCGGGTTGTGTAAACGGTTTGTATACATTGGGGCTGTTTTGCAAGCGCATCAATAGTAGCTACGTCAGCGTTGGTATCATCAGCAAAACAAAACACGATTACAATTCCATATCTGTTTGTCAATCTGTGACGTATCAGTGTGTTATACTCGTATGTGTATTTAGCTGTCTTTTCAGTCGATGCTTGCAACAGTTCTGTTTTTTGCTGGCGCCCTGTGTGCCTTGGTATCTTTACAAACATATGCGTCACGCTTGGGAACAGGTGCCGTTGCTGAGGGTCGGTTGGCTCAGGCATTAAAAAGTTACTATTATTGACTAGATGTTGCTGATGTTTGGCCCTTTGCGACTATTGCGCGAGTTTGCTCTCACAAATCAGTCTTATCCTTGCCTTGTATCTAAAACAAGCAACTATACAGTTTATTGTCGGATCTTCTCTGTGGAACTGTATTCCGAACCGGAGGTATATTAAAGTTAAATTTATTTCTTGACTTGTTAAAAGAGCTCTAATGAGCCAACTTATTAATTTTAATTTTGATTCATTCATAATAGTATCCCATACCGGAGCAAGTATTTCAGACTTACACAAAGACATTGCTTGCCCGATCCCGAAATTCAGGGTCAAAGGACTTCAATTGTTACATTTTAGAACACGTACCAGAGATATTGGAGAAGAATTAATCTATATGCTAAAAGTTAATACATAACGTGACATTTGTGTGTTGGGCTAGTCATGAGGCCAGGTTTAGAGCTACATTTATAAATTGGTGATAGAGTGGCATCCGCAAGGAAAAACGTTACGCACGAAATCGTATTACATAAATTTGGATATGTTCTTTTGCGTTTGGAGGTGGTTAAACAATAAAATGTCCTCGTAGATTTATATTAGTTTTAAAGTTTAAAATGTTTAGCGGTCGGAATGTTTCTAATTTGAATAAATTCAATAACCGCAGAATATTTTAGTATAAATATCATGGACAGGCTTAGCATTTATTTGATAATTACTGTGTCTTGGAAGGGGAACCCATGACTCGGAAAACCGTATGACGGCCTTTCTGTTTGATTGAGGATAGAACTGCAAAAGGTTGCGTCACGTCGAGGACAGCACGCAAGGACGCCTAATAAAAGATCTATTTTTTTTTATGTATATTCATGGCACATGTTTTGATAAGGTCAAAAATATATCTCATCATCGGATCGGAATGATGCTCTACAAAAAAGAGCCTACAGAAAACATTTTTAAACCAAAAAGTACAAAAACAAACTTGAGCCATTGAAATTAAACACTTTTTCACTTTTTCGAATGCTTTGCAGCATAATGATTTCTGAGGATTTCGGGATTATTACACATTGAAATTAAACACTTTTTATCGGAGTTATCGCGTGTATATTACATTATTTCATTTCCGACGTTTCGAATGCTTTGCAGCAGTCGTGGTCGCGAGAGAGACTGGATGACAAAAGTACAAAGAAACAGTTTAATTTGCCGCCTATCATTTTATTTTATTGATAATATTTCCTGTGCACTTAGAAATCGCTCACGGTGTCAGGTATTGCATGTGAGTCTGAGATTTGATCAATTTAATGACTGGATCCCAAGCAGGTGGTACCTACAAAATACGGGTTGTAAGAGCAAGGTCTAACAGTGCACTAGAAAGGGCTGATGATGACGATGCCTTGAGTTAGAAATCAACCCATTTGTGAGTTACTTAAACACAAGAAATCAGGAACATAATTTCCTTCCTGGAATGATTGCGTAAAGCCCCGTTATTGATTTCTTGCAAAAATATCTTTATATTGAGGCTCGGGAACGTTTCCAGGCAAAGTTTCCATAGCAACCTTTTCAGTGCTGCGTTTCTGTCCACGTGATGGTAAGGAAAGCTTCTGCGAAAGAAGTTACTTAATGAAGCCTTAAAAACCATCCTTACTTCAGCCAGTGGAAATTTTCTTGAGTAATCAAACACACACCTATAATATAGTTATAGATTTATAATACAAAATATCGCTACTGAAAGACTAGATTTGCAGATCTGGCTTGCCATGTCATCATCTTAATCCATTCAATAACCACTGCTCCGTTTGGCCTCCTCCAATAACAAGGAAATAAATTTGTCTGCTGTATCTGACTTGCCAGGAGGGTTAGCAATTTTTCTTTCTTGCGACTATCTTGTCTGCTTTCTAAATCACAAAGAGGGAAGTAATCCACTACCTTACGACACCCTGGTACTCCATTAGCCTTCTGTGCCTCGCTATCCAGACTGTAGGGTTTAGCATTCAGTTGGCTAAGTTCTCTATCTCTTGCATTCCTTTAATTGTCTCTGGACGACACCCGCAGGATGGGATGTCACCATTCCGACATCAATAAGCTCGTTTAATCAATTCACATTTAGTTTATCAGACGGTTTATCGACAGTCGATGCCTTTCCGTAGCAACTAGTTAGTTATATGTAAACAGTCTTTGTAATATGGCGGATAAAGAAAGAAGACAGGCCCACCGAGTTTCTCTCGCATTTGTAGGATATTACTCTGTATGCTATTATACCCCGTTCAACATAGCTTGATCGATTTGACAGACGGGCTAGTGATGGGAAACAGAAAATATCTAGTAGTCCAAAAAATAACGTTTTAAAATACTTGTAACAGTGACAAGTTGGCGTGGGTGTATTATGTGTGAAATTCTTTATTGCACTAGACATATAAAACATTGGGTAGATAAGCGATGGTGGGTCAATATTCATAATAAGTTCCTATTTAATATTACAGGGTTATTTTTGACCTTCCGCCAAATTTAAATAGGTGGTTCAGACCATGAAAGTAAACAAAAAAGAAAAGAAAATAATAGTTGTAAAAGTGTTAAATTTCAATGCGCTAAAGCCAACGAATTTTATTTCAAAATGAAAATGTTTTTTATTCGAATATTGTCATAAAAGGTAAGAAAAAGTGATAAAGAATTTCACACATAATACACCCGTACCATCTCGTCACAGTTACAAGTACTTTAAACCGTTATTTTTTGGACTACTAGTTATTATCTGTTTCCCACCACTATTCGCCATTGCAAAGTAAAGGTATGATTACGAAGTGCGCTGCACGCAGAAGTGCTACCTCGGCACTACTGTTCCCGATTACCGCGACGTAGTTTGGAATAATACCTTTTTTTCCATCAGAAAAAAGCCCGAGATATATATCTCGGGCTTAAGAAAGTTACTATTGTTGACTAGATCTGGCTGATTTTTGGCCCTTTGCGACTATTGCGCGAGTTTGCTCTCACAAATCTGTCTTATCACGGCCTTGTACCTAAAAATGGCGATCTAAAAAGAGCAACTACAGAGTTTCTTGCCGGCTCTTCTCTATAGAGCTGCATTCCGAACCGGTGGTAGACGGTAAATTTTAAATTTTTATTTATGGTATGACTTGTCAAAACAGCTTTATTGAGGCAACTTGATAAAATGAGTTTTGTATTTGAATATAAAAAAATGAAAGTATAGCAGTTAGTCGGTTTGTTAGTAATTCGTGACTGGTCAATCGTTATCTGGAAATGAATAGCAAACAACGGCCAGAAGATCGGCCGAGCCAATTAAAGCAATTACAGTCTATTCGCGTTCAGGCCTTTGCTCCCTACTGGGTGATACAGGGTGTAAATACAACCCGTCTCGAGGAATCGTGTACCAGAAACCCCAGTGCTGAATATATTTTATACCACTGCAAAAGTGGCGTTTAATCTTTGCAGGACCGGGACCCCAAACATGATTAAAATCAAAATGATTTTATTCGAATGCATTCATAAGAAGTGGGTCATTTATGGGCTGAAGCGACGATGACGACATTCATAAGTATGCTTTCAAACAGTTATATAACATAAAACTAGCACATACCAATGAATAATTTACTCATTACCACCGAGAAAGCCGGCAAGAAACTCCAAGGTCGTTTTGTTTTAATAGGAGTGTTACAACGATGGTTGTACAAAGCCTGGCAGATTATCGAAGGTAATAACACATAACATAACAGTCAATAGAGTCATAATTGACAGCATGTTGATTGACGGTTTGACAGTTTCTGATGCTAGTGTCAGTTTGGAACGTATGCCATGCGGTTTTGACACGAGCAATCTAGAAGATTTGAATTTGGTAGGTTAATGCTAGCCTAGATATGTCGCTCACTAGTCGCCGAGCCTGTAAAGAGTAAAAACATGACGCCTGGTAATAAGCGCCGCATTTTGGTTGAGTCCAGACTAACTAATTGACTCTTGATCTCAGATGTTATTAACTACAAAGTAGTTGTAGTTGAAGAGGGGATTTTTTATAGGAGTGAAGATTTTTGTCGATTCCTGCCGCTACCGTCCGCACCATACACCTCCTGATGTAGATCAGCCGACCTTACTTACACCGGAAAATATTTCTGCAGCTTCTTCTCTGCCGTGTCGTTTTATTTTCCACACCCTGTAAGGCAGATCGCAAACAACACAGCTCCACCTTGACATAATTTACGCGTTTATTGAGATAACGTTCGCGTATTTATTAGTCTATTTTTGAATTTTGAAATCTGTTATCAATTGCAAAATTATGTTAAAAGATGTTTTATATCAGTCGTATGCAATGGCCTTCTAGAAATTACTAGTCAGGGGCTTTGTTTTTTTTTTTTTTTTTTTTTGCCCGGGGTAAAATCCTTTATGGACTATCCCTGCCAGCCTGGAGTGGCCAACAGGGGGTGTGTGGGAGTCCCCTGCGCCTCTGTCAGGAGACGGAGTCATACCCACTAAACGTCCCCGGGGTGTACCGTCCCGCGCTTGCTGCCCCGTGGGCCCTGACTGTATCTCCACGGGGAACTAGTCAGGGGCCTGCTATAAACTCAAAAGGAACTTTATTTACGTAGGTTTTATCACAAAACTCTTATAAATCGTCATATTTAAAATTACCATTATTATCTTACGACCCTTATCCCACGCTAGGTGGTAGTCTCCATACACACCAATCAGTCGTCATATCTAAAGTCACGTGACACGTCACACCTTTCATAGACAATTCCTCATTCTTACAATCCATCCACATCATTAGATCTCCCTCTGAGCTGTAATAGAGTCAAAATCTACAGTCTCGGTGCCTTATTGGTCGATTTTGACAGTATTGATAACCTACTAATACTATAGTGCAACTGAAAGTAACTTTTAATCCCGACGCGACTTTTTGAATGCTTTGCCAGTGGCGGTCACGCACGGGAGAGTTATTCATCCCAGTGATTATAACACGCGATATACATATTAAATAGTGATTTCTTTAGTTTTCGCGACCACTGGACTCCGTGAGCCACTTCGGCGTACACAGGGAACGTTATCAATAAAACAAAATTATAGGCGGTAGATTTTACTGTTTCTTTGTTCTTTTGAAGACAACTGTCATAGTGTCACCCGCGACCACGACTGCTGCAAAGCATTCGAATCGTCGGGAATTAAATAATGTAATATACACGCGTTAGATTAGTTAAAAATTGTTTTAATTCAATGTGTAGTAATCGCGAATACCTTAAACATAACTTCGTGACGTCACACGCTTTGACTTTAGCTCGTGTTGGGTGAGCACTGCAATAGCAGGTTTGCTGCCGACACAAACTCTATTACTACTACCAATGATGTTACAAGTAAAAAGGTGTAGATGGGTTATAAGCGGTCAGTAAGCGGCACGTTAAAAGTAGGCTAATTAGCAAACCTGACCTCAGTGTTGCGTCGCTGGCGTCAACAGATGCACGTCAAGAGCCGTGTGTAAAAAGTGCTATAAAACAATTGAAAATGCCGTCGTGTGTTATGAGATATTGCACAAACTACTCTAACAAATTTCTAAAAGTCAAGGAATCACTTATCATTCGTAACTATCACTATTTCTGTAATATAATTAATATTTTTTACAAATTAAAATGTTATTCGTAAAATATGGCGGTAAAAATCAATGAGTGGAACAAAAGTATCCTCTTTACCAAGTGCAAAAGAGATAGATGTCATTACGCGTCACAGACTTGTCAAAATGTTATGTCTGATTTAATTAATCTATATTGTTTCTAGTGCATGTGATGACGCATCACAACAAATTATATTTGTCTCTATTTAGCACGTGATTATTAAATCATACCATCCTACTTTCACTCATCTAAAGCAGTGTGCATATTGCATAATTAGTTAACTGTGTGTGCGTTGGCGTGCCATTTTTATAGATCGAATGTTGTACAGGTAACGGATCTATCTACACCTTTTATTTGTAACATCATTGACTACTACTCAGCCCATGAATGACCGCCTCCTCCAAATTCATGGAGGGAAATTAGCCAACTGTGCCACGCTGGCAAGACGGGTTGGCACAGGGTTTGTATTAAATTATCCTTCTCTTACGGCTAGTGATCTGCCTTTTTCGTTCTTTTAGTCTTATGGGAGTCGTTCTTACGACACGCTGAAGATGGTATGGGTTGGTGAAATTGTGTATTCTAAATCCGTCACCACCCGGAACGATATATACTCGTACTAGCTGACCCGGCGAACTTTGTTCCGCATTATTGTATATTTAAAACAAAAAGAAAGTTGGACATAGGATACCTGAGATTTTTATCCCATCCGTATAAAACCTACTTTAACAAAACGCAACTGACAGCGAAACGTTATGTTGTCTATAGTTTAATATGGTCGAAAATTTGACAATTAGAAATTTTGAATTCGACTTGTTTATATTGTTGTAATTCACATAATATCTTTATAACTTGTAGCCCATGTGTTATTCTGATGTTTAAGCTATATTATTGTAAAGTTTCATTAAAATCCATTCAGTAGTTTTTACGTGAAAGAGTAACAAACATCCATCCATCCATCCATCCATCCATACTTACAAACTTTCACGTTTATAATATTAGTAAGATGTGGCTAATTATTTCCTACGTCTCTCAGGATTTTTTTTTGTCACACCGTTAATTACCGTTATTGTTAACGTCAAGACGTCACCTCAGACGACTGAAGTACCTGGTATCGCGTTTTTAAATAACTGGATTGGCGCTAAAGATGGCCACCTGTTGTTGAATAGGAGGGTCCTATTTACATTTACAAAACCTGACGTGTCCCTGTAAACGCAAGTAAAAGTAAAGCATGACGCGCCAGGCCTCAGCATTTACAGGTAGAGAAATTAGCTTTAGTCGACTTTTATGACACCCTCAGGATAAACTGCGGTGGTGACACAGTAATCTAAATCAGTCACCAAACGGACATTTTTGTATAAACGCAATCAAAATATTACCCGCTGCACTATTGATAACTCTGTCCTATTTGGATCTATTGAATCCGAAACTACTTAACACGTAACCACTATTTGTATAATATATACCTTATTTGTGAGTTAATATAGTTGATATTCCTAAGTTTGGTTCCCAATAGGATAGGTCTCTTAGAGCTAACAGGGCCGTTGATGGTGCACATAACGGCAACGTCGCCTTTCTCTCAGACCGGTCGCTGCCAGTTATCGCAACGACTTTTTAATAATAATGTCGTGGGCAGACTAGTTTTGGGTGCGTTTTGTTTATGCTCTTTAACTGTATAGGATGTAACAAAACTCCTAAAAAGCTACATTTTAAAAAGCTAGCTTTTTTTTATTTAAAAACTAGCTGTGAATACCCGCTTCGCCGAGTCAACATTTACTAAACGGAGATTTTAGAACTTTCCAGATAATTCTAGAATTTTCTAGAACATTCTCATTCGATCAGAATCTAGGCCTACATTTTAGATCTTTCTAGATCATTCCAGGAATATCTAGAACAATCCAATCGTCTCACATTTTTCACATCGTCTCTTGCGGCTAACGTATGGACCTTGACATATCTGTTGCGGCGGAGCGCCTTACATATTATTCAAAGCAAAACGATGATTGAAGAGGCAATCCGTGGAAGATTTTTACCCCAGTTGCATTGTATAGAATCAAATCTCATTCAATTGGCTCACGACCACCTCCCTGTTAACACCTAAATAAATTCAAGTTATAACCGAATTTTGGACTAGTCATTTACTGGCCCAGTGTATAAAAATATACATGCTGGTGGCCCATGAGGGGAACATAATAAAAAAAAAAGAAGATTAGAAGAAAAGAAGAAAGGACATCAAACTGAAAATATCTGGAGAAAATTGCACCCCCGGCGTGACGGAGGATCCAGTGGCAGCTTGAAGAGGAGAAGAAAGGCGTCGAAGCTTAGAAGGTGTGGCCATAAGGCGCAGCCAGCAGGATCATCAACGAGTCCTGAGCTGTAACGAGCAGTGAGTCGGCGAAAGTCTCACATCGTGCATCAGACTTCTGAGCTAAGATAAGTGTCCTGTGTTTCCTAACTGTCCTATTCACTAAAATCCTTAAATACAATTCCCAAGCCTGTAGAGAATCAAATCTATTAGTGCAAAGAAAGGTAATTGTGCAATTGGTGCGGCTTTGGTAAAATAGTAGAATCAGTAGAGTAGGGTGGTAGATTTTTAAATATAACTGAACCTTTTCAAATCATAAAGCTTATATCTATATTTATTGTACATTTTAGTTTGAAGAAGTTAAAACCAATTTTAAATTATATTTATAATCCTAACTATCAGGTAGTTAAAAAAAAAAAAGATCTTAAAGATACATAGTTGTAAAAATAATTACTAATTACATTCCTACAACTTCTACTTGGTAAATTGACGGCATATTCTAACATAAGTTGTAATAATTTCAGATTGTCGTTTAATCGCCGTGAATGCAAACAGCTGTCCGAGCAGAACCGGTTTGCTAAGGGACGCCCGATAACTACCATTGAACTGAGGAGCGTGAGCCATTCATTATTTATTCAAAACTACAATATATCTATTAGCTAGTCATTCAGTGCTTTCGTTGACTTGTTGAGTTTTATATCTTCTTGCGCATAATGCCTAACGAATACGTGTCGGACAAAGGTCGTTTAAGAGAGTTGATGACTAAACGCGCGTCTATCAAAGGTCAAATCACTAAATTTAAGAATTATTTAGACATTGTTTCTAAGGTAACCGAGTTAAGCAGTATACAGTTAACAGAATTAAGACTAAAATTAATAAAGTTCGAGGCATTGTCCGTCAGAATAGATGACTTGCAAAATGAGATTGAGGTTTTAAATGAGACTAATTTGGACCAGGAAATTGATGAGCGTGACAATATCGATAGAGATATCATTTTAAATATCGCCACTGCAAAAAATATTCTAGATGAATACGCTCAATTAGAAAGCGAGCAAAGGCGCGCTTCTACACATGAAAATCTTTTTTCATCCAGCCATCAATTCCCTGGTCTAAAGTTGCCTCAACTCCAAATAGCCAAATTTGATGGGGCATATTTTCGCTGGTTAGAGTTTCGTGACACATTTGAGACTTTGATACACAATGATGCACATATGACATCGATACACAAGTTCCATTATCTACGATCCTACCTGGAGGGTGAGGCCGCGAGAATAATCTCGAACTTGGAGGTATCTTCTGCTAATTATACGGAAGCGTGGAGCTTGCTTTGCAATCGCTACAACAATAAACGAATGCTAATAAATCATCATTTAAGTTCATTGTATAATGTGAGGCCTATCCAACGAGAATCAGAGGGGTCATTGCGATTTCTAGTTGACCACCTAAATAAAAATTTGCGTGCTTTATCCAGTCTAGGGCAACCCACAGAAAGCTGGGATGTGCTTATAATTTTTATGTCGTCATCAAAGTTGGACGCTAACACCCTCACTAAGTGGGAGGAATACCGAAATAATTTAGAACAGGAAACTCCTACATTAGATCAATTTTACAAATTTCTGGTTGACCGCGCAGATGTGCTGGAGTCTTTAAATCGCAATAAGCGTGATAGTGGACTGCCAAAAAATCAGTCAACTAGTGTCCGTAACAATAGTGCACCTAATACCCTTAGCAAACATAATCAAAGTATGCCTGTCAGATCATTATCAGTTAGTACTAAATCAAGCAAATTTAATAATACTAAAGTGTCTAATGTTTATTTATGCATTATTTGCAATGAAAATCATAGAATTTACGATTGTCCCACCTTCAAAGGAAAGGCGGTAGGTGAACGATTAAAGGATGTACACAAATATAAGTTGTGTTCCAACTGTCTTAGACAGGGTCACCATTCGAGTGCATGTCGAATGGGTCCGTGCCGAGAGTGTAACAAAACGCACCACTCATTGCTGCATCGCCCCGATGCCTCGTCTGAACATCATAATATCGCTACGTTAGATGAGCAACCGGATTCTAATAATGAAACCATGGTTAACTTTTCAAAACGTAGTTCAACACAAGTGTTGTTGTCAACCGCGAAAGTTATTGTCTCGAATCCACTGTCTCAGCAGCGCGTGAAGGTTCGAGCACTGCTTGACTGTGGAAGTCAATCCACTTTTATTAGCGAAAGAATAAAAAATATACTTTCCTTAAAAACATTCCCAAGTGACTGTCTAACGGTCATAGGAATAGGAAATACAGTTGCTTCCAAATTGACGAAGGGCTGTAACATTAAGTTAAGTTCTCTAGATGAGAAGTATAACACTAGTTGTTCGTGTCTTGTATTAAAGGAACTGACCGGACAAATGCCAAAGTCTACGGTTAATATAAATTCACTAAAGTTACCTAAAAATATAGTGCTTGCAGATGAAAACTTTTATCAGCCAGGTCCCGTTGATATCATAATTGGAGCTGACTTATTTTGGGAAATTTTAGATACAGAGCAGCGGTCCGTCGGTCTTAAAAATCCAAATTTAAGAAGCACAAAGCTAGGCTACATAGTCGCTGGTCCGATAGGTCCGCATGTCAATGCTACTAAAATTAAACAAGCTTTTTGTAGTTCTCTTGCGAGCCAGTGTGGCATAGAAAAGTCACTTGCCAAGTTCTGGGAGATAGAAGAGCTTCCCGAAAAACGTATTATGAGCGAAGGCGAAAAATTTTGTGAGCAGCATTTTATTGCCAACACTCGTAGAGAAATTACAGGTAGGTTTTGTGTGAAACTACCTTTAAGGGACACGCCGGATTGCCTAGGGGATAGTTATAGTCTAGCAAAACGGCGCTTACTTTGCTTAGAAAAACGGTTCAGAAAAAATACGACACTAAAGGCTGAATACACTAAATTCATTAACGAATACTTTGAGTTAAGACATTTATCTTTAGTTAACGACAAGCCACTTGTAGCATACCATTTGTGTCACCACGCCGTGATTAAACAGGAAAGTGAATCCACTAAGCTGCGGGTAGTGTTTGACGGGTCGGCAGCTTCGACTTCGGGCTACTCGTTAAACGATATTTTGATGGTGGGTCCTACCCTACAAGATTCGCTTTTTGCAATTCTCATACGAGCCAGACAATATAAGTATCTCTTGACCGGCGACATTGAGAAAATGTATCGGCAAGTAATCGTAAATGAAGAAGACCGTAGCTTACAGAGAATTTTATGGCGAGAAAATGAGTCTCAGCCTATTCAAACGTTAGAGCTAAATACGTTGTCATACGGCACCGCGAGCGCGAGCTACTTAAGTACTCGCTGTTTATGGCAACTAGGTGAAGAGCATAGTGACAACTTAATTAAAAATATAATTCAGAAAGATTTTTATGTTGATGACCTAATCACGGGTGCAAATGATGAAAAGCAATTAATTTACATACAACAAAGTGTCACTAACGCATTATATAAGGGTTGTTTTAATTTAAGAAAATTCAAAACGAATAATCCATCGATATTTAAAAATCTCAATCTTAATGAAGAAAATTTAACATTTAGTGACTCCTCCAATACACTTGGTCTGGGATGGACTCCGTCTAGCGACACGTTATATTTTCCAATGAAGGGTTTTTGTATAGATAAAGAGGCCGACGTAACCAAAAGATTTGTAATGTCAAACTCCTTTAAAATTTTCGATCCCTTAGGTATTTTAAGTCCGGTAATAATTCAGGCTAAAATGATGTTACAAAAAATGTGGCAGCTAAAGTTAGACTGGGACGAGCCTGTCACCCAAGAACTGCGTAATGACTGGGACAAATTTGCAAGAAATTTGCTTTGTTTAGATACATTTCAAATCCCGAGATTAACTTTGTGTGACAACCCTAACCAAATAGAATTGCACACCTTCAGTGATGCCTCTCTTAGTGCAATGGGTGCATGTGTATACCTAAGGTCGGTAAATAGCAATGGTGACGTCATGGTTAGGTTGCTCTGCGCTAAATCGAAACTGGCGCCTCTAAGACCGTCTACCGTACCTCGTCTCGAATTGGTGGCTGCATTATTGGCAAGCAGGCTTTGTAAATTGGTTTTGGAATCCCTCCGGCACCGGCCGGGAAGAATAGTCCACTGGTGCGATTCTAGTGTTGTTTTAAGCTGGATAAATACCGATCCGGCGAAGTTAAAAATGTTTGTCGCCAATCGTGTTTGTGAAATAGGTGAATTAACTCAGGCGTCATCATGGCGTTACGTTCCTACGGCTATGAACCCTGCTGATCTGATTTCTAGAGGAATAGATGCCAAAGATTTGTTGTTAACAGCCATATGGTGGAATGGCCCAAGCTTTCTCTTACAAAATGAATCAGTTTGGCCAGCAATAAACGTAAATCGAATGGAAAATTTACCTGAGGTTAAGTCGGATAGCGTAGTTGTAAATAGCGATCCATTAATTAGCTTTGAAAACTGTTCCTCATTCAACAAACTTTTACACACACTTGGTTATGTGCGCAGATTCCTGTTTAACATGAGTCATCCATATGATAAGCGTGTAGGCATGTTTACGTCTGAGGAGCTATTAGCTTCCTTTCATACGTTGTGTCGCATCGCGCAGCGAGATTCATTCGAGGAATACGATTTACTTATAAAAAATAAACCGTTGCCTGCTAAAAGTAAAATTTTATCACTGTCTCCGTTTATAAACGAGGATAAATTGATTCGTGTTGGTGGTAGAATAGATGCATCTGCGTGTAGCTATGAAAAACGGCATCCTATACTTTTGCACGCGTCGCATAGGCTAACCAAATTGTATTTTGCCAAAGAGCATATTGCCAACCTACATGCGGGGCCGCAGTTGTTACTAGCAACGGTTAGGGAAACCGTATGGCCAGTGAATGGCAGGTTGCTTGCCCGCCGCACCGTAAATAATTGTGTTCGGTGTAGAAGGTTACGTGGCAAAACCTTATGCCCTAAAATGGGTAACTTACCATCCCCACGAGTAAATCCAGATTTTCCATATTTAACAGTAGGATTAGACTTTGCAGGCCCATTTATGATTTTAAGTAAAAGGGGACGAGGATCAAAATTAATTAAATGTTATATGTGTATCTTTGTGTGTTTTCGGTACAAATGTGTTCATTTAGAAGCGGTCAGTGATTTAACCAAGGACGCATTTGTAATGACTCTGAGGCGTTTTATTGCACGTCGTGGTAAGCCTGTAGAGATTTTTTGCGATAATGGTCGCAATTTTGTTGCCGCGTCTAAGGAAATTGGCATTTTTATAGATAAGGCCAAGGATCACCTGACTGATTTTGCAAGTCATCAGGGTATTAAATTCAATTTTATACCAAGCTACGCTCCCCATTTCGGTGGTCTTTGGGAGGCCGGGGTCAAATCGGCGAAATTTTGCATAAAGAGAGTTATCGGCAACACTCACTTAACTTTTGAGGAGATCACAACTTTGTTTGCACAAATAGAGGCGATTCTCAATAGTCGTCCCTTATGCCCCCTTTCTTCCTCGCCTGATGACCTCCTCTCCTTGTCCCCAGGACACTTCATCATTGGTCGGCCACTAACCGCATTGCCTGCACCCAACACAGATGAAGAAAGAGTCACAACCCCCAAAAATCGCTATGAGCGATTGGAAACCATAAGACGTCATTTTTGGAATAGATGGCAACGGGAATACTTGTCCGAGCTGCAGCAGAGAACGAAATGGCGTAAAGGCGAGGCTACGCTCGAAATTGGCACTATGGTGCTGTTAGCGGAAGACAACACGCCCCCATTATGTTGGCGATTGGGGAGAGTTCTTCGGCTATTTCCTGGGCCTGATGGTTTGGCTCGAGTTGCAGAAGTGCAAACATCAAGAGGTTGTGTGCGGCGCCCTTTCACTCGCCTGTGCCCACTGCCTACTGCTGAAGAATTGAAGTGTTGAAAGCGGATGCTTTCAACGGCGGGGAATATGTTGCGGCGGAGCGCCTTACATATTATTCAAAGCAAAACGATGATTGAAGAGGCAATCCGTGGAAGATTTTTACCCCAGTTGCATTGTATAGAATCAAATCTCATTCAATTGGCTCACGACCACCTCCCTGTTAACACCTAAATAAATTCAAGTTATAACCGAATTTTGGACTAGTCATTTACTGGCCCAGTGTATAAAAATATACAATATCCTTTTGTCGGCTCTTACTGGGGTGGCGAATTATGTATTCTAAATCGTCACCACAAGGAAAAATGTAAATATGTATTTTAATTTTATTTTAAATATGACGATTTATTAAGACTTAATATCGAGTATTAACCGCATAAAGCCCGAGATCATTTTGTGACAAAGGCCAATAAGATTATAGCCAATTTTCAGCTTGTGGAGGTGCAAAATAAAATGGGGAGAATTGCTATAACCTAACTAAGTAAATAAAGTTCCTTTTGGGTTTAAGAGTTTCTTTTTGACTTCCAACGAAAGAGAAGGCCTGATACAATGTAGTCAAAATCGACTACCATGCCGATGTAGATTTTGACAGCTTTGGCAACCTACTAATCCTATGGTGCTAGTTCCGGAAGTATGCCACACGCTTCTGACGCAAGCATTTGGCAAGAAGTTTTTATTTTAGCCGGTTAATGCTGGAAATTGCATAGTGATTTCTGTGAATACAACTAATATAGAATACACAGTGACACCATCCCATTCCGTCCTGAGGGTGTCGTAAGATCCGGCAAAAGGAAATGACTAGGCTGAAAACCTAGCGGCTAGAGAAGAACTTGATACGAAACCCTTTATCAACCCGTCGGGCCAGTGGCACAGTAGGCTAAATACCCGCTCTATGTAACTGGAGGAGTCCTGACTTAGCAGTAGTCGGATGAAAAAAGCAAGTGTGGGACTCTGTATTTTATGTTATGCTTGATTGAGTAAATAGGAAGTGGTTGAAGCTCGAAGCGGGAAGTGAGTGACTTCCTAGTTCTCGCTCGTGCCGAGAGCTTCCTTATTGTTCAGATAGAGCTCAGGCAGCTCAGAAGAATGGGACATCCACGAATCTCTATTCGTGTGTCCCATTCTTCTGTGAATCTCAAACTCAACAGTCATCTGAAGTGATACAGAAAGTAGAGCCTGTCGCACGATGCGGTTCTGTGCTGTATATTGATAGAAGAAACGAAACTCGGGTTGCGATGAGTTGGTAATTGCGACCGGTTTACCTAATAAAACCTACCACTATTTGTCTGTGCGGGCCATCTGTCGTTTGGGATACTTCGTAACCGATCCATTCAAAATCAAAACTGATGACTGCCTCGTTGGTCTAGTGGTTAGATGTGCCGCCTTTGGATCAGCGGGTCCCGGGTTCGATTCCGGGGTCGGGCAAGTGTCTTTGTCTAAACCAGAGGCACTGGCTCGGAGTCTGGGTGTCATTTCTATCTATTATAAGTATGTATTTACAAAAAAAAAATGTATCTAAGTAGTTTATCATCCATCTCGTTACCATAACACAAGCATTAAGTTGCTTAACTTGGGACGAGATGGCGTTGTGTGAAATGTCCAAGGATATTTATTTATTATTTATTTAATCAAGTTGGCTCATTAGAGCTCTTTTCGCAAGTGAAGCAATAAAATAAAATAAAAAATATACCATTTAAAATTTAAACTCTGTAGTTGCTCTTTTTAGATCGGCATTTTTAGGTACAAGGCCGGGATAAGACCATAAGAGAACCATATTGCAGGGAAGAGAACAACCCGCCACACGACGCTACCACTTTCATTCGACAGTGGCTAAGAAACGAAACTCCTGCTTTGTCTCGAACTAAGAGCATTGATTTGCACATAGATACTTGCTCGACCCCAGAATCGACGCAGGGACTCGTGACGCGAAGGCGGCGCTTGCCACCCTTGGCATTTTTGTCATAGCTAGCTTTTGTATGGGTATAGCTTTTTTGTCACACGCTGTATATCAAGTGACGTACATTCCTTTTTTGAAAGACGTGGCCTAGAGAATACTGATATATTTTCTTTCTTTTGCTTATGAATATAGTAAAACCTATGTCGAGTACCCGATTCGATTTCAAGGTCGGGCTAGTGCCTTTGTGTAAACCAGAGGCATTTGTGTTCGTGAATTACATGTTTGTGAACTGCACCTGTGCTATATGTGTGGTGACGGATTTAGAATACATAGTGTCACCACCCCATTTCATACTCCGGTTGTCGTAAGAGCTGAGGAAGGGAAATGACAAGGTCGGAAACTCAGCCGCAAGAGAAGGAAAGCTTGATGCGAAACCCTGTGCCAACGCGTCTAGCCAACGTGACACAGTAGGCTAATGACCCTCTGTGGTGGGAGGAGGCCCGACTCGGCAGTGGGTCATTTATGGACGGAGAAGTAATGAGTAGTAAACTGCCCTCGCGATACGGCTTATAACTCTATTACGATCTCACAGACAAATTGTTTAGGCAATTTTGTGAGACATTGTTGTATTTTGGAATGTTAAATTGTGCCTGTGTAAAAAAAATAACTAGTGATGGATTATCTTTTTTAAGTTTTTTACAATTCCTTGTAGCATACGTCCCAAGCTGTCGCTATGGTATTATTAGGTTACTAACTGTGAATATTGACAGGCGATTCTGACAATTGACAGGCGATTCTGACAATTGACAGGCGATTCTGACAATTGACAGGCGATTCTGACAATTGACAGGCGATTCTGACAATTGACAGGCGATTCTGACAATTGACAGGTGATTCTGACAATTGACAGGCGATTCTGACAATTGACAGGCGATTCTGACAATTGACAAGCGATTCTGACAATTGACAGGCGATTCTGACAATTGACAGGCGATTCTGAATTCCCCACTGAAAGTGCGAATAGGCAAGAGTAGATGATTGAAGTGATACTATTACTACTCGGCCCATAGATGACCCACCACTGAGTCGGGCCTCCTCCAGTTACATAGAGGGTAGTTAGCCAACTGTGCCACGCCGGCCAGACGGGGTTTCGTATCAAGTTTGCCTTCTCTTGCGGCTATTCGCCCTTGTCATGTCCTTTTGTCGGCTCTTGCGACACCCTCAGGGTGGAATGGGGTGGTGACACTATGTATTCTACGTGATTGTAGTTATTTATAATCTGTTTACCAATTACAAAATTGTACAACACTGAATTATCAAGACATTACTTTACTACGCATGCGCGTCGAGTCAACGAACCCAGCAAGGCTACGCAATGAGAAATAGCGCAAGTTAATATAGATCTTATTGTTTGATTAACAAGATTGGATTTCCTACAACGGGTTTAATAATAGCTTTGTTTATACCGAAGGGCCTAAGGTTGTCCCACAAAGACGGTTGAAGAGCTGCTAACCTTTTCAATTTTATTAGTTACTACTACTACTACACAACCCATGAATGAGTAGGGCCTCCTCCCATCGCTGGGAGGGTTAATAGCCTACTGTGCCACGCTGGCCAGACGCTACCTATCAAGTTTTCCTTCTCTTGTCTCTAGGTTCTCGGCCTTGTCATTTCCTTTTGTCGGCTCTTACGGCACTCTCAGGATGGGATGGGGTGGTGACACTGCGTATTCTAAATCCGTCACCACACGGGTTTATTGGTAACTTTGAGACGTCAACTGCGCTGACTATCAATAAAACAAATCTGGTTTGTTTTTCACTTGACTGCTAAAAGGGGGTGAACTCAAATTTGTTCTATGTTTGCTACCGTATAACTCTGGCATTCCTAAACCGATTTCTGTGCCTATGTTACAGATTGGTCCCTTAAGTTTTGTCATCGAAATTGCTTCAGTAGTTTGGCTGAAATAATTAATTCAACAACGATTTGTAGGAAGACAAAATTTGTATTATTTAAACGGCTTCATTATTCGGGTCTTTTAAAAAAAAATATTAAAAACAATATTTTTACAAAAAAATGTAAGTAAGCTGACTCCAAAAAAGCCACTAAAAAGCGAAAAATAAACAACCATTTAAAGTTGGTGCCAACTTATGATGGACAATGGAGCACCATCCATGCTCCAGCCATGTTCCAACCAAGCATGCTCGAAGTCTCGAAATGAGGAGGTACGCAGGCGAACTAGGGATACTAACATAGCTCACAGGATTGCCAAACTTCAGTGGCGGTGGCACCTAGGACTGACGGCCGATAGGGCAGCAAAGTCCTGGACCGTCGACCTGGTTAAGGTCACCGGAATACAATGACTTAGTTGCTCAGCACCGGCATTTGTGGAAATCCTTGTTGGAGGCCTATGTCCCGCAGTGAAGTTCACTGCTTCTGGCTGCATGTTTTTTTATGAAACGGTAACCCTTCTTTTTTAATAGTGGGGCAACCTTTTATAGTTTCCCAGCCGGGGGACGGGGCTGGGGTATCTGGGAGTCCCAGTCGCGATGAGATGGTGATTGCGACCGGTTTACCCACTAAAACCTACCACTATTTTCTGTACGGGCATCTATTCAACAGTGGCTTTATACGTAACCCCTGCCGTAGGTATAACCTGTATCGTGGGGCATTTTACAAACACGAAATTCACGATATCAAATGACACCCGGACTCTGAGCACAAAGACTTGCCCAACTCCAAAATCGAACCCGATTTTTGTACCCGGGGTAAAATCCTTTATGGACTATCCTCGCCAGCCTGGGGATGGCCAACAGCGGGTTGTGTGGGAGAACCCTCGGCCTCTGTGAGGATGCGGAGTCATACCCACTAAACGTCCCCGGGGTGTACCGTCCCGCGCTTGCTGCCCAGACTGTATCTCAACGAGGCAATCAAGCCCACTGCTTCTGCCTGAAATGATGATGCCTCGTTTCGTAATGTGTTAATCCAAATTAACAATGGTTAGTCACCGCTCGGGCACGATGTAAACACATTAGATCGCTCCTGTCAAAAATAGCGCGCGTGGGAGTCCAAGATGGCGGCGATGGAGTTGTTATAAAATTAGTATCACCCATTTTGGATAGCTTTCGTTGTTTCTGGAAATAAACGCCTAGATGGAGGCAAGCGGAGTGTGTATCTCGCGCACTATTCTCTATTCTATTCGCGTTATTATGTGTATAGACTAGCGGCCCGTCCCGTCTTCGCACGGGTATTGTAGTACCGCGCGCGAGTGACGTCGCGGGGCGAAGCTAGTTTAAAAAAGTAGCCAAGTTACTCCATTTATACTACCTATCAGTGAATGTCGGCCCAGCCGATTCCAGAGATTAGCCGGCACAAACAGACAAAAATAAAAATAAAATATATTTTGGTCGACGTGCTGTTTAAACATACTAACGCATTAAGTAAAAGGTAGAACTTATTTTATTATTACAAACCGATACTCCTATTTTATTTATTTATACAGATATTGAATGGTAAACTCCAACTCTAAACTCACTCAAGACCTTTATTCATGTAGGTTTTATCACAAAACTCTTGTAAAACTACCATCGTCATCTTTCCACGTGCTTTTCGTTGTGGCGTTGTGGTTTGATCTGACGGTTGTATTTGTCTATGGGCCCACATAAACCGAAACAGTCCACAATAGGCCTTATGATGCGATTTCTTCTAAATGTACTACTACCTGCTCAGCCCATAGATGACCCACTGCTGAGTCGGGCCTCCTCCAGTTACATGGAGGGTATTTAGCCTACTGTGCTGTGTAACTCCCTTCTAAATCAGTGGGTTTTTTTTAACCTAAAGCCCTGGACTAGATATAACCTGTATCGCGGGGGCAGTTTACAAACATGTAATTCACGAACACAAATGACACACCCAGACACCGAGCAAGTGCCTCTGGTTTAGACAAAGATACTTGTCCGAACCCGGGACCCGTTGATCGAACGGCGGCAAGACCAACGAGGCAGTCAAAGATCAGATTGGTGTTTCTATTTCGTCTATGATTTGTGGTAGGATCTAATCCCTCGGCTAGCTACCATCCTCACATCTAAGTCCGGCGCCAAGCCAATACAAGCAGTTTCACTGTGTTTCGTCGTGTGTATATGAGAGCCGGCGCTTGACAGGGCATTTCCTTGAATTGCCTGCTACATCTTAGACCCAGACGTTGCTTTCCATCACGCAAGCCTAGGGTCAAATGCATTCAAGTCACTGTAAAAAAAGGGAATGTCTTTGGACCAGACCCCGGGGCGGTTTAGTCATTGACAAATCATTTTAAAATGACGAGCGTAATTCTGATGATTATTTTATGCTTATGTCACGCGACTGACGCACATGCCGATGACGAAAATGACGGCTCATTAAAACATTGAGCAATGTCGTACGAGACACGTCTGAATTTTGAACACGGTTATCTATGTGTTGGTAGTTAAGTTGGTGTAGTTTTGCCACCCCAATTCTTTCTGAGGGTGTCGTAAGGAAATAATAAGGCTGAAAACCTAGCTGCAAGAGAACGAAGACTTGATAGGAAACTCTATGCCAACCCGTCTGGCCAGCGTGGCACAGTAGGCTAATTAGCTTCTTTGTAGAGGAGGCCTGACTCAGCAGTGGGTCATTTATAGGCTGATTAGTAGTAGGATAAACGTTGAATCTTAAAGGTTTGCAATAGCCAAGGCAATAGCATTGTGAATGGTTATATTACATGAGACAGATTTGACACAATCATGATATCTACCAAAAAGAAATGTTCATATACTAATATTTAAACCGACTCGTTTCATTTTAAATTTTTAAAGGTAAAATTTATCCAGATGTGACGAGATTTATATATTAGCCAAATTTTTTTTTAGTTAATGCATTATCTTTATGACATGTATACTTTTCGCAACGAGTATATTATCAAGTAACAACAAATGTGAATACTAACAAATATCGTAAGCTTCTTATTATTACCACAAATCTTGAATAAAAATGGTAGGAATTACCGTTTACGTCTGGCAATGTTGAATTTGACAAGAATGCGACGCGTTTAGTGGCGTTATGCGCATGTCATGTATACTATGTATCTAAACCATAATATTTGTATCGTAATACTTTGTGATATCACCAAGATTTAATTTATCACGTTACTTATAGGTAATAGTTACAATCAATAATGCCGCCGTAAGTAATATATCAACATAAAACTAATATCTTATACTACTTTTAAGCTTCGATATTCAGTGGTATCCGATATTCATTCTTGGTAACGCTATTTATAAGCTACCGATATCTGGAATATATTTGATGGCCAACAATATGTATTAATTCGTAAAAAGACCATATTTGATTTGAATAAAGTTTTTTATATTGCCTAAGAATATTGTTTCTTGGTTATAGCTCGACTAGATAATAACATATGCAATATAATACACTAATATTGATAATAATCAACTGTTTAAAATAAAACATAATGATTTGTTCCTGTTGCTAGATAGAACTGGCTAGGCTACTTTGATTATGCTTGCTGCTGAAAGTATTTTAATAAACCTTGAATATTATTTATGATTACATTATTGATAACAATAATGACAGTGGTTTTGTTGAATGGACGAATGGTTATTATTGGGTATCTTTTGATTCAGTTAAAGTTATGATCAAATTAAAGACAAAGAAATAATAAAAGGATATTTCTAACAAAAGATTAGATAAATATGTATAATAAGCACTATCTAATGCCCATTAAAGGTATTTTTTAAGGTTATGTGTGAAAGAAGATTTTGTATTAGCAAAAGTTTTCTTCGCGTTTTATTTAAAAACTAAATACAAATATAAATAATACAGTATAAGTGCTTTTTTGTTCCACAACTTAAAATATTACAAACCAAAATACAATAATAATTCTTATTAATGCCATTTATAACTAATAAAAATATAACTAATAAATTAATATTATCTTGTTTCTTAATTCAGTAAGCTTTGACTACTATTTTTTTTTTTTTAGGCTCATTTCTCTTCATATTACTTCTTCATATCCCAGGTTTTACCACAGGATTCAGAAACCTTAGACAACATACTTCAAATTACTCTTTTAGAAATGTAACCTTCTATTGGCCTCACCACCAGCCAGATACAAATAGAACACATACTATATGTGAAGCCTACCCCTGAGGGTGGTCAGGGGTAGGCTTCACATATACCAACAAAAATCTATATTAAGATGTTTGAAATTGAGGATTTAAGCTATATTACCACTGTGTGGTGACGGTTTTAGAATACACAATGTTGCCAGCCCACACTATCCATAGGGTGTAAGAGGTGGCCTTAAGAGGCAGATCACCCAGCCGTATGAGAAGGAAAACTTGATAAAAACATATCTGGCCAGCGTGGCATAGTTGGGCTAATTACCCTCCACGTAACTGGAGGAGGCCTGACGCTCATTCACTGACACTGGGTCATTACAGGCTGAATAGAATAGTAGTAGCAGTACGACTGTATGGTGACGGATTTCGAATACATAGTGTCACCACTCCTTGCCAACTTGAGAGTGTTGTGAGCCAACTTGAGTCTACAAAAGGAAATTATTACATAGCCTGTGCCAACCCATGCAGTTCTGTATTCTAAAACAGCAAGTACAGCAGTCCTTGCCGTCTCTTCTCTGTATTTAAAACTAGTAGCCCGCCCCGGCTTCGCCCGTGCAAAGCGGGGGTGGGTTATACATATAAACCTTCCTCTTGAATCACTCTCTCACCTGGTAACAAAAACCGCTTTAAAATCCGTTGCGTAGTTTTAAAGATATAAGCATACATAGGGACGGACAAACGACAGCGACTTTGTTTTATAATATGTAGTGATGGTAAATTAATAAAACAAAGTTTTTAGAATTACATTGGCTCACAATCTGATTATATAGACTTTGTTATACTTTTTTTGTGGGAATAAATTGACTTATTAATTAATGGATTGTGCTGTGAGTGGAAGTCCAAAAGGAAAAGTTGGCCAATCAAAAATTTGATTCCATTATATGAATTGTGAACTCCATTTTCTTTTTTATTTCAAACCAATGTACGCCCTCTTGGCTTGAGTCTTCCATAGACTACTGGACCACTTTGGGTACTAAGGCCCTAGAGTCTATTTTCAATGTTATCTCCCGCTCTGTATATGTATATGTCTTTTTTTTTAATCTTATACGTAAGCCCTGTACTCGGTATTACCTGTATCGCGAGGGTAGTTTACAAACACCACCCAGACACCCAGACTCAGAGCAAGTGCCTCTGGTTTAGACAAAGACACTTGCCCGACCCAGGAATCGAACCCGGGACCCGTTGATCCAAAGGCGGCACATCTAACCCAAGACCAACGAGGCAGCAGGCTGCCATCTTTTCCTTTTTGAAGTTAAACATTACGCAAGTAAGTAAATGGAGGAGGAAACCACCTTAGTCAATGTGTGACGAGAGCGTTACGAAAGGTGTGATCGGGCAAGGCGGACGCAAGTAGAGAGGTAGATAGTCAAGATATATAAAGAGAGAGTTACGTTTCGTATAGATTACTGTAGGTTGCTCGGATCAGTGCGCGCGCCCTTTTTCTTTCTCTCTTAGCCAGTGCAAGAAATATTTATTATTTGTCTTAGAGAGACTAGTTATTTTGCGAGTTTGCTATCGTTACGCGAACGGTGATTTCATGAATACTTCATAATTTCATGTAGTTCTTGAACAATTTTATAACTTAACATTTTGTTTTAACATGAAATATTCTACGTTTAAAGTGAATAAAATTGTAAGTTCATTTTAAAGTTCATATTTACCTTACTAAGTTATACTTCGCTCATGTGGTTCAAGCATTATTTTCTTTATGGTGAATGTTCCAGGGTAGCCCGCGAAATTCAAATTTTCTTACGTTTTTTGCAATTTGCAGGCCAGTGCTAGGTTGTATGATGATGAACATTTGTTTCGCGGCTGTAAGACGTATGTAGTTACAGAGTTATAATCATCAAACTCATTAATACACCCCTCCAAGCTCATAAAGGTGCAAGAATGACTTTGAGCTTGAAAAAGCTTTTCTTGCACTTTTATGAGCTTGGAGGGTTGTGTTGATGATTTTGATGATTATAATTCTATAACTACATAGGTCTTACAGCCGCGAATAACATTTTAATCAACATACAACCTAGCACTGACCTGCAAATTGCAAAAAACGTAAGAAAATTTTAATTTCGCTGGCTACCCTGGAACATTCACCTTAAGATGGAGATGTTATCAATTTCATGTCACTTGCGAGCTACAGTAAAATTATTTTCTTTCTTTCGCAATTTGTTCTTGTACAGTGTACTTCTATGACCTATTGATGTTTTAGCAAGGAAAGAAAGTCGACGTCGCAGACTTGGCAGTTTTATACGAAAAAGGGGGACTTTACCGCCTCTTGCAACCTGTGCGGTTGCATCTACTCCTACCGGACTAGCGTGTCTAACCTGAAGAAACATTTGGTGAATAAACACGTCAAACATCTCTGGGAGCATGGGGACGACGGACATTCTAGCGGGGACGAGCAGTGAGTGTCTTGTATTTCAATGGTTGATGTACGGCTTATGAGCTTTCCACCTTAGATCATAGAGATACCGCAGCCGTACTAAAAAGTACCAGGATCGCATAACCTTTGTGTAGGTCCGTAAGAACTTCGCAAACACCAAAAGTAGAGAGGATAGGGCCGGAGGACCTATTGTTCAGCCCATAAATGACTGCTGCGTCGGACCTCTTTCAGTTACATGGAGCGTAAGTAGCCTACTGTGCCAGCTGGCCAGTTTGGCACAGAAGTTTCGTATCAAGTTGTCTTGCCAGCGTGGCATAGTAGGCAAATTTCCCTTTCCCGATCCCTCCATTTTGGGTATATGGAGGGAGCCCGACTCAGTAGTGGGTCATTTATAGGCGTCGGGAACCACTTACCACACAGGCTTAAGCTTGGGCTATTGCTAGTTTTACCACAACCCCCATAAAAAGTACCAGGCGTGCATAACAATGGTGGAGGTCATTTAAAACTTGGATTGATGATACCTTAGCCTCACTAAAAAGTACCAACCAGGCTGGCGTAATCTTAGTGGAGGTCATTTTCTACATTAACAGCAGCATTAAAAGTACCAGGCTCGCATAACTATAGTGGAGGTCGTTCCGAACTTTAACCCGTAAACACTTCGTTGACTGGTTAACCTTTTCAGCGATTCGCTCCCTCAGGACTTGAGTCCTCGATTCTGCAAGTACTTCAAACCCACGCCCAAACCAGATGTGGCACATTGCCGGCTGTGCGATGAGGACGTGGTGGGTGGGGCGGAACAACTGACGCAGCATGCGACGGATCAGCATCAGCGGGAGATTGACAGCGATGAGGAGGAAAGGTGAGAAGTTAATGGTTAACGAGAAGATACGAAGAACTTCCTCTTAGTAGCTCTCCTACAGTAATACACGAAACGTAACTCTCTATATTCACTAGTCAAAGTCCTCTGAGAAGACCTGGCAAGAAACTCCGAGGGCTTGTCATTCTTTTCTTTATTAATTTGCCGTCCTATTTAATTATTTAATATTTATTTCTCCAACAAATTTCATACCAAATCTGTTCTATTCTATTATATCCGGAAGGCGTCAACTGAAACGTGAATATTAGAACATTAAAAAAGTAACGTTATATCTCGCTCTGAACTTCCGTTCGCCTCGCCCGATCACGCTTTTCGTAACGCTCTCGTCACGCATCACCAGCTTACTCCCCAAGTCCCAAGTTTTACTTCAATATTAAGATTTGTTTCAGTGGCAACAGAGGCCTGTGGTCGTATTTTACCAGGCAGCCCGACTCTCTGAATGCGACCTGTGTCCTATGTACCACCACAGTGAACTACCGCGCAGGTGTCCAGCGCCTCACGAGACATCTGAAGGCGAGGCATCCGAAGGTCAAATTGGATGATAACGAAGATGTGAGTTTTCTCTTATGTTTCCTCGAAATCGGTCTAATGGTTTTGGGGAAAAATTATTTCTATCTATCAGCCACAGAAGTCCACTGCTGAACATAGGCCTCTCCCATAGATTTCCACAATGTACGATCTCGTGCTGACCGCATCCACCGACTCCCAGCGACCTTCACAAGGTTGTCCGTCCACCTAGTCGGGGGTCTTCCCACGCTTCTCTTTCCTATACGTCGACGCCCCTCCAAGACTTTTATGCTCCAACGTCACTTCAACTCTGCAATCCTACTAGCTACGTCGGTCACTTTAGTTCTTCTACGGATTTCCTCATTTCTGATTCTATCACTTAGAGTAACTCCGAGCATAGCTCTCTCCGCAGGTTGAGTGACTCTGAACCGCCTAATAAGCCCTATTATGAACGCTCACTTCTCGGATCCGTATGTCATCGCTGGCAACACGCACTGTTCGAAGACTTTTGTCTTCAGACACTGAGGAATATTAGATGAGAAGATATTGCGTAACTTCCCAAACGCTGCCCATTGATCCTCAATATTACTTATTAGATCGTAAATATTTAATCGAAACTTTTTTTTTATGAGCTATGCTATAAACCTGCCATGTAATGTGTTTTATTTCATTTCTAATAGATTTTAGTTATAGATAAAATAAAACAATATAACATGTATTGACGAGAAATAAAATTATTAAATAACTTTAAAATGCCAACCTTTTTCTAAATCACTTCTTTTACTAATTAATTCTTGCCATTAAGCTATTGTTATCATGAGTCTGTACATATGTGCACTGTGGGCCTTAATTAGTATGGCGTCCTGGCATTCCTCTTTATCCTGGGGTCAAGCAACGGCAATAGATAGTGGCGATTCTTTTGTTTTTAAACAACGTACAAAATTAATAGGTTGCTAAATTATTTTTCGTTTGTTTTAGTTAAAGACACTTTTACTATCGGCAAATGGACAGTTGTATGAAGTGGAAAATGATCAGGACTGTAACGAAAATGAGGTATGTCCGTGATCGTTCACTTATTTCATGTCTGAGGAGTCTATGGCAGTGAGTGGCGTGAAACCTCAGCTGGTCTAACGAAATACCGGTAATACCTTCAGATCCGTGTAAATACTGGTAGCAGGTTAAACTGGCGTCGAAAAATGTTTAGGTGCAAACGGATGATCATCCAGCGAGACGAGGTGGTATGTCTGGCTAGGGGTAGCAGCGCCTAACCTGCTGTAACATATTTAAAAATGTAATTTGATTAATGCGGGGTTTTTTACAAGTCTCTATTTTAAGAATGTTTATGTACAAATTTTGCCAATTATTCTTTTTCTGAGTTTGTTAATCGTAATACCGGTATTCTATCCGTGTGGTGACGGATTTAGAATTTATAGATCGCCATCCCATTCCATCCTGAGGGTGTCGTAAGAGCCGACAAAAGGGAATGACAATACCGAAATCCTAGCAGCAAGAGAAGGAAAACTTGATACCTAACCCTGTGCTAATCCGTCTGGCCAGCGTGGCACAGTAGGCAAATGACCCTCCCTGTGATGGGAGGAGGACTGACTTAGTAGTTTGTCATTTATGGGCTGAGTAGTAGTTGTAGTAGTAATACCAGTATTCAGCCGTGGTAAGAAGAAAGGCCTTACCTTTCTTCTCGACAACAACTCTATCTTTTCGACAGCGGTTGATCGAAAATTGTGTCGAGGCGAGTGACGTCATTTCTTCTTAAGTCGTAGTCTATGCCTCGTTGGTCTAGTGGTTAGATGTGCCGCCTTTGGATCAACGGGTCCCGGGTTCGATTCCCGGGTCGGGCAAGTGTCTTTGTCTAAACCAGAGGCACTGGCTCGGAGTCTGGGTGTCATTTCTATCTATAATATGTATGTATTTACAAAAAAAAAATGTATATAAGTAGTTTATCATCCATCTCGTTACCATAACACAAGCATTAAGTTGCTTAGCTTGGGACGAGATGGCGTTGTGTGAAATGTCCAAGGATATATTTATATATTTGTATATAGTATGCATAGCGCAGGCGCGTCCGCCATGTCAAAAACGCAGCAGTATGACAGTTTCGGGCACTTTTCATAACTATGGCTGCGCAACAAGCATTAACACGCATCACATTTTTATTTAAAGTGCCCGGAAAACATTGCGGATCTTCGGGCATGCGCACAAAATATGTTCAACTATTACAAGGACTATTAGTAAGGAACTCTTGTAGATTAATGACATACATTCCATAAATCTATACTAATATATAAAGCTGCAGAGTTTGTTTGTTTGTTTGAACGCGCTAATCTCAGGAACTACTGGTCCGATTCCAAAAAATCTTTCAGTGTTAGATAGTCCATTTATCGAGGAAGGTTATAGGCTATGTTTTATTTTCAAAAGAATTAGGGATCCGTATTAAAATTGCGATTTTGTAAACCAAGGTGTAAAATCGAAAACCTATTTATGCGTGCGCTGCAAAAACTATTGACAATAGAACAAAATGATGTAGAACGGGTTTGTAGGTCTTATAAAGATCTACAAAAAAGTCCGCGAGAGCAGATATCTAACTATCATAGTTTAGTCACAATAACCGATTTTATGTTCATAAAAAATATGCACGGGTTCGAAGCCCACGCGGGCGAAGCCGCGCGCAAAAGCTAGTAACAAATAAGGTTTTACTTTTCAGGTTGATCCAATGGATACGGTGTATTTAGACGAATATGTCGATTTGGCGAAAAAGAGACAAAAGATACAAAAAAGGCGCGAAAGTGTCGCTCCTGACAGATTAAAAAGAAACAGAGGTGAACAACGAGAAACCGTTGTCGTTAACAGTTGTAGCTACGATAGACACGATAGAGATTCGACTGAGAAAGACTGTTTGACTAATTTTAATAAATATTTAATGTCCCTTATGAAGGATTTACCTAATCGAATATCGGGTAAACTACAGGCGGAAATTTTAAAGCTCGTTTTAGATGCTAAGATAGCGCATGACACTCAAAAAGAAATTGACTACAATATAACCGTTTTAAATAATCACATTAACGAGCCGGTTGCCGTAACCGTTTCTGAAACGCAAGTTTCTTCGGATAGCGTTGAGTGTAATGCACCAAAGCTTCAATAAATTATCGAATTCGTCAATAAAATTGTTTAAGCATATATATTTGTTGTTTTTTTTTCTTTTTCTAATATTATCCCGAAGATATAATCCTTTTTATATCATCTTCTCGGCCCATTAATGACTCGGATTTTATGGAAATTACCACATTAATTGTGCCAACGATAAATTTTTAATGTATTTTATTTATTATGCTTGGGAAATTAATATTTTATTAGGTATAGTAGATGAAAACATCTTGAACAATAAACGCCCTGGTGGAAGAAAGTACGCGCAGGCCATCAACTAAACTAATCGCAGGGATGCCTCCTTTCTCCTCCAATCACAGCCAAAGATATAGAGATTTCGACTATGCGCAGGATAAATTTTGCCTCATTATGTTTGTTGACCGACGCCCGATGGGGCAGACAAGTCCTCGAGTGGCGACCACGGTCCGGAAAACGATGGATGCGGGCGGCCCGGGTGGAAATCCTTGGGGGAGGCCTATGTCCTGCAGTGGACGTCTCTTGGCTGAAATGATGATAATGTTTGTTAAATACTATATCAATATCTTATGGTGACGGATCAAGGAAACGTTCGTTTTCGAGGTACCGAAATATTCATCCATCGTTTTTCCTCAACCTCTGATATTGGTCTCGCTCGACACTGTATACTCCATTGACACTCGAAATTGGCAGTGGGCCTTTTTATATTTCGCATAGCGCAGGCGCGTCCGCCATGTCAAAAACGCAGCAGCATGACAGTTTCGGGCATTTTTCATAAATAAGGCTGTGCAACAAGCATTATCACACATCACATTTTTAAATTAAGTGCCCGAAAAACATGACGTAAGTTCGGGCATGCGCACAAAATATTTTCAAATATTACAAGGACTATGGCATGCCAAACACTAAAAGGTAAAAAAAAACTCACCAGATCTAGAACCACATGTGCACCAACTAGTAATTAATTATACATAATTCTCCAATCATCTGTTATCTAAAAAGACATTGAAAGCCGGCTTTTATTTATTAACTAGCGACCCGCCCCGGCTTCGCACGGATGCAATATTGACATATAAACCTTCCTCTTGAATCACTCTATCTGTTAAAAAAAACCGCTTCAAAATCCTTTGCCTAGTTTTAAAGATATAATCATACATAGGGACGGACAGACGACAGCGACTTTGTTTTATACTAAGTAGTGATAGTGATGATATAAATAACTACTAAAGTAATTTTAGAAAATATTAATTGATGCTGGCAATATTGTTAAAGACTCTAGCGGGAGTGGGACAACGTATTGTTATGAATGAACTGTCATTAGTGTCGTCGCATTGTTGACGTTCCGCGTAATATGTGTTTCTTGTACTTAGTATATCAATATTTTCCAGTACCATGTGATTTCTAAACCATAGTATTTGTATTCAAGTATCTCACAGATCATACTAGGAGGTATTGTACTAACTGTAAACGACAATGGTGTAAGTAACAATTTTTTATAAATCTAGTATCGTAGTTGGCACATTGTATACGGTCGGCGTCCCTATTACAGTAAAATGTTATCCAATATAAACTATGCCGCCATTTTAGGAACAGGCAGATATTTCCATACTTTGAACTCCGCCAGTTAATTTTCATATATACTATAGAATAAGAAGTACCCCGACTACAATAACAAAAATACAAAATGCTGTCTATCGTCTTAAGCTTAAACGTCGGTCTTGATATTATTAGTGTTTTGAGCAAAATACTTGAATACTTTTCATGGCATATCGGTGTCACCATAGTTATTCAGAATACTAATGCAAACATAAAGTATAAAATAAGTTTTAGTACTGGGACTATTAAGTCAAATACTTCTATCAATGGATAACAAACAACATTCAAAATTTTACATAGGTTACTTACCACCATTATAATCTTGAATATTTAATTATTGTAATTTGGTAAAAGTGGCATAGCATAAAGCTAAATCTATTTAAAATTCAATAGAAATTGAATCAGTTTTATAGGTACTTAATAAAGTGGGTATTATAATTTTGTCCCCATAAGCCTAGCAGTGTCAACCCTCCTTTGATTAGTTGGAGGGAAATTAGATATAATGTCTGGGCCAGAAGTCACTGGGTTTCATGTCTAGTTTTCCTTCTCTTAAGTCAAAGTTTTGGACTTGTAATTTTCTTTGTTTATCAATATGGCTCCTTATCAATCTGATTTTCGGTTAATATTTCTCAAGTACCTTAAAGAGTATGTCTATCCATGTTAAGGCAGTCTCAGGAAGTAATGTCACACATGGATCATCATCGGCCCACATTAGTCCAATGCTGGACATGGGCCTCCCCTAAAGAGGATAATGGATAATCTAAATATTTTGTTCACACAATAATAGCTATTTGAATGTTGTGGTAGCAAAAATATTTGATGAGAAATTTGATTAATAAGACTGTAATGGCATAAGGTATGCACTTTTCAACCTAAAACCCTCTGCATAGCCGATTGGCCAGCATCACACCATAGACTAATTTCCCAGCATGAAATTCTAGAAGGCCTGGGTGAACACTATAGTATACATATCAAATATGCAAACACACCAACCCATCCTGAGGGTGTTTTAAAAAATAGGAAAAATAGTATCTTCAGCAAAAATAGTCAAATATTGACAACATTATTAATGATTGACGGCATGGTTGGCTCATCAGTTACCATTACACAAGCATTAAGTTGCTAACTTGGGACGAGACGGCGTTGTGTGAAATGTCCAAGGATATTTATTTATTTATTGATATTAACATAGACATATTGATATTTGGAGATCAATAATTAAACTAATGAAACATTTATTTGTCTCTCGCGCCACTGCAAATACACCAAGGATTTGATCACTCATACATTCACAAACAAATCAGTTTCTGGGAATGACTCCAGGAGATAGAGGAGTGCAGAAAGTACTTGTGCTATTATCATATCTGTGGCCACTACCCACTGCTGTTACATGGAGGCTAATTAGCCTACTGTGCGGGGTTGGCACTGGGTTTCCTGTCAAGTTGTCCTTCTCTTACCTAGCGCTAAGTCATCTGCCTTGTTATTTCCTTTTGCCGGCTCTTGTGACACCCTCAGTATGGAATAGGGTGGTGAAACCGACGCATATTCTTACCAAATAATTCCCGGTGGTGACAAAAGATGGACAGATACTCTGAACCGTCGTTTCAGCCCGTAAATGACCCACTACTGAGTCAGGCCTCCTCCATTTACATGGAGGGTAATTGGCCTACTGTGCCATGCTGGCTAGACAGGTTGGCACAGTTTCGTGTCAAGTTTCCTTCTCTTACGACTAAGTTATAGGCCTCGTCATTTGCTTCTGTTGACTCTTACGACACCCTCAGGTTGGAATGGGATGGTGATACCATGTATTCTTAATCCGTCACCACACAGGTTACGGTAAATACCGCCAGGTAAATAAATTATGTGAGATTTGTGCTTATTGGTATTGCAGCAAGACTCGGTCGCGCGTTTGGAAACATTTCACCAAAAAGGAGAATTTTATGGCGACATGCTCGATATGCAACGCCGATTTTTCGTATCGCTCTTCAGTCTCCAATTTGAGGAAGCATCTGATAAGGAAACACGGAGATTGCATGTGGGATGCTAATTTTGTGGAGAACGAGGACCACTCGAGCGAGGATGAGGAGTGAGTTGAGAACTCTTAAGGTGGATGTTCCAGGGTAGCCCGCGAAATTCAAATTTTCTTACGTTTTTTGCAATTTGCAGGTCAGTGCTAGGTTGTATGTTGATTAAAATGTTATTCGCGGCTGTAAGACGTATGTAGTTATAGAATTATAGTCATAAAAATCATCAATACAACCCTCCAAGCTCATAAAGGTGCAAGAAAAACTTTTTCAACGTCAAAGTCATTCTAGCACCTTTATGAGCATGGAGGGTTGTATTGATGAGTTTGATGATTATAACTCTGTAACTACATACGTCTTACAGCCGCGAATCAAATGTTCATCATCATACAACCTAGCACTGCCCTGCGAATTGCAAAAAACGTAAGAAAATTTGAATTTCGCGGGCTACCCTGGAACATCCACCTTAATACACAGATTAAATTAACGGTCCTTGCTTCCTGGAAGGACAGCTCCGTACGCTTCCGCCGGAAACTGCCGTAACATACGGCCAGTCAGCAAATAAACCTATTATTCATTTATAAATGGCTTTAATGTACTTAGCATTAATTTATAGTCCTCGCTTCCGAAGCAGTAGACGATAACTTTGTAACCATTTCAGCGATTTCCTCCCTCAAAATTTAAGTCCTCGATTTCGCAAGTTCTTTAGCGCAACCGCAAAATCAGATTTGACTCATTGCCGCCTGTGCGACACTGATGTGGTGGGTGGGGCGGTTGAACTGACACAGCATGTGACGGATCACCATGAGCATGAGCTGGACAGCGATGAGAAGGAGAGGTAATGTTTATTTTACTTCTCTTTTGGCAATTAGTTTAAAACACGACGAAACACTGTGGGACTGAAACTGTGTGAGTAGGTGGTAGCTAGTCAGGCGGAACATTCGATCCTACCACCAATATATTGTACATTGGTTTAATCATTTCAAGTGACAGGGTGCAAAATACCTGCATTAGTATAAAACTTGTCATGAACCTACCATATTATGTATATGGTATATTACACACATATAATTACGCCTCTTTCCCGTAGGGGTAGGCAGTGACCAATTTTTTCACTTGCTACGATTCTTACATACTTTGTTTCGCTTCGTCCACTTTCATTATTCCTTCTCTTCGGTTTAGGGTATTCTTGAACTAGCTTTTTTTCAAGACGTCCCTGATATGGTCTTGAAACGTCCGCCTTTTTTTTTTTTTTTTTTTTTTTTTTTTTTTCGCTGGGGAAATGCATTACGCATACCACCGCCCCCCGGGGGAGAGGTCGGTGATTATGTGGGACTCCCGGGACAGAACCCGTATACTCACTAAAACCCCAGCGGTATACCCTCACACGGCACGCTTGGGGCGCCAACGGTTCGCGCGAGCGCAGTCAACGTTGACGCCCCGACGAGGTGCCCGCTATGCGGGCAAGCGACTATCAGAGAGGGCGCCCCGGTACACTAGGATGCCCTCAGTCATTGAGGCTTTCGTCGGTGACGGGTCCCCCGACCCACCACCGGCGTCTATGGCGGGGGAAGGAGGTGGGCGTACAGTCGCCTCCTCCTCGCAGTCCCCGGCCTCCGTCTGCGGCGCGGGTCGGCCAGGACGTCTTCCTCCCTGACCCGCTCCGCGGCCTCCTTCTGCGACATGACGTCCTCGCAGAAGGAGGCCATTGCTTCCCACCCCCCCTCGCTGTCGAGCATCCGTCCGATAAGGCGCGGCAGCGAGAGGTCTCCACCGACCTGTGCCGCCAGGGCCCGCCTCTCGGTCACCCAGGCGGCACACTCCTCCACCGTGTGGCGCGCCACACTCGTGGCAGGCCGGCGTCGGCTCCCGGCCCGCGATTTGATGCAGGTACTTACCGAAGCAGCCATGCCCGGTAAGCACCTGCACTAACCTGTAGGTTAGGGTCCCGTGCCGTCGAGACAGCCAGCGATCCAGGTGGGGGCGGACCGCCTCCACCGTCGCCAGCCCGGCGGCTGGGGACCCCAAATCCTCCTCCCAATGGCGGATCAGGGCCTCTCGCGCCCTGTCCCTGACCCGCCTTACACCACCACCGTCGAGGAGGGGCAGCGCTCCCTCCTCCCTCCGTGCCGCACGGTACCTGTAGACGGCCGCCAGCACCTCCGCCTGGAGCTCCCAGGGTGGGTCCCCGGCGAGCAGTGTGGCAGCCGTCCACGACACCGTGCGGTAAGCCCGGATTGAAACATCCGCCTAGGTCTTCCCCTTCCAACACTTTCATTCACGCTCGCTTACACTTTTTTTCGACACTTTCTCAATTTTTGTCACTACTTCTTTCAGTGTGAACCTACCACACTATTTACCATACTTTATAATATTAATTAATATATAATATATATGTAGGATTTAAAAAAAGAAACTTTTTGATTGTATCTGAATAAGCAAATACATAAAGAATGATTAGAATAAGCATGTAATAATAAATAACTACATATTATGTATCCAACCAAACATGTGATCGAACGAATGTTAGACAGAACGAATGTAAGTTTGACAGCTCGGTCCGCTCTGCTCTGCCCTTCCTGTGACGTTTAAGCGATAAACTCAAACTCAAAAGGAACTTTATTTACGTAGGTTTCATCACAAAACTCTTATAAATCGTCATATTTACAAACACCATTATCATCTTACAGCCCCTGTCCCACACTAGGTGGTAGTCTCCACACACACCTATCAGTCGTCATACCTACATTCACACCTTTCACACACAACTCCTCATTCCTGCAATCCCTCCATCTCCCCTGATCGCTCACAATCCCTATATGTTCACTCACATTCATGCCGAAACTACCACCGGTTCGGAAGGCTGCTCTACAGAGAAGAGCCGGCAAGAAACTCTGTAGTTGCTTTTTTTTTAAGTTGTGATGTGTAAAAATTTTGCTTTTTATTTCAATAAATACTAGTTTTAAGTACTCAAGACGTTTCAATTCAGACTCCAACCCCACATATCTGAAAAAACAGAGAGTTATGAGAGACAACAGCTAGAAATGTCTCATTTTAAATTGGAAAATTTAAATAAATATCATTAATACAAAATTTAAGGAAAACAAAAACCTTTTTTTTCTCTAGGATAAAGAGCAGTTAATAAGTAATTTATGGCCTTAATAATGTCACGCTAGGTGGCCGTCTCGATACACTCCTTTCGGTTGCCATATGTACATTCACTCACACCTTTCATACTCATTTCCCAATTCATACAATCCATCCATCTCTTTTGATCTCCCATAACCCTTGCATCCACCCACATTCATACTACCACTGGTTTGGAAAGCTGCATTACATAGAGGAGCGGGCAAAAAGCTCAATAGTTGTTTTTATTTATAAATTTATACATACTTAAAGAAAATAAAATTAGGTTCTTCGGTTTATTGGAGATGTTACGCTGTCGTCGCGCGAATACCATGTCACTTACATGGTATTCGCGTTTTAAATGTAAGCTCTATTACAAGAACAATAAGTCATGAATTCAGTTCTTTCAGCGATGCCTCTGAGGCCTGGGCGTACTTTAGCCGAAGTCCAAACTCAACTCATGCGGTCTGCCTACTATGCGATTGTTCAGTATCGTTCCGCAGTGGAGTGTATTATCTCAAGAGACATCTTCGTCTGAAGCATCCCAAGCTGAAAATTAATGCTGACACAGATGTGAGTATAATGAAAATGCGTTAAGGGTGAGATCAAACGAGCGTAATTTTGTGTTTGTCAGTCGCGTAATTTCGGTTACTTAATTTCTGCTGCATTCGGTTTCAGCGGTTTTGCAAAGTCCAGTTTGTGCCACACAGCGACGCAAAATAAGTTGTGAGGCGACTCACACGTACAATCCGACCGAATTGAGTTCCCCCCGCGCTCTTACGATAACCTCAGGATGGAATGGGGTGACACACGGCCAGAATGTTGGGATTTAGCCATTGGTCTACGGGTTGGATGTAACGCCCTTGGATCACGGGGCCCCAGTTTGATTCCGCAGTTGGGCAAGACTGTGGAAACCAGAGGCACTTGCGATACAGGGGTTTTGTATATTGTGTGGTTTTAATGGTGGTTAAAATGTTTGTTTTAGAAAAAGACACTAATCATATCCGCAAATGGGGACTTGTATGAAGTGGAGACTCAAAAGGACAATGATGAAGATACTCAGGTATGATTGAGGTTTTGTAATTGGTTTAGCGGTTAGCCTTAAGGTGCATGTTCCAGGGTAGCCCGCGAAATTCAAATTTTCGTACGTTTTTTGCAATTTGCAGTGTCAGTGCTATGTTGTATGTTGATTTAAATGTTATTCGCGACTGTAAGACGTATGTAGTTATAGAATTATAATCATCAAAATCATCAATACAACCCTCCAAGCTCATAAAGGTGCAAAAAAAACTTTTTCAAGCTCAAAGTCATTCTTGCACCTTTATGAGCTTGGAGGGTAGTATTGGTGAGTTTGATGATTATAACTCTGTAACTACATACGTCTTACAGCCGCGAATCAAATGTTCATCATCATACAACCTAGCACTGGCCTGCAAATTGCAAAAAACGTAAGAAAATTTGAATTTCGCGGGCTACCCTGGAACATTCACCTTAACTGATTCATTCACTGTCTTTATAATTTGATAAATAAATAATAAGTTGGTGCTTATCGATAAAAAAAGGCAATCTTCCCGCGATTAACGCCTCAGATAAAAAAGTGGCGCTCGCGGCTCGATGTACCGCGCTCATAAATCAGCTGGCCTGATGCCCTCCACACATATCTGTCATATTTGACATTGACAGATATGTGTGGAGGGAAAACTCACCTCCACACATATCTGTCAATGTCAAATATGACAGATATGCCAATACGAGAAAGGGATGTGCCACCATGAAATTAATATGACTGCCTCGTTGGTCTAGTGGTTAGATGTGCCGCCTTTGGATCAACGGGTTCCGGGTTCGATTCCGGGGTCGGGCAAGTGTCTTTGTCTAAACCAGAGGCACTGGCTCGGAGTCTGGGTGTCATTTCTATCTATAATATGTATGTATTTACCAAAAAAAAAGTATATAAGTAGTTTATCATCCATCTCGTTACCATAACCCAAGCATTAAGTTGCTTAGCTTGGGACGAGATGGCGTTGTGTGAAATGTCCAAGGATATTTATTTATATTTATAATAAAATAAAAATAACGTATTGTTATTTTTGGTATCGGATATTGATAATATTATGGGTATCGGGGGACAGAGCGAAGTCACTCTGCGTAAATACTCGTATAGACTCGTATCAGACCCACCTCGACGATATTGGGCGAGGTGGGTGATATTGTTCTGGACAAGTCCAGCACCCTACGGACATTCATATATCACCATATATGACACGCTGCTGAGTCGGGACATAAACATGTTCGTGGTGTGAAATTTACCCACTGTGTTAGGCTGGGCAGACGAGTTAACACAAACGTTCTTTCAGGTGGTCTGCACCGCCAAACCTGTTGATTTCTATTGAAGTGTCCAACCGACGGTTGCAATTGCTAGCAAATAATCCGCCAAAGTATTAGTAGGATAACAAAACTATCACAATCAACCGTCAAAAGCGTGTTGATTGTCCATTTTGCCTTTGAATTTGGTGTACCGTTAAAATGTTCCCGCCTTTCTTAAAAATCCGCTTACTACATCCTGAGAAAACCATGTTTAATCAACATTTATTTTACAGATGGATCCAATTGATACGGTGTATTTAGACGAATATCAGGACTTAGCTAAAACCATAAAAACAAATGAACGGCCGCCATTATTAAAAAAAAGGCGCGCAAGCGTTATGAACACTGACAGATTAAAAAAAATAAAAAAGGTTGAAGAACGAGAACCGGACAACTTGTCCGGCAACCAAGCTGTCAACGATTCTAATAAAGACTGTTTGGATTATTTCACGAAATATTTAATTTCGTTCATGAAAGATTTGCCCAAACGAATATCGGACAAACTTCAAGTGGACATGTTGAAGCTGGTTTTGGACGCGAAAATGGCGCACGTTGCTGAAAACGATGTTGACTATAATATTACTGTTTTAAAAAACGATCGCAATGTACCAGTTTCGGTTACCGTTCGCGAAACGCAAGGGTCTTCGGGCGATGTTAATGCTAATGCAAATACAGGATAGCGATTGGTTTAATAAATATATATAACAATGTTTGACTTTTAATTATTACCCGGTTTGAAATATATGACTAGGTACTATTCGAAGTGGGCCTCATCGACGCTCATGGAGGAACTCTACGCTAGCGAGATGACTCGGTACCTAATGTACCAAGTTGTCCTATTACGACTAAGTTTCAGCTTTGTTCCTTTAGTCATAAGACACCCTCAAGGTGAAATGAGGACTACCTCATTTCACCTTGAGCGTACACTATACTCTGCGTATCCTAAATTAGTTACCACACGGCTGATTTCATATAACTAAATTATCTAATGATGTCTTAGATTTTCGCAATTAATACACTTTATAATTATAAGTACATCATGGGACCACGACTGCTGCAAAGCATTCGAAATATCGGGAATTAAATAATGTATTGTACACGCGCTAAATCCGTCAATTAGTGTTTAATTTCAACCGATTGATCGGTTTAACTTTTCATTAAGGTGGATGTTCCAGGGTAGCCCGCGAAATTCAAATTTTCGTTCGTTTTTTGCAATTTGCAGGACAGTGCTAGGTTGTATGTTGATTAAAATGTTATTCGCGGCTGTAAAATGTATGTAGTTATATAATTATAATCATCAAACTCATCAATACTACCCTCCAAGCTCATAAAGGTGCAAGAATGACTTTGGGCTTGAAAAAGTGTTTTTTACACCTTATTTCGCGGGCTACCCTGGAACATTCACCTTAATACCTGAGGTATAAAATAAGATTGATTACTTTCTGTCCTAAAACCCATTATTGTCTTAGTAGCACAAATTTGCACTGAATTAATTCGGATAGAGATTAAGATGATGATATTACTAATTATAGACCCATTTCTATTTTGTCGGCCTTTGCGAAATCATTTGAAGCCTTAATTTTTCCCTTTTTAAAAAGTCACACTGCACAGCTTTTTGTTCATGAGCAACATGGTTTCACTGAATCACGTTCTACCACCACTAATTTGGTTACATACCACAACGAATTAGTAAATGCAGTTGATGCTGGCACTCAAGTGAATGCAGTTTACATGGATTTCGCAAAAGCATTTGACAGAGTTTGTCATTTGGTCCTTCTGAAAAAAATGGCTTCATATGGGTTTGGAGGCAGTCTTTTAGAATGGTTCAAATCATATTTGTACAATAGAACTCAATTTGTAGCTGTCAAAGGTTTCAACTCTGATACTTACGTAGTGCCTTCAGGAGTACCTCAAGGCTGTGTTTTGGGACCCTGGCTATTTAACATGTTCATTAATGACATAATATCATCTATAAAACACTGTAACGCTTACCTTTATGCAGACGACTTGAAACTATCTAAGACAATAAAAAGTCATGTAGATTGTGACCTACTACAGAATGACCTTGATGCCGTTTCTAATTGGTGTACTACTAACCACATGTCGCTTAATACCAATAAATGTAAATTGATAATATTCACACGTAATCTTCATACCATTAATTCATCTTTCAATATAAACGGGTCACCACTTCATGAAGAATCGATTACACGAGATTTGGGCGTCCTTTTTGACTCTAAATTAACATTCATACCACACATTGATAACATCATTAAAAAATCTTTAGGAATGCTCGGTTTTATAATCCGTAATGGTAAACATTTTCGCAATTCGAATACAAAAATAGCCATATATAACGCTTACGTTCGCAGCATTGTTGAATATTGTAGTGTAGTGTGGTCTCCTACCTATAATGTCCACAAACTGCGAATAGAACGCATACAGAAGAGATTCGTTAGACATCTCGCATTTTCTACTGGGCTAATTAAACAGCTTCCTACGTACTTAAATAAACTGGAACACTTTAAAATGGACAGCCTGTCTGTAAGGAGACAACTTCACGATATGATGTTCCTCTTTAAAATATTAAGAAATAATTTTGATTGCCCTGCTCTGCTACAATATATTTACTTGCGTGTGCCGAAGCATATACCTCGTCACGCTGATGCCTTTGGATTACTATACACTCCACCTGCAAAAACAAATCTTAAGCAGTTCGCTGCTATGTCCAGACTACCTAGACTTCACAATTCTTTGGGTCATAAAGTGGATGTTTTTCAATCCGATCTTCACAACTTTAAAAAAGACGTATTAGAAGTGTTGAGAGTACATAATAGCAAAATTTATTAACAATGTAGATTTCGGCTTATAGTAAATTTGTTTTCATTTTATATAATAATCCGTTTTTAATTATTCTGTATAGGGTTACTTGTCATTTTTTAGTGCATGCTGTGGCACCTTAATCTGTTGTACATTTAGATTTTATGACTGTTGAATATGTATTAGGTTTTTATTTATTTAAATGTAACAACAACTGGTTGTCCTTAATAAATAAATAAATAAATAAATAAGATTAAATTAGTCTGTACAGGATGTCCCAAAAAAGATAGAGCACCCCTTTGGGTACCCGAATCACCCCCATGTATGTTCTACGATTATTCATAATTTTCGTGTTTAGATTTTTTTTTCTGAATTTTAAATGTTTGGCTTTACACCAATATTTTCATAATTTTGGTCAAGTTACGAAGCTGATTATTTTATGCTTAAAAGAAAAAATCAAGATGATACAGTTCAAGAAAGAAACATTTAAAAGGTCTTGAAAAATGAAATTAAGTTATATAGGACGAAAATTCAGAAAAACATATAGTTGCTCTATCTCTGGACTTCCGCTTGACACAATTTTTGGGACATCCTATAGACATAGCACGGAGCGAATACAAGTCAACCAACGTATTTTTCAGACACATAACATGTGTCTGTACCACCATCATTAGATCCTTTTTTATTAATGAGCAACTATGGAGTATCGTCTCAACGGAATGGCATTCCGATGCGGTGGCAAAACCTGAAAGACTAACTATTTGAAATGAAATTTGTGTTTTATTATTTTGAGTATTTGAAAGCATTCCTAGGAATGTATTCCAATAAAAAACATTTTATTTTGATAATCATTATCGCCTGATTTGACAAGATAAGACAGCTTTTGTATTGAGAACAAAGGAAATATAATAAAAATTTAAAAAAAACGCTGCTGATAATTACTCGACGAAGAAAATTACTAAGAAAACATACCCAGATACTCATAAGTAACCTAACCGCCATAATGGCATACTAGGTACCATAAAAATCTATATTAAGTCTGCGCCAACCATAATTCAATTAACTATTAAAAAAAATGTAACACCCGCGATCTAAAGTATTAAATCAAAGTTTGGACGATAAAATATTTGATATTCTCTCCGAAACGCTCTAAACTATACAGACGACGCCATGTTTGTGTTTCTTCCGTATAACCCGACAATTTCACATATCCCTCATAGTAGTGTTTGGCCTCTAAGGGTAATAACCTCTCTATTTAGTCAGGTTGCTAGTTATATTAACTGGCTAAATGAAATGTGTCTTTGTAACATATTTGGACTTGAACCGTACGGCCTTCTGAATGTAGCCAGTAATAACTTACTAAATTATATTATGTTGGCTGGATGGTTACTCAACAACCATCGGTGTCATGTCAGCTCGTTGACTCGTTGTTGTGTTGTGTAGGTTATTTTAACAAATACGTTGTTAAACCAGTCGCGATTCTTTTAAATACATGAAAAACTGCTATAAAGTTCAACGAAAGTTATAATTGATCGATAATTCAGTGTTTTGTTTGTATTCGCACGTAATTTTGTGGTCGAAGCTAGTTTCTTAAATATTTGCTAAACAAACATTGTTGCTAAGTATGTAGACACAAAAAATGGTAAAACTACATAAACGCTGGTCTTTAGTGTGGAAATATTTCACGATCCATGACATACAGAAAGTTACGGCGTCTTGCAACTTTTGCCAACTCAAGTTATCCTTCAAATCCACTGCGAACTTGACACGGCATATAAACAGTGCTCATCCCCGTGCGTACAAAGATTATCTCAATCGCGTGAAACAGTTGAAAACCCCAATAGAGAGGATTAGGAAAAAATGGTCAATCCTATGGAAGTATTTTATTCGTAATGGTGACAAATACGGCCGTTGCGTTATTTGCCGCAAAAATGTATCGTACAAATCAACGACTTGGAACTTGAAGAGCCATCTGCACGCGGCTCATATTCGAGTTTATAATAAAGTCAACAAAGGAGTGCACCCGAAGAGAGATCCAGGTACAATTTGTGTGTTGACCAGCTTAAAATAACTGCCCCAATGCTCTATAGCGGTTTGGAGTTATAAGCCATTGTTATTATTCAAAAATAGTTATTCAGTCGTAAACTAGTTATTTCGAAATTCGAATTGTCGGAGTTATGTAGTTTTTTTTCGGCTAGCAGATGACTGTTAAAAAATATGTTTTTTTTTTAATTTGCTAACTGATCCGAGGTACTTCGTACCGCCACATTATGACAGGTATAAAATACTAGCGGCCCGCCCAAGCTACGCACGGAATTTTACAAAAAAACAAACAAACATCTGTTATAGTTATAAGTAATCGGACGTATTAGCCAAAGATCCCAGGGCCATCAGACGTCACGTATTTTCTGACTGACTGGCTGGCTTTCTGACTGAAATGTGGAATTGAGTAGTGTTAGTACGTACTACGATCGAATGCCTACCTGCTAGGTTGGTAAAACGGCCAATTTCTAGGTAATAGATGGTTAAGGTACAAACAACCATTAGTTCTGCCTCGTTGGTCTAGTGGTTAGATGTGCCGCCTTTGGATCAACGGGTCCCGGGTTCGATTCCAGGGTCGGGCAAGTGTCTTTGTTTAAACCAGAGGCACTGGCTCGGAGTCTGGGTGTCATTTCTATCTATAATATGTATGTATTTACAAAAAAATATGTATTTAAGTAGTTTATCATCTATCTCGTTACCATAACACAAACATTAAGTTGCTTAACTTGGGACGAGATGGCGTTGTGTGAAATGTCCAAGGATATTTATTTATTAGTTCGCGTAAATTCTCAAGCCTGATTTTCAACTATGTTTTAGACAATGTTTTTAGAAATAAATCGTCAATACTCATAAACACTTTCCGACGGCCATATTGTTTTGAAGACACTTTAGAGCTCCCAAAATAAATAGTTCACGTAAATTCTGATGATCCATTTTTAAATATCTTTACTATAGTATTATTTAAAAACCTTTCGCATGGAGACATACCGCTCCAAGGGGCAATTCATCCCCTAAACTCAATTATTTGTGAGTGGGAGCGCAATAACATTATCGACCACGCGCGTGAGAAAGAGTGAGACCGAGACGATTGCGCTGTTACGCCATGAAGTAAACAAGTATTCAGTGTTCTGCCAAGTCTGTCAGTTGAGTGCGGCCGTGGTACGGTACAGTAACAAGGCGTGTTATAAAATATATATTCGCCGTGTTTATAGGTACAATATAATGGCTTCTCCATTAAATTGTGTTTTTTGTAAAGGTTCTGATGTAAAGTTAATACTGTTCAGGGAAGAGACCTTAAAAAAGTGTCAAGTCATTTTAAAACATAGAAAAGAACATAACCTTAAATATAAAGACGTTGTTTTGCCGGATGATTTATTAGAAAATGCTTATCACAGGCAATGTTATAAAACATTTACAGGGTTGAATAAAAAGTACTATTTACCAAAAAATCATTCACCTGTTGAATCCCGAATAAAAGTTGAATTAGACATAGCAAGTATTGAGCCAGAAGTATCTGATCCTCAACATTTTAATTCAACAACCACTCTTAAATGTGACCCTTTAGCAATACCCATCCCATCTATTTCACCAGAGTTAGTCGAAACGGTTTCTCCAAATGTAAACCAAATTGAGTTCCTGAAAAATAGTGATTTACTTTCTGATAGTAATACTGAGATTGACAGTGATGTAAGTAATACTCACAAAAGTTTTACTTGTATATACTGTGACTTAAAAACTAAAACACACAAGTCCAAAAGATTGCCGCTAATTTTCACTGACCATAAAAAGATTTTATCAAAATTAAATAAAGAAAATGAAAATCATGTAGAGTTAATCGATAAAATTGTGAATTATTCTCAACCCCAAATATGCTATCATAACATCTGTCATTTAAATTTCTCATATAAAGCCTCATTATCATACAAAAATACTCCTAAAACTGATTGGCATGATCTTCGTGAACAACATCGAGCTGCTTTTGGCGAAATATGTTCCTTTATCGAAGAAAATATAATAAAAAAAGGACGGTGTTACTTCTTGACTTATATTTTTCGGAGTTATATGGGGCTATTAGAAGAAATTGAAGAAAATAATGGTAAAGAGATTGGAGGGGATTTCAAACAACACAGTTTAGAATCGAAAATAAAAAAAAAATTTGGTAAAGAAACTAAATTTTTTGTTGTTCACAATAAAAAAATACTAGCGCCGAAAAATTGTGTGGCAATTGATGACAAATTGTTTGAAAGTCTGCAAGACGATGATATTTTACTTAAAGCCGCTTTATTATTAAGAAAAACCGTCTTTCAAACTGAAAAGAAAAAAATACCAGATAATGTAACTGCGAGAAATTTTGAGGAACGAGAAATATCTGTGCCACTAGAACTACTGCAGTTTTACTTTACTTTGATAGCCGGTAGTAATCGAAAACGTCAAAATAATCCCACATGTATTCGTCAAGTCAAGTCATTCTGTAAAGACATCGTGTATGGTATTTACGAAGCAAAAACAAAAACAACAATAGAAGACGCACCAGACCTCTGTGCTGACGTTGCTTTCGAAAATTTCGATTCTTGTGTGGAAATAAGGACTGGTAAGGATACTTTGCTTGCACGATACCGTTGGTACCAACATTTTTATTTAAACACACATAATCAATAATAATTATTATTATTTTAAAGAGACAATGTTGTTTCTGTATTTTCTTTATTTTTATTGCCAATATTTATTTTTTAACAAAGGTTCTAATAATTATAAAATATCTGCTCAATTCATTGGTTTTTTGATATCTCAATTCATTCATTTTCATGGCCCTAACAGGCCAATCGGTCTCACCATCTCATTGCCGTGGTCAATGTTCTCGCGCTGCCATCCACAGTGGTATTAAAATTGAGTTTAGGGGATGAATGGCCCCGTGGATCGATCTGTTTTCTTGTGAAACGTTTTAAAATAGTTGTCTGGTAAACATATATAAAAATGAAGCATCAGGATTTACGTGAAATTAACTAATTATTTTGGGAGATTTAAAGCGTCTGCGAAGCAATATGGCCGACGGAAAGAGTCTCGGAGTATAGACGATTTATTTTTAACAACATTGTCTAAAACGTACGTGAAAATAATGCCATAAGAATTTACGTGAAGTAAGTAATGTTTTTATGTACCTTGATCATCTGATACCTGCAAATTGGCCATTTGACCAAGCTAGAAGGTACACATGCGATCGTAGTACATGCTAACATTGTTGACATTTCCTCCGTCAGAAAATACGTGACGTCTGGGATCTTGCTCTATACATATATTATTGTAGTTTCATAAAAACCCCTTCAGTAGTTTTTGCGTGATAGAGTAACAAACATACATTCTTACAAACTTACGCGTTCGTAATATTAGTGGGATTTTCTCTCGAAACATCGTGCCCTTACTCCTGACATTCATCATCATCATCTGCCCACATTAGTCCACTGCTGGACATAGGCCTCCCCTAAAGAGCGCCATAGCGCCCTGTCTTCAGCTTGACGCATCCAGCTGCTGCCCGCAACCTTTCGCAGATCGTCGCTCCATCTAGCAGAGGGCCGTCCCACACTACGCTTGCAGATTCGCGGTCTCCACTCAAGAACTCGTCTACCCCAGCGGTTGTCGGTTCTTCTACAGATATGACCAGCCCACTGCCACTTCAGTCTGCTAATTCTCTGAGCTATGTCGGTGACTTTAGTTCTCTGGCGGATAATCTCATTTCGGTGCCTATCCTTCAGAGAAACTCCAAGCATACTCCACTCCTGACATTAACATTTATAAATAAAATAAAGACTAGTAGAGAAGACTAAAGGACGCAGCAGACTTGGAAAGGGATCGTCACCATATCGCCCACACACCCCCTGTTGGCCATCCCCAGGCTGGCGGGGATAGTCCATAAAAGATTATACGCCGGGTCAAAAAAAAGTTATCGGTCTTGTCATTTCGTTGAGTCGGCTATTACAACACCCTCAGTGATCTTCAACAGTCTCATTTTTTCCCCCCAGAGGATGACGAGGAGACCTCGAAGCAGCCTGAGCTGTGGACGTACTTCGAGCGAGAGGGGGACGGCGCGAGGTGCGTCATCTGCGAAGCTACCTTCCAAGATTTCTCGCCTGATGACCTGAAGGCACATATGCTGGCCAGCCACCCCAAGCTGATGGAACAAGTCTCTAGACAGGTGAGGAGGATCTTCACAATGCGTTCTATTTATTCGTATTTATTTATTTATTTATTTAATACTTTATGCAAAAGTTTACAATGGCGGACTTAATGCCTAGAGGCATTCTCTCCCAGTCAACCTTTGAATGGTGCAGAGAGGGGCTTGGCAGATGCATTGGAAAATTGCGAAAGTATTGTATAGATTTAAATTAACATAATGACATAAACTAACTTAAGAATAAATATCATACATATATAAACATACGTATACTTATATACATATATAAGAATATTGATAAAGATACAATATACTTATATCAAATATACATAAATATATTAAATATATATTCCACTATACTAAGTAACCTGAGACTTATTGAGCTTATTGAGAAAGTACTTTCGTAGCTTAACTTTAAACGTCTGAAGATAGTCAGCCATCCTGATTTCGAGGGGAAGCGCGTTCCATAAAAGGACAGACTGCACGAAAAAAGTCGAGTGTACAAAATCGGAGCGGTGAGTGGGACATTCGAGAAGACGATTATTTGAGGACCGAAGGTGTTTATCGTGACATGAGGACAAGAAATCAAAATGTGAAGTTAGGTAAGAAGGAGGGTGAGGAGAAAAAAGAAGTGAGAATAACATTGTTAAAGCACGCATTTCTCTGAGTTGCCTAATGGGTAACCATTTCAAAAGGGTCCGATGTTCGGAAATATGGTCAAATTTCCGGAGGTTGAAAACGAATCGAATGCAATTGTTGAGAAGACGGTCAAGTTTATTGAGTAGATCGGCATTCAGGTCGAAGTAGCATACATCACCATAGTCGAGTATCGGTAGGATTAGGGTTTGCACAAGCATTGCTTTAATGTTCGATGGCAGAAAGTTTTTCAGACGGTACAGCAACCGCAGCGATCCCGTGACTTTTTGGCTAACCCGAGCGACTTGGTTCCTCCAGCTGAGTGCCCTATCGAGAACTAGACCCAAGTCAGTGACCGTACTGCTAAAAGGAATATGTTTGCCATTGTAAGTTAAGGGTGGTAGCTTGTCGGTGTCAACTTTGCTGATGGCTCGGTGACTCCCTAAGATTATGGCTTGGCATTTATCTAAGTTAACATGGACGCCAAACATATCGGCCCAATTTTTGATGGCGCTCAAGTCGCGGTTAAGGTTGTTAACAGCTTCAGCCATGTGGTCAAACCCCGCATGCGAATATAGCTGCAAGTCATCGGCATACAGATGATACGAACACTGAAGATATTTGACAATAGTATTAATGAAGATAGAAAATAATAAAGGAGATAAGATACCACCTTGTGGGACGCCTGCATCCAAGTTACACCAGGATGAGGAAGTATCATCGGTGAAAACCGACTGCTGGCGATCCCGAAGATAACAGGAGAACCATTCCAGAGCCTCAGGAGAGACCATTAGATAAGAAAGGATGGACAGAAGGATATCGTGACTGACGGTATTGAATGCATTAGAAAAATCTACCAAGACTAGAATGGTCAGTTTGGTATCCTCCATAGCGGTTCTAATATCGCCGGTCACTTTAAGGAGAGCGGTTACAGTGCTGTGGCCGGGTCTAAAGCCGGATTGAAAAGGACTCAGAAGATTATTCTGGTGGATAAAATTGGAAAATTGTTTATGAACGCAGGCTTCAAGCACCTTGGACATAAAAGGGAGGATAGAAATGGGACGGAAAATATTAGGAAGTGACGGGTTTGATATTTTGGACAGAGGCCGAACATAGGCTTTACGCCACAGGGTAGGAAACGAACCAGAAGTAAGTGAGAAGTTGATTATGTGGGATATAGCCGGTAGGAGTTGATCAAGAATAGTTACAACCATTCTGCGACTAACTTTATCACATCCCACCGCCTTAGACTTAATTGATAGGATTATCTTTTTGATTTCCCCTGCGTCTACTGGAGAAAAGTAGAATGAATTTATATCAGGACGCGCAAGACCCGCTATGTAAGAAATTGTGTTAAGTTTAGTTAAATGATCCAGACAATATGAAGTGGAGAAATGTTTGTTGAGGTCATTTATACAAATTGAATTTGGAAGGTCTAGCATACGCTGCCTGCCAATACCTAGCGTTCGAAGGAACTTCCAGATGTCGGCAGACGAGGAAGATGAAATATTATTAAAGATATGGTGGCGTTTAGCATTGCGTATCATCTGGTTGCAACGATTTCTTGCAGCCTTAAAAAGGTCCCAATTTGCATCACAGCGATCTCTTTTGAAATTGCGGAAAGCACGGTCTCTGCGTCTCCTAGCCATTTGACAACCCTTTGTCATCCATGGAGCCGGGAGGCGTTTTATCTTCACTTTTTTAACTGGGGCATTTACATCGTAAAGCTCCGTCAGTATTTGAGTAAATAATTGCACCTTGTCGTCGATTGTAGCAGCACTCAGAACAGGGTTCCAGTCAACAAGGCGAGCATCGTTGTTTAGTTTTTCAATGTCCATACGGGCAAAGCAACGCCTATGCAGAACCCTGGGCTTTGGTTTAGGAGGCTTGAGGAGGTAAGAAACAAAGATAAGGTCGTGATGAGAGAACCCAGGTGCAGCCAGTTGCCCATGAGCATGAACAAGAGGAGGATTTGAGGATAGGATCAAGTCAAGCCACGTATCATCTCCTACATTATTGTGGTGAGTTGCTTGTGACGGCAGGATATGGAAGTTGGCCGACTCAATGAGATGAAGGAGTTTGCGGGAACGAGAAGAGGTGGGAACAAGGAGATTGGTATTGAAATCGCCCATGATAATGTGATGAGCATACTCAGACCCCACAGATTCTAAAACCGATTCGAATTCGGTGGAATATTCGGTAGAAGGTGGGCTGTACACGACCCCAAGAAGAATCTTAACACTATTGACGCAAACCTCAAGAAAAAGATGCTCCGCAGAAGCTGAATATTGCGCAGAAGAAGAAAATATTATCTTGAAGGGGAAATCACTGCGGAGATATATTGCAACACCACCCCCTCCCTTTCCGATTCGGTCGTTACGAATAAGAACGAAACCTGGAAGGGAGTAGGAAGTAGATGGGAGGTGAGGTTTGAGCCACGTCTCAGAAATCAGAATGGCATGCACATTGGTGTACGCGAACGCTTCATATAAGTCACTAAAGTGGCTAGGGACGCTTTGTGCATTGATGTGACATACATTAAGCAGCCGACTGTTGCTATTATTAAACTTGCCACGTAAGCAGTCACCTAGTGTCTCTATGGTGGAGCAATAACTATCTTCACTAGCCGAAGAGACAGATTCACAAGCAGAAAGAAATGAATCGCTATCGGAAGAAGTCATAAACTAAATAATATAATATACAAAGAATATTAATTAATATTAATATTAATAAAATATAATAATCTTAATATATATTTTTATGTCCTATATCAGGGTGTACAGCAAGCCAGCAATAAAATTTTGCAGCTCTGCACCACCCGCCAGCAAACTCAGAATTAACTGCAATATGCACATACATACAGAAAACACATCAGGCAACATTACGCCAAACGAACAGTTTGTCCGTCAAACTTGAATGACATGTAGATTGACAATGTCAATTTGACATCAACTGACACAGAAACAGTGAGCGAAAAATAAACAAAAATTTATGTGATGTAAAAAATATGAGGGTATAAATAGTAATAGGATAATATGTGCACGGAAAATTTAAGCAGAACAAATTACTTTGTTACTATAAAAAGAAAAACAAAAGGAAAAGTAAATGAATTAATCAATGATTGGAAAAGATAAGAACTGTTTCAACCTACTAAAGAAGTGACTATTTGTTTATCTTAGAGTCCACTACAGAAACGTCCTCCTTTCCACTCATTCCTGAAGACGCACCCTGGATCTTGGGGTACTTCGAAGTCAGGGTACCCAATTCAGTCATACTGCATATCTTGTGACGGCTGCCATCCTGCGCTTTGACGGAAACGTATGATATACGTGACGTATGATATAGGTGACGGATTTAGAATACACTGCCTCGACGGTGAGATGTGCCTTTGGATCAACGGGTCCCGGGATCGATTCCGGGGTCGGGCATGTGTCTTTGTCTAAGCCAGAGGCACTTGCTCATTTGTGCTTGTGAATTACATGTTTGTAAACTGCCCCCGCGATACAGGTTATACATAATGCAGGGGTTTCGTTTTACCCCTGCAGTGTTGCGGTTGTCGGTTGTCCGGAAGCCTTAACCTGTCGCGACACACGGCGTGGTCAGTGCAGTCGAGGCTGCGGCTGCTACCGCGTGGATCGGGCGCCTGTACATTCCACCGAGAGGCACGTGCAATGTCCCGCACGTGCCTCTCGGTGGGTTGGGGAGCGTCCAGAGCTCCCCTCAAAGCGTGGGGCCCGCTTGTAAAAGCGGGCCAAGGCCCCATCAGGGTCGCGGAGCATTCTTCCCAATGGGGAGTGAAACCTGTGGCCCTGTTTTGGCCAGTTGAACCGTTGGTTTTAGTGGGTAGGTTGGGACGCAATTACCATCTTTCCGTGGCCCCGGAGTCCCACGTAACCCGGCTGGCGTTTAGCGGTCGAGTATCCACGAGGATTTCCAAAGTAAAAAAAATAATCATGTGCTAAGTAGTAGTAATATGCATCTCCTGCGATAAAGGATAACATTTTGGGCAGGGGTTTCGATACTAAAAAAAAGTATTTCAATGTTGCAATTTTGTTTCGCAGGAGAGCCACGCCGGTGGTGCGTGCAGTGAGGGAGAAGAGTACAAAGAGGTGGTGTACCTGGAGGCAGAGTCTTCCCCCGAGGCAGAACCTGAAATAAAATACGACGCATTAGAAACAGAATATCAACCAGAAAATCAGACGGCGTTCCGAAGAAAACCGCGCAGGATAACGCCAAAGCGAAAACGCGAAAGCATTTCATCGGACGACAGCCCAAGGAAGCAGCCGACAGCAGATAAGGACGACGAATTGGAGTCTTTTACAACGTACATAAAGTGCTTATTGAAAAATCTGCCGCCAGACGTTTTCCGCAAAGTGCAACTCGATGTCGTTAACGTTATTTTGAACGCGCGCAACAACTATTCGAATAACGGGTTCGTTAGCGGTGTTAATAATGGGTTTATAGTTTTAGACGGCAAAACCATTCCTGGCAGTGTTGCAGTTAGTCTCGCAGAAGTTGCCAAGAATAGTGGCAGTTTACCAAATTATAACATTACCGTCACGCCGAGCACTCCAGTAAGTGGAAAGACTAGTGAACAGTGAGCTCAATTTTGTGGTCAACATTTTCTTTTTAATAAGTAGACATAAATGTAAGTTGATTATTTTTAATAAAACATTGTCAAACTTATCTTTTTTTAACTCACCAAATCAATCATACGCACTCATTTTGTTGGCGTCGGTTGGAACAGCGTGCGCTTGACCGCACAGCTGAGCGACACTCGTGCGGTATCTGCCGCAGTCGCCTGCGCAGATCGCTTGCCTCATGCGCCAAGCGCCAGGGCCACCCACCAGCCACTAGACACTAGTAGCCAGTCCCGAACCGCCTTCCACGTCGAGAGATTGCGCGCACGTTCGTGCAATAATATTATTACGAATAAATGAGTGTCTTAGATCTCTAATCCTTTGTTGTTATTGAACCATTAACACCCGCACCTATAGATGTATAACAACAGATTTAAAACGCTTTAAACCAAATGTTGCGGTTTTAAACCCCAAATAAACCGTTATAAACGATTGAAAACTCGCCTACAAAAAAAGAACTGTGTTTTACACTTCATTTTGAGATTTTTTTATGTTTGTAGGTAAATATACTGAACCTATACTTAGTTAATATATAAGGAACTTCGTTCCAATTATATTAGACACTCTAAATTAGAAGACATCATTAACATAACACTATGACGACACTGAGTTGATTTAAGCCCGATTCCGGGGCACGGTCGAACATTGTTGTTCATGCTTGAACTACTTCATACAAAATTTCCCGCACGGGGCACGGCCTGTTGCAGCGTGAATCGGGCTTTATATGTACTCAGATATCAGAACTACCTCGGTAAAAATAAGAAAATGTAGTTAGGTATAATTAAGAAAAACATAGTCATCAAAAGTAACCGATTTAAACCGAAATACAATAGTTATTTGTTATACAAGAGTGCAAAGTTGCTTTCTAACCGTGTGTTCAATTTTGATGACCGAGCAAGCGACCTGAACGTTAGCGAGGGAATCAAAAGAGCACGAGGTGAAAAATCTTTGCACTCGAGTGCAACACGTAACTTTTCATTCCACCTCAGCGAGGAAATGACTAAATGCAAAAAAAAAACGTTTACAATCACAAGATAGGTACACTTTTATTTCAGTTTAGGTATTAATTACTACATTATGACAGGTAAGTATTACAGAATAATCTTTACTTTATTCTCTAGCGAATAAAAACGGCTTTTGCACTCAGATATCGAAGAGCAAAAATACTCTTTCCGAGATGGGGGATGAAAAGGTTTATTTCGGTTCTAAACGGCCCTTACATCTACATAATACCCGCACCTATACCCTACTATTCCGCCCATAGATTACCCACTGCCGAATCCCGCCCAAATTTATAGAGGGAATATATCTAGACTACATACCATGGTCCTTGTGGTGACGGATTTAGAACCCACCATCTTCAGTATGTCGTAAGATGTGTTATGATGAGGCACGTCTTGGCAACGTGGCACAGAAGTTTATTTTGCTCAATGAATTTGGAGGCCGGCAGACTCAGTAGTAATGATGATGATGAAACGACTAAATCCTTTCTTTTTATTATTTATACATAAACTAGTGTAACCCGCTTCGCTGGGTCATTTTTAAAAGTACAGTTATTTGTTAATTTTTTTTAGGATGTTTTAAAAGTAGAACTAGTCTTCTTCAGAAGAAGATTAGTTCTGAAGTTTTTCTAGGAACAACCAAAAACGCTTCCTCTGTTAAGGATTAGTCACTTGATTAGTTTCAGTAAAATATGACTATACAATAGTTATTTTCATTCGATTTTCCTCAATTAAGTTAGCGAGTGATAAGCTAACAGGAAACAGAATAAATAAGTAATGTTCTTTTAAAAGATTAATAAAAACCTTTAGATAGAAATAGCTTCGACGGGAGGCCAAGATGAGAATCCAACTGGGCTGGGCAGCATTTGGAAAACTTCGTCGGGTCTTCTCGCTGCAGAGCTTGACAACGAAAGTTTCTGAACGGCGCGCGTCCTACCCGTCATGACTTATGGCGGGCGCCGAGATGTGGACACTCACAAACTAGTCCACCAACTTAAAGTCGCTCAGCGTGCTATGGAGCGAACTATGCTCGGAGTTTCTCTGAAAGATAGGCTCCGTAACGAGACTATACGACAGAGAACCAAAGTCTAAAACCGACCTAGCTCAGAGAATTAGCAGACTGAAGTGGCAGTGGGCTGGTCATGTCTCTAGAAGAACCGACTACCGCTCGGGTAGACGAGTTCTTGAGTGGAGACTGCGAATGGTCAAGCGTAGTGTGGGACAGCCCCCTGCTAGATGGAGCGGGGATTTGAAGATTGCGGGCAGCAACTCAAAACAGGCTATGTCCAGCAGTGGACTACAGAGGGCTGATAATGATGATGAAAACATTACATAATAAAGGTTCTACTTCATCATGTCAGCCAAAAGACATCCACTACTGGACAAAGGCCTCCCCCAAGCATTTCCAGCTACTACTAATAGCACTGCTATTTGCCTCATGGTGGGACTGTTTTTCTTTTATGGGTCCAACTTTTAAGAATGGCTTACTATGTACATGACTGCGAAGCCGGGGCATACTAACGAAGAGCGCGTACCAAGATAATAACTAAAGTAAGTTAGCGATTTTTTTTATCAGTTACTTGAATGCCTTTGACGCTAGGCTTGCGTGATGGAAAGCAACGCCAGGTTCTAAGATGGAGCAGGCAATACGAGGAAATGCCCTGTCGGGCAGCGACTCTCACATACACACGACTAAACACAGTAAAACTGCTTGGCGTGACTTAGATGTGAGGGTGGCCAAGCGTGCTGGGTTTTGTAAATTTTAACAAAACTCGCTATTTCCCAGCGTGGTCCATTGGATCGTACCACCAAGCAAAACATAATAGGTACTTATTTAACTTATGTCCATACCAGGAAACCGGCTAAAGTCCGGTTATTTTTTTAACCATAACGACGATTTAATTGCGTCACGCGGATTTACCGAAGCAGGTTGTGACGCAACGAGTCTGCATTAAAATGTATGGCCAACCGGGATCCTAATGCTAAGCTGTCGTTATATGACAAAACATCATCATCATTACAGCTAAAAGAGGTCCACTGCTGGACAGAGGCCTCCCCCAAGGATTTACACAAAGCTGGTCCTGAGCTGCTCACAACAATCGTTTTCCGTTAGCCCTGCAAGCTATGTCGGTAACACTGGTTCTCCTGTGTATAACCTCATTTCTGCCTCGTTGGTCTAGGGTTTAGATGTGCCTCGCCGTCGCCGGCGCGTTCACATGCGCCTGATGCCGCCCTAGCCGAGGCTGCGGACGGTTGGGTCGGGGATAGCCCACGGTCCGCCCGTATAGCCTACCGCGAAGGTGTGACCAAGTGCGCGGGGCGTCGCACGGGAGAGGGTGCCCGATGGGGCTGCCGCCTGCGGACCACGGTAGAAACGTACGCGGTACCCGTGGTCCGCCGTGAGGGCGGGTGTCGGCGCACGGTGGGTTGTTTTAGTGGGTGAGGGCCCCACACTACCCCGTAGTCTCCCCGGACGCGGGATGTGCGGTCAGGCATTTTTCCCCGCCAAAACAAAAACAAAAAAAAAAACTGATTTTGATGTGCTGCCTTTGGATCAACGGGTCCCGGGTTCGATTCCGGGGTCGGGCAAGTGTCTTTGTCTAAGCCAGAGGCACTTGCTCGGAGTCTGGGTGTCATTTGTGCTCGTGAATTACATGTTTGTAAACTGCCCCTGCAATACAGGTTATAGTGCAGGGGTTACGTTTTTTTTTTAAAAAAGATCTCGCGTTATACTCCGAGCATAGCCCTCTCCATTGCCATTTGGGTGATTTTGAGCCTTGTGATGGAGCCCACATTGAGCGATCACGTTACGTTTGACAAATATATGAATAGTGAAATATTAGAATGTATTTCACGAACACAAAATATGACACCCAGACTCACATTAACTGCCTCAAAATCGAACCTGCGTCATATAATCCCTAGACCATCAAGGCAGCAGTGGCGTAGCTACCAAGGGGCTAGGCGGGGCAGTGCCCCGGGGCCCTCAAGCTCAGGGGGCCCTCGAATCCTTATCAGAAATCTCGATCGAATTTTCAAAATAAATATGACAGGTTGCAGCCCCACTTTAATCATGACAACTCAGTTGACAGAAATTCAAAAGTTATGCCAAGGGATTCCCCTAAATTCCCTTAATTTCTGTAGGTTGGCAGTGTTGTCAATTTGACGGATAGTGATATGTGTGTTTTATTATTCGTCGACGTGCGTTTTATTGTTAATTCGAGTTAAGATATTCGAGAACGGTTTAAAAATTAATGCTGTATCAGCAGTGCCGGATTAACCACGTAGCAAGAGTAGCAATTGCAACGGGCCCCGCGCGAAAGGGGGCCCCGCATATTTAAACCCACTCATCTCTGCCTGAGCGTATTTTTTTGAGTGAAACTTATTAAGATGTCATCATCATCATCATCATTTCAGCCAAAAGACGTCCACTGCTGGACATAGGCCTCCCCCAAGGATCTCCACAAAGGCCGGTCCTGGGCCGCCCGCATCCACTGCTTTCCGGCGACCTTAACCAGGTCGTCGGTCCACCGTGTGGGAGGCCTACCAGCACTGCGCCTGCCGGAACGCGGTCGCCACTCGAGGACTTTTCTGCCCCATCGGGCGTCGGTCCTGCGAGCTATGTGCCCTGCCCACTGCCACTTAAGTTTGGCAATCCGGTGGGCTATGTCGGTGACCCTGGTTTTCCTGCGTATCTCCTCATTTCTGATTCGATCTCGCAGGGAAACTCCGAGCATAGCCCTCTCCATTGCCTTTTGGGTGACTTTGAGCCTTCTGATGGAGCCCATAGTGAGCGACCACGCCTCTGTTCCATATGTCATCACTGGCAACACACATTGGTTGAAGACTTTTGTCTTCAGACACTGCGGTATTGTGGACGAGAACATCTTTCGCAGCTTCCCGAACGCTGCCCAGCCGAGTTGGATCCGACGATTGACCTCTTTCTCGAAGTTGGACTTACCTAACTGGACAGTGTGTCCCAGGTAAATGTAATGGTCAACAACTTCGAGGGTAGAACCTCCGATGTTAACAGGAGTGGCTTGAACATGGATATTAGACATGATCTTCGTCTTCTCCATGTTCATCTTAAGGCCAACTCGTTCGGAGGCTCCACAGAGGCCATCGAGCATCGTAGTGAGGCCCTCCATGGTCTCAGCCATTACGACTATGTCGTCAGCGAATCGAAGGTGAGTGATGTACTCGCCGTTCACGTTAATGCCCAGCCCTTTCCAGTCCAGAACCTTGAAAACATCTTCCAGTGCAGCGGAGAACAGTTTCGGAGAGATAACGTCTCCCTGTCTAACACCTCGCTGCAACTGGATCGGTTTCGAGGTCTGGTCCTGGAGTCGGACTGACATGGTGGCGTTTTCATACAAGCACTTCAACACTTCGATGTACCGATAGTCGACTTGGCACCTCTGGAGAGCCTGCAATACTGCCCACGTCTCGATCGAATCGAAGGCTTTCTCGTAGTCCACGAACGCCAGACAAAGGGGCAGGTTATACTCCTCGGTCTTCTGTATAACCTGCCGTAGCGTTAAAATATGGTCTACGGTACTGAAGCCTTTTCGGAAACCGGCTTGTTCGGGAGGCTGGGAATCGTCAAGCCTGCACGCGAGTCGATTCGTAATGACCCTCGAGAACAACTTGTAGACATGGCTCAGAAGTGAGATGGGTCTGTAGTTCTTCAATAAGGTGTTATCTCCCTTCTTGAAGAACAGCACCACCACACTTCTGTTCCATGCCTTTGGCGTTCGTCCTTCGAGTATGACGGAATTGAATAACTTCTGAAGGGCCCTAAGGATCGGTTCTCCACCCGCCTTCAGAAGTTCTGCGGTAATTCCGTCATCACCCGCCGCCTTGTTGTTCTTAAGTTGCTCGAGAGCCATCCCGATCTCACACAGGCTGACGTCCGGGAGGTCTTCTGTGAAGTGCCGGGTTAATCTAGCTCGTGGGTCGTTTGCTAGATTTATGACGGGTTCCTGTGTAGACGTGTACAGTTGTCCATAGAAACTCTCGACCTCACCCAAAATCTCGGATTTCGACGTGACGATCCTGCCGTCATCAGTCTTCAGCCTGACGAGCTGGCTTTGCCCAATAGACAGATCCCTGGCGAAAACCTTGGAGCCCCTGTTGCGTTCAATAGCCTCTTCAACACGATTCGTGTTGAATCGGCGTATATCACGCTTCAGGGACTTTGATATCTGTCTATTGAGCATACGAAGCTGCGTCGCATCATCTGAAGACTGCAGGACCATTTTCCGTCGTTCGTCCATGAGTTTGAGGGTGAGGTCCGAGAGTTTTTTGGCCGTTTTCTGGCGTTGGGTCTTACAGATTATAATATGTGGTATGTATATTAAGATGTGGTATGTATTAATTACCCAAAAATTGTAACTTATAGATAGCAAATAAACGGATTGAGTATTGAATTGTATTTTTACCACTATCACCCATAGCAGATCAAGGGCTCTTTGAAAGAATTTGCTACGGGCCCCGCGTTTGCTTAATCCGGCACTGTGTATCAGGAACGGAGTAAGTAAGCTAATGTCAATAAACTTTTTTGTACTGGTCAATATAATGGTTAAAATTTATTAGATTTTATCACTCGTATTGATGTCCATTAGGTCAATAAATCGTGTCAAATCTATAGATTTTAGCTACAACTCATTGTATAACGCGAAATCTCGTGAAAAAATGCAAGTCCCATGCAGTTGATACGTTAATTCCCGCAGGCAGGAGATCGGTCATGGTCTCCACCGATAAATGTGGTAACACTAACGGTGATAATTCTTTTCCGGAGTTTCCCCACTTGTAGCGTATCATTGTCATCATTACCTTTTATTTTACTTTTAACGTCGTCAATGAACAGTGAGTACCTACGTAGTCGAGCACAATCTAATATTGTATTGTTTAAATAAATTAGTAAATTAAAATTATTGTTATAAAGAAGAAGCCCAGTAGTGTATTTAAACGCAAATAACGCCAAGAAAGAGAGAAAGAAGATAGTAAATAAAAATTGACAAGTTTTTTAGTCAACCTTCTGCAAATACACATGGCCAAAATATTTATGTTGATAGTGACTCAAATAATGTGGTAACTGCAGTGTTGGTTGAAAAATCCAAAACTTTACAAATTGCGACATCAATTTCGACGAGGCAAGTAAAGTTTTAGCAGAGCCCAAAGCAAAGTTGCTAATTTATTGAAATGATTTCGTATTATTCAAGTGCAAAGCCAGTGAAACTGCAAGAAAATAAGGTATTGATACATTTTCAAGAAAAAAAGCAAAGCAAAGTTAAAAATTATTTTGATGAATTGATTGAAATGATTTAAAATTGAGATTTTTAATAATGTACTAGACACAGTAATGTCTCAATTAGATACACATTTTATTGTCATGACTGCATTGCAGTCTGTCATTTATTCGATTTTCTAACACCATCATTTTTATTACATGTTGATGAAGCAACTTTATTGCAAAAGTGTGACGAATTCCAAAGAAAATATTCAGATATAATAGGCCCTATGTAGTGTTTCACTTCAATTTATTAATATTTGCCACCTAGTTTTACCTCAACTAACTCAAGCATGTACTGTTCACCAATTATGTAAGGAAATAATGAGCAAATATGGAGTGATACAGCAATGTTATTATTCTTTACAATTCCTGTCACCTCTGCAGCAGCTGAAAAGTCATTTAGCAAATTAAAAATAATAAAAAAATATTGAAGACATTATATGGGCCAAACTCGACTCCGACATTTATCGCTAATAACAATTGAAAACAAAACTGCATCAAGCATGGATTTAAACGAAGTCATTGATACTTTAGCGAAAACTTGGTTGGTAGGCACAACCTTTATATAATAAACCCTTGAATCTTCTTCCAAGGTTCGTTTTATTAGCCAAACCTACACCAAGCATTAATTGTAATTTATGTTGTTACTGTTTAATATTTTTATATTACCTGCCCTGCAGTGCACAAAAAGTAGCTTACTAGCATTTTTAAAGTATTTGTATATTTCATAATTTTATTTGATAAGACCCAATCAGTTTACATAGCAGTGGGGCCCCATTTTTTAATTTGCCCCAGGGCCCTTGGTTACCTAGCTACGCCACTGAGTATCTATAGTTTACCATTCTTCGTTATATCACAGCACCCCGTTTAAAATGAGCGTACATAACTTCCTTTCTGATGTCGTGCGTACTACGGTCTATTATCTAATCCCATCTTTTGTTGGACTCTGAAATGTTAAACTAGTTAATCTATTCATCACCAAATTTATATTTTATCAAGACTAGATTCTGGACTAGAAGACTCCATTCCATCCTGAGGGTGTCGTAATAGCCGGCAACAGGAAATGACCCAAAAACCTAGCCGCAAGAGAAGGAAAACTTAATACGAAACCCTGTGCCAACCCGCCTGGGAGTATTTTGATAAAATCTACATGAATAAAGTGCGTATCGTGTTCAGAGTTTATTAAATTTGGATTAGTTCATCATTTTTACCAATCGATGCCTTTTTCTTTTTTTTTCGTCGGAAATCCTCATGGATACCCGGCCTTTGGGGACTGACCGGGTTATGTGGGATTCCGGTGCGCGTGGAGATGGACCCCAACCTACCCACTAAACCCGACGGCGACCTTCGACTGCCCGAAACAGGCCCACGGGTTTCGCTCCCCCGTAGGGTTTAATGGAGCCCCATGCTCAGAGGCAGGCCCCTCCGTGAGATGAAATAACCTACCTTAACCTAGCATACAGAGAAGGAAAACTTTATACAAAACCTGGCACACGGTTGAGGTCAGCCTGGCACAATAGGCTAATTACCCTCCCTGTGATGGGAGGAGGCCTGACTCAGCAGTGGGTCATTTATGGGTTGAGTAGCAGTTACGAATATGATTGGTCCCACGAAACCTGTAGCCAATTTTTCTACTCAATCGTATAGTCAACTATTTAATATGACACTCGCATTCGGAATCTTCGTCGACGTTTCAGCCCTTAGATGAACGACTACCGATTAGGTCCTCCTCCAAATACATGGAGGGGGATCGGCCTACCACTTGAAGGACGCTCGGGAGAGGATCAGATATACTGTGCTGTATGGCTCATAAACAGATTAAATATATTTTATTTAGGTCAAGTTGCAGGTTATCATATCATATTCAGACCACCGCTGATAAGTCTGAAAAATAAAATATAGGATGCCAAAATAATTTAATCATGCTTTGATTAAAAATACTTCACATCCCATAAATACTACTTATTTGCTGCTAAATTAAAAAGTTCTTACAAAGCATTGTTACAAAGTGCTTGTGTAAAAAGCGTGTCCCTTACATCCCGAACTGTAGCTATGGTATCAGTAAATTTAACATTTTTTTTAAATTAAGTGTCATTAAAATTTATTTAAGTACACGATAAATCCGGTAAAAAGTGTTTAATTTCAAAGATATAACACGTTTACTGTCGAAAATTACTCTTGATACAGATACAGTAATCTATTTGATGTAGGCTGTAACGTATAAGCCTTGACTCAAATCAATGTTGCATTAAAAACATTTCGCGATAATATGTGACTGCCATGCCGAATTCATTTGGTCATGCGAAAATCATTATTAACGGACACTTCATTGACTATCAAATATTTGACCTTAATGCTACAGCTTTAAGGGCGAATATTGCGAAACGTATGTGGTAGTTAATTCGCTTTGAAACCGATTCAAAACGAAACCTCCGTTTTGAATGTAGTCGTGCGGTTAGCTGTGTGCGTAGCAACTTGATAGAACAGTTTTGACCTTATTCCGGATGTAATAAATCTTACTGTTATCAGTCCTTATGGATGATCATCATCGTTTCAGCATAAAGACGTCCACTGTTGGACATAGGCCTCCCCCAGATATTTCCACGAAGGCCGGTCCTTAACTAGGTCATCATTCCACCATGTGAGGGATCTGTCAGGACTTTTCTGACCCATTTGGCGTCTATCGTGGGAGTTATGTGCCCTGCCCACTGCCACTTAACTTTGGCAATCCTGGGCTATGTCGGTAACTCTGGTTCTCCTAATTTCTGGTTCGATCTCTGAATTATAAAGACGTATGTCTAACTACAACCGGTTATTTTAGCGTGCGAATTGTTGTAATTGAGAGAACCCAAGACATCATTAAAATACAATGTGCAAAATACAATGTACCCAAGTCAATTTAATCCTTTTAGTCTACTAGCATATTCGACAATAACCGCAATGTATGATTTAAATTAACTGCCTTGCAGTGGCGTAGCTAGGTAACCAAGGGCCCTGGGGCAAATTAAAAAATGGGGCCCCACTGCTATGTAAACTGATTGGGTCTTATCAAATAAAATTATGAAATATACAAATACTTTAAAAATGCTAGTAAGCTACTTTTTGTGCACTGCAGGGCAGGTAATATAAAAATATTAAACAGTAACAACATAAATTACAATTAATGCTTGGTGTAGGTTTGGCTAATAAAACGAACCTTGGAAGAAGATTCAAGGGTTTATTATATAAAGGTTGTGCCTACCAACCAAGTTTTCGCTAAAGTATCAATGACTTCGTTTAAATCCATGCTTTATGCAGTTTTGTTTTCAATTGTTATTAGCGATAAATGTCGGAGTCGAGTTTGGCCCATATAATTTCTTCAATATTTTTTTATTATTTTTAATTTGCTAAATGACTTTTCAGCTGCTGCAGAGGTGACAGGAATTGTAAAGAATAATAACATTGCTGTATCACTCCATATTTGCTCATTATTTCCTTACATAATTGGTGAACAGTACATGCTTGAGTTAGTTGAGGTAAAACTAGGTGGCAAATATTAATAAATTGAAGTGAAACACTACATAGGGCCTATTATATCTGAATATTTTCTTTGGAATTCGTCACACTTTTGCAATAAAGTTGCTTCATCAACATGTAATAAAAATGATGGTGTTAGAAAATCGAATAAATGACAGACTGCAATGCAGTCATGACAATAAAATGTGTATCTAATTGAGACATTACTGTGTCTAGTACATTATTAAAAATCTCAATTTTAAATCATTTCAATCAATTCATCAAAATAATTTTTAACTTTGCTTTGCTTTTTTTCTTGAAAATGTATCAATACCTTATTTTCTTGCAGTTTCACTGGCTTTGCACTTGAATAATACGAAATCATTTCAATAAATTAGCAACTTTGCTTTGGGCTCTGCTAAAACTTTACTTGCCTCGTCGAAATTGATGTCGCAATTTGTAAAGTTTTGGATTTTTCAACCAACACTGCAGTTACCACATTATTTGAGTCACTATCAACATAAATATTTTGGCCATGTGTATTTGCAGAAGGTTGACTAAAAAACTTGTCAATTTTTATTTACTATCTTCTTTCTCTCTTTCTTGGCGTTATTTGCGTTTAAATACACTACTGGGCTTCTTCTTTATAACAATAATTTTAATTTACTAATTTATTTAAACAATACAATATTAGATTGTGCTCGACTACGTAGGTACTCACTGTTCATTGACGACGTTAAAAGTAAAATAAAAGGTAATGATGACAATGATACGCTACAAGTGGGGAAACTCCGGAAAAGAATTATCACCGTTAGTGTTACCACATTTATCGGTGGAGACCATGACCGATCTCCTGCCTGCGGGAATTAACGTATCAACTGCATGGGACTTGCATTTTTTCACGAGATTTCGCGTTATACAATGAGTTGTAGCTAAAATCTATAGATTTGACACGATTTATTGACCTAATGGACATCAATACGAGTGATAAAATCTAATAAATTTTAACCATTATATTGACCAGTACCATGGACGTATAAAAAAAGGCGGACGGAACTCTGGCTAAGACAAAAGTGAGACGCCAAAATGGCGGCAGCTCTGTATGTGTGAGTTAATTTTGGGGTTGCCAAGATACACAAAATTTTGCAATAAAAACATGGTTAAAATATAAAAAAAAATTGTTCGACATTGTTATGTTTAACTTTAACATCCTAAATGCTGAGTATTTTTTTTATAATAATGTCTTTTACTTTGAGAGGTTTTTGAAATTTCCTTTAATTTCGAGATGTGTTGAAAACGATTCTAAATTAAAAGAAATGCTTTCATTACCAAAAATTTTTTTGTGATAATATATTTATGTTGCCTAACTATAATTATAATTTATTGCGCACCTCTTGAGAAGCACTGGTATTCAATGGTACAGTAACAGTTTATTCCACTGCCACGTGTCTTGACTCAAACAAATATTAAAACAAAATAAAGCACTGGGGATTAAAATAATGTATGAATATTCTTACGATTCGACGACACGGTTGGCGCAGTGGTTGAGCGATCGACTGCTGCGCAGCATGTCGCGGGTTCGATCCCCGCACGGAAGAAATATTTGTACGACCTACAAGTATTTGTCCCGGGTCTGGGTGTTTTCCTATCTATAATATGTATGTATTTACAAAAAAAAATGTATTTAAGTAGTTTATCATCCATCTCGTTACCATAAAACAAGCATTAAGTTGCTTAGCTTGGGACGAGATGCCGTTGTGTGAAATGTCCAAGGATATTTATTATTATTATATACCGACACCATGTACATTTAAATTTTGAAAAAATAAGCGGCGGTTTCATTTTTTTTTGTATTATCCATGTCTTGGTATATTGCTAATTTACCTTTTAAGGTACTGCTTAAGTAACAACACGCCGGAGTCCTCCTTTAGTTGTTTATAAGTCATCCGCATCAAAATGTATACTGCAAATGACACTGTATTTGTTTGGAATTCAATCGTTTTCACCATTACAATTTCTACTAAGTAATTTTAATTCAATCATTTCTCCATACTTAATTTTCCTTATAAAATCTAGCAAAAGGAATATAAAATAAAATACCCAGTAGTAACTATTAAATAATTAACCATAATAATATATTGATTTTTATACTATACGAAAAATTGCCCACATTTCGGTTAATTTGCACACGTGAATATTGGCAACACTGAACTTAAAATTAATTGTTTTGTTCTAGCAAATACAAATTGATTTTAATGTATATAATCTGGAAATAAGTGATTGAATTATTCATTTACGTATGAAACGTGATTCCTGGATTGTTTTTCTTTCGATCACTACGGTTTTTACACGATTTTACCACGCAAGACATGATTTATAGTTTTTATTTTTTCGCCGCATATTGCGTCTTTAAGCATCGATGTTCACGCGCGTAATGCCCGACTAATGTGTGAAAGTGTGCGTGCTGGCCTGTACATATAGCTGATCTGGCCGACTATGATGTCACAGTTTTTAGTTAGCGAGACTCTGTCCGACTTTTTTTATACGTCCATGACCAGTACAAAAAAGTTTATTGACATTAGCTTACTTACTCCGTTCCTGATACACAGTGCCGGATTAAGCAAACGCGGGGCCCGTAGCAAATTCTTTCAAAGAGCCCTTGATCTGCTATGGGTGATAGTGGTAAAAATACAATTCAATACTCAATCCGTTTATTTGCTATCTATAAGTTACAATTTTTGGGTAATTAATACATACCACATCTTAATAAGTTTCACTCAAAAAAATACGCTCAGGCAGAGATGAGTGGGTTTAAATATGCGGGGCCCCCTTTCGCGCGGGGCCCGTTGCAATTGCTACTCTTGCTACGTGGTTAATCCGGCACTGCTGATACAGCATTAATTTTTAAACCGTTCTCGAATATCTTAACTCGAATTAACAATAAAACGCACGTCGACGAATAATAAAACACACATATCACTATCCGTCAAATTGACAACACTGCCAACCTACAGAAATTTAAGGGAATTTAGGGGAATCCCTTGGCATAACTTTTGAATTTCTGTCAACTGAGTTGTCATGATTAAAGTGGGGCTGCAACCTGTCATATTTATTTTGAAAATTCGATCGAGATTTCTGATAAGGATTCGAGGGCCCCCTGAGCTTGAGGGCCCCGGGGCACTGCCCCGCCTAGCCCCTTGGTAGCTACGCCACTGTAGATACTCATATTGCTACATAATCTCATACGCGTTTTAATTTTAAATTTTAATTTGTTATTGTAAGTCTTTGTTTTATTTTTTATTTTTATTACTGTATAATTTTATTATTACTCTTAGTTTTAATAGTTTCAATTTATAAACATACTAGCTTTTGGGCGCGGCTTCGCTCGCGTGGACTTCGAACCCGTGCTTATCTCTATGCATTTTTTTTATGAATATAAAAGTGGTTATTGTGACTAAACTATGATAGTAAGATATGTGCTCTCGCGGACATTTTTGTAGATTTTAATAAGACCTACAAACTCGTAGTACTTCATTTTGTTCTATTGTCAATCGTTTTTGCAGCGCACGCATAAATAGGTTTTCGATTTTACACCTTGGGTTACAAAATCGCAATTTTCATACGGATCCCTAATTCTTTTGAAAATAAAATATAGCCTATAACATTCCTCGATAAATGGACTATCTAACACTGAAAGAATTTTTGAAATCGGACCAGTAGTTCCTGAGATTAGCGCGTTCAAACAAACAAACAAACAAACAAACTCTGCAACAAACAAAATGCAAATGAATGCCGTGTTTCCCTGTAATTGGAAAGGTACTAGTTGTAGTCAATAATTTTAAGTTCATATTTGTCCTTGTACACTTTCTGTTGGGAATCCAAATAAATAAATAAAAAAAAAAAAAAAAAAACTGAAACTTTATATATGTAGGTTTTACACCTAAGTAGCGACCAGCATACTTTAAACTTTTACATTCCCCGACTACAACTATCGGGGCATATGTGCTGCGACCCCTAGCCAGACATCCACCTTGTCTAGCTGGATGATCATCCTTTTGCGCCTAAACATACATATAACCACGCCTCTTCCCGTAGGGGTACTTGCTGCAATCCTTACATACTTGTTTCGCTTCGTCCACTTTAATTATTCCCTTCATCCATACTCTTCGGTTTAGGGTACTCTGGACCTGGCCTTATTTCATGACGTCCCCGATTTGTTCTCTATACTTCCGCCTAGATCTACCCCTTCCAACACTTTCATTCACCCTCGCCATAAACACTTTTTTCGACAATAGTTATTCATTCATTCTCTCGACATGACCACACCATCTCAGCATACCTTACTCAATCTTTGTCACTACATCTTTCAGACCACGTTTCCTTATCTCACTATTTCTTATCCTGTCACTCAGTTTAACTCCTATCATACTTCTTAACGCCCTAATCTCAACTGCATTTATTATGCTCTCATGATTCTTCCCTCATACAAAACGTCCATGTTTGAAAGTTTTGAAACTACCATCATCATCTTTCAGGCCTTGCCCCACGCTAGGTGGTAGTCTCCATATATCAGTCGTCATATCTACAGTCACACCTTTCTCACAAAATTCCTCATTCTTACAATCCATCCATGTATTTGATCTCCCACAACAATTGCATCCACCCACATTAATGCTGAAACTACCATCGGTTCGGAATGCTCTACAGAGAGGTTCCAACAATAAACTCTGTAGTTGCTTTTATGATTGTTTATAAAAAGCACTAAACAGCATAGTGAGAGGAAGTTCGCTAGATAAAAGTAATCTCTTTCACAACCCTTACATCCAACCACATTCATAAATACTACCACTGACCACCGGTTTAATAACAGAGTTTTGCCTGAAAATATTTTAGAAATATATCATTATGCGTGTAGTCATCCCGGACGGGGTGTACAGACGACCTTTCACAGGTCGCTGGGAATGGATGCGGTTAGAGCGTAATGTATGGTGATCTGTGGCCCGCCTTTAACAGTGGGTGGGGGAGATGACATGTGGACATTTATGTTGTACAATTCAGGCTTCTTAATATCAGAACTAAGTTTTAATTAGGATGAGTGTTAATTTTAATTAATAGATAATTTGTTTGCTTATCGAAATGATGATGCATAATTTCAATGTATATTACAAACAGAGGGTGTTAATAAGGGACTAGAAAAAATAATAGTCACTTTAGGTTGACCATTCCACCCAAAGGCACAGTAAGTAAATATCCCTCCCATTACATTGGAGGAGACCCGGCTCAGTGATGGAGCAAAAAGCCACTTAATGTTGACTGATTTTAAATTTACTGTCACCAAACCAGTGTATTCAGAGGAGCAAGAGTTTATCAAAGACACTAGGGACAACCCGGGAGGAAAATCTAGGATCAAATGTCAGCGTGGTACAGTATGCTTAGTTCCTCTAAACAGTGCATCATTTAGAAGGCGTGGTCGTCGTTTCATATAAGACCATATCCCGAGTTGGACCTCCCCCAAATTCGTGGGAGGGAAAGTGGCATATCGTGCCACATTAGCAAGACAGTTGGTCCAGGGTTTGTATCCAGTTCCTTCATTCTTCTTCTTATTGAGTTCCTTTCGTCGCCGCCTCAGCATGGTATGGGTTGACGACATTGTGTATACCAAATCCATCACCATACGGAATGAAAAAATATTAAGTTACTTGAAATGAATAAATAGAGCAAGTGTTATAATAATATTAGCTTTAAGAGTAATACTTGGATAGGAGACCGTGGCCCAATCCATGTACCCAGATGCCTAGTTGGTCTAGTGGTTAAATGTGCCGCCTTTGGATCGGCGGGTCCCGGGTTCGATTCCGGGGTCGGGCAAGTGTCTTTGTCTAAACCAGAGGCACTGGCTCGGAGTCTGGGTGTCATTTCTATCTATAATATGTATGTATTTACAAAAAAAAATTTATATAAGTAGTTTATCAGCCATCTCGTTACCATAACACAAGCATTAAGTTGCTTAGCTTGGGACGAGATGGCGTTGTGTGAAATGTCCAAGGATATTTATTTTATTTATTTATTTACAACACAGTAGGCTATGTTTCCACTCCTAAACTGGGGGAAGTCTGAAGCAGCAGTTGGGTCATATGAGAACTAACATGATGATGGTAATGAATCTTATAAAGAAAGTCTATACCGGTAAATTGTGGATTTCATTTAACTCTTATGCTGAGCCTAGTGCAGGGAGTTATGGTACTAAAATTAGCTTTCATAGTCTTTTCAGTCAATATATCTGTTTCTTTCTATCATCAGGTTTTTCCTCTTTTTTGACTGCAGGCTTTCACTTTTCTTTAATTTCAAACCTTGATGAAAGCTAATTTATTAATCCCATATGTAGTTAGATTTAGGTTCAAGTGTGTTTAAAGATCAGTTGTGTTGTAGCACTACCAGGTATCTCATGCAAAGGATCTATAAACCTTTCTTTAAAAGCTTTAAACCTTTTTTAAATTATGCATCATTCTTATTTTAAATCCTGATAAATTTATTTAATTCAAAATAAACTTCTAAGTTAATCAAGTTTTTAATTAAATAGTCAAATTCAAAAGAAAAACAAACCTATATAAAGTGCTATGTAAAATTTATATTTTAATAAATATCACAGCTATATTGCTTTTTAATTATATTGTTTACTAGAGGCCCGCGCCGGCTTCGCCCAAGCTTCGCTTCGCAAAGCGGGGGTGGGTTATACATATAAACCTTCCCATTGAATCACTCTATCTATTAAAAAAACCGCTTCAAAATCCGTTGCGTAGTTTTAAAGATTTATGCATACATAGGGACGGACAGAAGAATGCGACTTTGTTTTATACTAAGTAGTGATAGTGATTTTTAGGGAGCTGTTGACTAGGGTGCTGTGTCTATGTAGGGAAAATTGGTGATATGCTAGACAAACAAAAATAACATACCAAAACATTTGAGATGTGGCACAGCTTCCAATTCTTCTGGGGCAATGTTTTTCTTCATGTTCATTCTTCAAGGCTTGAGCTGAAAATGCTCCACTCATGAAGAGTGAGGAGCGTTTTATCGATTTGTGGTTCCAGAAACATTGAAACATTTGGCGGACTCCGAGGAGTCCTGGGAAAAGACGGGACAAGGGATGGGAGGGGTGGGATTTGGGAATGCTGCGGATATCTCCAGCGTGCGAGCACGCTCCGACTTCACTTAAAAATATACATTTAAAACTAATTATAAAAACTTGTAAAATCCCAAATATACTTGTTTCTTTCTTTGTACATCACAGAAGGCTAGACGACCGCAGCTGAGATCATATGTCTGTACATATCAATATATTATAGACTTCAATCATCAACAGTCATCGCATCGTTAAGACTCTACGGCTAGGCGCGGTGGTCCCACCACACATCATTCTTAAAGCTTTAGACGGCAGGGGGCTGCCGAAGGTGGGCCCATCGCTCAAATTATACACTCATAAATAAACGATACGACTAGCGAGGTGCTGAGTCCCTGCGGCTGAGGCAACCATACCAGGTACTCCCTTCACGCTACCATTTGCAGTTCACAGATGAAACAAAAGAGAGAGAATTGAGAATTAAAGAGTAACGCTTTGTGTTTCTCACAGACATTCTTGATTCTTTTGACATTGATACAATAGTTGAACCGGTTCTCATTCAAAAGAAGCAAGACATTTAGCTCACAGAAAAATTCAGTTCTCAGATCAATCAAAGTAGGTTAAATGCAACTGCTGCAGTGAAAAACACTTAGTACTGTGAACCCTCTGCTTAACTGGAGATGTCCAGCGTCCGATTATTCCCAAATCATAAAATGAATGTTGAAGCCCTTGCTAAACAGAGTGCACATGGTCGGGACCAATTTAGATGGGCGATTGATTAACTTCACGCGGCCTATGCGCCACCGCTGTCCGCGTGGCTCTGTTTAACAAAGGCCAATCAATGGAACATGAGAATTCACAAAATATATTCTAGATCATTCTCACGTCCGGCGAGCTTAGAGCAATTGAGATTTTCGTACAAACCGGATCGGCTAGACGCTGGGCGGCTGCAGTTTGAGCGCAGGAAGCGTGAACGAAGAACCGAGCCGGCAGCGAAGCCCTGGTCAAAATATCGTCAGGCTCGCCACCGTGCCGGCCGGGGGCGCAGCGCCGGGCTCCGTCCGAGCCTCGGCCCCCGCCACCGCGGCGCCTCCTTATTTTTTTTTACATTTTTCACGTGTTTATGAGAGGCGGCCCGCGGCGGCGACGGTCGCGGCTCGGCGGCGACACTTACCTACTAAAATTTTCACAAAATAATACCTAACGCCAGAACGGTGCGGGCGCCGAGCGCGGCCGCGGCCTGAGCCCCAGCGGCCGCGCTGGCGTCCGACGGAGAAACTTAGAAAAGGACGCCGCTCGCTAGAGTCCATATCGTCACTACGCCACGTTGAGCAGCAGCTTGAGAGGCAGAGCCACGTCGGGCTCCGGGCGACAGCGGCCGTCGCGGCGCCAGTGGGTGGGCGGCGGAGGCAGGGCCGTGGCGGCGGGGGCTTCGCCCCACTTGCTGGCGGCGTAGCGCTCGCAGCGCCGCAGCGCCGGCAAAGGCGTCCGCGTCGCGCGCCTCCTTCGTGCCTGCCCGCTAGAGTTCATGGCGATGGCGATGGCGTTGGCACTGGCTGCTCGCTACACTGTCTCGGGCGTCCTCGGCGGTTTCACAAGATGGTGGACGTCTGAAACGCGCTGGGACTCGGTTGGCGATCCGCTGGCCTCGAACCGCTGTCGATCGGCTCGGATGACACGTCGAAACGCTCACTTTCACGACTGTACGTCGGCGGTCGCGCTGCTAGCTCATAGAATGATCGATAATTGGAATTAAATATGGACGCCACCTCTCCATTATTCACACCTACACCTCTCGATTTCGACTACGTGACGTGGTGGCGCTCGTCGTATTTATATGTCCCCGACGGCTGCGCCAGTTGCGCTGCGCAGTGGGGATAATAAAGCAGACTATTCACGCATTACACATGTTTTACTAGTACGAATGCCGCGGATGCGTCTGAATATATTTTTTATCAAATAAGTATCTGTTTCCTTTTTAAATACCCGTGTGAAGTCGGGACGGGCCGCTAGTTTGAATTAAAGCGTTCTACTATATTCTACCATTTTGCATGACGTACAATTTACAACACAGCACACCATAATTACACCTAATTGTTTCGTATCGTTCGCCTAGATGTAAAGAAATCCATGGGCTGGCTATGGCAATATTAAATAAGTAATCGATGTATTTCTGTGGCCAGAGAGATCATCTTGCTATGATTTATGATTTCACTGACTTAAGGTAACAAAAAAACGTCAAATTTAAATAACACGCCAATTGAACATTAACATGCTATTCAAACTATTATGACGATTCGAACAAAAACTTTAAAATGTGAACGGTTGAAATCCACTGATAAAGTTTTTTTTACAATCTTCCACTTTTTACAATTTTATTGGTGTCGGTTACATGGATAGCCAGAAATGGGCTAATGACCAGTATTTGCTTACGCATATATTTTAAATGTATTTTTTTTTGCTTAAGTATTTTTAAAATAACTAGGTTAGCAATGATTATGTTGGACTTCTTATCAAAAAACTATGACAGAGAAAAACGTTAAACACATTCATATCAGGTTAGCGCAGTGGTTGAGCGATCGACTGCTGCGCAGCATGTCGCGGGTTCGGTCCCCGCACGGAAGAAATATTTGTACGACCTACAAGTATTTGTTCCGGGCCTGGGTGTTTTCTACCTATAATATGTATGTATTTACAAAAAAAAATTATATAAGTAGTTTATCATCCATCTCGTTACCATAACACAAGCATTAAGTTGCTTAGCTTGGGACGAGATGACGTTGTGTGAAATGTCCAAGGATATTTATTATTATTATTTATATCTTCTAACAACATTGGGCTACAGCAGAATCCGAAACTTTAAGTAAAAGATTAAAAAATACCACTAAAACACCTCGACTAAGCTTATGAAAACTAAGTGGTATTTAATCAATTTCGCTTGGAGACTATGATTATGAACAAAAGACAGGAGTGAAGAATGACCACGCAGTCATCCAGCAAACTTAATCCTCAGACAATGCAACCGCTTTGCAGAGATAAGATAAATATAAATTTGCGTGACCGGCTTCCTAAGCCCAGGAATATATTTCTAGGCAATCGTTAAAGTATTTAAATACATCACCATGCATTATTTTAAATATTTGCAGTATTATCTTATAAACTTAAGTAACCGTCAAAATCTATATCTGTCTGTTCCAGGTTATTTCTGAAACAACTGACAAACTAGACAATTTAATATCTATGAATTCCGTGTTTTTTGTTACTCTTTAATAGATTTAGAAATAGCTTTATCAAATTTGATTCCAGCTTGTTAATTTAATGTTTACTTAAAAGTATAGAAAATCCATCAACACCTAGCGAGGGACAGAGACCGTAAAATGGTAAAGGTAATTTTAAATATGACGGTTTGTAAGAGTTTTGTGATAAAACCTACGTTAATAAAAAGGTAAAAAAGTCAAACAACCTATTCTTTCTATCACTTTAATAAAAATACTTTTTAAAACAAAATACGTATTTTACGAAAAAAAAAAACCTACTTTAATGAGACGTTGAAAATAACGTACATGAAATATAGTACAAACTTATTTGACAGGAAAAGAAATATAGATTTCAATCATTTGGGCCAAGTCACTGCCACCGGACAATACAAACATACATTTTACAGAAATACGTGACCATAAAAAAATTCATGAACAGCTAGCCTTAATATCAGCCTAGCTATATACCAACGTCGAAAAAAATATATGACGACACGAAAACAAGGAGGTTAAGAGTGTAAGGCGGCTCGATTATGGAGGCGAAAATACAAAGACTTGGCGTACAACCGAGGATAGTTTCAATTTGGCAACGTTATACTTATACCATATTGCTAGAGTTGCTACCACGATATAACCGCTATAGTATAGCAATGATGTTTTCGCATTTATTTCCAACTGAAAGATAACGAGATGTTTGTTTTGCTTTTATATGCTATCATTTATACCTAAAGTTAAAGTTATCTGTTTCATAATATTCATAATTGTCAATAAAATAGTCTACCTACAACAGGCTACAACGTAGGTATCTGTATAATGTAAATAACGGTTGTAGGTTACGTACCGTACGCCGTTCTTTTAACTAATAATAGGTTTAAGTTAGGTAGGAACTTGTTATTATGATTATCAAGCAATAATATATTTTATCATCATTAATGTAACTCAAAATGTAAAACTGAATCTGAGGGTTAAATTGTTACACAAAATTAGATATTCATTGAAAACAAATTAGGATTCAAAGAATTATTATAATGGAAATACTTAAATTGATATGATAATGTAACTAACACTAATCCATTCTACATAAAAGAAGTTAAAAGTAGAAAGTTGTATTATCGTGTTACCTCTCTCTTTCGCAAAGTGCCGTGGTTGTTAGAGCGAGACGCAGCATATTATTATTAAACTAATGAGTAATGACATCGTGTTATTTTTTATGGTTACACACATCTACACTGAAATTTTATAAAAAAAATAACGATGTTGCAATTTTCCTATCGATTTGCAAGCAAAAATTAGAATTCAGTATACTTGGGTAGTTTACGTGTTTTGTAGGGATATTCTTTACTATCATCATCATTGTTTAGGCCAAAAGAGGTCCACTGCTGGCTATGGCCACCCCCAAGGGATGATCTTTCGGGAAGACCAAAGTTCTGAAATGAACTACAAGTATGCCACACGCTTATATGACAAGTCACTTGGCATGAACGACTAGCAATTGTATCGGGTTGGATGGGATCTCCAACAGAAAATAGTTGGTCTGGGGCCCAGGCTACCACTTAAATACGTTATGTAGATGGGGCGCTAAAAGATGGCACGATGGATCATAATTATAGGACGCCGCCCTCTTTACCACAGCAAAGTGGCAGCACGGACGAGAGGAAAGTTGATACGAGCTCTGTGCCAACCAGAGTCCGTATTCTAATATCAGTCTTTTAGCACGGCTTGGATATTCAGGTAAGTAAGATAAACATCTTTATTATAACTGCCATAGGTAGGACCTATTGAGAAGAATATGAAACAAAATAAATTAAACACCTCATGAATAAAGAAAACTAACCATACAAGTTATCGTGTAGGTACATAATTGCAATTATTGAACTGCGCAGTTGAGTAGTTAATTGTATTTAACTAACTTTAATTTATTTACTGGAACGACGCCATTAATGTATGTAAAGATAAGTAATTATTAATAGGTACCCATATTGTGATTTAGGCCAAATGCACTGTAGACTTAGGTACGTAATTAAAATAATTGTTAAAAAATCCATTTCGTGCAGTTTGTGTCGTAAGAGTAACAACTAACAAGCAACATGGGCGAAGGTGCGGACGCAAGATAGTTCTAAGTAAAATATTTTTGTTTACACCAGCTGACGAACCTGTTCCTTCACTCGCAGCTGATGTTTTTTTTGTCTTGTTTAGTCTTCCCTCTCTGTCAGTCGTGTGAGTTGAAAAGAGCCTGCGCATCTCCGCGTGGGAGCATCCTGTGGGACAGACTGTTATTTTGACAAAAAATAAAGATTGGAAAAGATTTTTTCTGGCTCTAAAGATGTGGGCATGTGTATTGTGTATTCATGCGTACATTCCAGCCCATAATAGAACCGCAGAATCCGCAGTTAAGGCCTCCTCCAGTCCTGAGAGAGGTATCCGAAACTTGCTGTGTTTATGACGACGCTAGTCTGACAATTTAAAAAGTTTTTCAAATTTCTTATTTAGAATTTCTGTAAAATATGCGGTCACTGGCGAAAGAAAAGGTTTTGTAAATATATCATATATGTGTGTATTTTTATTAGCTGCACATAGATAAAGGTAATGTCTTTCGAAAGTCAAGCTGCATTATAGTGCGATAAAAGTTTGAAGAAAACACTTATAGAAACTTGACATTGACTGCACAGACCGTGAAGATATACAAGGAAAAATAAAAAAATGTTTTTGTCTATGTCAGAAACTTCTGGCAAATGTCCCGAACTGACACCGGAATATCCACATTCACGTAGAATGTGGATTTTGAGATTGCGGACACGCTGGATGGCGTCATTAATGGAACTAGGGCCCTCTTTTGCTACGTCTAAATTTTACATTTAGGTACTATTGACCATTTACCTCGGTTCGGAAGGCTGCTCTACGGATAAGAGGCCGGCAAGAAACTCTGTAGTTGCTTCTGTATACAAAGACTTATAAGACCGATTTGTGATTTGCAAAAGTCGCAAAAGGCAAAACATCAGCAGTACTTTGTCAGTATTTAGAACTAAATGCCTGAGCGAACTTACCCTACCAACGGAACTGTTCACAAGATTGACGCGTATGACAGCCATCGCCCGTCCTCAACCATGTCGCAGGGAAGAGGGGGACGCCACCATTGCCATGAGTCTAATTGAGCATGCCTCTGGAGATTCTCTGAAAGATGGATCTGCATCGAGCCGCCAAGGCGTGCACACTCACAGTGAGATTAGTCCGCTAGTTTCAAGTCTCTCAGCGTGCTGTGGAGTGAGCTATGCTTGGAGTTGTTCTGAAAGCCTCCGTAACGAGACTTTCCGACGGAGAACCAAAGTCACCGACATGACTCAGAGAATCAGCAGACTGAAGTGGCAGTGGGCCGGTAATGTCTCTAGAAGAATCACCAACCGCTGGGGTAGACGAGTTCTTGAGTGAGGACCGCGAATCGGCAAGCGGTGTCCTATACCGACTGTACACTGGGGAATGTTCTGAGGAATTATTTAGCTTGGTGCCATCGTCACTTTTCCACCATCGCACCCTGCGGCACTCGGAGAGATTTCATCCACATCGGCTGGATATACAGTTTTCAGCAACTGCACGTGCATAGCGAGCCTTTTTACCGCGCACGTACAATATGTGGAATGATCTACCTCCCGAAGTTTTTCCTCTGCGCTACAACTTGGGGCTCTTCAAAAGAGGTGTTTACAGGCCGGCAACGCATCCTCTCCCGTTAGGTTGCAGATGTCCTGGGCGACGGTGACCACGTTCCATCAGGTGGACTGCCTGCTCGTGTGTCGTCTTATAACAGATATAAAAAAAAGGCTGAGGACAGGGCGCTATGGCGCTCTTTAGGGGAGGCCTATGTCCAGCAGTGGACTAGAGACTAGGGGCTGATGATGATGGCAACTCAAAATCAATCCCAAGGCAATTACATAATTGAAACCATAATGCGTCAGAATGCACCACGCTGGTCACACTGTAGGGATGTTATTGTAGGCAAAAATATCTAATTCAGGTTGGATTTTAATTAAGTTTTTCGCCATCTGTGGGTATTTTATTGGTAATATTTAACTAAATATTAGATAAGTAACCCAAAACGTTGTTAATCCCTAACAATTGTCTAAGAAATTTACCATTTTACTCGAATTTCTACCTACTGAACCCATTACTAATTAAACTCGCACTTGACTAAAAACCACTTTAAAGTTCTTAACGACCTAGTTACTGCATATTTATAATGGATAAGACGATGTTGTCTAGGGGTTAGATGTGTCGCCTTAGGGTCACGGGTTTCCGATACGACTCCGGGGTCGGGCAAGTGTCTTTGTGTGAGCTTGCTTAGTGTTTAAAAAAAGGTGCAACTGCAGTGTTTCATGCCGGCTCTTCTCCGTAGAGCAGCGTTCCGAACCGGTGGTAAATGGTAAATTATAGCTCTAATGAGCCAACATGTTTGAATGAATTTTGTATTTTCACAGCCTAACAAATAAAGGTGTTATACCTTTATTTGTTAGGCTGTGACGTTTAGCGAGCGCTATATTTGTTCAAATGACAGCCGGCCGGCACCGACGCTTGGCTATCTTACGTATTTCAATGTTTATTTCATATGAATTCATATCTGCCAAACCGTCTGGCCGAAGGATGTTATTGATTTCAGGTAGATTATGTTTTTTTATCTTCTGACATGATATTACGTATGTTTATGCTGTGTTGTGAACTCGAATATATAGATAATCACGGGACTTCCTGTCGTACTGTAATCATTATTTACTAGTCTCATCCCGTCATTTTTAACGAACAACATGTTCCATATTCTTCACTATCACTATCACTAAATAGTATAAAACAAAGTCGCTGTCGCCTGTCCGTCCCTATGTATGCTTTAAATCTTTAAAACTACGCAACGGATTTTGAAGCGGTTTTTTAATAGATAGAGTGATTCAAGAGGAAGGTCTAAAAGTTTAATACATGCATAATTGCACCCGTGCGAAGCCGGGCCGGGTCGCTAGTTAGACTATATAGTCTAACTAGCGACCCGGCCCGGCTTGAATGAAAAAACAATGAATGTTATGTCTGTATGTCCTATATAGAATTGTAATCTGATCTTCATCATAGTGTTGTGCACGAGACCAAGAAGGCATCTGAACAAAAACAAAATGTAATGTCTTTCCTTCAAATTTATTTTAGTTTGTGGCGTAAATACAATTAAATCCTCAGTAAAATGCTTATAGAGTTGTTAGGCGACCCAAGGGCTGGCAGCTTCCTTGGCCAGCGGATAAGCCTGGCCATCCAAAGGGGAAATGCTGCCAATCAACTTCAGGCACAGTACCTTAAGGGCCTAATTTATTAAATTGCTTTTATTTTATTATTATCTGTTACATAAGTATATTTTTTAATTTCAAGTATTTCAATGTATTTCTACGTAATACATTTTTGTTTCATGAAAAAAGGATAATATATAAAAAATATTGATACTTTCTTTATTATTTTATATATATATATATACATACAAACAGACAAATATTGAGATTTGTTAATTGGTTTTAAAAGCCGAATACTGGCTTGAATAACATCATTGATTATATATATGATAAATGGGCGTTATCAAATAGGTTTGTGGCACCCACCTCATCGGTCAATGGAATTTACCACAAGCATTGATAAGTTACGACCTGGTTAAGGTCGCCGAAAAGCAGTGGATGCGGGCGGCCCAGGACCAGCCTTTGTGGAAATCCTTGGGGGAGGCCTATGTCCAGCAGTGGACGTCTTTTGGCTGAAATGATGATGATGATGATGATTGATAAGTGGTTCCACAGAGTAACCAGAGTTACCGACATAGCTCACAGGATTGCCAAACTTAAATGGCAATGGGCGGGGTATAGCTCGCCGGTTGATGGGAGATAAACGTCTTCGAATTGTGACCGCAGTGTTGGTAGAACTTCCACACGGTGGACCGAAACCAGAACAGCCTGAATCCGGCCTTTTAGGAAATCCTTGGGGGAAGCCTAACAGTGGACTTCGTTTCCCTGAAATGATAAAGACGATGAGGAAACGTTTTTCTTCAAGAACACCATATATGGGGTGATGTGTGAAATTGGCCACTTTACGCGTATTGCGCTCAGAACTCTGCTGAGCACTGCACAGGAACACGGTCCCCAGCTGGGCAGCTTCTCTTTGTTCCCTCTCTTGTTTTATCTGTTGTCATTGGAGTTGAATTGGTGTCATCGTATTTCTGATATACTTTTTTTTTTATTTACTTTGGAGGGAACGTTAGTCGTCATATAATATCTACGACGTCACACATAGTCAGTAACGTGATTTCAGGTGGTCTGAGCAAACGATTGCTTGGTATCGGCATCTACTGGTCTTTTATCTCCATTTCCAATTTTGATTGCGTTTTTGGGTGTAAAAAATGGTTTACCTAAAGATGGATATGCAATTGCCAACGCACTTAGAACTAGGTAAAAACTTACTTACCGCATTTAGAACTAGAATTTGCAACATTCTAAAATTAAACGTTTAGCTAGGTAACATTGACTATAAAGGTCAGCGCCGACCAACGGAGTGGCGGCGAAGACACTAATTCAGTAACAATTTAAATTCAGTTCAATTAGTTCAATTTAGTTTCAGAATACAACTGTATTTGGTACATCGAAATACAATGACGGCGAGCGACATAACGCGCGGCGAGCGTATTCTAAATACAGTTTTATTTAGAAGCGTTTAAAAGTAACAATTTAAATGCAACCTACATTTAAATTGTTACTGAATTAGCCTCTTCGTCGCCACTCCGTTGGTCGGCAGCTGACCCTATATGTCCAGCAGTCGTCTTTTAGCTGAAATGATGATTATTACGTATTTTAATGATATGTTAATGCCTTTTGGAAATTATTCTAGCCCATACACCTACATTTTTTATATTGCTATGTATCTGATGGGTTTCGGTTTTATTGTCCAAAAATAACGAAGAACAAGAAATAGACAAGCGACATTTTCCATGTTTTGATGGACGACCTGTCACTGTCAGTGAAATGTCAAAACAAAAACCTAAATGAAGAAGAAGAAATACTTTGCGATTTGTGTGTTTGCGTATTTTTTATTTTCAATTAATTCAATGAATTTACGCTGAAAGAGCAATGCGTCGGGAATTCATCTTGATTTTGCTGGGAATAATATGTGTGTCGACGTTTTCGTCTTTAATGTCAAGTTATAGCCATATTGAGTCGGATAAAGTGTTGTTGGACACGGTGGCTGGTTCCGTGGGGGCAGGAGTCTTTTCCTATTGGCAATTGGTGCACACAGGCCCCTTGGTAGTGCAATTAACGTCATTGAAGGGCGACGCTGATCTTTACATCTCGGATACTGTAAGGTTAGTGTTGCTTAAATTATTACTCACATCCGAAGTGGACTAGTAGTGTGAACAGGTGCGGTTGCTGGGGGTCGGTTGGCTCGGGCATTAGAAGGTTAATATTGTTGATTAGATGTGGCTGATGTTTGGCCATTTGCAATTATTGCACGCGTTTGCTCTTACAAATCTGTCATAACCCAGCCTTGTACTTAATAATGGCGACCTAAAAAGAGCAACTACAGAGTTTCTTGCCGGCTCTTCTCTGTAGAGCTGCATTCCGAACCGGTGGTAAATGGTTAATAATCATTTTTAATGGTACATTTTTAATTTATTATATTGTATGACTTGTCAAAAGAGCTCTAATGAGCAAACTTGATTAAAAAATCCACGGAATAGGTGTCTGAGGGCACCTGGTATCTGCTGGTAGTGTCATGATCTTGTAACAAACATGCTTATCAATTTTTTAACCAATTTTAAATTGTTGCACTTAATCCAATAGCACTTTCAAAACTGACCAACTTAATTATTGAAGTATCATTAAATAAACTTAGCAATTTTCTGTCTGGTACCCACTGCTTAGTTGGGCCTCCTCCAGTTACATGGAGGGTAATTGGTCTGCTGTGCCACACTGGCCAGAAGATTTCCTTCTCTTGTGGCTAGGTCTTCTTCGGCCTAGTCATTTTCTTTTGTTGCACTTGAGGGATGGAATGGGGTGATGAAATGTATTAAAAATCCATCATCACACAGACTGTCATATATGTGAAGCCATAATAAGTGATGTTTTCTGTGTCTTGTCCTTCAGGCCAAGTTACGAGGTGGACAGCAATAACTTCAGTTCAACAACATGTGGCCAAGATGTTGTTCATATACCAGCTAACTTTCCAAGGCCCATATGTGAGTACTGAGTACATTTAAGTCGAAAATTGCAGCATGTTGGTTTTTATTTATTAGGAAAATGCTTTAATTGAGCTGTGTTTAACTACTTGGTTGCTGTAGTTGCCCAAATGGTGAAAGACCTAACAGAATCTTCATCCCTTTTTTTCCAACTTCATTGGGGTTCAGAATCAAAGTCAAATAATTTATTTTGTATAGAATACAATGGACACTATGGGCTCCATCAGAAGACTCAAAGTCACCCAAAGGGCAATGGAGAGGGCTATGCTCGGAGTTTCCCTGCAAGATCGAATCAGAAATGAGGAGATACGCAGGAAAACCAGGGTCACCGACATAGCCCACAGGATTGCCAAACTTAAGTGGCAGTGGGCAGGGCACATAGCGCGCAGGACCGACGACCGATGGGGCAGAAGTCCTCGAATGGCAACCGCGTTCCGGAAGGCGCAGTGCTGGTAGGCCTCCCACACGGTGGACCGACGACCTGGTTAAGGTCGCCGGAAAGCAGTGGATGCGGGCGGCCCAGGACCGGCCTTTGTGGAGATCCTTGGGGGAGGCCTATGTCCAGCAGTGGACGTCTTTTGGCTGAAATGATGATGATGACAATGGACACTTACAAATTGTCAACACAAAAAGTTTACCACCAGTTCGAAATGTTACCACTGCAGGGAAGAACTGGCTAGAAACTCGGAGGGCTTTCCTGAATCTTATTTGAGACCAATCTGAGATTGTCTGTATTTACAGGGTCTCATATCTGGCTTTGCAAACATCCATTGACAATGTTGTGTGCTATCACCAAGCAACTCTCGTGGTATAAATCTTTTACTACCAGCAGCAGGGTTTTACCGTCATTATCCCTAACTAATGTTGTTCCAGGTATTGGCGTCTATGGCTACCGTTCGCATCACCTGTCTGATTACACCATCCAGGTGTTCTTGGACACAACGGCAGTTCTAAGCGAGGAGCAGCTGCTGGCTGTACAGAGAGCTGACCAGGGCAGCTCGGAGAAATCCGGTCAGTGATCTCTAATCTCTCTATGCTGTTTTATGCTAACATACATTTCTATCTCTCGTCCTATCTACCTTCACGTCCATTCTTTTATCTTTATTTACGCCATCGACTTCTGCATTTATCTTTCTAAAACCATCCGTATTAATATCATCGTATATCATTAAGTTCCGTGTGGTGACGGATTTAGAATACGTAGTGTCACCACCCCATTCCATCCTGAGGGTGTCATAAGAACCGACAAAAGGAAATGACATAGCCGTTTAGGCGCAATGGGATGATCATCCAGCCAGACGATGTGTTATGTCTGACTAAGGGTCGCAGCGCCTATCCCCCTATAGTTGTAGTCGGGGAATTCTTAACGTGCGAATTGCTCTTTAAATTTCGCTAACGCGGAGTAGGACTTTTTGGTAATTCTCGCATTTGTAGGCGATATTTCTTGATGCAATTAGTTCTGATTTTTCGGGTAAACTGTGTAAAGTATGTAGCATGCGGTCGCTACAGCCGAAAACGTAGCCGTGACTGAAGGAAAACTAGATACGAAACTTAGCTAATTTCCCTCCATGTCATTGGAGGAGGCCCGACTCAGCAGTAGGTCATCTATTGGCTGAGTAGTAGTATTCATATCACCTTTCTAAAACTTCTCATAGCATGCCCAAACTAATATAACCGCTGATATATGTAGGAAATATAGAAAACACGTTTCATGGTTTGGACAATATTTCACACAGACAGTTTCGGGCACTTTTCTTAACTAACAAATCACAGTCCTTGTAACATTTGAAAATATTTTGTGCGCTTGCCCGAACTTCTGTCATGTTTTTCGAGCACTTCACTACATAGTATAAAACAAAGTCGCTGTCGTCTGTCCGTCACTATGTATGCTTAAATCTTGAAAACTACGCAACGGATTTTGAAGCGGTGTTTTTAATAGATAGAGTGATTCATGAGGAAGGTTTATATGTATAATACTACAATACATGCAAAATTGCACCCGTGCGAAGCCGGGGCGGGCCGCTAGTTATTTATAAATGTGATATATTATATATTTATGTATATTCGGTATGAGTATGTATCTTTTATAAATGCACTTAAATATTTACGTATATTGTATATGTATGTTTATATATTCATGTGTATTTATTTTAAGTAATTTAAGTATGTGTCCTAAACACACACTTAAGATTTATCTATATCACTCTTTCGTATCCAGCATTGCATCTACCGTAAGCCCCTCTCTGCACTACCCAAAGGTTGACTGGGAGAGAATGCCTCTTGGCATTAAGTCCGCCTGTGTAAATATGTTTGCATGAAGTATTAAAATAAAATAAATAAATAAATGTGTGATAATGCTTGTTGCGCAGCCATAGTTATGAAAAGTGCCCGAAACTGTCATAGTGCTGCGTTTTTGACATGGCTGACGCGCCTGCGCTATGTATACTATAAAAACGCCTATTGAAAACCGCAGAAATATGACAGCTGTAAAATCGTCGTCGAACCGAACCGGCCAGTATACTACACAAACCATGATATGATTGAAAAAAAAAACAATAAGCTACATAGTGTCTTACCGGCCCGTCTCTGCGGAGCAACACTTTAGCATAATTTAACGGTTTACAACAGGTTAGCATAATTTCGAACTTAAGGGTTTATAAGAGTTCGAAAGAAAGAGAATATCATATCAGCTCTTCATTGTAAAAGTTCCAACTAAGTTATTTCTCGGCATTTGATAACAATTTAAAATCATGTTTCGCATGGTCACATTTTTTTTTCGATATTTCGAGAAGCATTTTATAAAGTAACCTATGGAAATATGATTATTTTTAATTTACTTTTTCTAGATCCGGATACCAAGAAGACTCCGGCTTCTCAGAAGACAGACGACGAATCAAAACCCAGAGTCCTGAGATTGCTTAATATTCTCGACATGATATTCGAAATGTTGTTCCTCTGGGAGCCATTTTAGGTCCCGCACTAAAAATGACGCATTGCCTAGACTTAAACACCTTGCCTTTTCCCAATTTCCTTGGGGCCGAACAGTATTTAGAATAGATTGTGTCATCACCCCATTCCATCCTGGGGGTTTCGTAAGAGCCGATAAAAGGAAATGACAAGGACGATAACCTAGCCACAAGAGAAGGATAACTTGATACAAAATAGGCTAATTACCCTCCATGTAATTAGAGGAGGCCCGACTCAGCAGTGGGTCATTATGGGCTGTATAGTAGTAGTATTTACAGTGAGTAATGGCCGACAGCCCTCAGAGAGCCTTCTAGTGGGCCTTCTCGTAATCTAAGGTCTAACCATAGAGACCAGTGTTGTCTCTCGGTACTGACTTCGTATATGAACTTCCATTGATGTTCTAACGAGAGCAGAGTCTTGGGTGCTGACCCAAGGACGGAGGTCAGATGTAACAAATAGTGAAACAATATTAAATTGATCTGTAACATTGAATGTACCTCGAAAGGTATTAATTGCGTAGGATACGCATTTATTTTCCACACATTTTCTCTATACCAATTGTAAAAATTAAAGTGTTAGTGTCAGCGCCGACGGGCGGAGTGGCGGCGAAGAGGCTTTATCAGTAACAATTTAAATTCAACCTAAAACGCTTCAGAATACATCTGTATTTAGAATACGCTTGCCGCACGTCCCTAGCCGCGCGTCGCTCGCCGTCATTGTATTTTGTTGTATCAAATAGAGTAGTATTCTGAAGCGCTTTAGGTAGAAATTAAATTGTTACTGAAATAGCCTCTTCGCCGACACTCCGCTGATGGGCGCTAACCCTTAATATATAAATTACGCGTCGCGTTGTTTGTCCACGCTGGACTGCTAAACTTCGTAACCGATTTTAATCAAATTTGCACACCGTGTACATCTCAATTTAGAGTCACAATAACTTTTTTTCAAATTATTTGACAGTCACAATTATATGTTAGCTCTAAACGATTCTAACAGATGGCGATATCTGTTGACTCGATTGAGTAAGTATTCAATAGATGGCGCTATGTTAAAAGTTAAATTATGAATGTTTAAGTTACATGTATGTAATAATATTATCTGCTGACAGCATCCTGGATTCGGCAAGCATTGTGAGAAGGTTCCTTTCTCTGGAGCCCTGAAACGTAGAGCTTAAGTCATAGACCGATTTTTTTATAAAGTACTTTTTGATTTTTAATAATATTTGTAAAAATAAGAAATGGACAGTCAGATACATAGTATACATTATTTTCTCCTAAGGACGTATAAAGATGATTTTTGACGTAGGTAATGTTTATATGCTTGCGGTTTTCCGTAAGGTCCTACCTCAGTTGGACAACATTCTGTTCAATGTCTAAGGATATAGGGTCTACAGTGTCTTCTCTTGGGTTTTTGTCTTCATTGTAAATCTTCCATTTATTATAAGGTTGTTTATTATTTACAAACTTTAACTGGTCTAAGACCGGTAGTTTCAAAAAGTTGGCAGGCCTTTAGACCATGGGTTCCTGTTTCGATTCCGGGGTCGGGCAAGGGTCTTGAGGCGTATGTCCTTTGACAATTATGATGGAAGAAGATTCCAAAAGTCTCATAAACTATTTTTGTTATGCTGTCAATGTGATCAAGTCCATAAGTTGACAGCACTGGTGACGACGATAAAACCTTTTTTGTGTTGTCTCTGTCGTTCAAATGTATTCTAGACGTTGTTAGAGTGTGACAGTGAATATATGAAATTGGACTGCCTCGTTGGTCTAGGGGTCGGATGTGCCGCCTTCAGATCTACGGGACCCGGGTTCGGGCAAATGTCTTTGTCTAAACCAGAGGCATTTGCCCTGAGCCTAGGTGTCGTGAATTACATGTTTATAAACAGGGGTATAGCGTGCCTTGGTAAGGTAAGGTAGGTGGGCCCCGTATAAACAATTATTTGCGGGCCCCTAGGAAGGGTAAAGAGTTCTCACAAAGAAAAAAAAAATTTGCATAAAATTGATACCTACACTTCTTCCAAATTTTTTTCACACAATTTAAATTAAATACTTAGGACACTCTCCTTGCCTGATTTATTAAATGATTTATAGCTGATGATGACTTTAGTTTTTCTAAAGTTTCTACCTCTATGGACAATAGTGACAGGTCTGACAGGCGTTCAGCGAAGTTTTTATTAATTTTTGCTTACGCACGTCGGGGGCCCCCGTATAATTGATACGGCGGTAGCTACGCCCCTGTTTATAAACTGCCCCCGCGATACAGGTGTAGGGTACCTCGTGTACCTACATACGTTACCGCACCATTACCTTACCGTTACCAAATAAAACAACATCGCAAGGAGGAAGACTTTATTTTATCGATGGTGTGCTTCAAGAAACATCGTAATCGATTTTGTGAAACAAGAAGTGGATCTGAAAAGATCGCTTGAAGACGACGGTTCCACGCGTGCCGATACAGCGCTGCACGCGGCTACGTATACGACGACCGCCGCCTACCGCTGGAGAAGTGGAGATGTCCGCACGCGCTGGCTGCCTCGCCGAAATGAGCGAGCGCTTGCGCCGCGCGAATGTGTATATCCACGCGACGCGCGCGCCCTCTGGGGGCACGCACACACATCGAATCGATGCCCCCTCTTGCGCACCCTATCTCTTTCACACAAGCGCGCTCTCTCTCTCTCTCTCTTGTATCCTGTTAGCACTAGTACCTAATAGTAGAAATCATGTTATGTATTTATATCACAACGATGTACACAATAAATCATTCCTTCGCTATACCTCGACTGGAGTTTCACTACATATCAAGAACACGCAAGATCCCCTTCAGTGGTTACCCCGCCGTTCAAGCAAGGAATCAAGCTCCTCAAGCCATACCATGGAGTTCGCTGACGCTGAAGAGCATCTCGCCGTGCCTGCTGCGTCCGTCGCTGGAATTGCGCTGTCAACGCCCATTCCACCCTTCTGGCGGGACAAGCCCCGTCTGTGGTTCGCGACTTTTGAAGCAGTAACCAGCGATCAGAAGAGGAGCAAATCACAATATGCTCATATTGTTATAGCTCAACTAGAAAAACAGGACGTTGAGCAAATCGCCGACATCCTGTATGACGAGCCTGCGGACCCATACACCGCCATCAAAGACCGCCTTATCTCGGCCTACGAAGAATCCGAGAGCCGCCAACTTCAAAGGCTACTCACGGAAATCAAACTGGGAGATCAGAAACCCTCACAGCTGCTTCGACAAATGAAGATCCTCGCACGAAACAAAATACCCGAAGACACTCTGAAACTGATGTGGACCCAACACCTACCTCCACACGTACGCTCCTACGTCACAGTCAGTGAAACATTTAGCCCACAGACTTCTCTGTCACAACTGGCCCTACTCGCTGACAAGATACTCGAAACCAGCACGCCAGTTTCATCCATATCCACACCTTCGAGTCAGCCGATCATTGAAGAGATCAGGAAGTTATCGCTAGAAGTCGCCGAGGTCAAATCCCAATTTCGTCACTCCCATCATCAACAGCGCCTCAGCCCCAGCCAATTTTCACGTACAAATCCACGATCACCGTCACGCCACCAGCGCAATAGCACTCCACCACGCCGCCTGTGCTACTACCATCGACGTTTCGGAGAAGACGCTATACGCTGTACCAGCCCCTGCGCCTACAGAAGGAAGTCCAAATCCACGCTGGCAGAGGTGGAACCCAGCGTGTCGGAAATCTCCCACCGCCTGTTCATCACCGACAGAAATTCCAGACTGGCATTTCTCATCGACACCGGGGCCAACATTTCTGTCATACCACGTCGCCCTGGGATGAAGATGACTCCAACAGATTTCTGTCTGTACGCCGGTACCTAATAGTAGAAATCATGTTATGTATTTATATCACAACGATGTACACAATAAATCATTCCTTCGCTATACCTCGACTGGAGTTTCACTACATATCAAGAACACGCAAGATCCCCTTCACAGGTTATACCTAGTGCAGGGGTTTAGTACTTTTTTTTAAAAAGAAATTTATTGTTTTGTAAGTTTAAAGTTGTTGTCTTAAGATGTTATTTTTCTAGTCAATAAAGTTGTGGATATTATTTGTTTCCCTTTTTTTTTTATTCCGTAGCGACCAAAAACATACTACTACTTAGCCAATATGGTCCTCGTAGAGCGAGAAATAAGTAAGTCTCCAAAAATATGTAGCTAAATTTCGACTAAAGTAATAAAAAATAAATAAATATCATTGGACATTTCACACAACGCCATCTCGTCTCAAGCGAAGCAACTTAATGCTTGCGTTATGGTAACGAGATGGATGATAAACTACTTATTTACTTTTTTTTTTGTAAATACATACAAATTATAGATAGAAAACCCCCAGACCCGGAACAAATACTTGTAGGTCGTACAAATATTTCTTCCGTGCGGGGATCGAACCCGCAACATGCTGCGCTGCAGTCGATCGCTCAACCACTACGCTAACCGCTGACGTGGGTTTGAAAATGGCCAAACACTTTTTAAGACTTAGTTAATTCTTCCTTTAAAGAGACTATTATATGACCCACTGCTTAGTCGGGCCTTAGCTTAGTATGCCTCCAGTTACATGTAGGTAATTAGCGTACTGTGCTATGCTGGCCAGACGGCACAGGGTAAAAAAAAAGCACCTAGAGAAATACATATGATTGACATGTACTGGATGTAAACACTACATGCTTGCACACGTCGTTCCTTTCAGCCCATAAATGACACACTACGGAGTCTGGCCTCCTCCAAATTCATGGAGGGAAATTAGCCTGGTGTACCACTTTGGCCAAACGATTTGGCACAGGGTTTTTATCAAGTTTTCCTTCTCATACGGCTAGGTGATCTGCCTCATGTGCTCCTTTAGTCGCTTCTTACGACACCCTTAGGATAGTGTGGGATGGTGACGTTGTGTATTCTAAATCCGTCGCTAGGGAAAACCACTGTAGAAATAAAACGAAATTAAAAGCTACATTCGATTTTATTTACAACTACAATAAATAGGGCACTACATAAAAATTAACACATATAACATGACAATATAAATAATTAACTAAACAAACACAGTTAGACCAGCTATTAATAAATTTAAAAAAAATGCAGATACAAATTCCGCTACCATAATTTCAGCCCTTACAGGACTCGCGATAAACAAGACCGATAACCTGAAGACAGGGCGCTATGGCGCTCTTTAGGGGAGGCCTATGTCCAGCAGTGGTCTAATGTGGGCTGATGATGATGATAACTTGACAAAAGGGTACTACAGAGATTCTTGCCGGCTCTTCTCTGTAGCGAGCAGCAATTCGAACCGGTGATAGTTTCAGTAGGAACGTGGGATGGGTGGATTGTGAGAATGAGGAATTGTGTATGGAAGGTGTGACTGTAAATATGACGACTGATAGATGTGTATGGACACTACCACCTAGCGTGGGACATGGGCCGTAAGATGATAATGGTAATTTCAGATATAACGACTTATTAGAGTTTTGTGATAAAACCTACGTAAATATAATTCCGTTTTAAGCAATGGCTGGTTAACAGATTAACTAATAGACAGATCTTTTTTGAAATGACGCGTTTAAAAGAGACAATTATAGTTTTATTCTATTCTGTCTTCTTAGCAGTCTTCGCTGCAGCGAGTTTCGTCTTGGATTCCTCATACAAACCATCCAGGTCAAAGGCTGCCTTCACATTGTCCTTGGAGAATAGGAACCTGGAATAAATAGACTGGTTAGGTTACACAGTGGCGACACAGTCGGGACTATAGACGGAAGGCCGGTTTTATCATCATTTCAGCCAAAAGACGTCCAATGCTAGAAACAGACCTCCCCCAAGGATCTCCACAAAGGCGGGCCGCCCGCGTCCATTGCTTTCCGGCGACCTTGACCAGGTCGTCGGTCCACCGTGTGGGAGGCCTACCGGCACTGCGCCTTCCGGAAAGCGGAGGCCGGTTTAAACCGTTTAAAACGAAAAATATTGTTGGTAAATATGGTTTTGATGACAATTTTTCTTAATTATAACTAAATTTTCTTAATTTTACCGAGGGAGGTATGTAGTTATATCGCAGTACATATAATCTGTGTAAAGATTTTTTAAATGTGTTACCGCGTGGGTCGGGCGCCTTTTCATCCGGTGCCTGACGGAGGCACGTCAGGGTCGCGGAGCATGCTCCCCACTGGGGAAGGAGAAACCCGTGGCCCTGTTTCGCGCCTTCTTACCATCTTTCCGCGCCTTGGAGTCCCACATGACCCGGCTGACGTTTAGCGGTCGCGTGTCCATGAGGATTTCCAACGTTAAAAAAAGCCATAAGAATTTACTTACTTCTGCAGCTTGCCAGTGTGGTCAGCTTGTGGCCTCCTCACCTTCGTCTGTCCATCTGAGAAGACCAGGACGGTGGGGAGCTGGCGGCTGGTTGGCCCATCTTGGACATGGTACCTGGCCGCTGCGTCTGGGTACCTAAACACACCAATGCGTGTTAGCCGATAAATACCTACTGAGTGGGAACACCTCTAAATTGCTGGCCTTATTTACGTAGGTTTTATCTTAAAACTTATCTTTCAAATCAAGTCTTATTTAAAACCACCAATATCATCTCACGGATCCTGTGCCAGCGTCGCAGTCGCCATACACACCTATCAGTCGTCATATCTACATGCACACCTTACATAAGCAATTCTTCATTCTTACAATCCATCCATCCATCTCCCACAACCCTTGCGTCCACCCACATTCATGCTATAACTACCACCGGTTCGGAATGCTGCTCTAAAGACAAGAAACTCTGCAGTTGCTTTTTCAAATTATAGGACTTCTTTCAGGGGCTTAGCGTGCCTTGGTGGGGCCCCGTATAAAAATATATTTATTTATTTTCCTCACAAAGGGAAAAGTTACTAAAAAAAAATGTATGTAAAATTGTTAGAAATATTTATTCATCATACTAATCAATCTGTCACTTCTTCCAAAAAAAATTCAACTTATTTAAATTAATTATACACTCTCCTTGCCTTTTTTTCGGCAAACTGATTTATTAAATGATTCATAGCTGATGATAACTTTAGTTTTTCTAAAGTTTCTGCCTCTATGGACAATACTGACAGGTCTGACAGGCGTTCAGTGAAGTTTTTATTAATTTTTGCTTACGCATTTCGGGGGCCCCCGAGTCCCGGGGCCCCATATAATTGATACGGCGGTAGCTACGCCCCTGACTTCTTTACAAAAAGCACTAAATAGCATAGTGAGAACAAGTTCGCGACTCTTAAAGCTTTGGTGTCCTAGAAGCGCGGTCTTATAGCGGCCGTACTATAACGGTGAACGACATCACTAGAACATAGTCTATGTAAAGCTTCTAGGAAACCACGCCATTTCGTTTACAGAGTCGGCGTTCTAGCGACGTGGTTCACCGTTACGGCCGCTATATGAAGGCCCATCGATCTCAGTAAACCAAAGCTTTAATATCTGGAATGTTGCCGACATATAAAGCGACCTTAGCCAAGAGATACCTTCCAACATCGAGCTTCCCAAACTTGAGATTCTCCAAACTGTAGCTGGCCGAGAGCTCTGCGAAGACCGGTGCGAAATTGACGCAGGCCGGATGCCAAGCAGCATACAGACATATCACCCATGTGACATTCCTGCGTTTCAGCTCTTCTTCCAAGGAGTACGGGCCGCGGAAGTAAGTGACATGCTCTGGGCCCATGTATGTTGGCTCCGGCAGGAGTAGGGCAGAGAGAATGAGGATTGCTCCATACGGCAGACCATACCTAAAAAGAAATTTATTTTTTACTAGTGACCCGCTCCGGCTTCGCACGGGTGCAATGATGAACACCTAAATTTATCAGTGTTTCTCTACAATACCTTCCTCTTGAATCACTGTATAGATTAAAAGAAACCGCTTCAAAATCAGTTGCGTAGTTTAAAAGATTTAAGCATACATAGTAACGGACAGACGACATCGACGTTGTTGTATAGGTACTATGTAGTGATGTTTTTGAAGCGAAAACTTCATTAGCGGTGTTGAGCACATTTCTTGGTTAGGTATACAATGTCAAACTCGCGTCAGAACATGTGACTTGATCAAAAATTCATAAGATGGAGGGTTCAAGTTTTCACTTCAGTTTTTTTTATTATTTTCTATATGTTTACCTATTTGAAAGAATTCATAAGAATTTATTTGAATAAATAACATTTTGATCTTGATCATTTGAGCCATCATGCTATGTTGGGTACCTTACAGTCCTATTGGCATGATGGATCCACATGCTCACCTCTGCTGATCCCCTTGCCCACATTCTACCCAGGGTCCACCTTTAGGGACAAAGCACACTTATCAACTCGAAAAGGGATCGGCACCGTATCAACACGAGGCGTTCAGTATTATTTGTATGAAACTCCCTGCTGCAAAGCACACTAATCGGATTCGTAACGTAAACGCCTCGCCTCGGGACAAGCTCACGGCCGTACGGCGCGTGGTCAACCAGCGGTCCCCGCGCTTACGGCTTTCCGCCGCCGCGTTTGCGGGACATAACATATTCGTAACATTATCTTACGGGCCATCCGTAAGCTCGGCGTCGCCTAGCCGAAGCCGCGGCGACGTATCGGAGCTGCTGATTCGCTTTGGTTACGTGCTTACGTTAGGTTGACGCCTGTTTGACGACGAGGCGAAAGGCGATACGGTGCCGCTCCCTTTCCGAGTTGATAGGTCTGCTGCGTCCTTCAACATCACTATACAGGAATCTCATAGTGTGAAGGTAAGTAAACTACATCTTTATTAATCATATTCCTTACTTGCACAAGCTGATATTGTTTGTTTAGGTTAGATGTGTGTGTGATGTGATGTGGGTTAGATGTGCTGCCTTTGGATCAATGGAACCCAGGTTGGATTCGGGGTCGAGCAAGTGTCTTTGTCTAAACCAGGGTCTCTTGCTAGGAGTCTGGGTATCATTTATGTTTGTGAATTGCATGTTTGTAAACTGCCCCAGCAATACAGGTTATACTTAGTGTGGGGGTGGGTATAAAATATATATATTGTGCATGATGTATTTATGTTGAGTTTATGTACTTAGAAATTGCAAGAACTGATTTATTAACAACAATGACTAAAAATAAAAACTACCACCGGTTCTGAATGCTGCTCCACAGACAAGAGCTGGCAAGAAACTCTGTAGTTGGTGTTGTTTACAACAAAGCATTAAACTACACATTGAGAGTGAATTCACCAGATAAGAGAAACGGTACATTTGTAACATGACAAATACGGCTCAACAGGGCCAATCCAATCATTTTAGTGACTCCTTGCCAACTACAGAGTTTCTTGCTGGCTCTTCTCTGTAGAGCTGCATTCTGAACTGGTGGTAGATGGTAAATAATCAATTTTCCATTTTAAGGGGTAAATTTCAAATTTTATTTTGTTGTTTGATTTAAAAAAAGAGCTCTAATGAGCCAACTTGATTAAATGAGTTTCATTTTTTATATCTGGCTAGTGTGGCTGAGTAGCCATAGACCCTCCATGTTACTGGAGGAGGCACAACTTGGCAGTATGTCCTATACATTGGTGGAGTAGTAAGCTTTATGCTAAGAAAATAATATAATAGAAAATAGTATTTTATATTAAAAAAGAAAATATAGAATTATAATGTACAAAGGTATATACACACATACATCCCATCTATCCGCACACACACACTACACCGAAAATATGGTGCTACCATTCTCTCTTCCCACTAATTCCACTAACTTTAATGCATACTCTAAAAAATGATTTCTGGTATCATCGTCCACCACTATTTCATTCATCTGTCTGCCAATTCTACTCTCTAACATACGGTTAGACCATTAACTATTAATTAAAAAACTTAGAAAGTCTTAGATAGTACTGACCTTACGTCCGCATAAAACCACAAAATCAGATTTGCAATCTTCGTATAGACGAAAGACGAAGACAAGTAATTGACCATGGTGACGCTTCCCGCCTTCCTAGTCCTCAACATAACAACTATAATTAGGAAAAATAATATTTCCGTTTCTCTGCTGTCTAATTCACAGTCCAAGTTAGGGAATAAAACATTGCAGATATAACCGGTTCGCTTGCACGTAACGTAAGATATGCTCAGCAATATATTTATCCAATAGTAAGGTTTTATAAGCTGCTTCAAATCACTGTTAAATGCCATGATTTATGACTATTTTTATAAAAAATCGGCGAAATTATAATCTGGGATGGTAATCGTACATAAATTTTGTCAATTTAAATTAACGTTCGGTTGGTTGCTGTTACTTTTGGCATTTACTTTTTTTTTTATTCAGCTATAATTGAAAATAATATGCCTTTAACAGGCCGGTTGTTTATACTAGTTTATTTGTTCACGCTTAAAATCTATGTATTCATTCATGTTCTCTACATTTAATAATATTTTTAATATTAAATATTACATCTGTTTACTCAAGTTTAGTTTTTTTACGGCTAGCACCTAATATTCGAACATTACTTCTGTCTATCTATCTATACACTGCTAGGGATGCGATCATGGGATTAGTATGTTTGATAGGATTTTTTTTTTTTTTTTTTTCTTTCTCTTGGCAACTTGTTTAAAACATTACTGCCAGCGTCCAGTCTACAAGATATACATGTATTCAAATAATTATATTTAAATTAAAAAAAACAGACAGCATAAAATTACCTAGAATGAGCAAAATTAATTAAGATGGTCAGATTTTTCAGTGATGTTTTGTTAGTAATTTAACTACTGTAATAAAATAATTTGACTTTGGGAAGATTGATGGGTTTATATTTTGATGTTATTGTTAGAAATAAATTTAGCTACGCATTTAATTATTAGTGAATTATTATTCGCCAAGACGAGTAGGGAGGGGATGTTTAAGGGAAAAGGAATCTTTAATTTTGATAGAGTTTGCAACATTTCCGAACGATCATATAATGGACAAGAGAAAAAAATGTGGTTGGCGTCACCTTCATCTAGACCGCACTCGCATATTGACGAGTCTTTTATGCGTAGTTTATGAAGGAAAGCCTGTGTACAAGAAAAACCAATTCTCAGCCGGCAAATCACGGATGTCGCACTTCTGGAGAGGTGAGTTTTGAAGAACCAAGGTTTGGAGGAAAGGGTTGGTTGTATCTTGGCGTAATATTTACCTTTAACCTGTTTCGATTGTTCCCAGAAGGCTGACCAGGATTCATTTAAGTGGCGCCTTGGAAGAGCAAGTAAATCGTGAGGATGTATTTTAAAAGGAAATACGTCGCCACAAGTAACCGCCTCTTTTGCCAGAGTGTCAGCACGTTCATTACCCGTAATCCCAGAGTGACTTGGAATCCACGCGAGTACTACACTACGATTAAGAGATTGGACCTGAAGAAGGAGTTCCTTTATTTGTAGAATTATCATAATTTGGGATTTGTTATGGAATGGGTTTTGACAAATTGCCTGTAAAGAGCTTAAGGAATCTGTTAGGATGAGCGTGGAATGCAATCTAAACCTGTGGCTGTATCTGACTGCCTCAAGGATGGCAAGAATTTCACCAGTGAAGACGGAAGAGCAAGAAGGTGATTTAATTTTTTGGACTATATTCCAGTTCTGATGAAAGACACTGTATCCTACACACCCATCTGTTTCTAGTTTAGAAGCGTCGGTAAATATTAAATGGTAGTTATCATAAGAGTTTGATATTGAGTTAAGAAATTCTGCATTAGGGTTAAGAGAATCTTTAGCTATATTAAAATTAACTATTTTGGGTTCATACAATGCTACTGCAAGTGGAAAACTATATAAAGGAAGTTTAGGATATTGAAGAATTGGATCCTTTATGTTTTTCCACTTTAGAAAACTGTTTACCAGACATGGTTTGGATTTGTGAATCCAGTAACGGTTTGAGCCACAATCTTCAGTTAATTGTTTGAGTTTAGTTGTTATGGGATGATTGCTACATTGAAAAGAACGGTATAGGTACCGGTCAGCCAAATATTGTCTTCTTAGTTTTAGTGGGGGGTCACAGCTCTCATTTTGAAGAGCATTAGTTGGGCTGCATTTCATTGCCCCCAAGATAATTCTAAGTGCTTTGTATTGGATTAAGTCCATTTTTTTTAAATTTGTTTGACTGGATGGTTCTATCAAAAAAGTGGCATAATCCAAGTGGCTTCTAATCAAGGAATTATACAGAAGTTTCAAACAATATGGGTGAGCTCCCCACCAAACACCTGTAAGGGCTCTCAGTATATTAATGTTTTTTTCACATTTAGTTTGTATAAAATTTATATGGGGGAGACCAGATAATTTGGAATCTAAAATGTATCCTAAAAATTTAATTTCTTTAACGGGAGTTATTACTGTATTTTGTAAATGAATTTCGAAGGGGGGAGGTGTTCTTTTCGTAGTAAAGAGAACTGCATTGCTTTTTTCTGGAGAGAGTTCCAAACCATGTGCTAATAGTAAATTATTTAAACTCTGTAAGGAGTGTGATAGACAAGAGGCTGCGGTGGTAATATCTCTGTCAGCACAATATACTAGTAGGTCATCAGCATACTGTAGTAATCTACATTCGGGCACAGCGTCATCCAACTTGGCTGTATAAAGATTGTATAAGAGGGGGCTGAGTACAGACCCTTGTGGGAGTCCTTTATAAACCTTTCGGGGGTGATGGATGTCATCTTCTAATTTTATGTAAATAGTCCGATCGAGAAAAATATTGATTATAAACCTAGTCAGCTTCACCGGTACTCTTAGCTTAAGTAACTTATCTCTAAGAATAGGAAGACTGACATTGTCATAAGCAGCGGTGACATCCAGAAAGGCTGCTACAATGGATTCCTTGCGAGAAAATGCTAGCCTACTGTCAGTAGTAAAAATGCTGAGACTGTCTATTGTGCTTTTACGCTTTCTAAATCCGAACTGGGTTGGGGACAGAAGATCATTGCTTTCCGCAAACCACTCTAATCTATTTTTTATTAGATGTTCTATCACTTTGGTGATAGTGGAGGATAATGCAATGGGGCGGTATGATGAATGGACTCCTGGGTCTTTTTGGGGTTTTAAGATTGGAATAACTACTTGTGTTTTGCAAGAGATGGGGACCACTCCTGTGTCAAAAAGAGTGTTAATAATATTTAGAAAAACGGATAGGGGGTAGTCTCGTAACTTAGAAAGAAAAGAATAAGGGATTCCATCAAGACCAGGTGCGGAATCTTTCACATATCTTAGAACCAATTTAAGTTCTGAAATGGAGAAGGGTCGATTAATTTCATTTTGAGATTGGGGATCAGATAAGTTATACTCGTATAAAATTTCAGGTTCGGAGGGAACTGAAGGGGGGGCAAGCTTGTTCAAAAAATTTTGAACACATTCCGCTGGAATAGCTCCACGTTTCGCATTATCAGGAAGCGAGGAGCGGTAACGCCTAATGTTAGACCAGACGGTAGAAGAATGAGTGGTTGGTGAGATGGTCGCACAAAATTTTTGCCAGCCCTCGCGTTTTTTGGAGTTTAGAATTGTTTTTGTTTCTTTTTCGACCTTTAGGAGATTGCTGAAATTTTGATCCGACATGTTGTGAGTATATCTCGACTCGGCTCTTTTTCTATTCCGCACTGCCATTGTGCACTCCTTGTCCCACCAAGGCGGCGAGAGACGCAGTTTCGAGTTCTGATCTTTTGATGGGATCGCCGTTTCTGCTCCGAATACCAAAGCGTCTGTAAAACGAGCCATGCATTCAACTACGTTTTCAGATGAAACTATCGGGATTTCATTAATTTTGGAAACTACAGCGCAATTGAATAAGTTCCAATCGGCTAGGTCAAGTTTATATTTTATGGATGGTTTCTTTTTTAGAATTACTGGACCAGAACATGGGTATGAAATGAGTATCGGAAAGTGGTCACTGCCATGTGTACTGTCCAGTGTTGACCAGGTCAAAGCAGATGCTAGTTCAGTGGAGCATAAGGAGAGATCTACTACACTTTTGGCTTCCCCGGGGAAGCTTCTACGAGTCGGAGATCCTGAGTTTAGGACACAAAGGTTAAGGTCGTCAATAATTTCTACTAGCGTGGTACCGCACGCATCTGCGTTACCAGAGCCCCACAACGTATGATGGCAGTTAAAGTCTCCTAATATAATGACAGGTTTGGGTAGGGAGGAAATTATTGTTTTAAGATTTGAGAGACAGGATGTGGAAGGGGAAGGGATATACAACGAAATATAGGTAATTCCTTGCACTCGAACCGCAACAGCATTAAAATTGTTGCGGAGAGTGGGCAGGCTTATCACAGAATAGGGAATGGTATCACGAATAAGCATGGCGGAACCGCCATAACCGTCGTCTCTGTCATCTCGGACACACGAGAAGCCTGAAATTCTGCAGTTAGAACCTGGCTTAAGCCATGTCTCCGAAATGGCAGCGACCACGGTACTGTTGTTATTTAAAAGGTAAAGTAAATCTGATGATTTGCTTAATATACTTCTACAATTCCATTGTAGAATTGTAGGGTTGGCAGACATTGTGTATGGTGGATTGTAGTTTATTAAGTTTGGAAGCAACGTTGGACGGTAATATGGGCGAACGGGACATAATTTTGCATAGAGCATCGATGAGCTCTGCGATGGACTCAATATCATTTGTAGTTTCAGTATTGTCGGGGGGGCTGGGAAGAAAACCACAGCCGTTGGCGTATTGGGGAAGGGTGTATTCGTTAACGATTTCTTGATGGGCTCTCTTGTCGTAACCCTGCGGTAATGGTGTTCTCTGTCGTTTTGGTAGGGATACTGTTTTCACATATGAGACTGTCTTATTATGCGAAGAACGAGGAGATGGTGTAGTATTATCATATGGAGATGGTTGGAGTGGGGGGATAGCCCGAGCAACTTCGGCAAAGGATTTTTTAATTGGGGGGAAGTTTCTTGAAGCCTCAAGGTACGATATGGATTTTTCAGCCATATCTTTCTTAATATTCTTTTGGCGTTCGTATTCAGGACATTTGCGGTCCGTTGCTTTATGGTTACCCTGGCAGTACATACAAGAATACTCGCTCTCATCTATGTGACATTCATCCGCGGCGTGATTTTGGTTGCATTTCGCACATCTGGGTTTAGATCTACATATTTTAGAGGTATGTCCAAACCTGCAGCACTTAAAGCATTGGACTGTTGGATATTGGTAGACTTCTACGGGGATTGCGTTGTAGCATAAGAATATTTTGGAGGGTAGTACTTGACCGTCAAATGTTACCACGACCGATTCAGTGTCTACGAATGTCGCTACACCGTCCCTGAAGATTTTCGACCTTAGGCGCCTGATTTTAAGTGCTAAAATTCTGTTTGGTGGGGCGGAAAGTTCCTCTATAATTTCTTCGGGGGTTAAATCAGTGGGGACACCCTTAACAACACCCAGGCGACATATATTAAAAGAGGGTATAAATGCCTTATATTTGTTGACCAGGTTAGGATTACAAATAAATTCATTCGCCTCCTCATGGGTTCGGAACTGTATCGATACACGGTTACGTCCAATTCGCTTGATGCCGTCGTCAACTATATTTTTAATGTTTAATTTTTTAATAAAATGACCAAATGATACAGCATTAAGGGTGGTACCCGCAGTAGGGGACTCATTAGGAACTAGCTTTTGGACGTGAATTATGAAAGGGCCACGATCGTTACAATTATAGGAGCGCACTTGTAATGGTTGAGAAGAAGTAAGGGACGTTTGGGTAGGATCCATACCTTGGGGGGGTACAGGGATCGAATCGGATTGGGTTATTGTGGGTGGGGTTCTTTGGGTAAGGGATAATTGTGATTGGCTGGCCGAGAGAGTATTTTTATTTGTTACGATGCATGAATCATTAATATGTTGAGATTTAGGCAGGGGCGGAAACGATTCATGAACTGAGGAAGCCGAAGAACTAGCTTCAAGGTGGCGATTCTGGTCCAATCTATTATCTTTATCTTTTCTGTTTTGTTTACTTTTTCTTTTATGCTTTTGTTTATGCCTGGTCATTGTTTCCAAATAAATATTTTGTGAATGAAATTGAGTTTTATTTAGACAATTATCATCGCTAATACTTTCGGATATGGTTTGATAACTTGCCGGAGAAGGAACGTGGAAGGGGCCTGGATCAAATTGGGGGTCAGGGTCTGGGGGTTTAGGGGGTATGAATGGTAAGTCCATATTTGGAGGTTAGTTGTTATACACTATTTATATATATTGAAAAAGACGTACACAAAGACACAGTTATTATATTAGTTATATATAATCACAAACACACACAAATAACACTGAAAACCTGATTATCTTCAATTGAAAATCGAGAGCACATGTAGCACCATTGACAGTTCAACTGACAGTCTTTGATAGGATTCTAGATCAAATTAATCGAATTTATTTTTTTTGTAGTTTTCAGATTTGTACTAAGACTTATCCACAATTTATTTGTAATATTTTAAAGATATAATTTCCTCACTTTTCATGGTATATTCCGGAGAGTTCCCAAATTACAGATTTGAATCTCATCTCTTCAAATTAAATCGAGATACTTGTAAGCTCCATAGTCAACACTATTCGAAATATTTCCAAAACGAATAGTAAACCTTCGACAAAACTTTGAGGAACAGAAGTTTATTGCGTTCTTTCGTTTCTTTCCAAAACCAACAGAATGAATAGTAAAGTAGACATCAGGGCTATAATATCACATATAATCCACGGAGATGGCGCAGATCGGTGTCGAATATGTATGAACGACACAATTGAGGGGCAAGCTCATATAGAGGATTTGGTGCTGGTGGACGAAAATAAACACATAACCCTCGCTGCACTTTTGGAGTCTATCACAGGAATAGAGGTATACAAAACTCCCTCAAAAAATCAATTTGAATTGAATACAAGTAAAATATTGATTGTTCTTGAGGTCCTTAATTATTACATCTTCTTTTCATAAATAAAAATATTTTCACACTTAGATTTTCTTGTTATTATGTAAAGAGAACACAGTTATCAGTAATCCTTTTAATTCCTTTGCTTTTATTAGTAAAAATGAAACACATTTATTGCAGCCAATACAGCTCAAACCAAACAAACTAATAAATAGTAAGATATATAATCAAATAAACTTATATACAACCTTATCTAACCTAATCCAAAATGCACTTTATAAATCACATTCTTACATTATCTAATGATTACTTAAATGAAGTTTTAAACATTTTTAGTCTGTAAAACTGCAAATAGTCCCAACTCCAATGCAGTTCCACTAGATACATTGTGGTGTGAGTTGAAACCAATTCAGTGAAGTCTCAAAGAGTATCAACCAAGATCTTCGCACCTTAAAACAGCTTTTAGTAAAACCGAAAGTAGTGTGCCATATCAGGATATATTTTTTGGGTACAATCTGTTATTGTTATTATTGCAATCTGTTTTTGATAACATTTGCAACAGCTCCTCTACTTGCATTTTTTTATTCACTTGTATCATTTTTCAGATGACTAGTTCAACAACTCTGCCTGCCAACATTTGCACAACCTGCTATGGAGATGTGGCAAAGATCATTGAGTTCATAGAAATGTGCAAATATTCCACTAAACAATGGAACCAAGTCGCAGATTACTTGAGCACTGTTATCCCACACAAGAATACAACCAATATGTATATTCAAATAGGTTCTCGTAATAAGATTTTCAAGGAATCCTCAAATAATAAAGTCAGTAAATTTAAAATGTATACTAATCACTCTCAAATCCAACAAGCGAATGTACCTATGACATGTGAAGAATGTGATAAGCAATTCCACAATCTTAAAGATTTTAATAAACATCTAATAAATTTGGGCAAGAAAATGTGTTCAGTATGCCACAAAATAGTAAACATTGCACATCATAAGGCTCATATGCATAGCCATGACTTAGTAGTATACCGCTGCAGAGTCTGTTACAAAACCTTTGAGAAAGAACAAGCTTTATCTGTTCATAAATTGAAACATAAAAATAGGCATGAGATGTGCACTGTATGCAGAGCTACATTGAGATCTCCCTTACAGCTCCAACAACACAAGTCTCTTCACAAAAAAAGAAAATGTGGCTGTGGTAAGATATTTTCAAACCGAATATGCTTTGTACACCACACTCGGTTATGCCCCAAGAAAGGGGACACTGTATTCTACTGTGATTACTGCGGACAACACTTTAAATTGAAAACATCAGTTCGTTTACACATTGTCACTCATCTTTATGGCCGACGGTTCCAGTGTGAAGTTTGTGGGAAGAAATTTATTAGTCAAGCACATCTTTTAGAACATGGAAACACTCATGAGAGAGTTGGAAACCGGTATGTGTGTGATTGTGGGGCCAAATATAGTACTCAGAGAAGTTTCAAAAGGCATTTGAAACGGCACACAGATAGTGACAAAGGTGTAGTTGGGAACAATGTTATGTTTTTACAGGAACATCGTAATAAACAGAAGAACATGTTAGAGAGGTATGAATGTGAATGTGGAGCTACATATTGTACGAGGAAAGGATATGAACAGCACCAACAGACTCATGGAAATGTTGGCCAAGAATGTTTTACAGGATCTATGTTTGTATGTTATTTTCTCGGTAAAATTTTATTATATCTCGACCATGGACGATCTCGACTGCATGAATGAGTGACATTTGTAATTTTCAATATTACTTCTATTTTTTGTAATATTTAAAACATACCTTGATTCCAAAAAAATATGTTTTGTTTATTTAATTACTTTAGTTTAATTAACAATCATGAACGTAAAGACAAAGCTGAGTACTTTGTTGGCATTTGAAAAATATTTATGGGAACAGGACACCAAAAAAATGTTTCTAGAATTTAAAGATAGGCCTCAACCGACAATAGCATCGCGCTTCATTTTATGAGAGATTATTTCCCTATTATTCATTTTTAATATTATGTACTTAAATTCGTCACTTTTTTTTTAAATTGTGTTTATCATCCGAATTATTCCGAATATACTCTTCGTGTCCCAACACTCACGTAGAAGGAACGTAAACGTCAAAACCTAAAACGTACCGTGGTACGATACGATCGTTGATTGACATTAATATCGCCGAATTCGTGAAAAGAATTTATTAAAACTGTAATTTAATTAAAATAACAAACTTGAAATTACCACAATGAGCCGAGAAGTGGATGTAAAGGCCCTAGTTTCACATATAGTGCGTGGTGATGGCTTGGATCGATGTCGAATTTGTATGGGAGATACTTCTGAGGGACAAGTTCATCTAGATGATACAGTCATGATGGATGGAGATAAACCCGTAACGCTTGCCGAATTACTCGAAAGCGTCACAGGAGTACAGGTATGCTAAATAATGCATTGCATAGAGGCACATAACAAGCGGTTTGTTTATTTTTTGGGTGAAACGGAACGGCGTCTCCCGCCCGCCGCGGTTTGTTGCAAGAGCCAAGATGGCCGATTTTTGGAAACATCGAAATTATTTTATTAGTCCCTTTGATAGCGTGCCTGAATTTACTATTTTCATAACACAGTTAACATTTAACCATGTAGGCTGAGACTAAACTTATTATCATTACACTTAAGTTTTTTAAACACATAACCACAAATGTTATGTTGCGTTTAATTATTGGGGGCAGTTAATGACGTAATTTCTTACTTACTTATTTATGAAACTATTATTTGTTGATGTCTAAGGCCAAAAATATTTGAAAGTTCAGAACATGGTAAATTTCTATTTACATCAGCTTTTTGCTACATTTATTTTGATCCAATTTGCAGATCATTGCTTTCTTTAAAAAATAAATGTCATTATGTTATTGAAATGAAACAATGATTCAAAATCAAATCTAATATGAATTATAAAATTAAAACTAAACTAAAATTAATGTTTGCTATCATGTAAACTAATACTATTTGAGACTGTCACTTCTTTATTAAATAAAAAATAAACATATTAATTAACCAGCATGCTCGGATTACTTTTTATACAACTGAGATGTCCTACAATGACATGGATTTAAACAGTTTTAAGCCTAGACTTATCTTGTTCAAAACAACTATTTGTAAGATCCCTAAACATAACTTGTAACAACTTGTTGTTTACAAAGAAGAAGGATTAATATAACATATTAATCCTTCTTCTTTGTAAACAACAAGTTGTTTACTTTTTTTTACCATTAACTTTAATTGGGTCTAAATATTTATATATTTTCTAAGTACAGTCAGTGAGTGATTGATTGGTACATTGTTCAAACTGATTATGTTATTAAATCAGCATTGACATTACCAATAAGATTACTAGCATTTAGCTAAAGTACATTTAAACTAACTAAGATTTTTGTGTATTTGTGTTATGACATATATCATAAACTACAATTATTATGGAACAGTAAATAAATTTTGTTCTTTAATTGAATACTTTGGATACATTAATATGTACCTATGTTATTGCATACAGCAATGTCATCTAGGCATCCCTTAATATATACAGGAGGGTAATGGAATATATTTTATTGGCTGCTTGACTACTATGGTGGTTGCAGATGCCGCTGGAAGACCACCTACCACAACTACTGTGCTGTAATTGCTCAATGCTGGCACACGCAGCGGCTGACTTGCGCACCATGTGCTATAAAACTGCCAAAAAATGGGATGATACTATAAGTTTGCTCAATCATATTGACTCGGAGCTGATGAAGGGAACCAAAATCATAGCTATATTAAATGGCGATACCATTACTATTAAAGAAGAATGTAAAATAGAGGAACCCAAGGTCCCTAAGTTCAAAAAGCCAGTTGTTAAGATGGCAAATGCAAAAAGGCACGAGTGCCAGTGTAGGTTTTGCGATAAAAGGTTTTTATATGCACATCATTTAACGCAACATCTGAAAGAGTCCTCGGATTACCAGCGCGCGTGTCATATTTGCGCGGAAGTGATGTCAAGGGAGCTTCTGATCCAGCACTTGCGTAAAGTCCATAAGACAATACCTTATGTTTGTAAAAAGTGCCCAGCCATGTTCCGGACGCATAAAAAGTATAAATCCCACCTTGCCACCGGGCATAGCGGCGGGGCTTGTACCTGCGGGGACTGCGGTCGTAGTTTCCACACTTCGCAGGCGTACTGCGCTCACATATCGATACACGTCCCCAAAACTTGTCCCAGCTGCGATAAAGTATTCCGCAACCAGAAGTGCTACCAGTATCACGTTAAGAAGTGCTGTGATCTTGACAAACATCGCACAGACGCACACCAAACGAAGCATAAAATTACCGTTCCTGTAAAGAAGAAGAATAAGGCTATTAAAGTCGGTCTAAGAGGTAGCGCTGATACTGAATGCTACTGTGATTATTGCAACAAAAAGTTTGCTGGTAAAAAGTTTGTGGCAGCTCACATCCAGATTGTTCACACCAAAGATACGCATAGGCCGTGTACGTACTGCGGGAAGCTGCTGGCAGCAGCTCACATGTCCACGCACCTCAAAAAACACGAGTCTAACGAGACTTTCAAATGCGACCACTGTGGCATAGTCCTCAGAACTAAACTAGGCTACGTTCAGCACGTTCGACTCCACACAGGTGAACGCCCGTACCGTTGTCAGTACTGTGAGGAAACATTTTCGGCGTCTTCCAGGCGCTCGGAACACGTCCGTAGAGCTCATAGCACGGACCCAACTAAGTACCTGAAACACGCGTGTCAGTTTTGTCCCGCGCAATTCCGTCTACCTTTCAGGTTGCGGACGCACGTTAAAAATGTTCACGGAGAGGGGAAACAGTCTCTACAGTTTGAATGCAATGTCTGCCATCAGAAATTCAGCAGTTGTAGAGGCCTTTTGCATCATAGTAGGAAACATCAGCCGGTGTCTAACAAATCTAAGATCTTTAGTGGTTTGACGGAATAAACTTAATGATTTGGAGTCTAAATTCGATATCCGATGATTTAAACTTAATCGATTTTTATAATCATCCACTATAGGGAAAAGTTATAAACGGGGTATCCTCATTCTCATAAATTAAAATAATAACTAACTCCCCATAACTAGATCCATGTCACGTTAGCTTTTGGATTATGAAATCGACTGAAGAGGAATCATTGTTGTAGGTCGAGAGCACAGCAACGTTGCCTGCCAACATATGCGGCATTTGCTACCAAGACGTTACCCTCATGCTACCGTTTGTGGAATTTTGCAAACAATCTGCTAAGCAATGGGACCGAGTCGCAAACTACATGAACCTCGCAACGGCGAACAAGAACACGACCAGTATGTACATTCATATTGGGACCGAAAATACAATCTACAGAGAGTCCTCCAAACATAAAGTCCGAACAAAAAAAGAGGCTCTTAGTAAATTTAGGACGTGTATACGTAGAAGCCGAAGGACTGTAGACAGCGATTTAGCATCGAAATCGTCGCTAATAAATTTAGACTTTACATGCAAAGAATGCGATGCAAAGTTTGATAGCCTTCACAATATCAACCACCATCTCCGCAATATGGGCAAGAAGATGTGTTCGGAATGCCACCAAATTATCAATTTCAAACACTACCAGGCCCATTTGCGCAAGCATCAGATAGTTGTCTACGGCTGCGACGTATGTTATGCCACATTCGATAAAGAAACCGAGATTTTGGCTCACACAACGCAACACCATAGGCTTAAGGAGTCGTGTCCTGAGTGCAAAATGTCCTTTGCGACTGTTACTCGATTGGAAAATCACATGTTGGTGCACAAACCCGGACAGTGCGGATGCAATCGGAAATTTTCTAACCGAACGTGTTACAAATATCATGCGAGGAGATGTCATGATGGAAGGCCTTTGTTTATTTGTGACTACTGTGGCCGTCAGTTTCGTTTGAAGGCATCCTTACGCGCCCATGTCATGGTACACATGTTTGGTAGACGGTTTCAGTGTGAGGTTTGTGGCAAGAAGTTCTTCACTCAGGCTCATTTGGTGGAGCATGGCAATACCCATGAGAAAGTCGAGGATCGGTGCGTTTGTCAGTGCGGGGCCAAGTATAGCACCCTTAGAGGTCTGAGAAAGCATGTTAAGCAACATAGGATTCTAGAAAGGGGCGTGCCCAAAAGTAAATTAGGTTTGCGAGCTCATACTAATAATCAGGAGAAGAAGGTTATTAGGTACATTTGTGTTTGCGGAGCGAAGTACAGCACTAAAAAGGCCTTTGAGAAACATGAGAAAAGTCATGGGGAGGTTAACGATGCCGCGGTTTATGAGACTCCTGATGTTCGAATTAACTTTGTATGCGAGTGTGGAACTAATTTTCTTTCCAAAAAAGCGTTATTGTACCATCAGAGAAAGTATCCCAATGACGGTCATGATTTGGCAAAGATAATTGAGTTTAACACTAATTTCTGTTGAACTTGACATAATTGTTCATATCTATTTTATAAGCGGTTGTTTGTATCAATCTTTTTCTTTTTAGCTATGCTATGAATCGGCTTGGTTATGCCACCAAAATAAGAAGTTTACTTGGTTTTAGCTAATAAAGATATCGCGATAGTCCTATTTTCATCTTTCTATATAATATTCACGTATTTCAGTACAAAATATGTTTTAGTAATTAACTGTGACACTGTGACAAACTTATTTCAATAATAAATTAAAAGTTAGCAAGAGCAGTTTGTTTATAAATGTCGCATACAATATCACCGCCGCCCACGTATAACTACTACACTAGAGAAAGCGCAACAGAGTTACTGGCCTTTAATAAAAACAAAATAGGCTCGCTTCTTGGAGGTTCCCATGTTGTGCGCACTGCTTGACGTTAAATGCGATCAAGGGATAGGAAAGAAGTTGATATTGTTACCAAAAATGGCAGCAGTATGCCATATGCGGCTGTATTTCCGTCTCATACTGTTGAAGGCATGGCCCGGCCGAGAACACGCCTTATCTCAGCCCAATTCTCGGCCACCTATTATGGAGAACGTTGTTAAATTGAGGAGATACGACAACGAGAGCTTTATTCGCAGTGGCGCGTTCACTCACTAAACCTGCAAATATTTGGTTGTTGAACTTGCCAAGTTAAGATGACCCCTAACTGAGACTTGGTCTTTTCAAGTTGTTGTTCAACGTGTGCCAGAGAAGTGGCCGAATCAATAGGCGTCCCTTGTACTATGTCATCTTTGTAATGATGTGATGTACAGGTTCTTGTGTTGTACAGACGTGTTCAATTGAGTTTTTATAATAATAAATTAATCACTTTCTGAGTCGTGACCTCGTTTCGACCGACGCACTCGGTAATAACATAAACAATTATGCGACATCGCAAAACTGTATAGTGTATAGTAGCTAAATATAAAAAATCTGTTTAAAATGGACAATAGTCCTTTTAATCGGAGCACCAGGACTGCCCGTTCCCCGCCTCGCTCACCTGCACCCCAACCGATGGAAGCAATCGAAATTATATCGACCTCGGAAATTCAGAACTGGATGACATCCATTGAGCAATGCCTTAATGAAGTGTGCTCTATTACAGCTGAGAGCAAATTGAACTCGGAGCAAAAACTAAGAGTTAGTTCCTTGTGCCGGAAAGTGGGCCACGGGTCTTCGCAGATGGCAGTGCAGTACCAGGCTCTTAAACAAAAAGCACTCCAAACAAAAAGTTCTATCCAGCACCTTGAAAACCAAATCGACCTATCGCAGAAGCTGACAGACCTTAAACTCTGTGTAGAAGAATCAACAAAACCGGCTATATCTTCTTTTGCCGATATGGTTAAAAAAGGCCCTTCAAACTACATTCAGCCATCAACACTAAGCTCGGTTGCCATTTATCCGAACGATAAATTAAAATCTAGTGACGACACCAAATCTTTGGTACAAAAGATCATTTGCCCAGAGCTTATGAAACTCCATGTGAGAGGCATGCGTAAAACTAGAAACGGCGGTGTCATAATCAGCACAGACACAAAAGAGGACATCGATAAGCTTAAACAATCTGCACAGCTAACGAACTCGGGTCTTATGATTGATGAGCCCTTTAAACGGAAACCGAAAGTAGTTATTATAGGAGTGCCCACAACTATGCAGGAGAAGGAGATTTTTAACTGCATATATCATCAAAACCTGGCAGATAACTTACAAAATTACGATCTTGCTAAGTTCTTGTCTAACATCAAGCTAAGCCACAAGTCAGGCAAAAAAGACGCTGAGACCTGCAATTATATAATAGAAGTCACTGCAGACATTCGAAAAGCCTTAGTTTTTAAAGAAAGGGTCTTCATAAATTGGTCTTCCTGTCCTGTAAGGGACTTTACCTTAGTTACAAGGTGTTTTAAATGCCAGCAGTATGGACACGCAGCGAAGTCTTGTAGGGAATCCAGCCATACCTGCGGCCACTGTGGCGGTCAAGGTCATTCAATTAAAGAATGCACAAATAAGGCAGATGCTCCAAAATGCGCTACCTGCTGGCACTTCAAGAAGCCAAGCAATCATAGTACGGGGGCTGCTGACTGTCCGGCGAAATTGATGGCAGAAAAAAGGTATATAAATTCAATAGACTATGGAGGCGCCTAAGAGCGCCGCAAACTGTAAACAACTGCACTTTTACTTTAATTCTACGTTTTCTTTTTATTTAACTTTTTTAATCTAATCTATATCTTGATAATATGAATTGTAATTTAGTTAATGACCTGGATAACTTCACTGTATCGGAATCGACGATTTGTGAGGTGGAAGATTGCAAACAATATCTTTCCTTGCACAATAATCCATTAACCATATTAACACAAAACATACGCAGTATCTATAAAAACTTCGATAACTTCTGTACATTACTAGCAAGAATCAGCGTGAGCTGTGACGTCATTGTTTTAACGGAATGTTGGCTTGCCAAGCAGTATAACGTACCACAAATTTCGGGATATAGTATGTACAAGACCAATGTAAACTATAATCAAAACGATGGCGTGATAGTTTATGCAAAAAGTTACCTTAATGTCTGTGTAGAAGAACCAAATATAAATGACTGTAATAGATTACTGATCAAAATCGGATCAGAATTTGCAATATTAGCATTGTATAGACCCCCCTCATTCCATAATATAAATAACTTTATAGAGTCCTTAAATGAAACCTTACAAAAGTTATCTACTTTTAAAAACATAATTTTAACAGGTGACATCAATATTAATATAATGCCAGAAAGTACCGATGCTACTGCTAAAGAGTATCTCAATTTATGTTCTTTTCATGGCTTACTCCCGGCACATACGCATTCCACACATAACAGTGGGTCCTGCTTGGACCACAGCATAATTAAAACCCGCTTTCCTGCACTAACACTTGTTATTAATTCAACAATAACAGACCACAAGGCTGTCCTACTAACCTTAAATTGCAAACTACCGAAAGACGAAAACATGCGCATAGTTACTAAATTAAATATAAGCAAAATTGAAGAAGAACTGCGCAATATCGATTATGCTCCAGTTTATCAATCCGCTGACCCACAGTTTTGTATGCTTTACTTAATAGAAACTGTTCAGCAAGCAATACACAAAAATACAACCCATATTCGACTGAATAACAAAATCTTTAACATAAAGCCATGGATTACGCCAGGGCTCATTCGCAGTATAAAACATAGAGATAAACTGCACTACAAAGCTAAATCAAGTCCACATAATCAAATACTGCAAATAACATACAAAAGATATCGAAATTTCTGCAATGATCTTTTAAAAAAAGTAAAAATAGACTACAATAAAAATGTACTTGAAAGAGCGGGAACTAATAGTAAAAAGATATGGGAGTGTATAAAAAACATTACGTACACAACAAAACAGCACGAATCTTCCTCACCCCTACTTAAAGCGCACTCATCCCAGTCGACATCGGCTGATTTAATAAATAATTTCTTTGTGAACGCTGGCAAGTGCCTGGCCGAAAACATTAGCAATCAATCACAACACCTAGCGAGCACTCGGCTTACATTTAACAACAATTTAACTTCCTTTGCACTACTCAACACTGATGAAACTGAAGTTAAAAATATAATTATGAGCTTGAAAGATGACTGTGCCACCGGCTGGGATAATATACCCAATAAGATCATAAAAAAATGCAAGCATGTTTTAGTACCACCACTTACAAACATTTTCCAAAAATGTTTATCTTCAGGACATTTTCCCGGGTGCCTTAAAAAAGCTATTGTCATCCCGATATACAAATCAGGCAGTAAAGACCAAGTTACAAATTATAGACCAATATCCTTACTACCATCTATGTCCAAAATTCTAGAAAAAATAATTAATAATAGATTAATGAAATACCTAGAAGGAAAATCGATTTTGTCCAGATATCAGTTTGGTTTTCGACCTAAGATATCAACTGCAGATGCTGTCCATAAGTTGACTAACTACCTAGCTCAGGAACTAGACAATGGTAAAAACAGTTTCGGGATCTTTCTGGACCTCTCGAAAGCTTTTGACTCAGTTTCCGTACCCATTCTATTGCGCAAGCTTGAAATGATAGGTATAAGAGGCACTCAACTGAAACTCTTTACCAGTTATCTTACAGACCGAACCCAATGCGTAAGGCTTGGTAACGTGACGAGCGCTGATCAAAAAAATACATCCTTTGGCGTTCCTCAGGGAAGTATACTAGGACCGACTTTGTTCTTGATTTATATGAATGACCTCTGCAATTTAAGGCTGGATCATGGCACAATCATATCTTACGCTGACGACACAGTTCTTCTTTTCTCAGCTGAATGTCAAGAAGACGCTTTTAGATACGCACAACAGGGATTTAATGTTGTTAATAAATGGCTTCAGCAAAATCTACTAACATTAAATGCCAGCAAAACACACTACATTAGATTTTCCATGCGTAAGTCAGTGATACCAAATAATCTTCCTCTATACGCTCATTATTGCAGAAACTCTACCAATCAATGCAGGTGCCCTATGATTCAAAATACCAAAACCATTAAATATCTAGGTATCATTATAGATGAAACACTTAGTTTCAAACAACACGTAGACGTATTAAATAGCAGACTTCGCAAATTGATTTTCGTTTTTAAACAGCTTCGGTATATCGCTGATAATAAAATAATTTGGCAGGTCTACTTTGCGTTATGCCAATCAATTTTAAGCTACTGTATTACATCTTGGGGTGGAATAAGTAAATCGTTACTAATATCTATTGAGAGGGCGCAGAGAGCAATCCTTAAGGTATCTACTTTTCGCCCTTTCTTTTTTCCCACTAACCACCTTTACAAATCCTGTAAAGTACTAACAGTTCGGCAACTATTTATATTGGGCACTGTACTAAAGCAGCATGCGTCTCTTCCATATAGCACTGACATTTTGAATAAGAGACGGAAGGATATAGTTTGCCCTCAAAACAGACGAACAAAACATGCTTTTACATCAAAATTTTATATTTGTTTAGGACCAATTCTATACAATAAATTAAATGCAATAACAGACATCTATCCACTCAACTATAGAATGTGCAAAAAAGTACTGAAAGATGTCCTTCAAAATCTATCGTACGAAGATACAGAGAAGTTATTAATGGTACTAAAATAAAATATAGCTATTATTGTTAGTAAATTAACTGTACCTGCTAAAGCATTTTTTCTTAGTAACACGTTACGAAAAGTGTATTAATAATGAAGTGAAAAGTGATTATTTTTAAGAAAATTATAGCCCAATACGCCTGAGACACAGGTTTTCCTAGTTCAGGCACTTAAAGCATAGCACAGTTAGTATAATATTGCATTTATAGTTACTATAGTGTAAAAAATGATTTTTGAATAAATATTATTATTATTATATTGGAAAATTAATTTCTCTCTCCGTTGGGAAGGTTTCTAGGCACGGGCCTTGGCCAAGTGCATCCTAGGTTTTTTTTCCTACTCTAATGATAAAAATTTTCGTACTATCCTGCAAGTGTTAAGAATAACTGCTTTCTGCAGTAGTATGTACGTTGATTGGTGTATGCTAAGCGTTTTTAAACCTGTATGTAGTGTTTTAGGAATCATTCCAGTAGTAGACAGTATTATGGGGATGGTGCGTACATTTTGGACTTTCCACTGAGTTTTAATTTCTATTAATAGATCTGTATACTTTGCAATTTTTTCTGTATAAGTTGAGGCTAAGTTATGTGTATTAGGTACTGCAATATCTATAAGGAAAACAGTTTTTTTTCGTTTGTCATATAGTAAAATGTCCGGTCTATTGTTATGGATTGTTTTATCTGTTATAATCGTCCTATCCCAATACAATTTGTGGTCTGGATTTTCTAAGACTGATTGTGGCTTGTACTTATAATAAGATGTTCGTTCTTTAAGTAACTTATATTTAAATGCCAGATTTTGATGAACTATTGCGGCAACTTGGTCGTGCCTGTGTTTATAGTCTGTTTGTGCTAAAGATTTGCATGCGCCTGTAATGTGTTGGATTGTTTCAGAGTTAATGTAACAACGTCGGCATGTATCTGTAACTAAATTAGGTCTATGTATTATAAATTTTTGATAATTTCTTGTATCTATTACTTGGTCTTGAATGGCTAACATAAATGCTTCGGTTTCAGGAAAAAGTTCTCCTTTACCCAACCAGGCATTCGATGCAGTTCGGTCTATATGCGGTAGATGTAAATCATTATAGTGCCGGCCATGCAAAGATTTTTGTGCCCAGGTAGTATATTTTTCTTGAATTGTCGTAAGAGTTTCATTCTGTTGTGTGCTACTGTTACTCAAATTTAGCGCTGTCAGTTTTTTGTCTGCCATGTTTATTGTTTCATGTAATTTAGAATATCGGCCTCGGTCTAAGAAAAATGATCTTAAGTTGGATATCTGCTTATTGTGTAGATTTACTATGTCTATTAACCCTCTTCCACCTATTTCTCGGGGCAAAGTTAATCTTTGAATACAAGATCTAGGATGATGTTTGCGGTTAGCTGTCATTGTAGTGTTGATAATTCGTTGCAGGTTTTTTAATTCGGACTTTGACCACCTTATGATTCCAAATGAGTAAGTGAGTATTGGGATAGCAAATGTGTTAATAGATTTGATTAAATGTCTCGAGTTGAGCTGTGACCTAAGTAGTAAATTTAGCCTATGTTTAAATTTTTTGATTAATTCTTTTTTAGTTTCGGTTTGGTGAATTTGCCGACTTTGATGAAATCCTAAATATTTGTAAGTGCTATTGTTATCTATGGGTTCTATTTGTTCTCCGGTATCTAATAGGTAAGGGTTGTTAATTACTTTGCCACGGGATATAGTAAATGTTTTGCACTTATTGATTCCAAATTCCATCTTAATATCTTTGGAAAATGTCTGTGTTATGTCTGCGAGTCGGTGAAGTGAATCTGTGCTCTGACTATACAATTTTATGTCATCCATATACATGAGGTGAGATAAATTTATTTCATTCTGCAGGTGTAACCCTTCCTGGCTTTTAATTAATAATTGCGATAATGGATTGAGTGCAAGACAAAACCAAAGTGGGCTCAGAGCATCCCCTTGGAAGATGCCTCTTTTTATTCGAATACTATCTGTACTAATAGTTGTGTTGTCAGTTTTTATTTTAAGAATTGTGTTCCAAGAGTGCATGGTATATTTAAGGAAATCTACTAATATCGGGTTGACTTTATATAATTTAAGAATGTAAAGAAGCCAAGTATGTGGTACGGAATCGTATGCTTTTTTATAGTCAATATACATTGAACTTAGGTTTTGTTTTTGTCGAAGTGTGTGTTTCATTGCTACTGAATCTATAATTAGTTGTTCTTTGCAGCCCTGACTCTGTTTTCGACAACCTTTTTGTTCTTCGGTTAGAATACTATTATCAGCTGTGTGTTGATATATCAGTTCTGTTAGGCATCCTGTAAGAATTTTATAAATGGTCTGTAAACAGGTAATGGGTCTATATTTTGATGGATTACCTCTATCAGTTTCATCTTTTGGTAACATATATGTGACACCTTGTGTTATATATTGTGGCATTTTGGAGGGGTCTTCTATGAATCTATTTATATGTTGATGTAGTAAACTATGGAGTGATGTTAGTTTTTTGTACCAGTAATTGTGTATCTTATCTGTGCCCGGTGCTTTCCAATTATGGGTTTTCTGTAAAACCTTAAAGAATATGTCAAAGGGTATGCTATCAAAAGGCATTGGTGTAATTTTATTTGTATCAGGTAAATATTATTATTAATAAAAAGTAATAATGAATGTTATCCGCTTGTAACATGTCATATTGATATGCAGAAGACACAGGGTTGGCCAAAGCACACAGCCTTGTGCGAAGCCAGCGTTCACGGGCTTTGAGTGGGAGCATGAACAATCAACAACGACCTTGATGCTACGCTCCGTGAGAAAGAAGGCAACCCATTTGCACAGTTTCTTAGGCAGCCCGTAGGATGGGCGCCTTGTGCCCGATCGCGACACCCGATCGAAGGCTTTCGCAATATCCAGACTGATCGCTATGGCTTCCCCCTTGCTCGCAATCATCGTCTCCTAACTATGGGTGATCTTCCTGAGGCTAGATTACTAGCTGAGCGACCCCGACGGAATCCGCATGGCGGTGACTAATAAGCTGGTGTCTGAGACGATAAAGCAGAGTTACCTTGGCATGTACAATACGAGTTTCTAAATTGTTTAAGTTGATCTACAATATTTCGATAAATCATTTATTTGGTTAATTCTTGATACTTTCTTTTTTAACATTTCAATCCAGTTTAGTTGTGTTTTCATTCGTACATTAAAATGAAACCACCTATCGTCTCTGTAGAGGAAGAAGTAACTTAGTCTTAAAAAATTGTTTGGCCATTTTCAACTTAAGGTGCTGATATCTTAGGTTGAAAATTAATTACATAATTATGAAGACTTACTTAATTCTCGCTCTACGGGGACGCTATGCATATTAACACTATCATCACTACATAGTATAAAACAAAGTCGCATTCTTTTGTCCGTCCCTATGTATGCATAAATCTTTAAAACTACGCAACGGATTTGGAAGCGGTTTTTTTTAATAGATAGAGTGATTCAAGGGGAAGGTTTATATGTATAACCCACGGGCGGGCCACTAGTTGAAGATATTTTATTGTTTAAATTCTGCTAATGTTGTTTGTCAATATATATCGGAACATAATGTAGATATTGTTAAGGTTTAAATAAAAGAGATTTTAAACTGGACATTTTATTTAAAATAAATTTTCATAGTACATAGGTACTCTCTTTTGCTATTGCCGATGACCACAGCAGAATTATAAAACTATCCGAGTGGTTTATACAACTCATTTCAAAGCCATTCCGTTAATACTCTCTTTTGCTATTGCCGATGACCACAGCAGAATTATAAAACTATCCGAGTGGTTTATACAACTCATTTCAAAGCCATTCCGTTAATTGTTGTTTGAACCTTGATTTTTAACAATAGTGTGTCGTGAGAAGGTTTACATGAATAGGACCTGCAAAATATATCCTACACAGAGGCTTGTTGGTTCTTAATATTAACTGTCAGTTCTCAGTTATTTAATTAAATATCAATTGATATCAACAATACATTTTCGAGAAGTCGCATCGTTTTAATATAATAAACATTATTTTGAAAGTTATTTACTTAGACCATTGTTTCGGCTGGAATAAAGATTGCGAAGGTCTGTTTAATTATTTTAACTAACATTAAATTATACATACTCCGACCACGGACACTACAGTGTCTGAAAAGTAGGTATTTAAATAAAAAAACACAATCAGAACTCACAAGAAATCATTTCGTGCATTCTATTTATAAAATATTTTTTATCCTTAAATTCACGACACCAAAATACCTGAAGTTGCAGCATGATCTGAAAAGCCACAATCCTTTGAAGCTACTTATTGATCCCATGCCGCAATAGAAAGAAATCGTGGTAAAACCTGTGCCAAACTTTCCTTTAAGTAACGAATGATGTATGAAAAGACCCCAGAATTGTGCGTGGTCAAAGTATCTGTTTATCTCTGATAAGTCCCTGAATCTATAGAAACTACCATAACGCTCTTAGACAAACATGTTGTAGGTTGTGAAATTCTATACATACATATTCATTGTTACTACTATGCATCATTGTGTCTAGACAATGCAGCATATATTTACGTTTGTTTTGACTGGACTACAATGATGTAATGAAAAACGTGTAAAGATTGTTTAGAAGATTTATTTTAGTAGAAATACAAATTAAAATTAACTTTATTCCAAATAGGTTTCAAAAAGGTAACATGCTGTCTGTGTACTGTTATACTTATACATAGTCCATATATTTTATTAAGCCAGTAGGCAATAAATCTGATTGGATCGTGTCAAATTATTCCCACACTGTGAATACTGTGAAACTGTGAACAAAATTTAAGTATCGTTGTCTGTTAATTCTCGACAATTTACCTAAGTATCATTGACGGCCTTACTCCTAACGTGATATCTTCTACATTATGACACTTTCAAAGTTTCAGTACTTAAATTAGATGAAATGGTTCCAGAGACCATCTTTAAACAATATAAAACCTCACTAAAATAGTAATATGAGAGATTTACCTGACTAGTGCGTGCTAGAAGAATCCAAGTTGTTCCCTCTCACATAAAGTTTGGAAAAGGAGCGGTCTGATTGCTCACGTGGTTTCAGGTGGAGATGGACTACACACTACCCATGGCCACCTGCAGACCCTGCTTCGACCAGACGCTCGCTGTTGTCAACTTCAAAACCCTGTGCGCACAGTCGGCACAGCGCTGGCGAGACGCTACAAACGTCCTCCTTCAAATCCATGACGCGACTGACTCTGAAAAGGCTTACATCATCTTTTATAGCAACGAGAAGACCGTGATTGAAAGCCAAACAGAAAGAGTAGAGACAGTAGCAGATGCGCTGGTCAAACTGAACAGTAAACCGAAAAAGATTAGCAAGGAGAAGCCGAAACGCTTATTAAAGCTCCCTTGCACGTGTCCAGATTGCGGTAAAATGTTTCGAGCCCCGGATAAACTTAATTCCCACCTCAAAAACACTTTAAAGCGATCTTGTGAACAGTGCGGTGCAGTTTTACCCAAGAATAAATTAGCCAAACACTACGTGACCCACAATATAGTAGTATTCTCTTGTGATATTTGCTCCGATGTCTTCGAAGATCACGAAACGCTAGAAGAACATTTGGCCAAATCGCATACGTCCAATGCCCAATATCTGTGTAATATTTGCGGGAACGAGTTCACAAACGATCGGTCGTTGCGCGCGCACCAATATTTCCACTCTCTATACCATTGCAAGTCTTGCAACTCTAGCTTTGAGAACGTCAAGTGCTTTATACATCACCAGAAGTTATGCAAGCCCGTGAAACAGCCACAGTTTAAATCATATAAGTGCCACGATTGCGGCGTTGTGTATGATAGGAAGCCGTCTTTGCGAGTGCACATAGTTCAGAAGCATCTCAACGTATTGCCCTACGTTTGCCAAACGTGCGGGAAAAGGACGTCTACTTTACCGCACCTAAAGTCCCACGAAAAGATCCATAAGACTGAAAGAAAGGTCTATCAATGTTACTGTGGCGCGAAGCTCCGGACTGAGCTTGGTTATCAGCTTCACCAGCGGATTCACACGGGGGAGAGACCTTACGAGTGCGAATTCTGTGGGTTTAGGTACCTGTCGGCTTCCAGGAGGTTGGATCATATTAAAAGAAGGCATAGGGGTTCAGAGCAGATGCCATATGCTTGCAGCAAGTGTTCGGCGCGGTTTGTTAGGCCGTGTGAACTGAAGAAGCATTATTTGGCAGTTCACTACTCTGTGGTCGATGTGATGCCGGTGAAACGAGAGGTTGATCCGGTGACGCGTAGATTGAGGAATACTTATAAAGTTAAATAAAGAGGTACAGTCTTTTAAGCCGATATTTGACGCATAATGTTACTTTATCGTACTAGTTTCCGGTCTATTTTTTGTTTTATTATCATAGTATTTTATTTTTGCTTAATCAAGAAATACTAAGGCGTCAACAAGAAAAAAAAATCCTACAAAATCTCTACATACCATAATTTGTTGTACAGGAAGAGCCGAGACTAATAGTGATGTTCTTTTCCCCTTTTCCAAGTCACTGCCGAAGCGCGAGTGTACACGGTCTCGCGCGGCAGATGGGTAGAGTACAGACTTTGCTTAGTAGGGTTTAGTGGGTGACCCGGGCGCACTTTATTCCTAGCCTGTTCCTGCCGGATAGGCACCGATAAACGGATTCCCCACGTTAAAATAATCTCTTATAATAAACTAGCTGACCGGGACGTTCTTCTGCATGATATTCGTTTACCGACTGCAGCGCCATCTGTCTGGCTGATTTCTGAATCTAAACCATCCTCGTGCCACCCAAACGCATACAAAAAAAAACATTCAAATCGGTCCAGCCGTTTAGGAGGCGTTCAGTGACATACACACGTACAGTAGAATTATATTATATTTGTCGATTAAAAAAAGCAATCCCCCGTATTGTGACTATTTAAGAATACATGTTTCCACCACCCCATTTCATCCTCAGGGTGTCGTAAGTGCCGACAAAAGAAATGATGTGTTGATGATGATGGAAATGACAAGGCAGATAACTTAGCCGTACCTAGCCGTAAGTAAAACTAGATACGAAAAGCTGTGATAGCCCATCTGGCCAGCGTAAACAGCTGATTGCCCTCCATGTAATTGGAGGAGGCCGTAGGATGTATGGACTGAGTGGTAGTAAACCCCCGTGGCATAATTGTGAAAGCTGACATCTTCCCCGTGTGGGGGCGGGGCAGAGTATAAAACTTTCCCACCGCACGCCGGGAAATAACGCGTGTTGTAAAAGTCAGCAAACCGCTGCTTGCTTGTTGGTAGGATCTAATGGTCCCGGCTAGCTACCAACCTCGCATCTAAGTCCGGCGCCAAGCAGTTTTGCTGTGTTTCGTCGGGTGTATGTGAGAGCCGCTGCCCGACAGGGCGTTTCCTTGTATTGCCTGCTCCATCTTAGACCCTGGCGTTGTTTACCATCACGTCAGCCTATAAAAAATAACTAGTTCATACCTTGGTTTAGAAGTTATAGCAGATAGGACTGACAGCTGACCATTTTATATGCCTTCCAAAACATGGTGGAGGTGAGATGTTAATGTTACTCAATGGTCAGCCATCAAACATCTGCCGAGCCAGACGTTTCTTAAATTGCTCTATACATCATACAAAGTGCAAATGTTACTCTATTTTGAGTTGCCATAACGAGCAATGAATAAATATATAGCTTCCGAATATGTAACTAGATGTCGCTGTAACGAAAATAAACTCGGTATGGTTTTGTGCGCGGTCCATTTTATAGAGAATGATGGCTGATGGTTCAAGTTGAAAAAACTAACTACAGAGTTTTTATTTTTTAGAAAGGTGTTTCATGATTTGTGATAACCCTCAAATGCCCTCAATTTGGTTGGACCTTTTTATTTAGTTCGATAGAGTATGATTAGATTAATTGATTATTGAATTAAATTATGCTTTAAAAGTTAATAAAATTAATTTTCCATTATGTATGTATGTTAGTAACATTGACATTGAGAACATAATGTTACATACATATGATAAATGATAATTAATGAGAATTATATTTTGAAATATTAATTCTCAGTTATGATATTGAGATATTTTTACATATAATGCATTTTAGCTCACCTCTAAAAGAACAGGAAAAAACAGTAGGTAAAGTAAAAAAGCCAGTTTGCATACTTTTGTCTCGTCATATAAAATTTTATAAGAAAAAACTGCTTTTCGTCGAGAAGAGCCGGAAAAAAACTCTGTAGTTGCTTTTTTCAAATTATCAGTCATCCATATAAAAGCATAAATCATCTGGCCTGCGTGGCATAGTAGGTTAGTCTATGTAGTTAGAGGACGCCCGACTCAGCAGTGGGCCCTTTATGGCCTGAGTAGTGTGCGAGTGTTGATAATATTACTGAAAACTACAATATATTTCTATTCCAGATGATCGACGAGTCCCTAATACCGGCCGGGGCCTGTGTCCAGTGTGCCAGCGCAGCCCTCGCCGCCCAGGAGTTCCGGGCGTTTGTCCAAAACTCCGAGAAAATGTGGTCGGAGGCCACCAGAAACTTAGCCACGATACCAAACTCGGTCACCAATCCCATAAAATCCATATACGCCCTTGTCGAACCCACCGATCTAACAATACAAACCATCAAACACTTCATTTCCGACCCGAAAAAGATACTAAACACACTAAATAATAATAAAACTAAGAATGTTATAGTGAAAAAGTGTAAAGGCGCCCGCAATGGCCCGTCGTGCACTTGTGGCGACTGCGGAAAACAGTTCGTCAGCCCCTATTACCTAAACGCTCACCTCAGAAACAGCGGGCAGAAGGAGGCTTGCATATTCTGCGCTGTCGTACTACCTAGAGGCAAGGAAATGTTGCAACACATGGCCGACGCCCACGGCAGAGACATGCGCCTATGTAAACAGTGTCCCTTTATGTTTCCAAGCCCAATAGATCTAAAAAACCACGTCAGAAGAGCGCACAAGACCGGCGTTTATACCTGTAGCGACTGCGGTCGGACATTCCCGAGAAAATCTTCGTTTGAATCACACTCGCAGATGCACACGGTTAGGACTTGTAGAGTTTGTGGCGCACAATTCACGAACCGCGGCTGTTATAGGGAACATAGGTCACAGTGTGAGCCAGACGCGAAACCTCTAGCTCAGTCTCTGCCCCGAAATCGACGCTCGAATATCCGCGACCCTGCAACATTTACTTGCGATTACTGTGGAAAAACTTATAGCTCGCGTCAGCAACTCAAAAATCACATAGTGTGGATTCACATGAACATTCGGCCGTTCAAATGCGACTGGTGTTCGAAATGTTTTTACTCGCAAGCCCGGTTGTCTGAGCATTCGGTAGTACATACGCGCGTTCGTAATTTCGAATGTGACATTTGTGGCGCCAAATTGGTATCCAAAATGGCCGCCGTGTACCATAGACGCCGGCACACGGGCGAACGACCTTACGAATGCGAGGACTGCGGCGAAAAGTTTATTTGCGCGTCGCGTAGAACGGAACACGCTAAGCGAAGGCACAACAAAGGGAAACGATTGCCTTGTACAAAGTGTTCAGCCACTTTCGTTAGGAGTCACGAGCTTAAAAAGCACGTGGAGAGGGTGCATAGTAATCAGGAGGTGTATGAGATCTCTGAGCCTGAAAAAGGATATAATATAAAGATGGACTGGCGGGAGAACTGATTTTAGTTGTAATCGTAACAATTATTATAACGTCGGGCTTCTATGCTGCGGTGAACAAGAAAGCTGTTCCGGGCCTGTAACGAAGTGGCTTTCGTATCGCAGGCTTTGGCAGGTTAGAAAAACAAATGTATGACATTGACAGACCGCGTCTTCGTAATTTTTTTTTTCTATTCTACCAAAGCGTACGTTTCAAAAGTCTAGGTAGAACAAAGGTAGCATGACCTAGACATGTGATTAGCGGTTATCTTACTAGATCAATCTCAGAGGTCAGGTGAACATAGCTCCTAAATTCTGGTGTTCTAAATTTGGAATAAAAGCTAGTGTGGACTGAAATGAGGGAATGGTTTGTTAGGTGATGGGTGGTCAGTGTAAATTTACCGCCATATCATCAAAAATATATATACAGAAATCAATAATGCATTGAGAGCAAGTTTCTAAATAAGAATTAATTTTTTGGTGTATGGCCAGAATTGATGATTATGACTTCAAATTGCCACTCTGTAGAGTCAAGGAGCGGATGAAAAGACATCGCTAACTGTATTGACAACGTTAAAATGTAAGGGAGGTCATTTTTCAGTCACGTGACTTAGCATCGTCCATTGTAGCATTATTGTAGCGTTGCAAGTTTTGAATAAAGCATCATTTCTCTTGTGTCTGGGTATTCTGTCTAGCTTTTTTGTGTCCTCTATATGACATGCTCAGAGAGAATTTAGTGGAGATATTCTAGTACCGAACTGAATTATTTTGATTACCATTATGTATTTTGTTAATGTTAAAAGGCATTATGTGAATGTATTTATTTGTGAAATGCAAACTGTTAGAATGGCGATTGATAATAAGATGACATTTTTGAACGTTTTATTGTATATGTTTTTGAATCATTAAATTTTTAACGTAACTACTTGTTTTTTTTTTGCTTAAGCAGCATCCATTATTTTTTAACCCCCGACGCAAAAAAAGGGGTGTTATAAGTTTCACGTGTCTGTCTGTCTGTCCGTGGCACCGTAGCTCGCGAACGGATGAAGCGATTTCAATAACGTTTTTTTTATGAACAAAACACGACGTTGAAAAAGTTTTTCTTGCACCTTTATGAGCTTGGAGGGTTGTATTGATGATTTTGATGATTATAATTCTATAACTAAATACGTCTTACAGCCGCGACTAACATTTTAATCAACATACGACCTAGCACTGCCCTGCAAATTGCAAAAAACGTAAGAAAATTTGAATTTCACGGGCTACCCTGGAGCATCCACCTTAAGGAGTGTAACAAAACCGTTAAGCGATAACGAAAGGAGCGATAGAACTAGTTATACAGTTTTGGTTAGCTGTTGATGAGTCATATTTATAGAAATACTAGTGGCCCGCCCCGGCTTCGCCCGTGCAAAGCGGGGGCGGGTTATACATATAAACCTTCCCCTTGAATAACTCTATCTATTAAAAAAAACCGTTTTAAAATCCGTTGCGTAGTTTTAAAGATTTATGCATACATAGGGACGGACAGAAGAATGCGACTTTGTTTTATACTATGTAGTGATAGTGATAGTGAAGCACACAACCCATGAAACCTATGATTTGTAGTAAAACCCGTTTAGGTTAGGTAGTTAGACAACAAACATTAATATGCCAATTTTTATTTCAAAGCTGCAATGTTGCTTTGTTATTAAACCTATACCTTCACTTTGACTGTAGGGTTTTTGTCATACACTGTATAAAAATGCTTTTCCCAGTCGAGAGATATATTTGTTTTATACCACTAGGGAGGCGCTCAAACAAACGCTCACTTATAATGGTGAGTGGTTTCCGACGCTTTTGGACGTCTGCAAACTGGATACGTCGCTCGCTTGTCGCGGTTTCTGTGAATAGTTAGAGCATAATTAAAAGCAGGTTCAATCCATTGCCAACATTTTGTTTCCCATTCGTCTGGACACCGTACTCTCGTGCAGGAACGGAACATCATACGGTATGTATTTTTATAGACGAGGCCTCTGCACATAACGTGTAACGGGGGGCCACAGAACACATATACTCCTATCGGAGAAGAATGCCAACTTCATACAAAACTGAGAAAAGGGCTGCCGCTAGCTCCCTCTTAAGTCAGCCCCTAGAAATATTAGTCAACAGCGGATGCAAAGGCGGGAGATTCAAATGAGGGGTTTGAAATTTCGTATATAGGAACCTACCTACCCATTTTTCTTGTAAATTTCTTACAAGTCTTTAAAACATTAGAAATAAAACTAGGATTACACAATATTTTCTTTATTTATCAGTAAAACATGGTGTTAATTCTATTTTAAATAACATACATTAAATTAACGGCACGGGTCTTGAGTGGTGGAAGTTATTCAGGTAAATTATCCTAGCAGAAATAAATGAATAAACTGATGAGAATTCGAAACAATTTAACGTTGTCTTCAGCTGGTGAACACCCACATTTGAAACATTTTCTTTTGGTTTTGTTTGTCCGACATTTTATGACAAAAAAAAATCTTAGCTCAAATAAAAGTTACTGATACTTATACCAGATTAGAGTCACTTTCTCAAAACCACAAATCACTGCACTTTTAAACACTTAAACGGAGGATAAGAAGATCAACTCGACGTTTTGGTGAATTAAAATTGCAAAGAATATCGACGACAACGTACCGAAACAAATTCAATGGCTGCCGACAATAATGACAATTGCTCCATCCAACACAAACAAACATGGCCTCTTGTAGTTGTACCATACCATATTATAAAAAAAATATGTTGATTTTTGCTATGGCAACACACAAATTCAGCCCCCGTAGGTATCTTTATTCCTCTGAACAAAGTTGACAGGGCCTGCGGGGGGCAGTTTACAAACATGGTAAAATCACGAACACAAATGACACCCAAACAGAAAAAGTGCCTCTTTTTCTTTTCTTTGATCCGAAGACGGCACATTCAAGGCCTAGACCGACAAGGCGGATAATTGTGACTTTCTATGCCTACAGTATTTTGTAACTTGCGAGGGCAGTGCCAACGAGCACCCCTATCAGCCAATAGTGCACTTAGACCTGCGGTGCCCATATAGAACCCTTTCAATCAGTGTGGCTCAGTAGGCTAATTTCTGTTAAATGAATGCCCGAATACCGATTTAAATGTAGGTCGTTTACGGACTGAGAGTAACTTTTTAGGACTTCTAATAAAGAAATATATCCTAGAGCTGAGTAGTGGAAACAAAAAACAACATGATTTTATGTATGATTTTATAACGATTTATTTTCAGATCGCCTCGCCAGTATCCATCCAATGTCTGTCGTTCTCGATCGTGCGTGGCTAAATAATTTTCAAATTTGTCAAATCCGTACGTCATTCAGTTGTCAGTCAATCCATCCGACATCCGATCAGACAGACGTCAGTCAGGCAGTCAGTTTATTTTATTGTATGTGAAATTGTGAGCGACCGAAATCAAAATGGTAATAAATTCGTTAATATTTCCGTAATCCTTACCTTTAGTGCGTTTGTAGTGAGACCTGATAATATAGTGAAAAGCAAATAACACTATTGTGTCTTTATTTTGTGATACTTCTGTGTATTATCACCGGAAAAAAATAAAATTAAATGAGGGTTATATTCCCGAGTTGATCCTATTTCTTTGAATAATAAGTTATTTAATGGTGTAACGTGCTAGATATGGGTATGCTATTTATTTCTGTAGTCATTTAATCGTCATATAGTTTTAATTTAACGTATTTTTTAGTTTAAAATTGTTTATTTCTGCATCGGCTGCCGATTGTCATTTGTCTATGAAAGATAAAACCAAATGTTCACATGACTGCGTATATTTCGGCCAAAAATAATTATTTTAGGAATTATTTATCATTATTAGACTTATATTAGGTTAAATATTAATGATAAGGTAGAAAATTATTAATATTTATCTTAATTTGGGTTTTATTTGAAAATTAATACTGTCCTTTTTATTTTATTATTTCTATCTTCCTCAAGTTAAATGTATTTGTAATTAGGCTACAGAGACAGAGAGAGAGATATTGTATTCTAGATCCCCACACAGACTACTGAATTAGATTTATGAGCTAAGCTTTAAGTACCATGTTAAGTTTCCATAAATTCACTAATTATTCAAAATGTGAGATAGCTATTTTGTAGGTGTGTATATTTAATTAACATAAATAAATAAATATCCTTGGACATTTCACACAATGCCATCTCGTCCCAAGCTAAGCAACTTAATGCTTGTGTTATGGTAACGAGATGGATGATAAACTACTTATATACATTTTTTTTTGTAAATACATACATATTATAGATAGAAATGACACCCAGACTCCGAGCCAGTGCCTCTGGTTTAGACAAAGACACTTGCCCAACCCGGGAATCGAACCCGGGACCCGTTGATCCAAAGGCGGTACATCTAACCACTAGACCAATGAATACAATTAACAATAAAATAATTGGTTAAGTAGCTATAACATGTCAGCTTTCTTTTTTCTTTCATCCAACTAAACTGCCAGATGCCTATGATGCAGGACCAGTGGCTTAATTTTGGGGGCAAAATCTGTTTGAGGGGTCTCCATGTAGATATCATTCTTGGCTTTCTACCATTCCTACCCTACACTCCAATATTCTCTACCACAAGTCTACGGCAGGACATAGACCCCCACTGTCCAGAAAAGACGTAACCTATTGATGTTTACTTGGTGGAAGGTTACAGAAATGTGATAAACCCTGTCCAAAACTTATATTTTAACATGTTCTTTTTGTGTTTCTGATATTTTGCTCAAAGTATATTTTTGGTTTTGTTCTAAAGACTGCCAAGGTCTTTTGAAAAGAAAAATGTTGAAACAATAAAGGATTGTTCTATTGTAAACCAAATATAATCTATGTACAATGTGTAGTAGAGCTTCAGAAGTGAGATGAATCTAATTGTTTTTTTTCTTATCTTACAGCAACCACAGATCCTAGTGTTGAAGGAGGGGACAGACCAGTCCCAAGGCAAGCCTCAGGTCATCTCCAACATCAATGCATGCCAGCTTGTTGTAGATGCTGTGAGTATATCGCCATTACATTTTCCTTTATTCATGTATATTTAATTCTGGATGTCATTTCAGCCTTAAATGACCCACATACTGTATCATGCTGGCAAGACGGTTTGGAAAGGCAAGGATTTGATTCATGTTTTCTTTCACAGCTATGTTATTTGCATTTTAAGTTCCTTTAGCCGGCTCTTGCAACACACTCCTGTTGGTATGGGTTGGTGATATTGTGTATTCTAAATTCGTCATTTGTGTGCATGGAATATTTGTGACAAGAGACATGTTGAACACTCAAAGTTAGTAGTAGTTGTAGTTCATCAACATCGAGATTTGATAAGGAAATCTTTTTTAGAAAAATAATGATAGAGTTTTGTGTCTGTGACAATTTAAAGGCTTCCGATGATTATAATCAACGGATCCAATTTCTGAAAGCACTTTGAGGATTATTTTTAATATGAGGAAGCCCACTTTAAATGACACAGACTGAAACCTATGTTGATTTGTTGGTCTTGCAAGCAAGGGTCATGCTAGCATTTTTTTTTTTTTTTTTTTTACCTCTACTACTGTCTGTGTGGTGACTGACTTAGAATACACAATGTCACCAACCCAAACCACCTCTAGAATGTCGTAAGAGGTGACTAAAAGAACGCAAGAGGCAGATCACCTAGCCCCAAGAGAAGGAAAACTTGATACAAACCCTGTGTCAACCTGTCTTGCCAGTGTAGTACAGTAGGCTAATTTCCCTCCAGGAATATGGAGGAGGCCCAGCCCAGCAGTGGGTCATTTATGGGTTGTAACGACGAACGACGACTACTACCCAGCCCATACCAATACGTCTTCGGTGGGGAAATGCTTAACGCATACCACTGGTCCTCGAGGATGGGGTCACTGGTTATGTGGGACTCCGGAGCAGTAGGCTACCCACTAGAAGCCCGTCTTTTTTTGAGACTCCTCATGTGCGCGAGGACGCATTCTACTGTGGCGCCCCAACGGGTAACGACTGTCTGAGGGCATCCCAGATCACTGAGACGATCACAGTCAATCAGGCTTGTGTCGGTGGTAGTCTTCTCGTCGGTCCTTACTGTTTCTCTCCATGGGCGGGTAGCTAGCTTACGAGGACGCATTCTACTGTGGCGCCCCAACGGGTAACGACTATCTGAGGGCATCCCGGGTCACTGGGATGCCCTTAGTCAATGGGGCTCGTGTCGGTGGTAGGCGTCTCGTCAGTCCTTACTGTTTCTCTCCATGGGAGAGTAGCTAGCCTACTGTGCCACATTGGCCAGACGGGTTGGCACCGGGTTTCGTATCAAGTTGACAAAATGACAAGGCCGAAAACACAGCCGCAAGAGAAGTCTTGCGGCTTTGTTTTCGGCCTTGTCATTTTCTTATCTCTGCTTCTACAACACACTCAATGTGGAATGGAGTGGCGACTCCTTTTCGTGAATATCATGTTTCTTAACTGTTTTTTTTTTAAACATCGTTTAGTCATAGGTACCTCCTCCGAATTCGTGGAAAGACATTAGCCTGTTCTGTAGAGGCTGTGGTGTAAAAGAAACAACTTATCCACAGGTTCGCACAACCCTGGGACCCCGGGGCATGGACAAGCTGATTGTGGATCACAATGGCAAGTCTGTGATCTCCAACGATGGAGCCACCATCATGAAACTGCTGGATATAGTCCACCCGGCTGCGAAGACGCTGGTCGATATCGCCAAGTCCCAGGACGCTGAGGTAAGTAATAAATAAAATGGCTTTTGGAGACTACCACCTAGCGTGAGACAAGGGGCGTAAGATGATATTGATAATTTTAATTATGACGATTTATAAGAGCTTTGTGATAAAACCTGCGTAAATAAAGTTGAAGACAGGGCGCTATGGCGCTCTTTAGGGGAGGCCTATGTCCAGCAGTGGACTAATGTGGGCTGATGATGATGATGATGATGATGAAATAAAGTTCCTTTGAGTTCTTGATTTGATAAGCACAACTATCCCAGCCCATACATGACCCACTGCTGGGTCGGGCCTCCTCCATATATGGTAATGAGCCTACTGTACCACTCTGCCAGAACAGTTTCGTATCAAATTTCATTCTTTTGCGGCTAGGATTTCGGCCTTGTCATTTCCTTTTGTCGGCTTTTACGACACCCTCATAATGAAATGGGGTGGTGACGTTATGTCTGTACTAATTAGTAAAAATAAATTTGATACTATACCCACTTACAAATAAATAGAAATAGACGGTTGTAGTTGTAGAAATAACTCAAAACTCAAATCATCACGGTTGGCGCAGTGGTTGAGCGATCGACTGCTGCGCAGCATGTCGCGGTTTCGATCTCCGCACGGAAGAAATATTTGTACGACCTACAAGTATTTGTTCCGGGTCTGGGTGTTTTCTATCTTCAATATGTATATATTTACAACAAAAAAAAATATTCAAGTAGTTTATCATCCATCTCGTTACCATAACACAAGCATTAAGTTGCTTAGCTTGGGAGGAGATGGCGTTGTGTAAAAAAAAAATTAAAAAAATTACCTATTTACAGGTGTTTTTGAAAAGTCGAAAGTGAAGTTAGGAATCTAGTTGCTTCTAGTTTTTGTAATAAATATTAATAGGCCAATTAACCTCCATGTAACTGGAGAAGCCTACGCAGCTCTGGGTAATTGATGGGCTGAAAACTGAAGCTGAATTAATTTTATTTTATATTGCTTTTTTATGTTGATGATCAGCAAAATAAAATTACAGCAGTCTTAATTTATCGCTGTTAAGCTTCCAATGATTTTAAACAACGGATCCAATTTCTGAATATTTTTTGAGGATCTAATTTGATATGAGGAAGCTTTCGATAAGAAATCTCCTTTAACAATTAGTCAGGCTGGAAGACGCAGCTTGGCTGAAGAATGGGCGTTTTGGCGCACTTTAGGGAAGGCCTATGGCTAGCAGTCGACTAGACTGAGCTGATGATGAAGTGTTATTGCAGGTGGGAGACGGCACCACGTCCGTGGTCATCCTTGCTGGAGAGCTGCTGAAGAGGCTGAAGCCTTTCGTCGAAGAAGGTATGACCGTGGTCTATTGATAAAAAAGCGTACACATACCAACACGGCAACGCATTTGTGACGAACCGTTTGCGTGTCTGTACGTAGCTGTATTGTAGCACACACATGAAACCCACATCCAGAGCATGTTCGATCCTTATTTCTTTGTTGTTTTTTATTATTGACTTTAATGCCTTTGACCCTAGGCTTGCGTCACGCTATCTAAAATGGAGCAGACAATTCAAGGAAATGCCCTGTAACACTGTAAATCTGCTTAGATGCGAAGGTGGTAGTTAGCCGGGCGGACCATTAGATCGTACCACCAAGCGAGCTGGGTTTTCTTGACTTTTACAACACGTGTTGTTTCCCAGCGTGCGGTAGGGTAGTGTGATATTCTGACCCGTCACCATGCCGGGGTCGGGAAGAGTCTTTGTGTAAACCAGTGACACATGCTCGTGAGTATAGGTGTCTTTTGTGTTCGTGAATTTCATGTTTGTAAACTGCCACGGCGATACCGGTTATACCTAATTCAGGGGTTTAGATTTTTTACGAATGAGACAGATTAAGTTGCTTATAAATATCTTGAACCGAAAGCGCACTGTGGCAGATCGTTCGCGCATGTTTCTCAGCCAATCGCGTGGCTCACGCTTCCATTCTCTGCCAATCACCGCCGTAGATATCCAAAATTAGACGTCTGCACAGGATCGATTTATGCTCAAGATGTTTGTGATGGAAATACCCTACCTGCCAAAAGGTCCTCAGTCAGCCAATGATTATAAATCACGGATCCAATTTCTGAATACATGTGCTGTGTGGATCTACGATAGTAGATATGAGGCTGCACTGAACCTTAAAACTGGAAAAGATTCTTGGATAGTCGTTTGTACTTTTACGACTTTCCGTGTGGTGACGGATTTAGAATACATAGTGTCACCACAATTTACCTCCATAACTCTGAGGGCTTAGAATAAAAGCTCCTGCTCAATCCATATATACTGACTGAGTCGGGCCTCCTCCAACTACATGGAATGTAATTAGCCTGTGCCACGCTGGCCAGACGGGTTTCGCATCAAGTTTTCCTTCTCTTGCGGCTAGGTTTTCAGAGTTATCATTTCCTTTTTTTGGCTCGTACAATACCTTCCGGATGAAATGGGGTGGCTGCACTATGTATTCTAAATCCTGTACCACAAGGAATAAAACAAAACAAAGGGTATTAACTTCAAAAACGTTTTAGTTTTCATATTAGATATTAATATCAAACAGAACTTCAAATAGGTTCTTAATAATAAATATGGTACTCGCTCCATAGATGCATCTCTTGCTTCTCTTACCATTTTCTTCTTCTCCAGTCACAATCTCTATTCGCAGGCGTGCATCCTCGTATCATAGTGAGAGCCATCCGCACCGCTGCGAAGCTGGCCGTGGACAGAGTCAGGGAGCTGGCAGTCAAGATTGAGAACAAATCGCCAGAGGAGCAAAGGTGAGAGCGAGTAACTTGACGTGTGGCGGGTCGTTTACTTCCCATGGCATAGTTATGAACTGGTGTTAGGTTTTAGACATTTTTTTATGTTGGAGCAGACATTTTTGGTGTGGCGACGTCTGGTGAGTAGTGATGTGTGTTGGGTTGTCTATTAGCTTCAGACATATGTAAACTATCTAACGGAATCTTTGAACATGATTTTGACCCAGTTAAAAACGTCGGATTAACTCGAAATTTGACCTAAGGACTGATGACAATTCAATATTTTAAACGGATTGATCCGTTATCCTTACCAGGATAATCAGGATTAGCGATTTATTGTTTGAAGGGACCGGGACAAGGTGAAACACCGCTCTTCTATGCAATAGCTAATAGAGATGTAAATATCATAAAGCTATTGCTATATTTTTTAAGTGATTATTTAGCAATAGATTTATGATATTTCAACTAATAAATTAAAAATAATAATAGTTTAAAAAATACGCTTTTAATTCCAACAAAAAAAATAGAAAACAAATTTTAATCAATTTGAATTAAAAATAGTGTAAGAAAAAAAGATTTTATTGTAAAAATAGCGTATTTTTATACTATTATTTATTTTAGTATAGTTTTACTATCTCGACTTTAGTAAAGTAGGTATTGACGTATAGTGGTTCGTTCGCTGCTACTACAACTACTCAGCCCATAAACGACCCAGTGCCGAGTCGTGCCTCCTCCCATCTAAGGGAGGGTTATAAGCCTACTGTGCCATGCTGGCCAGACGGGTTGGTACGGGGTTTCGTTTGAAGCTTTCCTCACATTACATACTAATACTAGTCAGCCCATATATGACCCACTGCTGAGTCGGGCCTCCTCTGGTTACATGGAGGGTAATTGTCCCACTGGCCACTGGTTTCAAGCTTTCCTTCTGTTGCGACTAGGTTATCCGCCGTCATTTCCTTTTGTCATCTCTTAAACACCCTTAGGCGGTGTGTCCACTGCCCGCCGTCACTGGACCGTCACCGAGACCGAGATTATTTCGGACCGAGTTTAAGATGATGTGACGGCGATTGTGTGTGGACAAGAATGAAACGTGTTTTGTATTGCGGGCACATCGGCCCGTCATCGGCCGAATTGTAGCGTTCACGCTGAACTACTCGAAACATCGGCGGCCGGAATGGCGTCTCTGAGGTGACGGGCGTGCGGTGGACACATGGCGATAGTAAATGTTTGTAGCGGTAACTCGGCGCCGTCATGTCGTTCTCGGTGACGGCGGCGGTGGACAAACGGCCTTAGGATCGAATGGGATGGTGACACTAACATGGAGGGTAATAGCTACTGCCACCAGCTTTTACTAATTATCCGGTTTCCTTTCCCCGCAGAGAGCTGCTTACCCGCTGCGCCATGACTGCCATGTCTTCGAAGCTGATCCACCAGCAGAAGGACCACTTCTCGAAAATTGTTGTGGACGCCGTCCTGTCACTCGACGCGCCTTTGCTCCCCTTGGATATGATTGGTGAGTATATTTCAAACATAACCTTTCTAATACATACATTCTAATACATAACATTTTCCTTGCTCTAATGAAAGCATTAGTAACATTCTTGGCTTCAATTATAAATGTACTAGTGGTGCACCCCGGCTTTGTACGGCTTTTTAACAAAACATGAAAAAGCCCTTATAGTCAGACATATGGTGTCAAACATCCTATATGTAATCATTCACACTAGCTGACCGGGCAGACGTTGTCCTGCATGATATTCGTTTACCGACTGCAGCGCCATCTGTCGGGCTGATTTGTGAATCTAAACCATCCTTGGTGCCACCCAAATGCATACAAAAAATTATTCAAATACCCCATAAAAGACCCACTGCTGATTCGGGCCTCCTCCCATAACACTGAGGGTAATTAGCCTACTGTGCCACGCTGGCCAGACGGGTTGGCATAGGGTTTCATTCTCTCTAGGATTTCGGCCTCGTCATCTCCTTTTGTCGGCCCTTACGACACCCTCAGGATGGAATGGGGTGGTGACACTATGTATTCTAAATCCGTCACCACACGGATTCTCGAGTTATAAAGTTACAACTAAAAGTGGCATTGATTTTTATGTATATAGATAGTCTATGTGTAAGCCATATTATTGGAAAGTTCCTTCAAATTCCGTTCAGTAGTTTTTGCGTGAAACTGTAACAACATACATCCATATAATCTTACAACTTTCACGTTTACAATATTCGTATGATTTTTGACGGTATAAAAGAGGTCCTACCCGTCGCATGGAGTAGGGCCGTTCAGGATCCAGGACAATGTGATCTGCGTATGGCCAATGATTATAAACACGGATCCAATTACTGAACATTTCATGTGGATCAACACGTTTATGAGGCCGAAGAAAAGCTAGTGACGTCAGACATTTTTGATGGCCTCTGCGGCCGTTGACCTCTCCCCGCTATGTCATGATAACTATAGTCCATATCCTAGTACGGTATTTAAAGAGACAGTGTTTGTTTTAAATAAAAATGATAGTAATCTCATTGCTGGCGATGGTGAGCGGCCAGAGCCGTTATTTTATAATCTACTAACGACCCGCCCCGGCGTCGCACGTGTGCAATGATGAACCTCTAAATTTATCAGAGTTTCTCTACATAGTATCTCTCATATAATGCATTTATTATACTTAAAAACCTTCCTCTTGAATAACTCTATCTACTAAAAAAACCGCTTCAAAATTAAAGATATCAGCATACATAGGGACGGACAGACGACAGCGACTTTGTTTTATACTACGTAGTTATAGTGATACATTTCCATTGATATCTGCCTTTAATGTGCTAAAACATTCAATAATAGGTAGAGTCAATGTGTTATGTTATTATATTTTTATTTAATTTATTATGGTTATTTAGTCTATAATTGAGCATTCAATTAATTATCTAACTATTATCTATGACCACAGTATGTTCTTATAAAATTTTAGAGAATAGTCTGCGCGGACGGGAATTAATTAACAATTCTGTCTCTTTGTTTCAAAGGCATAAAGAAGGTGACTGGAGGTGCCCTGGAGGACTCGTTCCTGGTTGCCGGAGTGGCTTTCAAGAAGACCTTCTCGTACGCTGGCTTCGAGATGCAGCCCAAGTCATACACTGACTGCAAGATAGCTTTGCTCAACATTGAGCTGGAGTTGAAGGCCGAGAGGGATAATGCAGAGGTGAGTTGGACTGCCTAGAGAAATGCCCATGGCTCGTCCTTTGCCTTTACAAACTGGGGTTTACTGCTAGGGTTTTAGTGGCTAATTGAGTGCACCCCCACCTAGCATCCAGTTCAAGTGGAGACCACGTACAGGAAAACTTAGATTGTGGAGGATACTCCCCCAGTCGACAGGAGGCGTGGTTCTGGAGAGAGCATTCTAAGAATGTAAAACGCTATTAAATATAAATATCCTTGGACATTTCACACAACGCCATCTCGTCCCAAGCCCAAGCAACTTAATGCTTGTGTTATGGTAACGAGATGGATGATAAACTACTTATATACATTTTTTTTTGTAAATACATACTTATTATAGATAGAAAATGACACCCAGACTCCGAGCCAGTGCCTCTGGTTTAGACAAAGACACTTGCCCGACCCCGGAATCGAACCCGGGACTAACGAGGCAGTCATTAGTTAGGATGTTATTGGTTTATTTGCGAAAAACAAATTATCTTAGTTTATTTAATTTCTACAGATTATCTCCGATTTTCTAGTCTAGTATTTCCCTGCTTGAGGTTGGTAGCCTTCCACAGTGTTTAAGGCTTGTAGATACTAGTCTGATGGATGAGGTCGGCTTGGGAGCTGCCCTTGAGGACATACGTGGAGTGGGATAGCTACTGAGGGTATACTATCCCATTCTATCATGAGGCTGTCGTAAGAGCCGACAAAAAGAAATGTTAACGCTGATAACCTAGCCGTAAGGGAAGGAAAGCTAGATACAAAACCTTATGCCAACCCGCCTGGCCGGCGTCGCACAGTAGGCTAATTTACCCTCTCTGTAATGAGAGGAGGCCCGACTGAGGAGCCTAGTATTGCCCTGCTTGAGGTCGGTATACCTCCCACACAGTGGCTTTAGACACAGCTTTAGTTTGATGGATGTGGTCGGCTTGGGAGCTGCCCCTGAGCATATACTCTGAGTAGCCTTGGACCTCGTGTGGCTGCAATGGCACTCTCCCGTTGCAGGTCCGCGTGGACAACGTGAAGGAGTACCAGAAGGTGGTGGACGCGGAGTGGCACATCCTGTACGAGAAGCTGGCGGCTCTCCATGCCAGTGGGGCGCAGGTGGTGCTCAGCAAGCTGCCCATCGGGGACGTGGCCACGCAGTACTTCGCAGACAGGTGAGCACAGGGGATACGGGCTGCCGAATACCGTCGGCCGTGGGTAGGTCATGGGAGCTCCATTGGGGGAAGTATAAGCTCATTTTCATTGGTCGTTAGAGCTCGCATGCGGGGCGCGGGAGATTTCTGTTTAAACTGGCCGTAAGGCCAGCATGCGATTGCCGTTTTCATTAGTCGATAGGGCCCACTTGAGCATTGTTGGATATTCTTCAACGCGCATTTGTTTTGAAAAAGTAAGGGGCAGCACAGACGATAGACTATCCTTGACGCACTGTTTAGTCTGTGAAAATAGAACCTAAGCAATTAAAAATTAAATGTTTGCTTCAACGCACGCTAACGCAGACGGCTCACACTTTTAGTATGCAATCTGTGGGGGACATTACGTACTAGGTATAATACCATTGCGCTAAGATCGATGTGTCGATGTTGATACAAAATAGACCAGCAATTTATGATACTTCTAAGCCAGAACATTATTAGACATTTAAAAAAATGTGAAAAAAAAATGTGATGACGTTTAAGATGTTCGTCGTGTGAGTTGAGCCTATGTAAAATACGCGACCCATGCAGACATTTTGTGCCCCACAGACGCCATCGCACAAAAAGTGTGTTGTCTGCGCTGCACTTAATACTGATCAGACGTAGGTGAACTAAACTGAGCCGCGCCACGCTAGCTTTACACCGACCGATGAATTTAATTGGTGGTTCGCCTCCCCAGGGACATGTTCTGCGCGGGGCGCGTGCCCGAGGAGGACCTGCGCCGCACTCAGCGCGCCTGCGGGGGCGCCGTGCTGAGCTCCGTGCGCGAGCTGCAGTCCGCCTCGCTGGGCAGCTGCGCGCACTTCACCGAGCGGCAGGTGGGCGGCGAGCGGTACAACATATTCACGGGTGAGGCCGCAAGCCATTCCGTACCACAGAGACGGATCAGGCCGGTGGGGGATTTGCCCTCTCTTGACAGCGTTAAGCCCGATTCACGCTACAGGGACCACTCCAGGCAAACGGGCTTAATGTTTTCAATGACAGCTCTGTCCAACGACCGCTTACCATCCAGGCGAGTCTGAAGCTTGAGCGCACTAGATAAAAAAAATTCATTCATTAATTGTTTCACTCATTTAAGTGCTTTGACGCCACAGACACGCACAAATGTGAAACTTATAAAAGACCAAATAGTGAAATGGGTAATAAATAAATAATAAATATCCTTGGACATTTCACGCAACGCCATCTCGTCCCAAGCTAAGCAACTTATTGCTTGTGTTATGGTAACGAGATGGATGATAAACTACTTATATACATTTTTTTTTGTAAATATCTACATATTATAGATAGAAATGACACCCAGACTCCGAGCCAGTGCCTCTGGTTAAGACAAAGACACTTGCCCGACCCCGGAATCGAACCCGGGACCCGTTGATCCAAAGGCGGCACATCTAACCACTAGACCAACGAGGCAGTCAATATAAATAGGATATGAGTCCGCATTGTAACTCTGTGTAACCATAAGACGTTCGGGGGTCGTGACCTCTTGCCGCCTGTGATAGTCGCCGACATTCATTGATTGCACAGTACGAATAACGTTCATGATTGGCTAAATAATGTTAGCTCCCAATAATGGAATAAGAACTTGTGTACTTTCCAAACTGATTTCTTGCACCATAAAGCTCATGTTTTTTATTTTCTTAGGCTACGATAAAGAAAATGCCCCGGATGGTGAGGCTTTTAACCAATAGTAGATAAACTTGACTAAAAGTAATTAATGCCTACCGTATTAAGAGTATTTAACCAGTAGTTAAATTGTATTTCGCGTAATTTAGTCTAATCATTTGTAAATTTGTTGTAGCAGTATGGGGTCATGTAGAAAATGTTTATTTAGACTGTACAAACTCGCACTATTCTGAGAGTGTCGTGTGGGGTAGGAGGAATGTAAACTGCTAAGTAACAAGGTTTATGAGTATCAGTCAGTTTGAGCATGTGGTTTGTTTATGATTCATCATTATTTCGATCCACAAATGATCCCCACTACTGAGTCGGGCCTCCTCCATATTCATGGAGGGAAATTAGCCTGCTGTGCCTCACTGGCAAGATGGCTTGGTTTGTGTCAAGTTTTCCTTCTCTTGCGGCTGGGTGATCTGCCTCTTTGATTTCTTGTGGTACCAACTGTAGTGGCTGATGATCTCAGTAGTAAATGTGACGTGTGGCCCTGGCAGGCTGCCCGGCCGCCAAGACGTGCACGGTGATCCTGCGCGGGGGCGCGGAGCAGTTCCTGGAGGAGACGGAGCGGTCGCTGCACGACGCCGTCATGATCGTGCGCAGGACCATCAAGAACGACGCCGTCGTGGCCGGTGAGTCCCAGCGGCTCTTCTCTAGGTTGAACGAGTTGGCGTGTTATATGGACTATCAACATCATCATTTCACCCAAAAGTTGGTATCGGATGGTGGATGTTGAACAGAACATCGCTGCTGCCCAACGTCTGTTGTCCCATAATCGCCATCTACAGCACCCACAGGAAGATATGGGGTGGTGGTATTCTTACTCTGGTACCACACAGACAATATGGACTTTTAATGGTGGGGTGTCAATAAAAGTTGTCCCTAAAAGTGTCAATAAAACTTAAATTCAAGTTATGTTTGAAGTGCTAGATTGAATGGAAAGGGCTATTGTTCGGGAGTTCCTCTGCGAGTTACTGGGATTGCCAAACTTAAAGTGGCTGATGGGGCAGAAAGATCTGCCACATGGTGGGCCTGCGACCAGCTTAAGCTCGCCGGATCCAATAGATGCGGCTCGGGAAAGGCCTATATCCAGTAGTGGTCATCATGTTTTATTTACTCACGACATCGTTCACGGATGATGTTAGTTGGCTGCATGTAGTAATTCCGTCTATCTCTAGGTGGAGGGGCCATCGACATGGAGCTGGCGAAGCACCTGAGGTCCGAGGCCAAGAAGGTGGCAGGCAAGGAGCAGCTGCTCCTGTCGGCCGCGGCGCGCACCTTCGAGGCCATCCCTCGCCAGCTGGCCGACAACGCGGGCCTGGATGCCACCAACCTGCTCAACAAGCTGCGTCAGAGACATCACCAGGGTACGTCGCTCAGATTCATTGTGCAGAGGGAATTACAATATAAAATGTCACCAATGCACACCATCCTGAGGGTGTCTTAAGAGGAGACTAAAGGAACGTAAGAGGCAGATCACTAACCCTAGCCACAAGAGAAGGAAGACTAGGCTATTTCCTATCCAAGAATTTGGAGGAGGAGCGATTTAGACGTGGAGGGTCGAACCGTCCGGTCTGGAGGCACTTGTCGAACAGTGTCTGATGACCAGGTCCTTCCAGGAATGCGAGGTCGCGACCCGGAATGCCGTTAGGCTCAGAAGCCGTCCGGTAGGGGAGGACAGCCACCACCATCACCGGCTAGGCGAGCGGGAACTAGCAGCGTACGGGCCCCGACCCAACCGGGGCTCCGTACAGGGACAAACTCCAGATTATGCTGGAGTATGGGCGACTGCAAACGGAGCCCGGGCGGCCGACAATGGGCAGCAGCCGAGTTGATGAGGCTCGGGTGGTCTGGGTCGCTCGCTCACCTCCCTGAGCGCCTCCAGGCCTCCAGGGCGTCGATGTCAACTCCGGCCGGGCGGGAAACGTCTTCCTAGTCCGTTGCCAGGCCAACGCCGTCACAAACTCCGAGTCTGTGGCTAGCAATTTCTTGAATGCTAATTTCCTCTGAGCTGAGGCGATGCTTATGGTATGTGTCTGGCGCTGCATGCGTCATGCTTGTGAACAGGTGCCGTTGCTGGGGGTTGGTTGGCTCGGGCATTAGATGGTTACTGTTGTTGTTGACTAGATCTAGCTGATGTTTGGCCCTTTGCGACGATTGCGCGAGTTTGCTCTCACAAATATGTCTTATATCTGGTCCTGTACCTAAAAATGGAATCTAAAAAGAGCAACTACAGAGTTTCTTGCCGGCTCTTCTCTGTGGAGCTGCTTTTAGAACCGGTGGTAGATGGTTAATAATCAATTTTCAATTCTTAATGGTAAATTCAGAAGAGCTCTATTGAGCCAACTTGATTAAATGTGTTTTGATTGATTTTGGTTGCAGGTGACGTGTGGTACGGCATCGACATCCAGAAGGAGGACATCGCGGACAACTACGCCAGCTGCGTATGGGAGCCAGCCGTCGTCAAGATCAACGCCATCACGGCGGCCTGCGAGGCGGCGGCACAGGTGACCCTCTCTTGCCGGCTCTTCGCGGGTTGCATGCACGCACTGAAACAGACGAGATTCTTAACTACACAGTATCCCTATATACCTACAGTTAACCCACGATTGTGAAAATAATTGAAAGCACGATTTGGGCTGTGGGAAAATAAAAATACATAAAAATGCGTACATATATAAATATGTATTATATACATATACATTTTATATCACTTATCAGATGGCGTGCACAATCCGACACAATATGGTTATTTGTCACAAACTTTCATTGGCTTTTAGAGGGCATGCATAGACCACATTGGTAACAGAGACTTACTGGTCCTTTAGTGGCATCCTTTGATTGGCAGCAGAGACTTATTGGCTCTTCTCTATCAGTTGTATTGTCTCCCTGATAACTGACTAGATTCGTTCATCCGCTGGTATTCCATCCTACATAACAAATAAAAATATATTTAAGTATTCCATAATGAACTTATTTGACACATCAAAATAAGTTTAGTATTAGTTGCTTTATTAAATCTGAAAGCAATCTCGCGCAATAGTCGCAACTGTCCATAGAATTAAATAATAGCAATGAATTTATTTCAGATACTGTCCGTGGACGAGACGATCAAGAACGCGAAGGGGGGTGAAGGCGGAGCGCCACCCGGCAGAGGCATGGGACGCCCACGCATGGGCTAATGGCCCTCTCGCCTGGCCCACTGCTGGGCTAGGCTCATCTACCACGAATGGTCACAATGCAAGGCTACTGACCAATGCGAGGGTCGGGATGTGTGCCCCGCGCTACGCTTTCCATTGCGGCCTTAACGCCTGTACGCTTAGCACTAAGTTATTTTAATAGTATTATAACTAATAAATATTAATTCTGTACTCTATTGTCGATTTATTTTAGACTCCTTTATTAAGTACAGTCTGCGCCAATTTTTATGGCCCGTCTGAGTGTAGCCGGTGGGTACGAACCTGCGCATCGTACATTTGATAACCAATAGGAACGTAGCTCACTCACGCGGGTGGCGAAGGTGCTTGCGGTCTACCCGCGAGAAGTACTCTGGCTGCCCGTCCCGCTGATATCTGATTTTGTGTTGTGCGCAGCATAGGGGTCAGCGCCCACCAACGGAGTGGCGTATTTCGTTGTACCAAATACAGTTTTATTCTGAAGCGCTTTAGACGGCCAGGCCGCGCGGCCAACGAAAAACATCGCGCCACACCCGCGGTCTATTGGCCGCCTAATGCGCGGGGGCTCTACATTGTTACTGAATTAGCCTCTTCGCCGCCACTCGACCCTAATGCGGCTACATTCAGAGCGGCCATAAAGATAGGTGCATACGGCCCGTCAGGGCTTCGCACGGGCATACATACATTGTATCGCGGGCTCCATACAATTTCATCGCTTCAGAATCGAAACCCCGTCCAATATTAAACATTTAAATGATCGTCAAATGCAACGTGGAGACATTGTTGCTACACATTGCGGAAACGTTACAGTTGTGGCCTGGAAAGATGTAAAATTGGTAACAATGATTTCAACTTTCCTTAAAAATGACACAGCTCCAGCCATATGACGTCAGAAACCGGTTGTAGTACACAATTACAACAAAAACATGGGAGTAGATCTAAAGGATCAAAAACTATACACATATTTAATAATAATAATAATAACCGCAATGCTTGTTGACGTCACTATCCCGCATGACGAGAACCTCGTTGAAGCCGAAAAAGAGACTCACCATTGGCTCACGAGGTTACCGCAATGTGGCATGTTGATTCAACAATCATTGTGCCGATAGTTGTTTCAGTAAACGGTCATATTGCGAAGAGTTTCTACCAACATCTCAAGTAACTCTCGCTGGGTTGCTGGATTAAGGGCCTGATTCAAAAAACTGTCATACTGGATTCGGCAAGGATCGTGAGGAGGTTCCTCTCTCTGGAGCCCAGAACCGTCGGTAGCTTAGGTCATCGGCCTCGTTTTCGACGATTTTTGTCTATTTTTATCATGGATGTATACGTCCATGGTGTCAACGTTAACATTATGTAAACGTTGACTGACACAAACCCTGTGCAATGCAACATGTCTTGCAAGCGTGGCACAGTAGCTAAATTTCCCGAATGAATTTGGAGGAGGGAGGCCCGACTAGGTAATGGGTCATTCATGAAGAGTAAGGATAGCGGTAGCCCTCAGAATAAAAACTATATAGTACTGGACCAACATGCTACACACTTTACACAATTTACCCGAAAAATCTGAGCTAATTACATCAAGAAATATCGCCTACAAATGCGAGAATTACCAACAAGTCCTACACCGCGATAGCGAAGTTTCAATAGCAATTCGCACAGTTAAGATTACCCCGACTATAACTATCGGGGCGCTGGGCCATAGGCGCTACGACCCCTAGCCTGACATGCCACCTCGTCTGGCTGGGTGATCATACCTTTACGTCTAAAGTACTTTAGTTAGTCGGCTCAAGATATAATCTCGATTGCACAAAGAATATAGTAATATTACTAGGCCGATTTCTAAACCATCCGCTTCAAATTACATAATTAGGTATCCTAGGTAATATCTGATATGTAAAGGTATAACTACTAACAATCGTTGCGTGTACTTACGTATTACACAATTTAACCTCGAATAATAAAACCGCGGGAAACTGTCGATCAACACAAAAAATATCCCTTCCGATTGTTTCACAGTATTTGTCGGAGTTTTAGGGAAAATCGACGTTTGAACTCGCAATAATCAATAACATTTTGACTTAGACTTATTAAACATTTATGAATTTGAAAATAATGATATAAACTAAAATGGCGGTAAATAAATTAGGATTTGTGGTTTTGGTTTTTATGGTGGCGGAAGTGACGCCGTGGACCATTGACCTACCGGAAGTAAGAGCTCACTTTTTTAAAAAGTACGCGCAGGAAAGAAACGATAACGAATTTGTCGTGGACGATGGGAAAAAATTCTATAGCAATAAAGTGAGTAACAGCGCGCGTGACGAACATCCAGTAATTGATGAAAAAAAGGATTTTGACATTAATTTCGATCCTCAATCTTACATGGAGAAAAAAGTAAGTTTAAACACATTATTATCCGCGACTTTCGGTATCGTGAAGTCCTTAGCATCATCGTAGATCATAAATTACGCGCTGCTGAAAGGGCAACGTAAATCCTCATGAATGAATGGTCTACTAGTTTTGACTGCCTCGTTGCTCTAGTGGTTAGATGTGCCGCCTTTGGATCAACGGGTCCCGGGGTCGGGCAAGTGTCTTTGTCTAAACCAGAGGCACTGGCTCGGAGTCTGGGTGTCATTTCTATCTATATTATGTAAGTATTTGCAAAAAAAAAGAGTAGTATATCATCCATCTCGTTACCATAACACAAGCATTAAGTTGCTTGTGTGAAATGTCCAAGGATATTATATTTATTATATATATTTGTTCGAATCATGTACAATGCGCTGGTACGGAGTCATCTGGAAACGAGTGCGATGGTTTGGAACCCCCATGAGGCTAAATACAGTGTCATGGTGGAAAGAATCCAAAACAAATTCACTCGTTTTTTGTTTTTTAAACAGTACGGCGTCTATCCCTTCTTCCCGCTCATGTACCCGAGTCTTTTCGTATTAGGGATGGTAGGGTACAGTAGGCTGGCAGTGCGCAGAGACGTCGCTCTGTGTAGCTACATGTTTCGTGTGCTGCGCGGCTGGCTACACCACCCGCATCTGTTAGCGGAGCTGGGGGTGCGCGCGCCGCCGGGTTGCGGAGGCGCGCGTCGCCCCACGCCCACGCTACTGGAGCCATACTCTAGGACCAACCTTAACAAGTTTGCCCCCTTGTCACGTGCCATAAGACTACTAAATATTATTTCAGAGGAGGTTGATATATTTCACTGTAGCCTGATAAAGTTCACAGGAGTAGCACTGCAGTGTATTGAAAGACTGGGATGATTAGTTTATTTTTAATTGTACTTAAGTGGTTTAATTTTAGGTATTTAAAATGTATTTTTAAGTGTGTTTTTTTTTTTGTTTTTTTTTTTTAATTTAGTAGTGTTTCAATTATTTGTACTGTAGTAGTAACATCGCATTGGCGTTATAGCTGTTAAGGTGTTAGTTACGTAATTATAAATAAATAAATAAAAATAAATAAAAAATAAAAATAAATATTATTATTTAACTACTACTCAGCCCATACATGACCCACTACTGGGTCGGGCCACCTCCAATTACATGGAACGTAATTACGCGGCCAGACGGGTTGGCACAGGGTTTCGTTTCAAGTTTTCCTTGACTCTTGCGGCTAGCTCTTCGGCCTCGTCATTTCCTTTTGCAGCTGTCGTAAGACACCCTCAGGATGGAGTGGTGACAATATGTATTCTAAATCCCTCACCACATGTATGAAGTGTCGTAAGAGCTGAGAAACGGACATGATAACGTCGAAAACCTAGCCGCAAGAGAAGAAAAACCTAACAAAAACAAACCCTTTGCAAACCCGGCCAGCCCGGCCAACCCTGGCCAGCGTGAACAGTAGGTTAATTACCCTCCATGTAATTGGAGGAGGCCCGACTCAGCAGTGGGCCAGTTATGGGCTGAGTAGTGTCTCTTGTCTAGTAGTTATATCTTGCCCATAAAATAGTAGTTTTAAATATCATTATCGGCAATTGGTGGAGAAGAAAAGAGTAAGACCCGGTTAACGATACGCGCGAACTTTCCCTTTTGGTTCTAGATGATTGTATTGTAAGATACTGTAAATATTACTTATAGGTTTACAGTACAGTATTGAGTGGCAGCAAATATCTGGAGGGCCTACGCCGATCTATTCAACGATACATCAGAAATTTGGAAGGATGTAACGCAACTATGGTAAGTCTTACGGAATATTTGTTCAGATACGGCCGCATTTCGAGTTATTCAATTCTATACAAATAGATAAAAAAAGAAAAATCAAATAAATAGATTATAAATTAGTATTTTAATAAAAAAAGAGTTTTATTACGCTTTAGTTTATTTTTGACAAATAATGTAAAGTTTTGAAATGGTATTGTACATACAAAAAGTTGTAAGTATGTTTTATTACTGGTAACCTATTTAATCGGTAGACATTGTTCACTCCATTATGGCATAATAACGCAAGATCATAGGCACATAGCTTAAAAAACACCAGTCTGCAATAAACTGTATTGACAGCCACACGTAGTTTGCTTCGTATTTCCCTATACACGCAAAACTGAGCCCTAAAGCTATCAGAGGAAGGTCAGGCATAAATAAAAATACCTACTAAAAATCTTATAATGAAGAGGTCTCTAGGATTACCAGAAACAATAGCTCTCACCTAGTTTAGTCTTTACAACAGATACTGAAGGCCACGTAACAAAGTAGCGCTAAAAGGAATGCAGTTTCTTGTTCGGTGTTGTCTTGTTGTTTTAAATATACTGTAATCATTAAGGAGGTACATATTTTAAGCAAGTCAGAAAAATATAGAAAAAATTAAGCCTAACTGAATACGTTACACCTGTCTTTTTTTACTGTATCAGCATATTATCACCTACGAACAGATTGCCGTGGGTTTTATTTAATAAGCACATAATTATACAAATATAACAATTTATAGTGTAGCGACCCGCATGCTACATAATTACACAATTTACCCGAAAAATCTGAACTATCAACATCAAGAATTACCGCCTACAAATGTGAGAATTACTAAAAAGTCCTACACCGCGATTGCAAAGTTTCCAGAGCAATTCGCACCGTTAAGAAATCCCTGACTACAGTTATGCCCCCCTGCCAGACATGCCACCTCGTCAGGCTGGATGATCATCCCGTTGCGCTTTTATTAGTTATCAGAAAATACCTCTGAATTTCATGTCATTTTATACCTTGCAACGCCATTTTAAAACCCAAAACAGTTACAGAGTTTTAGTTTATCTCTCAAAGGGCAGTGCAGAAGGTTATGGGATGGAGTTTCCCTGCGAGATCCAATCAGGAACGCAGGAAAACCAGGGTCAATGACATGTCAAACTTAAGTGGCAGTGGGCAGGACATAGCTCGCAGGACCGACGCCCGATGGGGAATACTCAAGTGGCGACCGGAAAGGAAGGCGCAGTGCCGGTAGGCCTCCCACACGGTGGACCGACGACCTGGTTAAGGTCGCCGGAAAGCAATGAATGCGGACGGCCCAGGACCTTATGGCCGAAATGATGATGAGTTTATTTTGTTCAGATAATTGTTTTTATTACAGTCTTGACTCTTGATGTCTTAGGTTTTCGCGATTATTACATATTGAATTTAAACACTAACGGATTTATCGCGTGTATTTAATTCCCGACGATTCGATTGCTTTGTATTATATTTTTATAAACAATTACATAATAATAAAAAAATATTTCAGCCCAATAACATGACGTTCCCGCTAAGTCTACCAAATATGGCTGCCAACTTCACAATCTTTAGCCCGCCAAATTTCGACTTCAACATGAGCGAGCCGAATATGACAAACGCAAATTCCTCAAATCTGCCAAATATGCAGAGTTTTAATTTTACGAGTACAATGTGTGAAGAGATTAGTAGAAAAAGCGAACATGTGCGACGTTTGGCGGAACTGGCATCTTGGACTACGATGCGGTTGCAAGACTTAGCATATGCCAGTAAATATCAAAAGGTAATTAATTAAGCTCCTGTTTGTTTGAACCCACCATAATCTAAAGTAAAACCTTACCATAAAAGACCTGGTATAAATAAAGTATTGCCCATGTTTTTTTTAAACTAATTACTATGATAATTATAATAGCTGCTCTCCGCTGGGTCACCCGCCCGCGTATCTAGAGAATTTATGGTTTAGAAAAAAAAAATGAACCTTCCTCGATAAATGGACTATCAAACTCTGAAAGATTTTTTGAAATCTGACCAGTAGTTCCCGAGATTAGCGCGTTCAAACAAACTCTGCAGCTTTATAATATTAGTATAGATTTCTATTCCATTGTGCCTGTTGCTTAATCTTCCCACACCTTAAGTTAGGCAGAGACATATTGAAAATATTTAGTGTTTAAATATTTTCGATGCACGAATCATGAAATTCTACTACTTAGCCAATAAATGACCCACTGCCGAATCGGACCTCCCATTACATGGACGGTAATTAGCCTACTGTGCTGACCAGATGGGTTGGCACAGGGTTTCGTATCAAGTTTTCCTTCTATTGCGGCTAGGTTACGACCCTGAACAGCTGAGAAGAGCGGCCAGGAAACTCGGTATTTTGTTACAGACAGACATATATGAGGAGAACGAGTTGATTCTGAAGCTGGCGTGGTTCCTGGACCGCATTGCGTACCTCACGGGATTCGAACCTGACGCTAAGGGAAACTTGCCAAGTTCCACCCAGAGTAAGTACATGCAGACCCTTACACATTGTAAAAGAAAATCATCAGCATCATTGACTGTCTCGTTGGTCTAGTGGTTAGATGTGCCGCCTTTGGATCAACGGGTCCCCGGTTCGATACCGGGGTCGGGCAAGTGTCTTTGTCTAAACCAGAGGCACTGGCTCGGAGTCTGGGTGTTATTTCTATCTACAATATGTATTTATTTACAAAAAAAAATGTATATATGTAGTTTATCATCCATCTCGTTACCATAACACAAGCATTAAGTTGCTGAACTTGGGACGAGATGGCGTTGTGTGAAATGTCCAAGGATATTTATTTTATATATCATGCTTTTACTTCCCGGTGTTACAAACAAGCATGAGCACCCATTACTTATTCTCAGCCCATAAATGACCCACTGCTGGGTCAGGCCTCCTCCAACTACACAGAGGGTAATGAGCCTACTTTGCTGGACACAGGTTGGCACAGGGCTTAGTATCAAATTTTCGGCCTCATCATTTACCTTTGTCGGCTTTTACGACACCCTCAGGATCCTCAATCTAAATCCGTCAGAACTATTATGGTACATAAAAAACAATAAGAAGCTGCTGAACCGATTTTGATAAAACATGTCCAAGAAACAACGAACAACAACAACAACAACAACAACGAGCAACGAAAACCTTTAAAAAATACCGTACGTATTCGTTTGTGATCTATGGTGACAAGACACAGTTAAACAGACAAAGTTTGTGTTCGAATTACATGTTTGTAAACAGCCCCCGCGCTACAATTTGTAACTAGTATAGGGGTTACGTTAAAAAGACGAAGAGAAAAATTAAAAATTTAAATAAACCCCCGACACAATAACCTTTAAAAAGTAAAAAATAAATACTTCGCGTTGGGGGACCACTCCCACTTATTTATTACCTGACCCCTGGTCCTCCAACGCGAAATATTTATTTTTATTTTTTACTTTTTAAAGGTTATTGTGTCGGGGGTTTATTTAAATTTTTAATTTAATTTTTATTTTATACTTTTTATAGGTACATACTTATTATAATGTAGATTTTGTTAAATTGCACGTGATGCGCTTTCATTTGAGACCCCACTCGATTATATTTGCAGACATTCGGTTATTCTTCCCCAATTTCACCCCTCATAACTTTTAAACGGCTCACCCGATTTTCATCAAACATGTCTAAGAACACTCGCCCGTAACTTTATTGAAATCGCTTCATCCGTTCGCGAGCTACGGTGCCACAGACAGACAGACAGACACGTGAAACTTATAACACCCCTCTTTTTGCGTCGGGGGTTAAAAAGAGAAATAATTGTTTTTTTGTTTTTACTTAATTGAACAAGCGAATTGGTTTTGACGGTAAGGCGAGCCGTAAGCGTTAACGCCACTTATTTCTCAGCTCATAAATGACCCATTGCTGAGTCGAGCCTCCTCCAACTGCATGGAGGGTAATTAGCCTACTGTGCCACACTGGCCCGACGGGTTGGCACTGGGCTTCATATCAACCCCTCCGGCCAGGTTATCGGCCTTGTCATTTCCTTTTATCGACTCTGTGTGTGTCGTAATCCATCACACGGAAGGCACACCACTCTCGTGGCATAAAAAGCTACTGACCATCGGTTTAGAATACCACTCTACAGAGAAGAGCCAGCAAGACGCTTTGTAGTAGTCTTCACTACATAGTATAAAACAAAGTCGCTGTCGTCTGTCCGTCCCTATGTATGCTTAAAACTTGAAAACTACGCAACGGATTTTGAAGCGGTTTTCTTTAATAGATAGAGTGATTCAAGATGAAGGTTTATATGTATAATACATGCACCCGTGCGAAGCCGGTTCGGGTCGCTATTTTTAAATATTATGTAGACAAAATATTAGCCTTTTGACGCCCGAGACGACAGACTATCAACCGCGCCTGTTCACAAGCATGACGCATGTGGCAGCAATTTCAACCATATCCCTTACCAGGACCAACAACGACCTCCCCCTCTCCAATGACCATGGTCCCGGCTCCAGAGCCGGTTAAAACGCAGCTGATGGACTGCATCAAGCAGAACTCTTCAGTGCCAGCGACTGTTAGATGTCGGTACCCCCTCGACATACCCGCTATAGTTCGACAAGCGCTGAATTTCGGGGGTAAGTCATTTTGGTGACGGTAAGAGTATCTCCACCTCACATCGACCTATAGGTGTTGCGAAAGGGATTAATGAATTCTAAGAATGAGGAATTGTGTATGAAAGGTGTGGATGTAGATATGACGACTGATAGGTGTGTATGGAGACTTCCACCTAGCGTGGGACGAGGGTCGTAAGATGATAATGGTAATTTTAAATATGACGATTTGTAAGAGTTTTGAGATAAAACCTACGTAAATAAATTTCCTTTTCAGTTTGAGTTTGGCTAACTCAAACAGATCTTCTTATATCACAATTGATATTGATAATTTTTATATCGGATTATCCGATATTGTTTGTTTCAATGTTTAATAATTGTGTAAACCTAACATCATTATCACAAAACTTATAAATCGTCGCATTTTAATTTTCTACGATCTTACGTCCCTTGTCCCACGCACACCTTTCATACACATTTCCTCATTCTCACAATCCATCCATCTCCTTTGGTCTCTTGCGTCCACCCACTTTCATATTGAATCTACCACCGCAGGTTTAAAATGCTGATCTACAGAGAAACGATGTAGTCGATTTTTTTAGTATTATCGGTCTTGTTTACAAAATCCACGAAACAGCTTAATGAGAGCTATTTCGCCAGATGAGAGAAACACGCTACACGTTTCCGCAATCCGTAGCACGGTTAAGAGTTTATTGCAAATAACAGACACCCATCCAAAGGCCAGTTGAGCTAGACGTTGCTTAACCTGCAGCCCAATAGGGTGAATACACTAGTCTAGTTTTTAACCTTGGAAACCTGTAAAACGTGTTACTTTCAAATTACAGAGAGCACCACAGAGCAACCTTCAACAGACTCGTCAAACGTCATTCCAATTTCCGACAGCACTCCCCAAGAGTCAGAACTGCTTATAGCATCCGCATCTACTCCGTCCATTTTCAGGACCAGACGTTCCATAGAGGAGATCCTCAGAGATCCTACTCCTGGCGCTCTAATCCACCGCATTGCCAACCGTGGAGAGCAAATTGTCCAATCTCTACACAGATTGTCTTCCACCATTGCCAATACGCCTATAGTTAGAATTGTAAACAGGATTGTTGAAAGAAGGAAGCTAATGGAGGCAGAATACCCTCTGTCAAGACAAAAGAGATCTTCAGACACTCCTATGTCGAAATTGGTTAATTATTACTACAAATATAAAATCTGGGATGGGTCTAACGTTAAAAATGATCATAACTCCCAATTAGACATTGAAAACCAATTAAATTTGAATCACAAATCTAAACGGTCATTAGAACACAAAAAGTTAATACAACCGTTACGTCGTTTGAAACATCTAATCAAAAATCGACCTAAAGTACATCACAATACGTACGTAATTCAAAAGCCGAAAATCATTTCACATTTGCAAACTATAAAGCATGAGATTAATTATAATAAAATTGGCAAAGTTGAGTTTAAGAAGAAGAATAAACGCTCAATTCGGTATGAGAATATGTATTTGCCGAGACTGTCTGTGGATCCACAAACGGATTTAAGTTATTACGTTAAAAATAAGGAAGGGACGAATTATAATCCGAGTTTAATTCAAGCGGCTCAAGTAAGATTGGGTTTAGAGCAAATATTCCAGACTGGGAATATTGAAGTGGTACATAGATACGGTTCGAATTACAATCCTTTGGATCCTGCGCCGTTTTATACTGGATTAATTAGAACTGTGGCGGATTCGTAGGAGACAAATTTCTTACTGATACATAAAAAGCTGTTAATTTTTTTTAAGCCGATTAAGACCGTTTCTCGTACACTTAATTATAGCTGCAAAAATTTAGGAAAAGTCCCGGATTTTTAAGTGTTGTAATGACCAATATTTCCTAAACAAAGATTATTTGAAGTCAGACAGTTTAAAATATCTTAGGATGTTTAAATTATATTTTTCTACCATTTATTATACATGATTATAGAGTATTGTTTTCTTTTTTCCCGAATAGTCATTTGTATGGTGACGAAGTTAGAATACAAACCGTTATCACTCTATTCCATTCCATTCCTGAGGGCGAATGAGCCTACTGTGACACTGGTTGGCACACGGTTTTATTAAAGGTTAAGTGGCTTATCGGCCTTGTCACTTCGTTTTGTCGGATCTTACGACACTCGGGATGGAATGGGGTGGTGACAATTCTATATTCGTTACCAGACACACAGACTCCTATATTTATTTGCCTATAGATTTTGGGACGTCACTTTACCGGAGTGCGACACTGTCTTGTACTAACGTAGCTATTGATCACACATACAAACATAACATCAGGTATTAATCACAACGAATAAAGTATTTGAATTAGCCAACAGAAAGACTCACAGTTCAGGAGATCGCCCGCGGCCTCGCGTTCGCTGTCGCACCAACTCACCACGTGTAACTAAAACTTAGTATTTGCACAGTATCATCGCTCTATTAAACGGAAACGGTACTCTTAACTAGTATGAAGATTGCACAAGGAATCTAACCGAGCGAGCTTATGAGATTATTAATGTACTGTGTGCTACAGAGCGCACGAGCTGAACTAACGATATTGGCCGTAGTTAAACGGAAAGGATCGAACCCACACTATGGCCGAAATGAGTTATGTATACCAAAACACTTTGTAGTAAAAACTTTTATATCACGAAAACAATCCAAGTGAAATTCAAACGAAAAATGAAGTTATAGTCCTGAGTTACCAACCCACATATATGGCAGGTCAAACACGATCTGAACTTAAAACTTAAATATCTCAGAACTACCTCTGTGTGGGTTGGATCCTTTCCGTTTAACTTTGGACACACGAAATACCGGTAGTGTCAAACTGTGTTTACGCAAATACCCTCGTTGTCAATTTGTACAAATGAATAATATTTATGGTGACCGAATTGAATGTTTTCTGGAAGTAAAATCGATCGGAGACTTTTAGGATTTGTTGGCAGTAAGTTGCGAGTTCGATGGGGTTGGTTAAAGCAGGCAGTAAAAAAATAAATTGTCAGATTGTACATGACTACATACATAAAAAAGTTCAGTAACTTCCGCAAAAATTGACAGAGTAAAAATATTATGACAAACTGGAAATCGACTTACAAAAAAAGCGAAAAACAACCAATAGATAGATATAAATAATAAACAATCATTTTACATCCTAATTAACGTCGGTGTCAATTTAAGTTGGTGCCGAATTCAAATGTTTGTCAATGAGAAATTTTTCGTTTTTTAGTTTATTTATTGTTATTAAGTACGACCAGCAGACTACATACTTTACACAATTTACCCGACAAACCTAAACTATCAACATCAAGGAATATCACGTTCAAATGCGAGGATTACCTAATAGTCTTACACCGCGATTCACACGGTTAAGAAATCCCCGCCCCACCTCGTCTGGCAGGATGTTCATCCCTTTGCGCTTAGACTGTTGGGTTTCTAGTTGACTAGTCTGTCCTACACCGGATGATATGAGTTAGAGGCTATGTATTTTACGTCCAGCAAAATATGTATAAATAAAGCACATGTATAATGTAATAGCTATGTTTTATTGTAACTTTAGGTATACTAAACAAAAAAAATAGATTATGCTATTTCATAACAAATGGAGATAAGACTAAATTGAAAATCGTTTCTTTAATGACCAAGGTAAACAAGAAAAAAGTGCTTTATTTACTAAGACAAGAGTTTTGAGTTTGAATTTGAAGAAAAATTACACAATTAAAATGGTCAAGTTGCATTTTAACGTCTAGTTTTAATATTTGTTTATTTTTTCTGTCCACAATAAAACTGTGTATAACTGAACACTTTAGTTGTGGTTTAAACTTTATAGCAATTAAGGTTATTAACAAAAAACTAATGACTTTTTATTTGTAAACGATTTTCAATTTTGTATGTCAGATAAAAGTAAAATGGTTAAATAAAACAGGATAATTAGGGTGGTATTTAGGTCGCTATTCGTATTTGTCATACGCGCATACTACGGTTGATAAATTTACCAATCAACATGCAGAAATAGCGAACACGAACAACCATGACAAGTTTAACATAGAAGAATGAATAATATGGTTTATATCGCGAAGGACAATTATAATATCCTGAAATACATGTATCTATATCACATCTAACATATATTGGTCCCAATATTACTTTGTGACAACACACTGGATTTTTTAAACAAAATAATTGCAGCAACGTTGTTATAGCCATCTATTGGTCGTTAAATGAACCTGATATACCAATATTTGACCACAGATGGCGTTATTTCATTTTGATATATGTAATTAAAAGAAAAAGTTTACCATATACAAAATATGTCTTAAACATTACCTCACTTTAATGTCAACTGTTAAACAAAAACAATCGTTTTATATATAGATACGAAAACAGTTGTAAATTAAAATTGTTTTGTCGAATATTTAATATTACAGGTCTGGATCGATATTCCACAGAGAAGAGCCTGTATATAGTGCAATTTTAATTATAACAAACGGCAATAAATCTCTGCCATTTTGTAATCTATTCAACAGTAACTGGCGAAAATGGAATACGTAATGTTTATTAACCTAAACTACATAAATATGTACTTAATGACAAACATATTATATGCTCGATAGAAGGCACGAATACTTACAACTATATAAATCGATATGTTAACAAAACATTACTAATGAATCTGGATACACTTTAACGTAATGATACAATAAGTATTTGATGTAACGAAAATATCTGTAGACTCACAAAACGGTCTTTTCATAAGACAATATAATTATCAAGACATCAAATAGAAGTGAGTCAACATTTAATCAATAAGATTGTCAAATGATTATGGTATATATTTTTATGTATAGCAATAACAAATATATACAAACAGCAATATAGGGTACAATCTCAAATATTTAAGCCAGACCATTTTAAAAGTGTTATATAAAATGGTTTGTTTTGCCTTAGGGAAACTAATGAAATAAGACGAAGAACTCTCAGAATTTAGAACAGACTTGGTTGGCACAAACGCATTATATTTAGATATTTATGTGCAAAGATTAAGAAATGTATAATTACAAAAAAAACTACAGCAAATTTAACACCTTTGCACAATTTTTTAAACAAAATAGAAATAAAAATGCGATGTTATCGAATCTTCTTCTTAATTAACTATACGTTATTAAAAATTGGTCCCTTAGTTACATTATTTAAAAAAAAACTCTGGCTAAAATACTTGGCATTGCTAACACGATTGTCGTCTACATATGACTCTGCGGTCGCTTCTTCCTGCTGAACAGGCCTCCGAAAACGCCTTTCTTATCCTTCTTCTCCTTTGACACTCCGCTCACTGACAGCTCGGACTCGCCAGACGATCTGAAAAAGAAGAACTCGGTACAAAATCCAACACAATATTATGAAATCCTGTACAATTTATATTATTAATACGGAATTGGTCCATAGGTAAAGCTAAACAACTTGAGGATACAGCTGCCAAGTAACACCACCTAGGGGGCGCCTCATCAACGCAGCCCATAAAACACCTAAGGGTAGGCGCGCACGGGTGACTTTTGTCAGCGTGACATTATAAGTTGTTGATGAAAAATTGAAAATGTCACTCAGATGTCACGTCGTAACGTGCGCGCATCTTCATACTTAGCCACGGACTTGATACAAGTGACGAAACAGTCACGGTGACAAAAGTCACCCGTGCGTGCCTACCCTAATGCTAAGTCGGGCTTCTTCCAATTATAAGGAGGCAAATTAGCCTACTGTGCCCGACGGATATCAAGTTCAAGTCATACGTATCAAGTTTTCCTTTTGTTGTCACTTGGTTATGTACTTAAATCCGACTACCACAATTTAATTTTATATTAAACCACTGGGAGTTTAATATAAAATTTAATTGTGGGTAAGAAAAGTTATGAGCCTGGGCTAATTTTCACGTTGCCGCGACCCAGAGGCCCACACTGCCCAACCCAACGGCCGGGTATCCATGAGGGTTCCTTAGGTAATAATCCTTACCGTGATGCCGGCCTCTGGTCCAACGCAGGGGATCCTCCGCTGCCAGCCACCGATGCAGGACGAGTGCCGCTATTCCCGCCATAAACTGTTGATAACACACTCGTCAAATGATGCTAGTAATACGTGGAGAAGAATAAGAAACTTCAATGACAGTTTATTAGCCATACAAGCAAATATGCTAAGTGGAATTGAAATGGCCCACATATGTGTAAAAAAATATTTAGGCTTTATTCTATAATAAATGTAATAAACATTAGAGTTTGATGAAATCTTATTTATGTAATTTTATCATCGATAAATATACACGGTAAATTGTACAATAATAAAATAGCCCGCAACCATACTACTAAATATGACTACATAATATTATAGTGCGCATTTATAAATGCTTAGATCAAGTAATTACAAAATATTATTTATAAGGAATAATACTATGGCATGCTCTAACATTATAAATAATAACGCTTTGAAGTAAATTAATAATAGTTCTTATCTCTCACTATATTTGACAAATAAAATAAGAATGAGCAAGATTTAAAAAAAACAGTACTATGATCTACATAATACAGAAAATAATTAAACACTCACAGCTTAAAGACACTAAATACATACATAAAACTAAAATACTAAACCATCACCACAACAAAGCATACGAAGAAAGAAAACCATTTTCTAATACAAACACCAAAAACACAGCACAAAGAAAATGGCGGCACATTTTAGCGGTAAAATTGGAAGGAAGACGAAAAACAAATAACTCATTCATTTAGGCCTGTTGCTTAGGTAGATTGCGTTCCGAGATATGTAATTAATCCGTAATTACTGTAATTATACATAAAATATGTATTGCTGACCCCCTCTACCCAGGATTAAAACTAAACAAGAGTATTGGCCGTTCAGAAACGTATAAAAGTATTCGAGTGAAATATTTACATTGTACCTTCGTTTCCTAAATTATTTCTGAACGCAACCTACATGTGTACTTAGCTTAGAACACGAAGCACCAAATCCCTCCCACATAGAACTTAAAAGTACAGTCCGCGCCATTTTTATAGCTGGTCTGAATGTAGCCGTGGGTACGATCTTGTGCATCGTACATTGTATCGTACATCGTACGTGCACGTTCGTATTGGCATTTCATAACCAATACGAACGTAGCTCACTCATACTACTAACACGGGTGGCGAGGGCGCTTGCAAGTGGAAGACGTGCCCTGCCTTCCGGCCCCGCGTACCCCCTAATACCAGATTTTGTGTTGTGCGCAGCGAATTGCGGCTACATTCAGAGCGGCCATACAGATTGGCGCGGTCTGTACATCAAGCACCAAAGGGACAAGAAGAAATTATATTTTACGTTGGACGCGGTGTAGCACATAGAGTAGATGACTCGATCCTGATTGCATGCAAGAGAATACATTGTCGTGTTTATAATCATAATGTAGAAAAGTAATTTTACAAGACGGTAACCATAAATATCGTCACAGCGGGGATATTTTTTGTTGAATTAATGACTCATCGCTATTTACTTAGCTATACAGCAGTAATTTCTAGTCTCTAAATATTTAATTGTATATGTTTTGGCTTTAAAAAAATTATGTGTAGATTTTTCTATGGATTTCGTTAGCTCCGTGACACAGACACACCATGACGATATTTAACATTACCTAGGAAAGACATTTTTTAATTTTAAAACAGCAGATAGATTTACAAAACTTCTTAAAATAAAGATAAAACACAATAAATACTATAAAATAATAATACGTAAAATACAAATTTCTATTTAGCTTAATTGCAATAAAATAACATAATTTGTTCAGTCACCAAGTTCGCTGGCAGATAAGCATTTTTGGCAAAGTAGTTACAGACTCTTAAAACTATACATAACATAATCTCTACCAAAAATGTTAAGTCTACATAATTACAATGACTGAAATGCAATGATGTTAGAAGTAAAAAGGTGTAGATGGGTTATAACCGGTCAGCAAGCGGCACGTTAAAAGTAGGCTAATTAGCAAACCTGACCTCAGTGTTGCGTCGCTGGCGTGAACAAATGCACGTCAAGAGCCGTGTGTAAAAAGTGCTTTAAAACAATTGAAAATGCCGTCGTGTGTTATGAGATATTGCACAAACTACTCTAACAAAACTTCTAAAAGTCAAGGAATCACTTATCATTCGTAACTATCACTATTTCCGTAATATAATTAATTTCTTTACAAATTAAAAAGGTTATTCGTAAAATATGGCGGTAAAACTATTTACAAAATATTTTTAGGCATAAAACTTGGTAGGGCAAAATGTTATGCCTGATTTAATTAATCTATATTGTTTCTAGTGCATGTGACGACGCATCACAACAAATTATATTTGTCTCTATTTAGCACGTGATTATTAAATCATATCATACCATCCTACTTTCACGACTCATCTTAAGCAGTGTGCATATTGCATATTAAGTTAACTATGTGTGTGTTGGCTTGCCATTTTTATAGATCGAATGTTGTACAGGTAACGTATCTACACCTTTTAATTGTAACATCATTGCTGAAATGCAATAATTAGCGACACCACAATCAAAATTACATACATACTATGAAATAAAATACAAATATATTTTATAAACGAACATATGTTATTAACTAAATTAGTTATAGCTAAAATATCTTTTGAGATAAAACACTACTAAACTTAAATTGCAAATATGAAACACGTATTCCGCAAAAGCGAAACACTTATTAAAAAGTAATTTTAACTCTTCTTCTTCTTCTTTCTAATAATAGTTTAACGAGTCTGAGTGAGAGAATAGTATAATTAAAATCTTCAAAATGTGTATTTTATTTCGTAGCTGATTTTATATAAAAATATAGATTAGTCTATACAAAATAGTGGAATAAATTTAAGCATATGTTAGTACTACAGAACCCGACTCCCAATGCGCTATCAAAACATATTTAAAACGATAAATCAAACTATTTGTGTGGCATTTTAGGACATCATCTTGATGATTAAACCAAGATCAATGTTTTAAGATTCACGCGATTTGTACTCATATTATATAACTACTAGCTGACCCCACAAACGTTGTATTGCCATATAAATATCGCTATTTAAAAATAGGGGTTGATCGTAGAGGAGAAAAAATGTAGGGTTGTATGTATTTTTGTATGCTGTATCATAAAAAAATGACAAAAGCAAAAAGTTTTATCTAAAAAATAAAATAAAAATATTTAGGGAGATGACAAAATAGATGTTGTCCGATACGCAGACCTACCTAATGTGAATATAAAATTTAATCAAAAATTTTCGAGCCATTTCGGAGGTGTTCAATAACAAACACCGTGCCACGAGAATTTTATATATTAGATATCACGGGTCTGAATCGTGGAAATCGTGAATCGTGGAATCGTTGAAGCTAAAACTAACGTGATTTAGTCTACTACCAGTATAAGCAGTGGCATTTGCCATTGGAAACTACTGGAAATGGACACCCGCTGTCATTTAATCTTTAAGTCATTTAATTAATTCCTGTATCAGTGCCATATACGTTAGAAAGACCTCATATAGTCTTTAGCAAGTTCGGTACTTATTTTACTTTCTAAAATGCCACACAAAACCTTCGACAAACTGACCAGTGTCGCCTGTCGAATAAAAGTGCGAAGTCTCCACATTTTGCCAGTTGTTGTTCTGCCCCTGTTGCCAGGGATTCCTGTTGGCATCTCGTTGCCAACTGCCCGACATTCTCTGCTGGTAGCTGTTCACCAATGCCGAAACGGATTGCTTCTCGCCGGCGGAGCTCGGTCGCTCCATGGTCGGGCGCTCGGGTGGGTTCGGCATCCGTTCGGGTAGATTCGGTCCACGTTCGGGTAACATCGGCCCGCGATCGGGAAGGTTCGGGGCTCGGTCGGGCAATGGCGGACGGTCGGGCGGGCCGGATAGCGGCAACGGTGGTGCTCCGTGATCGGCTATTTTTAGGTTATTTTGTTAGTTTTCGCGGCAACAGGGCAATGAGTGGTGTGAGATTGAAAAGACTTACTGTATATTGTTAACAAATTAATAAAAATATATTGAACAGTAAATAAATAACAAAATAATACGTTTATTAATGTGTGCTATGTGCGTAAAATAAGTGAGTTTATGCATTTTTTTAAATAACGGTCTTTCACATTAAAAAACACATTGTTTTTTTTAAACGAAATTCACGAACTCAAGTTACTCGGTACTCGGACCGGTAATCGGTCGGTCTATTAGTTTATAGATGAACCAATATATATGGAATAAATATTATGGAAAATCCTAAATAACATAACAAAATTCACTCGTTACTCTATTTACGGCGATTCCGTAAATATCTACACCATCAAAATCTCCTCTATTGTTGGAACCAAACGTTTAAGTACAAAACATCACAAAGCTGACTTCACAAAACTTCACAAAACATTTGAAATTAAAAAATTGAGAGCAAGATTGTTTATGAAACATATTAGCAATTTATAAATTGTATTGTAATTATCTCATTTTTAATCGAACAAATAATTAAAAGGGTACCCAAAAGACTAATTCGCGCGGACATAATCGCAGGCACAGCTAATTATTTAATTAATAGATGTTGCGATCAAATTAAAACTCGATCAAGTTAAAATTGGATATGTAAAAAAAACGTATAACCTATATTATATAAACAACCTCGCCATCTTGATATTCAAAAAGTGAGTAACTAAAATAGCATACCGTCTCTCTGTGAGCGGATAAACTCCGCGTTGATGTCTCTGCCGTTGGAGAATCTTGACCTACCCCAAGAGGTGGAAGACTCATCCTGGGTACTCCTGAAGTCATAGTGGAATACATTTTTTTCTTATTATAAAATACATATTTCAGTTGAGCGCCTTTCGGAACCGAACGAAACTAGTTAGTTTTATGTACAAGGTTATTGTACAATACAAAATCCCATATACTCCAGCAAGTCTCCAGCGGGCAGATATCCATGGGGATATCAAACCAAAAGAACGATACAGTTAAAGCATAACGCACCTTAAAACGACGTCAGTAGGGTCTTCTTCTTGGAGTGGTTGCCTCGGAGGCAACGAAGGTAGCACCGTTGACTCTGAAACAAAAAACATTATTACGACAGTTCGTATCAAGTTTTCCTTCTCTTGCGGCTAGGTTATCGGCCTTGTTATTTCCTTCTGTCGGCTCTTACAACATTCCCAGGATGGAACGCGGTCTACACGGACAGCTACTACTATTTCTCAGCCCATAAATATTCACGAACACAAATGACGCCCAGGCTCATAGCAAATGCCTTTGGGGCTGTCCATTAATAACTTGATGTTTTTTTAACATTTTTAACCCCTCCCTCCCCCTTGGTGATACGTTGTGAGGTTTAAGACTATCCCCCACCCCCCATTAAAAATCGTGTGTTTTTTTAGTAGCTACAAAAAATCTTACACTCAAAGATTACTTACTACATAACACGCCGCCTTTCGGTTTAGAAAACACGCGTTTGACGAGAAAATAAATATGTACGTGATATCTTACAATACTCCCCTCCCCCTTGTGATATTTCGTGTTTTTTTGCCGAAGTCCCCCCCCCCCTTAGGAACCTCGCGTGATTAATGGACAGCCCCTTTACACAAAAACACTTGCCAAACTCACTCCGGAATCGAATCGGGGATTCAAAGGCGGCACATCTAATCCCAAGGCCTTCAGGTAATTAATGGAATATATACCTATGTTTCGTTCGGGCGTGGCAGACGCCCTCTGGGACTCCCTGTGCTCCTGCAAGATCTGGGCTTGGGAGCGGTGCTCGCGACGCTCCACCTCCGGGGAAGATGCGGCCGAAGACGACGATGACGCGTTCCTGGGGGAAAGTAAGATTGATCGGTGTTGGCCGCCGTTCTACCACGTATGGCAGTTGAGATGAGAGCGTTAAGGAGTTAAACTGAGTGACAGGATAAGAAATAGTGAGCTATGGAAACGTTGTGGTCTGAAATAAGATGTAGTGACAAATATTGAGAAAGGTATGCTGAGATGGTTTGGAGAATGAATGAAGAACGATTGTCGAAAAAAGTGTCTAAGGCGAGTGTGAATGAAAGTTTTGGAAGGGGTAGACCTAGGCGGAAGTTTCAAGACCAAATCAGAGACGTCTTGAAAAAAGGCCAGGTCAAGAGTACCCTAAATCGAAGAGCATGTATGAAGGAAGTAATGAACGTGGACGAAGCGAAACAAGTATGTGAGGATCGTACCAAGCGGAAAGAAGTGGTCTCTGCCTAGCCCTACGAGAAAGAGGCGTGATTATGACTCACTCGTGCAGCCGCCTGCGCAGTTCCGCCGTGGCCTCCCCGCCGGAGGGCCCGTCAGGCCCCTCGGGCTCCGCGTAGGGCGTGAGCTGCAGCGCGGGCGGCAGGCGCGCGTGGAAGGCCAGCTTGGCCACCCAGTCGCGCAGCGCGCCCAGCGACGCGCACGCGAACAGGAACTCCGCGCCGTCCGCGCACGACAGCCGGAACACGTGCGCGCGCTTCGTGTAGTCCGCTGCGGGCTCGCAGCGGGCCTGGAAACCCACAGCCGTTAGTTCCGCCAGGTTCACCAACTTTATTTACGTAAATCGTCATATATTTTTTGTTTTAAGTTTCCTTTTATTTCCTGTAATCTGTCTTTAGCTTGACATTCAGCTGGATGTTTGAAATGTGTAGAAAAGGACGTGCGCGTCATGTATCCAGTGATACATACACCGTCATATTTAAAATTACTATTATCATCTTACGGCCCCTGTCCCACGCCAGGTGGTAGTCTCCATACACTCATATCAGTCGTCATAACTATATTCACACCTTTCATACACAATTCCTCATTCCATTACAATCCATCCAACTCTTTTGATCGCCCACAACCCTAGCGTCCATTCATATTCATGCTGAAACCACCACCGGTTCGGGACGCTGTTCTACAGAGAAAGCCGGCAAGAAACTGTGTAGTTGCTTTTATGTTTACAAAATGCACTAAACAGCATAGTGAGAGCAAATTCGCCAGATGAGTGAAACACGCAACACGTTTACGCAATGAATGCCGAATAGGTCTTGACAGGCTACCTCGTCGGCGCGTCACAATGGAATGCGTTTACACGAACCTGTGGGGCGCCAAGCGTGTCGTGTGAGGGTATACCGCTGGGGTTTTAGTGGGTAGACGAGTAGTTTCCGGAGTCCCACATAATGCAGTGTTCTCTGTGCTCTACAGAGAACAGCCGGTCAGAAACTATATACTTCCTTTCTTTAAATCGCCATTTTTGTATACAAAGACTTATAAGACAGATTTGTGAGAGCAATCTCGCGCTATAGTTGCAAAGGGCCAAACATTACACATTACAGCAGTATTATGTTCACACGTTCACAAGCATGACGCATGTGACAGCCATTGCCCTCCTCAACCATATTGTAGGGAAGCGGGTGACCCGTGAAACGTACTGTACCACGCCGGAAATACGGGTTGGCACTAGGTTTCCTGCCGTCTTAAATCACCAAGAGGGAAGCGTCATCTCCTACATTGTTATGCGCGCCTGGTACCGATATTCAAGCTTTAAATAAAAATTGGCTCACTGTGCCACCCACGCTGGCCAGATATCAACAAGTCCATGTGGTATTTCAAACCACTACAATGTAAACGTCATCTCCTACATTAATATGCGACCCTGGTACCCATACAAATAAATCAGCCTACTCTGCCACGCTGGCCAGACGGGTTGGCACAGGGGTTCGTTTCAAGTTTTCCTTCTCTTGCGGCTTGGTTATCTCTTATGACACCCCCTCAGGATGGAATGGGATGGTGACACCATGTATTGTAAATCCGTCACACTGTGAGCTGTAGCCAAAACACTTACATTCAGTATTGCAACGGGGGGTGCGGCAGCCTTGGCGCTGGCAAAGTCCAGCTCGTCCCTGAAGAAGCAGAGCAGCTGTCCACACAGCACGGAGTAGTACGACCGCCAGGAGCGGACGGTGGCTCGCTTACCACCACAGCCGGCTTCCTGCTTCCGCTCCAAGTAGCCTGGCAACAGAGGTTCATTGGTCATTTCGTGCAGTGCACAACTTATGTTCGGAGGAAGACTACTGCCGCTGGCTGGGGAAGTCTCTCCACTTTGCATACAGCTAAATAACCAGCTACCACCAGGTCTGAACGCGGCACCGACCGAGAGAAAATTTTTCGTCTCTTTTTAACGCCACATTTATATTTTTTTAATGTACTTATGATACGGTTTTACTTTGTTCCGTCGTTTGTACGTATGTAGAGCCGGTGCCCGACAGGGCATTTCATTGAATTGCCTGCTCCATCTTAGACATCTCACGCATGCCTAGGGTCAAAGGCATTTAAGTCACTGTTAAAAAAACTATACTGACAGTCAGCGCCAATCTTTATGACCGATCCGAATGTAGCCGTGGGTAAGAACTTGCGCATCGTACATTTGATAACCAATACGAACGTAGCTCACTCACACTAACACGCAGGTGGCGAGGACGCTTGCGGGTGGAAGAAAGGGGAGGGGCGCCGCGTACGTCGCGTTGATACCTGACTTTGTGTTGTGCGCAGCGTAATGCGGCTACATTCAGAGCGGCCATAAAGATTGGCGAGGACTGTACTTCTCAGCCCATAAAAGGCCCACTGCTGAGTCGGACCTCCTCCAAATTCATAGAGGGAAATTAGCTACCGATTCAGAATTCTGCTCTACAAATAAATGCCGGCAAGAAATCATATATCATATATATGTATGCTTATTTCAAACTATCTGGTCTGGTTTACAAAAAGCACTAAACAGCATAGTGAGAGCAAGTTACAGATGCAGACATTCGCCAGATGACAGAAACACGCTACACGTTTATGTAATGGCGAATACCATGTTGGTCAAGGGGTTGGATGTGCCGCCTTTGGATCAACGGGTCCCGGGTTCGATGCCGGGGTCAGGCAAGTGTTTTTGTGTAAACCAGAGGCACTGGCTCTGAGTCTGGGTGTCATTTGTTTTCGTGAATTTCATGTTTGTAAACTACCCTCGCGATACAGGTTATACCTAGTGCAGAGGTTTAAAATAACAATACCTACCACCCGATCAGAGAAATGCTGCTCTACAGAGAAGAGCCGGCAAGAAACTGCGTAGTTGCTTTTGTTCAAATTATCAGTCTTGTTAACAAAAAAGCACTAGATAGCATAGTGAGAGCAAGTCCACCAGATGAGAGAAACACGCAACACGTTTACGCAATGACGAATAGGCTTTGATAGGGCCAATCAAATAGACTGCATACCTTCGATCTCAACGGGAGGCAGCTCTGCGATGTCAGCACGCTGGTGTCTCCGGAAGCTCTGGGTTCGGCGCCGAGTCGTGAAAGATGGCGTCCGCTTTGGCGTCTTTGCCACCTGAATAAAGAAAAATACATGTTGTACCTCGCCCACGTTCCCATTCGCATCGAGGTCAGCTCTCGTGTACCTTACTGAAGTCGTAGGTACACAGCCTTAAATAAATAAATAAATATCTTTGGACATTTCACACAACGCCATCTCGTCCAAAGCTAAGCAACTTAATGCTTGTGTTATGGTAACGAGATGGATGATAAACTACATAGTTTTAGTTTTTTTTTTGTAAATACATACATATTATAGATAGAAAACATCCAGACCCGGAACAAATACTTGTAGGTCGTACAAATATTTCTTCCGTGCGGGAATTGAACCCGCCACATGCTGCGCAGCAGTCGATCGCTCAGCCACTGCTCAACTACTACTGAGTAAGGCCTCCTCCCATTACTACTGAACCCATAAATGACCCACTGCTGAGTCGAGCCTCCTCCAGCCACATGGAGGGTAAATTAGCCTACTGTGCCACGATGGCCCGACGGGTTGGCACAGTCTCGTATCAAGTTACCCTTCTCTTGCGGCTAGGTTATCGGCCTTGTCATATATTTTATCGGCTTTTACGACACCATCAGGATGGAATGGGGTGGTGGCACTATGTGTTCCAAATGCGGTTAAAGCGGAATCTGGCGCTTTAACCCAGTGGTATATAAAATAAAGTATTGTTGCGTACATTTAGTCGCCTCTTGCGACACCCTCAGGTACGGAACCGGTTGATGACATGAGTTATACTTACGATCATGCTTTCAGCTCGTTTGACGTGTTGCTGGTCGTTCTTCGGTAGTCTGTCGAACTGAGGCGCCGGGGATATAGTCTCTTCGGACGAAGCTGGGGCGGGTCCGGTGGCCATGCGCTCAGTCTAAAAGACAAATAAACAAGATAGAACAGTTTAAAAAAGCAACTGTAAAGTTTCTTGTCTGCTCTTCGCTGTAGATAAGCACTACTAATCGGCGATAATTTCATACTTGACTACATAACAATGGTTAGGTATTTTTTTTTATTTGAACGGCAAAAGTGTCATTTCCTTTTGTCGGCTCTTAAAACACCCTCAGGATGGGATGGTGACACAATGTATTCTAAATCCGTCACCAAACAGACATTATGGTCCTAGGTAAACTAGGATAAGAAAATACAGACCTCTCTAATAACCTGCGCGGGAGGAACACTCTCTTTCCTTCTCTCTTCTGTGATCCTCTCCATTTCTCTTCTCCTGTACTGCTGGAGTCTTTCCGCTTCTTGGCGCTCAGCTGATCTCCTTCTGGCTTCTTCCTCTTCATTGCGCTGCAACTGGAAGGCTTGTTCGACCTAAAAAGCAGTATTCCCGTTAGTTGAGACATTCCTACTGTGTATTTAAGTGTTATCGCCCCGGGAACCACTAGACCCGACACACGTCCCTACATTATAAGAAACGGAAGTTATAGCTATTTTTATATGAGAGCATACTGTACATGTATATAAATATTATCATGCAGGGAAGTACTAGACCCACCACATGGATATGAACAAAAAAACTAGAGAATTCAAAGAAGATTACAAAGAGATTTTAGGCGCAAAGGAATGATCATCCAGCCAAACGAGGTGGTATGTCTGGTAGTGGTCAACGGCGCCTATCCCCATAAAACTGTATTTGGGAATTTCAAAACCGTGCGAATTGCTCTATAAACTTCGTTATCGAGGTGTAAGCCATTTTGGTAATTCTCGCATTTGTAGACGATATTTATTTATGTTCATAGTTTAGAATTTGCGGGTAAATTCTGTAAAGTATGTAACAGGCTGGTCGCTACTAGTTACCCTGGGAAGTAAGTAAGACCAACAGCGCCCAAAGCCACATTTCCAAAGGAGAGAGAGAGAGAGGAGTCATTCCTACAGTCGAGATCCCTGTTCTATTCCAGGTAATTACTTGACCCGCCACACGCCCTAACTCCAAAATCACCACAAATAAAAAAATCTACCCTTAGTTATTATCCACCAGAGAAGTACTGGACCCGTCACACGTCACTCACCAGCGTGATCCGTTTGAGGGCATTGAACTTGTCTCTTTGTGACTCGATGGTCTCCTCCAAGTCTCTGTGGCGGTTGATCAGCTCCTCAACCTGAGCTACACTCTCCCCGTACTTGCCATCACGGACCAGAGGCACCCTGAAAAGCAGAAGAAGTTTAGAAAACGCAATATAACAGTTTTCTTCACGAGTATACATGCGCTAAAGTTCGCAGAGCCTATGTTCAGACTAGCCAAGATACTCCGGCCGTAATATACTGTGTTTCGTCGTGTGTATGCGAGAGCCGGTGCCCGACAGGGCATGTCCTTGAATTGCCTGCTCCCATCTTAGACCCTGGCGTTGCTTTCCATCACGCAAGCCTTGGGTCAAAGCCGGTGATAAAAAAACCTGAACTATATATACCTGTTGGTAATCCAGTTATCCAGAGCATCTGCATCTCGTTTGAACAGCAGCGCGTCCAAATGCTGGGTGTAGATCCTGTCACGGTTCTCCCACGCTCCATCTAGGTGTGCCCGACGAGAGCGAAGCACAGACATCCTCTCTTCTATCTCACTCGACATGAAGTGTCCCTCTTTGACCAGCTTTTCACCTACAACACACAATATATGTAGACCTCAAATCCTTGCCAAAGAAAATCATTATTAAACGACCGTCATGCTACATAATTTACACAATTTCCCCGAAAAATCTGAAGTAATAACATCAAGAAATATCGCGATACAAGTTAAGCTACTGCTATTCAGTCCGTATATGACCCACGCTGAGTCGGTTCTCCTCTCAGACGGGTTGACACAGGGTTTCAAATCAACTTTTCCTTCTCTTAGGGGCTGTCCATTAATCACGTGATGTTCGAAAGGGGGAGGGAGGGGTTCGGCAAAAATCACGAAACATGACCAAGGGGTAGGGGGGGTATAGTAAGATATCACGTGTATTACATTTTTCATCAAACGCGTTATTTATGTCCCGAAAAGGGGCGTGTTTAAGCTTCTTTGTAGATAATAAAAATACACGTGATTTTTGATGGGGGGTGGGGGTTTAGTCTTAAACCTCACCACGTATCACCAAGGGGGAGGGAGGGATTCAAAATGTTAAAAAAACATCACGTGATTAATGGACAGCCCCTTACGGCGGATTATCGGCTTTGTCATTTCCTTTTGTCGGCTTTTAAGACACCCACGGAATGGGGTGGAGATACTCTATGCTAAACCCTATATCTAAAAATTAGCGCAATATTAGGAAGCCCAGATACGATCCCCATGCCAACCCGTCTGGCCAGCGTGGCACAGGAGATTAATTTTTTATCAAAGCTCGAGTGTCGGTACCAGGCTCGCATAACAATGTAGGAGATGACCTCCCAGTGATTTCATTATGAGAAGAGTGACATTTCTTATGTTTTTATGTTGCCCTGGTACCAATTGGGGTAAAAGTGGCCTAGTATGCCAATTTCCCTCCATAATTGGAGGAGGCCCGACTCAGCAGTGGATCATTTATGAACTGAGACGTAGAAGTAGGTGTGAACTTTTTTTTTTTAAACGAATCCCTTATCGCGCGGGTAGTTTACAAACATGAAATTCACAGACACAAATGACACCCAGACTCGGAGCAAGTGCCTCTGGTTTACACAAAGACACCTGTCCGACCTCAAAATCAAACCCGGGTCCCGTTGATCTAAATGCGGCACATCTAACCCCTAGACCAACAAGGCATCACATCATCATCATAGTGCATACCATCACTATACAGAGTGTTGAATGTGTCCTGCTTAGCGTCAATCTCCACTTTGATGTCCTTGTGTCTTGCTAGTAGTCTCTCTGCTCCAGAAACGTCGGCTGCGAGTTCAGGGGCTGTCACTCTGGCCAAGGTCTCGTTGGTCCATGCCCTGGGGACAAAAGGGGAGTCTTCATTGGTAATATTTTACGAGGTAAATCCGTGCACGGCGCACGCTGCGAGGATAATATGGTTGAGGAGGGCGATGGCTGCCACATGCATCATGCTTGTGAACAGGTGCCGTTGCTGGGGGTCGGTTGGCTCGGGCATTAGAATGTTACTATTGTTGAGTAGATCTGGCTGATTTTTGTCCCTTTGCGACTATTGCGCGAGTTTTCTTTCACAAATCTGTCTTATCCCGGCCTTGTACCTAAAAATGGCGATATAAAAAAGATCAACTGCAGAGTTTCTTGCCGGCTCTTCTCTGTAGAGCTGCATTCCGAAACGGTGGTAGATGGTAAATAATCAATTCTCAATTTGAAACGGTAATTTTTAAATTTTATTGTATTGTTTGACTTGTCAAAAGAGCTTTAATGAGCCAACTTACATAAATGAGTTTTGATTTTAATTAAAAAAACAACTAAACCATAAACAATGGAGTCAGGTCGGTACCTTGGGTATACCTTTATCCTGTTCCTGCTCGGCTTCACACGGGTATTTATCAAAAAAGAAATACAAAAATCTGTTATGGTTACACATATGGTGTTACATATCCTTTATGTAATAATTCACACTATATCTTTACATAAAAAAACCCTGACCCGGCAAACGTTGTTTTGCCATATTAATATCGCTATTATAAAAAGGGGTTGATCGTAGAGGGGAGAAAATTAAGGGTTGTTATATGCTGTATCATAAAAAAATAGAAAAAGTTGTCTAAGAAGTAAAAAAGAAATTGGAGTGGATCTATGATTCTAATGGTGTATTTATTTTTCAAATCGGCCAGTAGTATAGCCTATTCAATGCAAACAAACATTCAAACTTGATACGAAACCCCAACTGGCCAGCGTGGCATAGTAGGCAAATTACCCTCCATGTAGTTGGAGGAGGCCCGACTCAGCAGTGGGTCATTTATGGGCTGAGTTGTAGTAGTAAATAAATAAAACTCACAGTAACTCCTGGTAGGTGTCAAAGTACGCCTGTAGTTGCCCAGCTAACTCAAGCTGCTGGGAGCATTGGTCCGCACGCTGAGTTAGCGCTTGTAACGCTTCGGTAACGTCTTCCAACTTCGCCGATACGTGTTCTTTAGCATCTGGGAAGGCTGTTCCCAATCTGTCGACAAAACATTTCAATTCAACCATTTTAACATTTTGGGTGCATTAATCCGTCATTGCCTCGTTGGTCTAGTGGTTAGATGTGCCGCCTTTGGATCAACGGGTCCCGGGTTCAATTTCGGGGTCGGGCAAGTTTCTTTGTCTAAACCAGAGGCACTGGCTCGGAGTCTGGGTATCTATAATATGTATGTATTTACAAAAAAAAAATGTATATAAGTAGTTTATCATCCATCTCGTTAGCATAACACAAGCATTAAGTTGCTTAGCTTGGGACGAGATGGCGTTGTGTGAAATGTCCAAGGATATTTTGCAGACATTCGGTTATTCTTCCCCACTTTCACCCCTCATAACTTTTAAACGGCTCACCCGATTTTCATCAAACATGTCTAAGAACACTCGCCCGTAACTCACCTTTCATACAAAAAAAAACTTTATTGAAATCGCTTCATCCATTCGCGAGCTACGGTGCCACAGACAGACAGACAGACAGACCGACAGACACGTGAAACTTATAACACCCCTCTTTTTGCGACGGGGGTTAAAAAACATATATCGCGTTGGGGGACCAGGGGTCAGGTAATAAATAAGTAGGAGCGGTCCCCCAACGCGATGTTTTTTTTTTATTTATTACTCTTTAAAGGTAACTTAGGTCCTTGTGTCGGGGGTTTATTTAAATTTTTAATTTAATTTTTATGCCCATCAGTGGACTCAAGTTGCTGAAACGATGACTCACCTGTCAGCCTCGCCATACAACTTATCGTGAGCTGCTTTGATAGCATCCAAGTCGGCTTTAAGAGCTTCCAAGGTCCGTTTCTGGGCACGAAGCTCGTGCAGCGACCGCGGGGGCACAAGTTCGCTTCCCAGCGCGGTTTCCTTCTCCCCAACCCAGGCGGCCGTCTCCTCTGCTGACCGGTCGAACTCGTGGACTTGGCGGGCGCCCGCGAGAGCCTAAGAAGGGGAAAGAGATCGGTTAGTAGTCATTATCCATGTGGTGACGGATTTAGAATACATAGTGTCACCACCCCATTCCATCCTGAGGGTGTCGTAAGAGCCGACAAAAGGAAATGACAAGGCCGATAGCAAGAAAGGAAAGTTTGATAAGAAACCCAGTGCCAACCCGTCTGGTCAGCGTGCCACAGTAGGCTAATTACCCGCCATTTTTTTTATCAGTGACTTGAATGCCTTTGACCTTAGGCTTGCGTGATGGAAAGTAACGCCAGGCTCTAAGATGGAGTAGATAATTCAAGGAAATGCCCTGTCGGGCACCTGCTCTCGCATACACACGACAAAACACAGTAAAATTACTTGGCGTCGGACTTAGCTGTGACCATTCGATCCTCCACCAATTGAGCTGGGTTTTGTTGGGTTTTACAACACGCGTTATTTTCCAGGGTCGGATAGTTGCATATTCTGCCTCGTCCCCATACGGGGACTCCACGTGACTGGAGGTGGACCGGCTCAGCAGTGGGCCATTTACGGGCTATAGTATTCATGCATCAACCCTTACCTCCTGGCGTGCCAGTGCCAACTCCTTCAAGTCATCCCACAGTCCTTTGATGTCGTCGATGCGTTGCTTAACCCTGTCTGCTTCCGGCGTGTTCTCGTCCAGCAGCGTGTGACCTGCCTCACAGACGGCTTCTATGCGACCCTCGTCAGCTGAAAACCGGGTTTCCATTATTTATTTACACCACTTAAATTCAAAGCATTTATTTTGTTGAAATCACGATGGACACTTAAATAGTCAACATATTATTCATAATATATTATACAACTAGCGACCCGCCCCTGCTTCGCACGGGTGTATTAATGACACCTCTTAAGTTACCAGTGTTTCTCTACAATATTAGGGATGCATTATACATACAAACCTTCCTCTTGAATCACTTATTCTATTAAAAAAAAACTTCAGAATCCGTTGCGTAGTTTTAAAGATTTAAGCATACATAGGGACGGACATACGACAGCGACTTTTTTTTATATTATGTAATATGTAATAATGATAAAACATTCGATCGCCTACCACCAGTTCGGTACGCGACCACTGCTGAGAAGAATTGGCAAGAAACTCAGAGGGCTTGTCATTTTGTGCAATAGAGACGTATTTATTCGGGGATTTGTATTTCATTGGCCCTGTCAAGGCCTATTCGTCATTCATTGCGTAAACGTGTAGCATTTCTCTCATCTAGCGAACTTGCTCTCAATTCACTGTTTAGTGCTTTTTGTGAACAAGACCACTATAGAGTTTCTTGCCGGCTCTTCTCTCTAGAGCAGCTTTCCAAACCCGTGGTAGTTTCAGCATGAATGTGAGTGGACGCAAGGGTTGTGGGCGATCAAAAGAGATGGATGGATTGTAAGAATGAGGAATTGTGTATGAAAGGTGTGACTGTAGATATGACGACTACCACCTAGCGTGGGACAGGGGCTGTAGGATGACATTACTAATTATATAACCTACGTAAATAAAGTTTGAGTTTTGGGTTTAAGCTTTTTAGTAAAGTTTTGTCGTGACCGTCTTTTTAAAGGCATTGCTAGGAAATTCTCTAAGTTTGCATGGGCAGTTTGTTGTAAAAGCCACTAGACATATATAAAGCTTAAGGTCCATTTTCCAGTAACCTCACCTTGCAATTGGGTCAGGAAATTATCGAAGGCCTGCTGCAGGGTTTCCACGTGTTCCACGTCCAGGCCGTACTCCTCGCTGGCGGCTGTCGTCATCTGCTCGCTGATCCATTCTTGGACTTCCTCACATTCTTGGACGAACCTGGACATTGGGAATATATATAATTTAATCAGTGACTTAAGGTGAATGGTCCAGGGTAGCCCGCGAAATTCAAATATTCTTACGTTTTTTGCAATTTGCAGGTCAGTGCTAGGTTGTCTGTTGATTAAAATTTAATTCGCGGCTGTAAGACGTATGTAGTTAAAGAATTATAATCATCAAAATCATCAATACATCCCTCCAAGCTTTTAAAGGTGCAAGAAAAACTTTTTCAAGTTCAAAATCATTCTTGCACCTATATGAGCTTGGAGGGTTGTATTGATGAGTTTGATGATTATAATTCTATAACTACATACGTCTTACAGCCGCGAATCAAATGTTCATCAACATACAACCTAGCACTGACCTGCAAATTGCAAAAAACGTAAGAAAATTTGAATTTCGCGGGCTACCCTGGAACATTCACCTTAAATGCCTTTGATCTTAGGCATGCGTGATGGAAAGCAACGCCAGGGTCAAAGATGGAGCAGGCAATTATCAGGCATCGGCTCTCACATACACACGACGAAACACAGTAAAACTGCTTGGCGCCGGACTTCGATGTGACGGTGGTAACCAAATTTAAAGTCTCTAGGTCTTATAGTTCCAGAGATATCGTGATGCGTCAATATAGATTTCAAGGGATTTGCATAATCTTCTACATCTTGAAACTAATCACTTTTTAACGAATTTATCGTGTGACCACGTTTTCGACGCATAAGAATTGTTATCAATAAAACAAAATTATAGGCTGTAGATTTTAACTGTTTCTTTGTACTTTTGACAACTGTTCTCTAGTCTCTCCCGCGACCAATACTGCTGCGAAGCATTCGAAACGGCGGAAATTAATTAATGTAATATACATGCGATAAATCCGTTAAAAAGATTTAATTTCAATGTGTAATAATAGCGAAAATCTAAGATATCATTATCTCCTACATTTTTATCTGACCCTGGTACCACTCCCAACGAAACCATATTCTATTGGTAGATGCAACAAACCTTTTTTAGCTCATAACTACCTACTACTAAGTCCAGCTTCCTCCAATAACAAAGACGGAAATATATTTGTAATGCTCACTTGAAATATTTCAAGCTCTGTTGTAGCCTCTGCTGTCGTTTCGCAGACAGCAGTTTGGTGTCTTCGTAGGACGCTTTGAGGTCGTTCATCTTCTCCTCTACCAGTTCCCCATCGATGGTGGCTCGGTTCTGTCAAGTTAAAAAACATAAGCACTTGGTAGCGGGTCCTAACACAATTTTTCCACCCATAGCCTTCCCTAGGTGCAGGAACAGACCATTCCAGGGTTGACTTGAATGCCTTTGACCCTAGGCTTGCGTGATGGAGAGCAACGCCAGGGTTTAAGGTGGAGCAGTCAATTCAAGGAAATGCCCAGTCGGGTACCGGCTCTCGCATACACTTGACGAAACACAGTAAAACTGCTTGGCACCGGACTTAGATGTTAGGGTGGTAGACCATTAGATCCTACCACCAAGCTGCTGGGTTTTGTTGAATTTTCCAACACGCGTTATTTCCCAGCGTGCGGTGGGGATGTGTAATTTTCTGACCCGTCCCCACACGGGGAGAATTATTCTGTAAGGTGGAAGTTCTTCCTCTTTTTGGCAGTTCCAGTTTACTCCCTTATGCTGTGGCCGTATCGTTTCACATCCGTTCGAGTTCAAATGACCTCTTCTAAGGGTATGCGAGCCTAGTACTTTGTTCAAGTTCTAAATGACCTCTACAAAGTTTATACGAACCTTGTACTTCTTTAAGGATCTAAATAACCTCTACAAAGGTTATGAAACCCTGGTACTTCCTTCAAGTTCTAAATAACTTCTACAAAGGTTATGAGAGCCTGGTACATTTTAATGAGACTGCGGTATTTTATAAGGTGGAGCTGTCCTTAGTTATCCACTCTAAACTACTTTGATTTAGAACATACAATGAAACCTGCCCCTTCCATGCTGAGGTTCGCCTAAAGATTTGCAAGATTTTGACCACCTAGTCTCAAGAGAAGGGAAACTTGTCAAAAAACCTTGATCGACCAGTACAGTGGGCTGATTCCCCTTATGTAATTGGAGGAGGATCGGCCCAGCAGTGGATATTTCATGGGCTGAAATGAGGATAAAAGCGACATGAACAAAACAAATGCTAGAGGTATCTCTTCTGCTTTTATGCTGCCCTGGTACAATTGGGGGAACAACATGCCACATTAGGCTAATTCCCTCCATATTGGAGGTTTTAGAGGACTGTTTATTCCGTGTGGTGACGGATTTAGAATAGTGTCATCACCCCATTCCATCCCGAGGGTGTCGTAAGAGCCGACAAAAGGAAATAATAATGTCGACCACCTAGTCGCAAGAGAAGGAAAACTTGATACGAAAGCCTGTGCCAACCCGTCTGGCCAGCCTGGCACAGTAGGCTGATTACACTTCTTGTGATAAGAGGTGGCCCGACTCAGCAGTGAGTGATTTATGGGCTGAGTAGTAGTATGTGCTTACCATGAGCGTGGCAGCAGTCTTCTCCAGTTTCGTGATGGTATGGTCAAATGTAGCCAGTTCTCGTTGCAGTGCTTCCAGCCTCCTCATCAGCGCTAGGGTGGAGTCTTCGTCCCTACCCACGTCCGAAGAAACGAGTGCTGCGCGTCGTTCTTGCAGCCATGCTTCTGCTTCGGAGACTTCCGAAGACAGCTGAAAATAGTCTTACTATATCTCGAATCTCAAATGGAACTTTATTTACGTAGGTTTTATGACAAAACTCATAAACATCGTCAAAAAATCTAAATCTTTTTTTTTATTCGATAAATTTCTTGCAAATGCTTTCATATAGGCAAGCTACTTTTTATTTTAATTTTTTAAACGAAACCCCTGCACTAGGTATAACCTGTGTCGCGGGTGCAGTTTACAAAACATGAAATTCACGAACACAAATGACACCCAGACTCAGAGGAAGTGCCTCTGGTTTAGACAAAGACACTTGCCCGGCCCCGGAATTGAACCCGGAACCTCGTAGTCTAAAGACGGCACACCCAACCCCTAGACCAACGAAGCATTCATTTTTTATTTAAGGAGATGTTTAAGTAGTATGTATGTTGAAATACCTGTAACAGCTCGCACCGCTCGCGAATGAGCGAAGTCCTAGCGGCAGCTGCGTCAAGTAGGGCTCGAAGTGCAGCAGTTAAGTCTCTGGCGTCGGCTTCCAGGGTTTGGGCAGCAAAGTGTCCACGCCTGGAGAGCTGGGTTGCCCGGCCGACCAACGCTTTGACTATGGGCTCTCTGTTATGAAAATAATCTTTGTAACAATAGGGTAACGCTCAAGGGTAACGCTGTTTCTCAACAATATTATGGATGTATTATTATACATATAAACCTTCCTCTTGAATCACTCTATCTGTTAAAAAAACCGCTTCAAAATCCGTTGCGTAGTTTTAAAGATTTAAGCATACATAGGACATTTTATACTATGTAGTGATCAACATAAGTTTTGGTGACCATTGTCAAACAAAATGGCACAAAAAGGGACTAGCAATATGTATAAAGTGTTGGAAACACCAACAAAAAGCCATATGGTGTAATAAATGGTAGCTATTTTAATTTTAAGATGGTAACATTATTATTTTACATTCATTCTCTGTCCTTTAAACATTTTGTCGCTCTCTCGGATTTTGGATCGCCGACAAGGCAGACGTGTTTCTTTGTGTGTAAAAGTAATAAATAGTTAAGTGTGAAAAAGACGTCGTTTTGCATTTCGCCAACAAGTCAACCGCCCACTATCTACCAGCAATCATCAACATACAGTCCACTCGAAAACTATATATTTCTCTACATAAAGTAAGATAGATAACAATAGAATAGATAATGGGTATCCCCCCATCGGAACGCAAGAGATGTATGAAAGAAATATTTTAAAGTATGTTGAATATAAGAGAGAACTGGTATAAATGGAAAACAGATTAATAGGTTCTGCACATGGCACAGGTTTAATTTAGAATAAAAAAAATCTTTCTCAGCTCGTACTGTCGAGTCAGGCCTCCTCCAACTACACGGAGGGTTGTTAGCCTACCATGCAATGCTAGCCAGACGGGTTAGCACAAGGTTTCGTATCAAGCTTTCCTCCTCTTGCGGCTAGGTTTACAGCCTTGTCATTTCCTTTACTCGGCTCTACGACACCCTCAGGATGGAATGGGGTGGTAACACTATTCTAAATTCTTCACCACATAAATAAATAAATATCCATGGACATTTCACACAACGCCATCTCGTCCCAAGCTAAGCAACTTAATGCTTGTGTTATGGTAACGAGATGGATGATATAATACTTATATACATTTTTTTTTATAAATACATACATATTATAGATAGAAAACACCCAGACCCGGAACAAATACTTGTAGGTCGTACAAATATTTGTTCCGTGCGGGAATCGAACCCGCGACATGCTGCGCAGCAGTCGATCGACCACTCTTGCCTGTTCTTCTCTATAGGATCTACTTTTTGGAACAAGCAACTAGATTCCTAACTTCACTTTCGACCTTTCAAAAACACCTGTAAATACGTTCAATTGAAATAAATGATTTGAGTTTTTTTTTATGAGTTCATGCTGAAGTAAGTTTACGACTTGGCGAACCTGGCGATAAGTTCTGCTTCCAAGGCGAGATGCTTCTTGAGCAAGGCCTGGGCCTCCGGGAGGGTTGAACCGGCTTCCTCTTGACGAACAGCCGCTTCGCGTTCACCGAGCCTAAAAAGTGGGTGATACGAGATTTAAAATCTGTCGAGATTCCCAATATATTAAATCCGCCATCTTGTTTTTATGAACTAAACAAAATGGCGGTCGGATTTACCAACATTCACTTTATTCACATAAACACTTTACTGTTTACATATGCGTTTCTATTAAAACGACCAAGAGTGCGGGATGGCTCTACAGAGAAGAGCCCGCGTGAAACACTGCAGTGGTTTATTTTGACTGATTTATGTTGGTATCATGTAATTACAAACATGTAATTCACGAACACAAATGACATCCAGTCTCAGAGCAAGTGCCTTTGGTTCACACAAATACACTTGCCCGGGCCCGGAATCGAACCCGGGACCCCGTGATCCAAAGGCTGCGCATCCAACTCCTAGACCAACAAGGCAGTCAAACTAGACTCACCAGCGTAACTCCTCATCAGCATCGCGTCTCCATCTGTGCAGAAGGGCGGCGTCTTCTAAATTGTCTCGCCTAATCTGCATTGGCTCTTGAAGCTGCCGGTACCTGATACAAAATATTTACAGTTAGTAAACGCAATGGCACCAACCCACACTATCCTGAGCATGTCGTAACAGGCGACTACTACTACTTATCAGCCCATAAACCCACTGCAGAGTCGGGCCTCCTCCAATTATATGGAGGGATTAGCCTACTGTGCCACGCTGGCTAGACCGGGTGACTCAGGGTTTCGTATCAAGTTTTCCTTCTCTTGCGGCTAAGTTGTTGGCCTTGTCATTTTCCTTTTGTCAAATGTCAAATTCATTATTATTATTTTTTTTCCTTGGACATTTCACACAACGCCATCTCGTCCCAAGTTAAGCAACTTAATGCTTGTGTTATGGTAACGAGATGGATGATAAACTACTTATATACATTTTTTTTTTGTAAATAGATACATAATATAGATAGAAATTACACCCAGACTCCGAGCAAGTGCCTGTGGTTTAGACAAAGACACTTGCCCGACCCCGGAATCGAATCCGGGACCCGTTGATCCAAAGGCGGCACATCTAACCCCTAGACCGACGAGGCAGGCAATTCATATTTACAAATTCAACTATTTATAAAAATCTTTCGAAACCAAACGAAACTAGTTAGTTAGGGGCTGTCCATTAATCACGTGATGTTTTTAACATTTTTTAACCCCTTCTGTCATTTGGTGATACATGGTGAGGATTAAGACCTAAACATTAAAATCACGTGTATTTTTTAGTACCTACAAAGATTCTTACACTCAAGTTTACTACACGCCGCTTTTCGGTTTAGAAATCACGCGTTTGTGATATTTCCTGATTTTTGCCGAACCCCTACCCCCTTTCGAACGTCACGTGATTAATGGACAGTCCCTTATATGTACGCGGAGATTGTAATATGGTGTTTAAAAAAAAGACAAGGCCACCGGGTTTCTACCGCCAGGTCTTCCCGGTTGGTGCCGCGTTCCGACCTGGTGTTATAAAATTGATGTATCAGTTGACGATTGTGAACGCCATAATTGGTTTATACAATAAAGCATTTTTCTATTCTATTCTAGTCTTCTGGCGGAGTAGATAATACAATACTATACTATACTGCTAATATAGTACCGTTTGACAGCATGGTCCGCTTTATTCAATATCTCCTCAGCCATGAAATGCTTGGAGTCTGCCAATTGCTGCGCGGTGTCTGCCAGCAGAGTGGCAGCGTCTGCCTTGCTGGCCGCTTGCTGCTCCAGCCGGGAGTGGCGCTTGAGTAGAGCGGAGACTGATGCCAGGTCTTTGCCTAAAAGTGAAGTCAAGAATTAAAAAAAAAGCCCTAATCATCTATCTATGCGATGTCCCACTGCATTGTTCACACATAGTTCATGCCATTTATAACTGTCAGAACAGGTCTTTAAATGTTTTGTTTTTCGAAATCCTACAATATTGTAACGTTTAACTCAATCGGATGTCTGTAACAAAAAATATGATAAAAAGAGTGTCCATGGAGTTTCTTGCCTGTTCTTCTCCATAGGATCTACTTTTTGGAACAAGCAACTAGATTCCTAACTTCTCTTTTGACTTTACAAAAACACCAGTAAATAGATTCAATTGAAATAAATGATTTGAGTTTGAGTTGAGTTTGTAAGAATGTATGGATGTTCTGAATGGTTTCGATGAAACTTTACAATTATATAGCTTACACATCTGAATAACACATAGGCTATAATTTGCAAAGTTAGAGTGTAAATTATCCAAAACATAACAATAAAAAAAATACTTTCTATCATCATTATCAAAATTTTACATCACCCGCGGATTCGCGCGCATGTAGCCATAAAAAAGTAGTGTATTTTTTTAATAAAAAATGTCAAATTATGTGCAACTGTATGTGTTTCTTGCCACAATAAAATATTATATCTACGCCTTCTATCTAACCCCTAGACCTCGGAATATTAGTACCAGGCGAACATACAAGCGAAGAGTTCGATTCTAAGCTCATTTTGTGAATTTGCCTCTTACCATGGTCCTCACTCAATAGTTGTGCTTCAACGTCATCCAGCCAAGCGGTGAAGTCATCCAGACCTCTTAGGTAGACCCTAGCTTGGTAGGCCTGCTGGAGTCTCTCCCTCCTCAACTTGGCAGCCACCTGCAGCTCCCTCCACTGGTTCTCCAACTCCTCGACATGCTTCTCAATCTCTTGCGCAGCGTAGTGGTTCGCTTCTGTTAAATGAAATTAGGTGTTTTGAAGCTCGTTTCTTTTACTAGGGCTAGGGGAAGGCAAAGGTTTGAAGGTCCTGTTTTTTTTTATCGGTGATTTGAATGCCTTTGGTCCTAGGCTTGCATGATGGAAAGCAACGCCAGGGTCTTAGATGGAGCAGGCAATTCAAGGAAATGCCTTCGGGCACCGGCTCTCGCACACACACGACGGAACACTGTGTTTCGTCATGTGTATGCGAGAGCCACAGTAAAACTGAAATATTTTGTTTTGATGTTGCTTGCTTATAATGCTTACCTATTAAAGTCTCTCCGTGGTTGGCCACGTCATCGATTCTGCCTTTGTTCGCAGCTAATTCAGACTCGAAAGCTGCGTGTTTTTGGATCTTGCTTTGCAGGTTCGATAGCTCCCTGTTCGGAGAAATTCTTGTATTAGACTATACTCGGTTCACGTTAGCAAGCTAGGTTGCACGTTTTAGGTTGTTGCACTTTTATATGCAAATGAGTCTGCGCCCCTCTAATTGCACCTCACTGTAAGCCTCGGCTTACATGCCGTCGCTCGGAATATTTATTTTATTATTCCTTAATAATTTTTAGTGCGGTTTTTAATATTGTAGTAAAAAAGGACCAATTTAAAGTTAACGTTCAATATTTAGATACCTATTATTAAATTTAAATGTATGTAGTACACTTATCCAATGTTGATGTAGTAACACAACATATTTATACAAAATAAAACAGGACACCATATAGAAAACAGAAACAGTTGAAGGGGAGAGCACTATAACACATCCGCCCTGTACAAGAGACATTTATGTTGACTGAAGTTTGGCCGCCATGTAAACTCACCCGGCGCGCATGAGTACGCACGTGCTCTTTAACATTTCTGGTATTAGCTCGTTAACGTGAACCAAGTATAGCTGTACCCCACCACGCTAAGCTCGGGCACATTGTTGTTAACAACGCCATTTATTGGCAAGTTGCAGTAATGATTCAGATATGACTGCAATTGTCGTGTTCCTGTTGCTGCCAATGGTGCGGTTGCTGGTAACCAGCTGTTAAACACGGTAAATATGATTTGTCGTATTTACACGTACGTCAATGTTAGAAGTAGCTTCCAGACGTCCCACACAACGCTTGCCAACCTGGAATCGTCCGACCTGGAATCTCTTACCGGTAGTTTTGGTCGTTGGCGATCTGCATCTTGAGGGCAATCCATTCCCTCTCATGGTATAGGTCCCGCAAGAACTGGTGCAGTTGGCGAGACTGTTGCAGCATCTCCCCACGGAGCTTGCAAGACTCCTGAGAAAGACGACGTGTTTTAAGTCACTCGGCTAGTCCGTGGGTGACGGATTTAGAAAACATGGTGTCACCACCCCATTCCATCCCGAGGTTGTCGGGATGTCCACAAGAGTCCACAAAGCTAAATGACAAGGCCAATAACTTGGCCGCAAGAGAAGGAAAACTTGATACGAAAATTAGTGCCAACCCATATGGCCAAAGTGGCACAGTAGGCTCATTACCCTCCATGTTACAGAGAAGAGCTAACCTAGAAACATTTTATGTTTTGGTGACGCTGGGGAAATGCTTTATGCATACCGCCGCCCCTTGGGGGTTCGGCCAGTGATTATGTGGGACTCCGCAAACTACTCGTGTACCCACCAAAAATAGCGGTAAACCATCACACGACAGGATTGGGGCGCCACAGGTTCGCGTGAACGCATTCCACTGTGGCGCCCCAAAAGGTACACTGAAACTGATCTAACTCACCTTGAGTTTGTCCCGGCGTGCCAGTATCCCATTAACCCTCGTTTCTATGTAGGCTCTATCAGCATGGTCTCCTTGCAGGATGCCTCCAGCGAATTTCTGCAGCTCATCCACACGCCCCAGCTGGCTGTCTAACAGCTTTGCAAACTCTGCGTGCTTCCGGATCAGGGTTTCCACAGCTGGTTAAAAGAAAACATTGCTTATGTATTGTAATCTTCTACGTTGTTATGCGACCCTGGTACATTCATCATTATCATCATCACCATTTCAGCCAAAAGTCGTTCACTGCTGAACATAGGCCTCCCCCAAGGAGTTCCACTAAGGCCGGTCCTGGGCCGCGCGCAAATGTCATTTTCCGGTGACCTTAAATAGCCTACCAGCAATACACTTTCCGGAACGCGGTCGCCACTCGAGGACTTTTCGGGTGTCGGTCCTGCGCGCTATATGTGCCCACTGCCACTATGGGCTGCCTGGTACAGTAGCTTACAAATTACTTGAAACAAAAGCTTAGTGGTGGGGGAAAGTTTCTCGTCAATCAATCGCGTTAGCCTCCCTTCTTCACCAAACTACTACTACTATTCAGCCCATAAATGACCCACTGTTGAGCCGGGCCTCCTTCCATAAAAGGGAGGGTAATTAGTCTACTGTGGTAGACGGCTAGACGGGTTGATACAGGGTTTAGTTTCATGTTTTCCTTCTCTTGCGGCTAGGTTATTGGCCCAGATATTCCCTTACTTACAAAGGGAAATGACAAGGCAGATAACCTAGCCTAAGAGAGGAAAACTTGATACGAAACCATCTATCTGCCAACTCGTCTGGCCAGCGTGGTACAGTAGGCTAGTTACCCTCCCTTTTATGGGAGGAGACCCGACTCAACAGTGGTTCATTTATAGTAGTATTAGTTTGGAGAAGAAGCGTTAGCCAAGCGATTGGCTAATGTCATTAAAAAAAAAGAAAAATTAAGAGGTTTGACACCGCAGTGAGTCAAATATGGGCCGCGTAGTAGTAATAAGATACTCATTTGTACCTTATGGTGTAATTACTAAGGTTTACATTCGCTTACCGTCCAAGTTCTCTCCAAGGTCGTCATTGTTCAAGAACGCCTCCTTGGAAGCTAGCCAGTCTTCCGTCTGTCGCGCTTGCTCCTTCAGCAGTTGAAGTTGATGAGCCTGAACATTAGAGGGCCAGATTATCCGATGAATCTATACTCTTTTGCAGATCGTCAGAGTGTGGACAAATTTCAGTGTTGACTACAATAAAGAGTTTGACAGTGTGTCGACACTTCTAGAAATTTAAACAAAATATCGACTTGACAAAAGACTTGAACAACGTGTTACGTAAAACTTTTTTTTTGTTTACGGATTTTATGGATACCGATGTTTCGAATACTTTGCAGCCGTCGTGGTCATGAGAGAGACTAGATGACAGTTGTCTTCAGAACTAAAAAGAAGCTGTTACAGCCTATAGTTAAATTCAATAATCGCAAAAACCTAAGATAATATTTAAGAACTATCTGCAGCCTGCGGTTCTACCCACGTGGAAAATATTTTGGAAAATTCACACAATATCTTTACAATTATAACCTATGTGTTATTCTAAAGTGTAAGCTATGTTATTGTAAAATTCCATCAAATATACAAGCTATGTTATTGTAAAATAGTAATAAACATTATTTCTTCTTTTTCAGTTTTACGTTTAAATATTAGAACGATAAATTGAAATCAAGCCATAATCTTACCTGGGTCAGGTGCTGCTTCCTCTTCAGCCATGCTTGCTCCAGCGTGCTGGACAGCAGTTGCACCTTTTCTCTCTTCTCGGGAACATGTTCTGCTTCCTTATGGAGGGAGCCAATGGCTTTTTGACGCCCATCGATTTCCGCCTACAAAGAGATTAACCAAACCATTTCACTCGGATAATACTGGCTTAATGCATAATAAGCATTAAGAGAGATTATGATTTGGTATTAGATTCATTTACTTTGGAATCGTACATCATATACATGTAAATTTCTAGAAAGCAACTACAAACTTTCTTGCCGGTTCCTCTCTGTAGGGTAGCATTCCGAACCGGTGGTCGTTTCAGTATGAATGTTAGTGGACCCAAGCGTTATGGGAGATCAAAAGAAATGGGTGATTTATAGGAGTGAGGACTGTGTACGAAAGGTGTGAATGTTGATATGACGACCGATAGGAGTGTATGGAGACTACCACCTAGCGTGGGACAGGGGCCTTGAAATAATAATGGTAACTTACAGTTACCTTTAAATTTGACGATTTATAAAAGTTTTGTGATAAAACCTACGTAAATAAAGTTCCTTTTCAGTTTGATACAATAATACATAAATTGCCTGTAGTTAGTTTTTGTGGCAGTAGCGTCTACGCAGTACTTCCCCCACCCCGCATACTTACTCCCCCCCGCGCAATGCAGACTTTGACCCGCGAACGATGTCGTTAGAGCTGAGAGATGAAACGACAAAGCCGTGAGAGAAGGAAAACTTGAAACGAAACCCTGTACCAACTTTTTTGGACAACGTCATTACCTTGTATCCATTGAAGGAAACTGGGTCCATTTATGGGCTGATTAATAGTAGAATAGGGGGGATGGCCTCCTATTTTGAAGCTGCTAAAAGTATGTACAAGGCGCGTTCTTCACTACATAGTATAAAACAAAGTCGATGTTTTCTGTCCGTCCATATGTATGCTTAAATCTTTAAAACTACGCAACGGATTTTGAAGCGGTTTTTTTATTAGATAAGAGTGGTTCACGAGGAAGGTTTATATGTATAACACACCCCCGCTTTGCACGGGCGAAGCCGGGGCGGGCCACTAGTTTTTAAACAACCTGTTCTGGTCTATTAACAGAATTCCTACCTTCTTTTCATGATGGAGTTCCAAAAGTGCTTCAGCATGAGCCACAGTCTCTGGAGCGCCTGTCTCGTCCATTCGCTTCACAGCTTCCGACACCCAAAGCTCCAATTCCTGGAATAAAATCAGATGACAAAAAAATAAAACAAAAAAACAAAAAAAAATTATAAATAAATATACTTGGACATTTTACACAACGCCATCTCGTCCCAAGCTAAGCAACTTAATGCTTGTGTTATGGTAACGAGATGGATGATAAACTACTTATATATATATATTTGTAAATACATACTTATTATAGATAGAAATGACACCCAGACTCCGAGCCAGTGCCTCTGGTTTAGACAAAGACACTTGCCCGACCCCGGAATCGAACCCGGGACCCGTTGATCCAAAGGCCTCTGAGCTTCCAGCCTTATAATTTCCTTTTGTCGGCTCATACGACAGCCTCACGGTAGAATAGGTAGACTATACTAGTGAACACTTGCCTTCAAGCTGTCATCGAATTTATGTTCAGAAATAGCTTCATCCAGTAGTGCGGTTCTCTTCTCTGCCAACTCCTGCAGGTTGTCCCAACCTTGGCGTAGGCCCTGCAAGCTCTTTTCTATCTCCCTCGCTCTCTCCGGGTACCTGTTGGTGAAAATGAGACAGAGCATTAAACATTTATTCCGACTGTATTCAAAATAAACATAATTAAGTTGACCCTTGTGAGTTAATACTTGTGATACGACACCCTCAGAATGGTATGCTATGGCGACATTTTGACAAGACTGATAGTTAGGATGCACAGCTACCATATTGTCAGGACAGGACATAGGACGGGTGCCAACACCAAAGAAATTGTGAAAAACACCTTAAGTTGATAAAAATATCTCCAAACAAATTGATAAAAATGTCGCCGCAGTCCCCCATCGACAGTCAGCACGCCTGGATAATCTATTGCACCTATAAACCCGCGGGGGACGGGGCAGAGCATTATACTTCCCACCGCACGCTGGGAAATAACGTGTGTTGTAAAAGTCAACAAAACCCAGCTCGCTTGGTGGGAGGATCTAATAGTCCGCTCGGCTAACTACGACCCTCACAGCTAAGTGGAAGAAGACGGAACACTAGTTTTACTGTGTTCCGTCGTGTGTATGCGAGAGCCGGTGCCCGACAGGGCATTTCCTTGAATTGCCTGCTCCATCTTAGACCCTGGCGTCGCTTTCCATCACGCAAGCCTAGAGTCAAAGGCATTCAAGTCACTAATAAAAAAAAATCCTTAGCATAATATACTGACTTGGTAGCCAACGCCTTCCCCTCGCCTTCCAGCTGCTGTATCTTGTCCCTTATGGCTCCGGCCTCGGCCGCCCTAGCCAGGTGTCGCCGCTTCAACTCCTGTGCAGCACTCAACTCCCTGCCTCTTTCAGAACTGCTGAAGAGGGTTGCCTTCTTGGAGATACGTTCTTCTGTGTCCTCCACGTCTCTGCAGAAGAAAAAGTAATTAGAGTCAGTGTTGTGACGGATTTATATAGTGTCACCACCCCATTCCATCATAAGGGACTCCCTTATGATGGCTCTTTCGACACCCTCAGTATGGAATGGGGTGACGTAATTATGTGTTTTATATCCGTCAACGAAAACCTAGCAAAAGACGGGAAACTTGATCGGAAATCCTGTGCCAACAAGTCTGGTCAGCGTGGCACAGTAGGCTAATTTCTCTTTTATGCTTGAGTGTCGGTACCAGGGTCGCATATGAATATAGGAGATGACTCTTCCCTCTTAGTGATTTTAAACCCGACGACACCCTCAGGACGGAATGTGGTGATGACACTATGTATTCTAGATGCGTCACCATATGGACCATGCCAATGGTTGGCAAACCATGAAAGCCCTGTGCTAACCCGTCTGGCCAACGTGGCACAGATGGCTAATTTCTCTTTTAAGCTTGAGCGTCGGTACCAGGGTCGCATAAGAATGTAGGAGATGATTCTTCCCTCTTAGTGATTTTAAACCCGACGACACCCTCTGGAAGGAATGGGGTGGTGACACTATGTATTCTAAATCCGTCACCACATGGAAACACACATAGTTCAGGGGTTTCGTTTTTTTTTAACAGTCCTCATTTTTCCCGCCGTTGGGGATTCGCCAAGGAAGAACAAGTTACCTGTTGAAAGCGTGTATCTCCAATGCAGCCGAGAGATTGTCTCTGTACTTCTGTAGGGCGCCGGTGAGGGCATGCCATTTGGCCAAGAATCCATCTCGCCTTTGAGCTACAGTGGCCGCTTGCTGTGTGGGACCCTGGAATAAAAAAAAAATTGTCATCAAATACTTATACCTGACGGAACTGTTACATATAAACAAATACTGGTAGTTTCAGCATGAATGTGGGTGGACGCAAGGGTTGTGATAGACCAAAAGAGATGGATGGATTGTAAGAATGAGGAAATTGTGTGTATGAAATGTGTGAATGTAGGTATAACGCCTGGTAGGTGTGTATGGAGACTACCACCTCACCATACTCAGAGTTGCCCATAAACCATTGCGGTGTACCAGAACCTGGTTGGTCGCTAACCCGAGAGCTGACATGGCTTCCTTCTGCGAGGTCGCAGAAGAGGGCCGGCGAGGCAGGTCGTTAAAGAGGGAGCTCCGGCTGTTCCACGCCGCGGACGGAGGCCGGGGGGGATGGGACGTGAAGTTTCGCCCCCCTTCTACCCACAGTAGAACACGTCCTCGTAGCGTCCCAAACGCGATATTCCGCTGGGGTTTTAGTGGGTTCCGCATCACGTGTGGTGATGGATTTAGAATACATAGTGTCACCAACCCATTCCATCCTACTAGTGGTTAGATGTCTTTGTCTAAACCAGAGGCACTGGCTCGGAGTCTGGGTGTCATTTCTATCTATAATATGTATGTATTTACAAAAAAAATGTAAAAAGTAGTTTATCATCCATCTCGTTACCATAACACAAGCATTAAGTTGCTTAGCTTGGGACGAGATGGCGTTGTGTGACATGTCCAAGGATATTTATTTATTTATTATCCTCAGGATGTCGTAAGAGACGACGAAATCAAATGACAGGGCTGAAAACCAAGCCGCAAGAGAAGGATAACTTGATACGAAACCCTGTGCCAACCCGTCTGGCCGGCGTGGCTGAGTAGGCTAATTATCCCTGTGATGAGAGGAGGCGCGACTGAGCAGTGGGTCAGGCTAAGATTATGATGCTGATGAAGAATAGATCTCACCTGTTTCAGAAGCTTATCGGCGAGCGCGCAGATGCTCTTCACCCTCTTGTCGTCCACTTTCATGTCACTGTCCATGTCGTCGAGCTTCCGTAGCAGTGCTGAGCAGTGCTCGTAGTCACGTCCCAGCTCGTGGGCTTGGACCTAGAAATAACACAAAATCATTAACGATACCCTGTGTGGTACCGGAGTAAGAATACTGCCTCGTTGGTCTAGTGGTTAGATGTGCCGCCTTTGGATCAACGGGTCCCGGGTTCGATTCCGGGGTCGGGCGAGTGTCTTTGTCTAAACCAGAGGCACTGGCTCGGAGTCTGGGTGTCATTTCTATCTATAATATGTATCTATTTACAAAAAAAAAAGTATATAAGTAGTGTATCATCCATCTCGTTACCATAACACAAGCATTAAGTTGCTTAGCTTGGGACGAGATGGCGTTGTGTGACATGTCCAAGGATATTTATTTATTATTATTTATTATTATTTATCATTCATCATCATTTTCAGCCAAAAGGCATCCACTGCTGGACATAGGCCTCCCTCAAGGATCTCCACACAGGCCGGTCCTGGGCCACCCGCATCTATCGTTTTCCGGTGACCTTAACCAGGTCGTCGGTCCACCGTGTGGGAGGCCTACCAGCATGGTACATGGTGGATGTTAGACAGAACGTCACTGCTGCCCAACGTCTGTTGTACGTGGGGTGGTAGTATTCTTACTCCGCTACCACACGGATATTCTACCACCCCATATCTCCCCGTGGGCATCGTAGAAGGCGACTAAGTGACTACAGACGTTGGGCAGCAGCGACGTTCTGTCCAATACCCACCATCCCTTACTGCAATCGCTAACCTGCCAAGCGTAGCAATTATGGCCAACCCCCCATGATGGACGCAAATAAGGTCGCCGGAAAGCGATGGATGTGGGCGGCTGACGACCGGCCTTCGTGGAAATCTTTTGACTTGAAGGAAATGTGGATATACTGTACCTATTATTCTTTTACTTTCGTATGCAAATTAACGAAATCCATGTATCATGTATGTAGGAGGTCCGACTCAGCAGTGGGTAACTTAGAGTAGTATTAATGTGCTTACCATCATCTCCTTGTCCCTGATCCATGCTTCAATCTTGTCAAGATGCTGGTTGAACTCCAAAATGTCCTGAGCTTCCTCCAAGCCCCGACCTGTGAACCAAAGGCATAATTACTGTCTTGTCTGTGTACTCATCATTTACACATTATAATTGAAGGAGGAAAATAATACAAAAGCCGAAATGACACTATAGAACTAGTGTGTATGTACGGGAGTCGTTTTGTGTCATTTCATTACACAAATAACCTACCCCTCAGTCGGGCCTCCTCCAAATTCATGGAGGGAAATTAGATTACTGTGCCATGCTGGCAACACAGGTTTGTATCATCGGGTGGGCAGAAAGCTTTAGAAAAACGCTAATAAAATTCTAAATTGTACTAGGGCAACATAAACACGTAAGAGATACCTCTCTCTTCCGTAGCCTGCTCCAGTCTCTTCCAATCACTATGCAGCGCCTTCAATTCCTTCTCTACCTCGTCATCGGGGCTGAGCTCCTTCGCCAACTCCTGGACCTCTTGGAGACGAGCTCTGTTCGCCGCCAGCTCAGCAGTGAACGCTTGGTGTTTCTGCAGCTTCTTGATTTTGTCCTCCAGATTTGTTACTTCGCCTGAAGAGGGAAGTATTAGTTGTTGTTATTACCTTGGTATTAATAGTTATTTGTTATACAAGAGTGCAAAGTTGCTTTTTAACCGCGTGTTCAATTTTGATGACCGAGCAAGCGAAGGATTCTAAAATTAGAATCCTAAACGTTAGCAGGGAATCAAAAGAGCACGAGGTGAAAAATCTTTGCACTCGAGTGCAACACGTAACTTTTCATTCCACCTCAGCGAGGAAATGACTAAATGCAAAAAAAAAAACGTTTACAATCACAAGACAGGTACACTTTTATTTCAGTTTAGGTATTAATTACTACATTATGACAGGTAAGTATTACAGAATAATCTTTACTTTATTCTCTAGCGAATAAAAACGGCTTTTGCACTCAGATATCGAAAAGCAAAAATACTTTATTCTCTAGCGAATAAAAACGGCTTTTGCACTCAGATATCGAAGAGCAAAAATACTCTTTCCGAGATGGGGGGATGAAAACACTTTTTAACGGGATTTCTAATTCAAACTTAAAAGGAACTTTATTTACATATGCCTTATCACGACACTGTTATAAATCGTCATATTTGAAATTACGATTATCATGTTACGGCCCTTGTCCCACGTTAGGTGGTAGTCTTATATCTTCATTCACGTCTTTCATATACAATTCCTCATTCTAACAATCCATCTCTTTTGAGATCCCACAACCCATGCGTCCACCTACATTCATGCTGAAACTACCACCGGTTCGGTTGCAGCTCTGCGCAGTACAGCCGGTAAGAAACCGTTTAGTTGCTATTTTCAAATGTAATATCGTGCGTATATTAATATAATTTATTTCCTGACGTATTACTAATAATTTAATAACTAGCGGGCCGTACCGGCTTCGCACGGGTGGACAAGATTTAATAGGATCCTATAACTTCATGTCTCTTTATTTCATATTTTTACATACGAGTATATTTTTAAAAAATACAAAATGTTTTAAAAAAAATATACATAAAAATAGACAAAAACCGTCGAAAACGAGGTCGATGACCTAAGCTACCGACGGTTCAGGGCTCCAGAGAGAGGAACCTCCTCACGATCCTTGCCGAATCCAGTATGACAGCCTTTTGAATCAGGCCCTTAATCCAGCAACCCAGCGAGAGTTTCTTGAGATGTTGGTCGAAACTCTTCGCAATAAGACCGTTTACTGAAACAACTATCGGCACAATGATTGTTGAATCAACATGCCACATTGCGGTAACCTCGTGAGCCAAATCGAGATACTTTGTGAGTTTCTCTTTTTCAGCTTTAACGAGGTTCTCGTCATGCGGGATAGTGACGTCAACAAGCATTGCCCGGCTCGCCGATCGGTCAATTATCACTATATCAGGCTTATTAGCGAGAATAGTCCTGTCAGTAATAATCGATCGATCCCAGTAGAGCGTGACATGACCATTGTCCAGAACTGGCGCAGGCTGGTATTGGTAGTAGGGCACTTCAGTATCCACAAGACTATATTTAAGGGCAAGTTGTTGATGGACTATCTTGGCCACTTGGTTGTGTCTATGCAAGTATTCTCCGTTAGCAAGACGAGAACAGCCAGAGACGATATGCCTAATGGACTCTCCTGGACGATGACAGGCTCGACAGATGTCGGCAGTCCCATCCTTTAGGATATGTCTCCGGTAGTTATTCGTCATAATAACTTCGTCCATAATTGCACAGGCAAACCCTTCAGTCTCCCCAAAGAGGTTACTGAAGCGTAGCCAAGCCACAGAAGCGAGTTGGTCTACGTCCGGCCCAGTGAGAGCCTTGTAGAACCTTCCGTGTAACTCCTTGCTCTTCCATATAGTCGTGCGGTCCGAAATGCTTAACACCTGGGGCTTGCGCCAATTCTGTTTTGCCAAGGATAAAGGTGTGAAGGAATTGTCAACATTGGCCATATCTCGGTGCACATTCTCGGTTGACTGTAGGAAGTAATCCCGCAGATTGCATACCTCGCGGTTATGTAGGTTTTTGACGTTTAAAAAACCACGTCCCCCACATTTCCGTGGGATATACAACCTCATAACAGACGAACGGGGGTGGTGCATTCGATATAAGGTCAATTGTCGACGTACCCTTCTATCCAAGGCGTCTAACTCAGTCTGAGTCCACCTTAGAATGCCAAACGAGTAAGCAAGTGCAGGCATAACCCAACCATTGACAGCGCGAACCTTATTACCGCCAGATAAAAGACTTTTAAGTACTTTTGTAAGGCGGCTGAAGAAACATGTTGTCAATGCCTGTTTTATCTCCTTGTCAGCTATACCTAGTCCTTCTGCCATTCCAAGGTACCTATAGGTTTCCGACTCCGAGAGACATCTGAATGACATATTTTCAGAGAGTTGTAATTCTTCCGAAGTTACAACTCTGCCATATAGGATCCTTATTATTTACTTTTAACTAAAATAGCCTATATTATAGCATTCAATCAGATCAGAAGATAATCAGAGATAATGTAGCATTCAAATGGTGAAAGAATTTTTAAAATGGTTCCAGTACTTTTTGAGCCTTTTCGTTACAAGCATACTTACATACAAACGTTTCCTCTTTAAAATATTAGTATTGATAAATACGCGTTAAATCCGTTAAAGAGTGTTCCATTTTAAGGTGGATGCTCCAGGGTAGCCCGCGAAATTCAAATTTTCTTACGTTTTTTGCAATTTGCAGGTCAGTGCTAGGTTGTATGTTGATTAAAATGTTATTCGCGGCTTTAAGACGTATGTAGTTATAGAATTATAATCATCAACCTCATCATACAACCTAGCACTGCCCTGCAAATTGCAAAAAACGTAAGAAAATTTGAATTTCACGGGCTACCCTGGAGCATCCACCTTAATGTGTAATACAGCACAACGCACCTTGGTGCTGATCAGCGGCTAGCTTGGCGAGCTTGTCGGCCACCCATGCGCGTGCGTCGGCCGCGTCGCGGGCAAACTGCGCGCGCGCACGCGTACGGGTGAGGCGCGCACGTCGGGCGGACGCGGACGCGTACAGCTGCCAAAGGAGACACGAATTACTCTCTGCCATTTTCCCAGTTCATGGGCTTGAGGTGTGAGTGGCCTTTGAGACCAATCCAGCGGTCGCGGCGAAGGTCAAGTGTTATACATGGCGGGCACCCATCCCATGGTCAGAAGAACCATATTGACCTTGATCTTCATAACATTAACATCAGTCCGTATGGTGACGGATTTAGAATACATGGTGTCACCACCTCATCCTGAGGGTGTCCTAAGAGTCGACAAAAGGAAATGATAAGGTCAACAACAACATCTCGTTCCCATAACACAAGCATTAAGTTGCTTAGCTTGGGACGACATGGCGTTGTGTGAATATCCAAGGATATTTATTTATTTACATTTATATACATTAGTCGGAGTTTTCCTGAGAGATCTACTCAGAAATGAGGAGATACGCAGGCAAACCACAGTTGCCGACATAGCCCACAGGATTGCCAAACTCGAGTGGCGACCGGGTTCCGAAAAGCGCAGGGCTGGTAGGCCTCTCACACGGTGGACCGACGACCTGGTTAAGGTCGCCGGAAAAATAGGGGCCGGCCTTTGTGAAAATCCTTGGGGGCGGCCTATGTCCAGCAGTGGACGTCTTTTGGCTCAAATGATGATACATTAGTCAATTTAGTTCTAACTCAAACACCAAGCAAAGATATCTCTGAACAGAATTTTAATTCATCAACATTTCATATGAAAGACGTCCACTGCTGGACATAGGCCTCCCCCAAGGATCTCCACAGAGGCCGGTCCTGGGCCGCTCGCATTCTTCGCTTTCCAGCTACCTTAACCAGGTCGTAGGCCCACTGTGAGCATCGTAGTGAGCCCTTCATGGTTTCAGCTATTTAAATTAGGACGTTGAAAATGTCTATACCGCGATTTAGGCATTACATGCCAACTAGTGATTCTTCATACCTTCTTCCGTCTTTCGTTGATGTTAGCAAGCTCATCAGCTATACGCTGACTCTCGACGTGGTTCTGCTGCAGCAGCTTGTCTCCGTGGCTGTTCAGAGTAGCCAGTTTGTCGTCCTGTCACAAAAAACACATCGATCACCAACCAATTACATACCGAGGGTGCAGTAAGAGCCGACTATATGATAAGGCAGCAAAACTAAGTCTTGCGGGTACTGAAATCTTTAAACAAAACTGTGCCAACTAATCTGGCCAGTGTGGCATAGTTAGCTGATTTGTCTATAGAGTTTGAGAGTTGGTACCAGGATCGCATAACAATGTAGGAGATGACAATTAAATCATGGTGACATTAAACGATGACAGCCAAATCGCAAGCGAAGGAAATCTTGATACGACACCCTGTGCCAGCCCATCTGGCCAATGTGGCACAGTAGGCCAATCCCTCTATGTAAACCTATTTACACAGAGGGTCCGGTCGTTATGATTGAACTTATTAGATTTAATTTCTTACCTGGGTGGCCAGAAGTTTCTCGAAGGCTTCATGCTTCTTTAACTGATTGTCAACTTCTTCTACGCTACTGGTTGGAGATATTTCAGTACCTGCAAGATAAGCATTTATTAAAGGCATTAGTCTCATTTCGCCTCATACATGACCCACTATTGAGTCGGGCCGCCGCCATATATTCTATCACCTTTTCCTAATTTCTTTACACACGGGGCATTTGATTCCTCCAAATTCATGGCAAATTATCCGAATGTGCCACGCTGGAAAGACAGGTTGGCACAGGGTGTCCATCAAGTTTTCCTTCTCTTGCGGCTAGGTGACCTACCTCTTGCGTTCCTTGAATCACCTCTTACGATACCCTCAGGATAGTGTTAGTTTGTGATATTGCGTGTTCTAAATCAGTCGCCACAGTTAAATTAAAATATTTTTCAATCATTGCTATGTCGCTTAGGTCTGACTGCAAATACGTTAGTATATTTCCTATATATATATTTATAGGAGCTGTTCTATAGATAGATTTACTCATCACGGTATCTCTGGAACAATAAGATCTAGAGACTTGAAATTTGGTAGGATTGGTTTTTTCACCGAGTAGAGGTCAGCTAAGAACAGATTTTAATTATTTGGCAAAACAACGATTGCGGGATCAGCTAGTTATAAAATAAATTAATATAGTTCCTTTTCAATTGGATTTTAAGTATTTGCTTGCACTATGTATATCGCGGGGCAGTTTACAAACATGAAATTCACGAACACAAATGACACCCAGCCTCTGAGTAAGTGTCTCTGGTTTACACTAAGACACTTGCCCAGCCCCGGAATCGAATCTGGAACCCCGTGAACCAAAGGCCATCCAACCCAACGCAGTCATATGTCAATTATGACATGGGCATTTGCTCCCAGCCCATCCGATGGTCAACTGAAGAGTGGGCTGATGATGATGGTAAAGGTTTATCGCCACTTTTAAGCCAACACCAGCAATATCACTCGCGCGTCGCAGACCAGGTAAGAATACAAATAAATAATCATGTACTAAAAATGCTATATCATCATTATCTCATCCCTCAAAAGACTCACTGCTCAGACGGGCCTAGTTATTGTGGAAGGAATAGGGTTTCGGTTTGACACAGGGTTTCATATCAAGTTTTCTGTCCCTAGCTCATAAACCAGCAAGGCAGTCAAAAGTATACATTAAAAGTACTAACTAAGTGCGGCTTCTTGTGCAGAACAAAGGTCGTGCAGCTGTTTGGCATCTCGCAAGAAGCAGTGGAGGTCGATCAACTGGTCCAGCGCCACCTGGCGAGCCGCCCAGGCACCATGGAGCCGTTGGCGCTCTTCCAGCAGTGCTGAACAGCGCTCTTCGACCTCCTGTGGAAGATGGAAAAAATTGAGCCAGAGTTGATATGAAGTAGAGTTGAGTCGTGTTTTCATCTGGGGAACCTTTTTGGCCGCTCATCTCATGATCGGTCTCATGACAAAATGCAGACTATCCTAACCATAAAAGAGGCTGTTTTTTCAATATAGACTTTGCGATATCTTGCAAACCTAAATTTTGTTTAATAGTGTTTTGGTGATAATTAAAAAGGAATTGGCAATTTTCACTAATTTTAAAATTTTGCGTACTCCTGTCACGAACTAATCATTGTAGTTGTTTAGTTCATTAGTTACCCTTAGCACAAGGTAGATAAAGGACAGAGACTAAGATTCAAAGAACAGCGCCATGGTAGGTACACCACTACAAGTATGATGCGCGTGTATGCGGGATCACTGGCGGCTCGTCACGTACGGAACGAAACCTGTTTATACTGGTTCGGCCAGTGCTTTAACAAAGGGCTACCTCACCGCTCGCTGTGTGTCGCGTCGTGCGTATTTGTTTAAGTTTGTAATTTGTATAAATTATAAAGAGTGTAAATATGGTTTATTGTACAGTGTGCATGAACAGAAATCGAAAAAATAAAAACATATCTTTTTTTAATTATCCCAAAGAAGACTTTTTGAAATAAGGTGATAAGTTTATGACTAAAAGTATGTCTCAAATTATTAAATGACAAATAGATGTAAACAAATTTTGTGTATTTATTGTGCCAACCCTATAAGAGTAGGTAACAATTTTGCTCACTCTTTAGAAAGTTTCCCTCTGGTCGTTATCTACTCCTGTGCCCTTAGTCTGCATGTCTGTCGGTGTGCAGTCTGCATTGTAATAAGAAATGTCGTAGAACCAGTTTTATACTTTATTAAAATGGGCTACTACCTTAAGAACCTGTTTTGTAATCAGGCGGAAAAGTTTATGGCGAAGAACCAACACTGCGATTCGCTCTTCAATGGTTCATGGGCGATCAATTCACTAAAACGCTAAACAGTGGTCTTAAAAGTACATACGGCAGCATTTGGATGTCCTTCAGCAACCAACTCCCTTCCAAGCTCCAAGGTATTCCTGAAGGAGTCATCTCTGGCGTCGAGTTCAGCGCGCACAGCGTCGTGTTCTGCGCGTGCGCTTTGAGCGGACACCGCGTCGCGGACGCGCACTGCACGCGACATGGACGTGCGGAGTGCGGAAGACCAGGACGTGAGGTCGCGGACCTGAAAAATGTACATACATACATTCACGTCTATTTCCCGCAGGGGTAGGCTGAGATAACATCCTTCCACTTGCTACGATCCTGGCTCAGAACTTTCGCTTCTTCCACTTTCATCCTCTTCATGCATGCTCATCGGTTTAGGATACTCTTGACCTGGCCTTTTTTCAAGACGTCCCCGATTTTGTCTTGAAACGGCGGCCCAGGTCTGCCCCTTCCAACACTTTCATTCACACTCGCCTTATTCACTTTTTTCGTCAATCGTTCTTCATTCATTCTCTCGACATGGCCAAACAATCTCAGCATACCTTTCTCCATTTTTGTCACTACATCTTCTATTATAAAAAAGGGGTCCAATCTCACTTGTGTCAAGAACTGGTGCAGTTGCAGGTACTGGTTAAGCGTATGGCGCCGCTCGTCGGCCGCTTGCTTGAGCATTGCCCAGGCGTCGGCCAGGGCGCGTTGCTGGAGCCCTATCTGCTGAACGTTGCCGCCAGGGTACAGTTTCTGGAGACGACTCCCCTCTTCTTGCAGGACCTAGGGAATAAACGGTTAATGGTTTTTTATACCAGTAAGGTGGGGCTTCAAGTTAACTGGCCGCATAAGTGAAGCAAAATATGGAACAGAGACGTGGTCGCTCCCTATGTGCTCCATCCAGGAGGCTCAAAGCCACGGCAATGGAGAGGGCTATGCTCGTAGGGAAATAGAAGAAACGGAAGAATGAGAAGATACCCTGGCATACCACGGTCACCGACATAGCCCACAGGATTGCCAAACTTAAGTGGCAGTGGGCAGGGCACATAGCTCGCAGGATGGGGCAGAAAAGTCCTCGAGTGGCGACCGCGCCCCGGAAAGCGCAGTGCTGGTAGGCCTCCCACACGGTGGACCGATGACCAAAATCAAAATCAAAATGTTTTTTATTCGAATAAATTCTTGCGAATGCTTTCAAACCTGGTTAAGGTTAAGGACCTGGTTAAGGTCGCCGGAAAGCGAAGGATGAGGGCGGCTCAGGACAGGCCATCGTGGAAATCCTTGAGGGATCCAGCCTCATTCAAGCAGTGGAAGTCTTTCTTTTGAAATTTTCTGCACTTCAAGAGTACTAGTAGACAGGGCGCTATGGCGCTCTTTAGGGGAGGCCTATGTTCAGCAGTGGACTAATGTGGGCTGATGATGATGATGATGAAAGAGTACTAGCGTACCCGACTACGCATTGCCGTGACTAAGGTTTATGTTATATAACATTTTACATACTTCTACTTCTCCACCCATAAATGACCTGAGCTGAGTCCTGTGCCACGCTGGCCAGACGGGTTGGCACAGGGTTTAGTATCAAGTTTTCCTTCTCTTACGGCTCGTAAGAGTCGTCGACTCTTGCGGCACCCTTAGTGTGAAATGACGACTATAAATTGGGATTTAAGCTACGGCGTGCAAATTTGATAAAAATTAAATTAAAAATTTTAACTCCCATTTATTTATTACCTGACCCCTGGTCCCCCAACGCGAAGTATTTATTTTTATTTTTTACTTTTTAAAGGTTATTGTATCGGGTGTTTATTTAAATTTTAAATTTAATTTTATACTTTTTATAGGTACATACTTATTATAATGTAGATTTTGTTAAATTGCACGTGATGCGCTTTCATTTGAGACCCCACTCGATTATATTTGCGGACATTCGGTTATTCTTCCCCATTTTCACCCCTCATAACTTTTAAACGGCTCACCCGATTTTCATCAAACATGTCTAAGAACACTCGCCCGTAACTCACCTTTCATACAAAAAAAACTTTATTGAAATCGCTTCATCCGTTCGCGAGCTACGGTGCCACAGACAGACAGACACGCGAAACTTATAACACCCCTCTTTTTGCGTCGGGGGTTAAAAAATACGTAATTGCGCCTCCTGAATAGTAATACTAGTACATGAAACCTTAAAATTACCTGCATCTGAGCATCGATAGCCAGCAAATCGTTCTGTACAGTGTCATGGTCTCTTAACAGCTGTGTTGCTGCCCTAAGATCCCTGGGGGGAGGCGGGGCGGCAAGTGCTGCCCTCTTGTCTGCCGCCCGCGAGATGAGCTCGGCCACGTCGCGGTGGAAGCGGTGGATCTCGCCCGCTGCGTGGAGGCGCGACGCTCTGGACTCCATTTGTTCAACCAGACGCTGCCACCATTCCCTGATGAGATCAAGGTTATTGGTATAGAGTAAGCCTGATGCGTGTCTTTCCGTGTGGTGACGGATTTAGAATACACCCCGGTGTCAAAAGGGAGATCAAAAGAAACTTAAACTCAAAAGGAACTTTATTTACTTAGGTTTTATCACAAAACTCTTAGAAATCGTCATATTTAAAACTATCATTATCATCTTCCGGCCGCTGTCCCACGCTAGGTGGTAGTCTCCATACACACCTATCACTCGTCATATCTACATTCACACCTTTCATACACAATTCCTCATTCTTACAATCCACCCATATCTCGTTTTTTTTACGATTGCGGTTTCTCACATGCTTTGTCAAGTTTACCTAGCTTCACTACACTGCTGAAATCTTGATACGAAACTGCCAACTAATCTGGCCAGTATGGCATAGGTAGCTTATTTCTCTACAGAGTTTGAGTGTCGGTACCAGGGTAGCATAACAATGTAGGAGATAACGTTTCCCTCTTTTTGACTTCAGACTGAGCCACAAGAGAATGAACTCTTGATACGAAATGTGGCACGGTAGGCCAATCCCTCTATGTCAAGAGGTCTGGTCGTAATGATTGAACTCACTACTATTACCATTCAGCCCATAAATAACCCACTGCTGAATCAGACCTCCTCCAATTACATGGAGGGTAATTAGCCTACTGTGCCACCCTGGCCAAGTAGGTTGAGACAGGTTTAGTATCAGGATCTCCTTTCGCGGCCAGGTGATCTACCTTTTGCGCTCCTTTAGTCGACTCTCACGCCACCCTGAGGCCGGTATGAATTGGTGACATTGTGTATTCTAAATCCATCACCGCACGGAACAAAGTCACTCACGCGTAAATATTAGTTTTTAGAGAACCAGAGTTTCTTACCCGAGAGCCTCCTGCCTCTTCTCGATGTCCCCAATGTAGGGGCTGCCGGTAGCCAGCAGTTTCTTGGCCAGCTCTTCGCACTGGTTGAACCGTTCTGCACCGCTTTCCACGCGGTGTCGCAGCTCATCAAACTTCGAGCGAAGAATCTGAAGTACAAATGTATCTTAGACTATTGGACTTTACTCTATCCAGCGAAAGTCTCGCCAAAATCGGTCCCTCTATTTCATAGACTTAGTTAGGTGCCGTCCTATTGTCATCGCTCGTGCGATGCAGCGATGCGATTTCATCGTGCGATGAAACCGATCGCGCGATGACAAAACATTTGTCCTATTGCGCTCGTGCGATGTTCAATAATAATATTGTAAGTTTTATCAATCAACAATATTATTGTACGTTTTTTTAAATATTTTCATTTAAACTTAAATTCATTGCATTACTAGCCCATATCTTTCTCATTTTTAAGCAATTTTTTTTTTGTCTTCACACCATTTGTTCCAAACAATGGGATGACCACGCACTTCATTAATTAAGTTTTCTTCAAATGTCATCCTACGAATCCAAAAATACGATGGAAATCGAAAAATACGTTTAGTAGACATCAGTATATTTGAAAGCACGGTTGTCCGATCAATGCGATGCGTTTAAACAATTTGGTCGAATCGCATGATCGCACGACGTTCAATAGGACATTCAGTAGATATCAGTATGTTAGAACACGATCATTTTCGTCGGACGGACGCATCATCGCGCGTGCGATGGCAATAGGACGCCGCTTTAGTTGTTAATAAAACATAAAACGAAATGTTCCATACAGCTTATGCATTAATTTGTTATAAGGCATGGGCTTACTAGCAAATGTTCGTAATCCTGTCCATAGTCCTCACTGGAAGCTGCAGCATACTGTTCCTGGATCCAGCTCTCCAATTCAGCACTCTCAGCCAAATATTCGTGCCTGGTTAAAAAAATACATCATACACTATTAACCTGTCTTGGATTTAGAAAACATTGTGACACTACCCCATTAATAAGACCAAAAACCTAGTCGCAAGAGAAGGATAACTTGATACGTTAACCTCGTGCCAACCCGTCTGGCCAGCTGCAAAGTACTTCCCGAACACCAAGACTCGAGTGCCTTTGGTATACACAAATACACTATACTAGAGCTATTACAAACGTCCGAACTGAGTAATTTTAATGAATTGATTTTAATAATGAATTAGAGAATATTTATTAATTCAGTTTTTTTCAAGTTTTCGCCTTTTTATTAGTATTTTATGATCTCGGTTAGACTTTACAAAAAAATATGCCCTGTTTTCCATAACAAATTAGTTAAATTTTGATTAGCATCACACGGTTAATAAACGTCACCATATCCAGTGGGCCTAACAAAAATTGTCTCCTTTATGACTCGGTTCGCACGTTTGTAATGGCTCTAGTATAGACCGACCCCGGAATCAAACCAAATACGGTTACCAGCCCCTACACCAGATTGACCTTTGGGTAAATGCGACCATTTTTATGAAGCCCATAGTAAGCCTATGGCGGCATTAATAACAAGTTACCTGCACACACTCTCAACCAGGGCTTGTTGTCTATGCGCCGCCAGCCTCTGAAGCCTTGCGAGGCTGTCAGCCAGCTGGGAGTGCCTCTCGCGCAGGGCATCGCCCCCCGGGTGTCCGCTGGACGCCATTGAGGCTGCCGCGTGGCCCATCTCAGCAATGATGGCTGCGTATGTGTCTAACTCAAGTTCCACCGCCTGGACAAATTAAAAGTGTTATAAAGAACTAAAAGGCCGGTTGGCTCGGACATTAAGGGCTCCCACACATAAACACGATACGACGTCGCGTCGTGGAAATCTACGACGCGACATCGAACGTGTCGCTATGCACGACAAGAAAGAAAATGAAAAAAAAGGGGGAAACAAGATCTTCTGAGTATCTGTTTTTCTTTATACGTCTTCTTAATAACAGCATGAGCAGAACACGTCTAGTACCGTCCATTTTTCTAAATTATTTACAACAATTCACCCGTTATTGTATCCAGGGCGTCGTGCCGTGCATCATGGCACGTTGCGATGATTTCCACGTACGCGACGTCGCATCGTCAAACGACGCCGCATCGTGGTACGACGCGACGTCGTATCGTGTTTATGTGTGAGAGCCCTAATAGGGTTCGGGGCGTCACAGTGCAATACGCAAACCTGAGGCGCCCCAAGCGTGTCGTGTGAGCGTATACCGCTGGGGTTTTAATGGGTTTTCCGTAGTCCCACATAATCGCCGACCCCACCCTCGAGGGGCGGCGGTAGACATAAAGCATTTCCCAAGCGAAACAAAATAAAAGGCATTAATAAAGTTTGACTATATGTTGCTGTAAAAGAGCAACTACGAGTTTCTTGCCGGCTCTACTCCGCAGAGTTGCATTCCCAACCGGTGGTAAACTTTAAATGGTAAATTTTATTTTATTGATTTACTTGTCAAAAGAGCTCTAATGAGCAAACTTGACTAAATTAGTTTTGATTATGTGTTTCCCCAATTCGGCGCAAGATTTCTATCTTTTTTTACTCTGACCCTATCTACTCCCTCCAGTTCAAGGTTTAAATGACTTCCACTAAGGTTATGCGAGCCTGGTACTTTGTAATGCTGCTGTTGTCTATTCTCTCTATACCTTCACCCCGCCATAGGTTCTACACGATCTTCACTAAGTTTATGTGAGCCTGGTACTTCCATATGCCTGGAAATATAGTGTTACATCCTAAAATCCCACCTTATGCCTGGTCAGCAGTTGCGTAGCCCTATGCCTGTCTCTGCCCACGTCAGCCGATCCCAGAGCTGCCGCCTTATCCGCCAGCCAAGAGTCCACCTCAAGTGCATCGTGAAGGAACTGCTGTGCCTTCAACTCTGCTTCCAACCTGGCAGCACGTGCTTCAGCTGCTGTCGAAACTTCCGTGTAAGCTGCTTCCAGTTCCGAGCAGAGGGATTTGATCTGAGGAAAAAAAGACTGTTCATATTTTGCTTACCACTAAGGTTGCTTAATGTCACCAACCCATACCATCTTTAGGGTGTCGTAAGAGGCGACTAAAAGAACGCAAGAGGCAGATCACCTCCGTCACCACACCGACAACCACCTTAGTTAATTTAAACCTACCTTATCTTGTTGTGGATGACCTTCCTCTACCAGGGTTTTCCCTTGTTGAATAACGCGTTCAATGAGCGGTCTTCTTCCGACCAGTTCGGCTCGCAGTTTGGCATGCTTCTTCTGCGCCGACTGCGCCGCGTGCAAGTCTGAGGGTGTCGCGTCCGATGACGCGGCCGCTTTACGTTCGGAAAGCCAGTCGAGTTCACCCGCCACTTCTGCTGCGAATTTGTGGAGTCTGCAATGGAAAAGCAAGCAAGTTGTAAGCATCGATTTCTGACTGAGTTACGGGCTAGTTTATGGTTCATGACCGAAAAGGCATAAACCAGAGGTTTAGTAATTATAACTATAAAATTAGCGAAGTTAGTCTCTCTCTATCTCGCTCTAACGTCAGTTGGCACCAAAATATTCTATACAATGGATGCACAAAACATTCTGTACATAGTTATCTAGATGCAGTGAATATTTTAGCACTCCAACTCTTATTATTCGATGCACCACATCCTCTACTATGTATTATAGTAGCCAGTATCGAAGGAAGAGTATAAGAAGAGCTATAGGTGTGGTAACATTAATAGTACAGTCCTCGCCGAACTTTATGACCCTCCTTCTCTTCCACCCGCGTGTTAGTGTAAGTGAGCTACGTTCGTATTGGTTATTAAATGTACGATATGCAAGTTCGCACTCACGGCTACATTCAGACCGGCCATCAAGATTAGCGCGGACTCAACATTCAACTGAAATATGCGCAATTGTCCGTACATAAATATTTTGAAAGGATATATTGGTAACTTTTTAGGTACCTATTTTATTGCATATTTCGGTACTGAATGAAGCAGTTTTACTGAGTTTCATCGTTTCGTTCGATTTAGATGTGAGGGTGGTAGCTAGCCGGACTGACCATTAGATCCTTCCACCAAGCAGCTGGGTTTTGTTGACTTTTACAACACGCGCTATTTCCCAGCGTGCGGTGGGGAAGTTTTATATTCTGTCAGACCTTTTACCAGACACCTTGTATACACAGTTTCATCCTGTATAATATTGAAAACCTCACTTTAAACTGCTCTCCAAAGCCTGTCGCCTCTTAGCAGCAGGGGCTTCCAACGTCTTCACGGCTTGTAGCAGTGCTGCCGAGTCCCGTTCAATAGCAGGCGCGTCAAAATGGCCGTCTGATACCAGATCCTCTCCTTGGGCAGCTAGGCCGGAAGATTTTTGTTCCCATTGTGATAATTCTTGTTCTAGAGCCTGCAAGAAAGAGGGTCTAATTATTGTACCGAAAAAAGCTGCCAACTCAATGTTTTGTTTGTAAAAATAAATTCCAGGTCTCTGTGGCATCAGCACCGCAGTCTAAAAGCCTTGACGGTACCATCGTCCCGTTATACATAATAAAATCTTTACCTGGTGTTGATTCAGCAGTCGCTTGCAACTTCTCAGGTCAGTGCCAATCTCTTCGCTCTTCAGACACCTCTCCAAATCCACAAGCCTTGCCTTTGCATCTTCGACAGACCTGAACAAAAATGTTTTGTAAAATGCATGTCAAATATGTACGCGCCGATCGAAATTTTAAAATTCTTTGGGTGAAATCTCAAAAACCTTCGCAAAATTATACAGTTTTGTGAGGTTTTATTGCCCGAATTGTATGCTAGGCCAGAGTCAAATCATTATTATTATCCAAATCATTATTATTATTATATTATATATTATTAAAAATCTATATATGTATATAAAAATTGTATTATAATTGCTTGTCATGAATAAAGTTAATTTCGAGTTTGAGTTGCAGCCAGAAAAATCATGAGTTAACACCAACTCAAATTCAATACAGATGGCAACACCATGCTTCGTCGTAAGCCAAACCTTAGTGCCGCTCGAACACAGCATCACGAGTAATGGGTGCAGTATTCAGTACGAACCTTCGGTGCTTCCTCTGCTGTGCAGCTTGCCGCAATTTGCTGCCTTTGTCGCGTGACGCAGCAACCAATTCCTCCCAAGCTGTGTGGAGGCCGTCCAGCCGTTCCGACACCTCCTTAGCGCGAGACGGGTCGGACTTTTGTAGAGATTGACCGATCTAAAGAAATTGTAACTTAAAAATATCTGACAGGAATCACTACATAGTATATAACAAAGTCGCATTTTTCTGTCCGTCCCTATGTATGCATAAATCTTTAAAACTACGAAACGGATATTGAAGCGGTTTTTTTAATAGATAGAGTAATTCAAGAGGAAGGTTTATAGGTATAATATAATTGCACCCGTGCGAAGCCGGGGCGGGTCGCTAGTAATAAATAAAATAAAGTAATGACCCACTGCTTAGTCGGGCCTCCTCCAGTTACATGGAGGGTAATTAGCATACGGTGCCACGCTGGCCAGACGGGTTGGCACAGGGTTTCGTATCAAGTTTTCCTTCTCTTGTGGCCAGGCTATCAGCCTTCTATCGGCTCTTCCATGTAGTTGGAGGAGGCCCGACTCAGCAGTGGGTCGTTTATGGGATAAGAAGTACTAGTTACATTTGTTAAAAAGCTTTTAGACTAAATTCGTATAAAAGTATGCGATACGGTACAACGAAAGGCCACAGACAAATTAACACTTACGCTCTCGACATTCCTCAATTGCTTTTCGTTAGCTTGCAGTTCTCTTTCAAATGCTTCGTGCTTCTGGAGTTTTCGCTCCAAGTTAGCAAGGTCCCTGAAAACCAGAATAAAGAATATATTTTACACATTTAAATTATCGGATTATCACGTGTCGGTCCCCGCCAATCTTTATGGCCGCTCTGAATGTAGCCGTGGGTACGAACTTGCGCATCGTACATTACATAGCTAATACGAACGTAGTCACTCACACTAGCACGAGAGTGGCGAGGGCGCTTGCGGGTGGAATACGAGTGCGGGCGTGCCCTGCCTTCCCACCCCGCCCCGCGCAGCGTAATGCGGCTACATTCAGACCGGCCATAAAGATTGGCGCGGACTGTATATGTATTACATAATTTAATTTCGTATGCTCTGCAGCAGTCATGGTCGCGGGAGAGACTAGATGACAGTCGTTTTCAAAAGTGCAAAGGAACAGTTAAATCTACTCTGATTTCTGCTCCGAACCCCAATGAAATTGGGAGATGCCGATTAAGAAGACTAGGTATTATTAACTTACCTGTAGCTCTGGTCTTTGGCTGTCCTGGTCTTATCTTGGATCCAGGCCTGCAACTCCTCAGTGGCAGCGACGAACTGAAACAGATGTACATCATGTTCATCATGCCTAGCATAGCCATCGCGGCCAACATGTCAAACATGACCATCATGTCTATCATGTACATCATGTTCATAATGGTCGTCAAGTCCATCGTGGCCAACATATCAAACATGACCATCATGTCCAACATGTACATCATGTCCAACATGTCCCACATGTACATGTCAAACATGGTAAACGCCCAACATTTACATGATGTACGTCATGTCCAGCATGTCCATAATGGCCGTCATGTCCAACTTATAGTCGCAATATTATTTTATTGCAAATTATGTGTCACAATTATATAGTTCCAAACGATTGTAAAACAGATGGCGATATCTGTTGACAGGATTGAGTAAGTATTCAATAGATATGTTAAAAGTTAAATTGATGTATAATCAGATATAACAAAAACCTTAGCCACAGCAACGCGTGGCCGGGTCTGGTAGTTTCTAATAAATCTGTACCTGCTGGTGTGCTAGACTAGCTAATAGCGCCCGTCTTCTCTCGGTTGCAGCTCGCCTCACTCCATCTCGTCTTTGCAGCACGGCCGTCCTTCGAGCGGCGATACTAAAAAAAGAATTCTCTTAGTTTCCGAGCAAATTTTCCCTAAACGGAGTTTCTAGCCAGGTTATTCTCGGTGTCTATGTCCGTATGGATTCAGAATACATAGTGACACTACACCATTCCATCCTGAGGGTGTTGTAAGAGCCGACAAAAGGAAATCACAAGGCGATAACTTAGCCGCAAGAGAAGGAATATTTGATACGGCACACTGTGCCAACCCGTCTGGCCAGTGTGGCACAGTACTGTACATGTAACTGGAGGAGGCCCAACTCAACAGTGGGTCATCTTTGGGATGAGTAGTATTTGAGCTAGACAGCTAAGATACGATTTTAATACAACACATTCTAGAAAATTCTGGAAAGATTGAAATAAACGTTACTTTATTAATAAAATATTGTCTAAGGCGCTTCACACACTGCCCCCACGCTCCGTCGCCTGGCGCGGAGTGGCAGATTTTAATACTCCTTGCATACAGTATTAAAATCTGCCACTCCGCGCCAGGCGACGGAGCGCGGGGCAGTGTGTGAAGCGCCTTAGTCTATGTTTACAAATGATCACGAATTGCACACACAACAATGGTAAAGAAATCGTGTTTAATTGCGATTAATTCAATATGAATGGTTAGATATCATATCATGTTAGACGGGGTAGTTCTAGAACCGTCTAGAAAGTTCTAGAACATTCTAGAAAGATACTAACTGTTCGGCGGCGTAGTGGGGCAGTTGCTCCAAGGCGACGGCTCTCTGCGCGAAAGCGGTCAACCTCTCATCCTGGGCAGCAAGTCTGGCTTCCAACTCCTCGTGTCTCTTCACCAGAGCCTCTGCCTCATCCACCGACGACTGGGATGAGATTGAAATTATGTTTTTTTTTTGCATAAGAATAATCATCACTAGCTGTTTGTTAACTTTGTCTGCGTTGACTTGTATGCATATGTGTCTTTTTTGTGGTGACAGATTTAGAATACATAGTGTCACCACCCCATTCCATCCTGAGGGTGTTCTAAGAGCCGACAAAAGCAAATGACAGGGCCGAAATCGTTGCCGCAAGTGAAGGAAAACTTGATTGAAAGGAACAGTTGGCTGATTATTTATCTTTTAACCCTGAGCGAACGAAAGAGGTTTTAAATATAAATTAGATACCCTCAAGAGAATTTTAGTATTTGGTTGACAATTAAAAACTTTTTGGCTTTCACTCACAAATTTTGGCTAATTCCACTGGACTTGTTATTTTGACTTTTCAGCTGACAGTACTCCTGGAACAGTAGGCTAGTTACCCTCCATGTAATTGGAGGGGGGGGGGGGACTCGGCAGTGGGTCATCTATGGCCTGTATAGCCTGTACTTACTCCATACTGGTTGTACTCCAAATAGGCTTCGTGGGCGCCGCTGGAGGCGTCGATCTGGTCAGCCTCGCGGTTGAAGCATTGCAGTTGCACCAGCTGCTTAAGGTAAGCGTCTTTGTCCGCCCATTCTGGTGGGGATGTCATTCAGTTAAAGACTTATAATACCACTCCGCTAAAGCTGCGGACTGCCGCGTTGGTCTAGGGGTCGCCTTTGGAGATCCTGGGTTCGATTTCGGGGTCGGGCAAGTGTCTTTGTCTAAACCAAGTCATTTGTGTTCACATAGCACAAATGACTTTAAGACTTAAAGTCATTTGTGTTCGTGAATTATATGGTTGTAAACTGCCCACACGAGATACGATAAAAAAACATCCCTCTATGGAATTGGGCGAGGCTCGACTAAGTAGTTGTTTCGAGATGATCCTGTGGTAGCTCATCTGGCCAGCGTACCACGGTGGGTAATCCCTCCGCGATATTGGGGTAGGCTCGAATCCTGAAAGCTCGAGTGCCGGTACCAGGGTCGCATAACAATGTAAGAGATGACACTTCCCTATTGGCGATTTGAGACGGCAGACAATACCAGGATTGACAGCTAGTACCAGGTTCACAAAATACCTTCCACTTCTTAGCCGATAAATGACCCACTGCTGGGCCTCATCCAACACATAATACCTAAAAAGGGTTTAAAGATTGAGTGTCGGTACCAGGGTCACATAACAGCGAAAGAGGTTCTAACGACTTCTTAAATTTCCGTCTTGATGAATTTACCTTTAGCCAGAGTCTTTTGCTCGCGCTCCAGGGACTTGATCTTTTCAGCCACGTCACCGAGCGACGGATTGGTTGATAGGAGCTGTTTGCCAAGACCTATCACCTCTTTGAATCTGAAAAAAAGAAACTTTTGATATCACGCATTACAACGATACATAAAATCTACACAAAATAATAAATCTGAATGTGACTAAACTAAAATTGGTTCCTTATTTACTATTCAGGCCACAAATGGCCCATTGTGTAGTCCGGCCTCTTCCAGTTACATGGTGGGGAGGGGAGACTACTGTGTCACGCTGACCGGGTTATATCAGGCTTTCGTATCAAGTTGTCCTTCTTTTGCGGTTAGGTCATTCCCTTTTGTCGGCTCTTACGACACCCTCACGGTGGAATGGAGAGTAGACACTATGTATTCTATATCTACAATATGTATTCACTATGTAATTTAAATCCATGTAGTGACGTATTGATCGTGTGGTCACCAACCCACATTATCCTGAGGGTGTCGTAGGCGACTAAAGAAAAGCAAGAGGCAGTTCACCTAGCCGCAAAACCAGGAAAAGTTGAAAAAAACCCTAGGCCAGCCCGTCTTACCAGCTTGGCACATTAGGTTGATTCCCCTCCTTGTACTTGGAGGAGGCCCGACTCAGTAGTGGGTCATTTATGGGCTCAAATGATGATGATGATGCAATCTAAAATTAATTATTACTTCTAAATACTCACTCGTCGTCGTGGGCTTTGATGTCATCCATCAGCTCCTGGTGTTGTTTGTGAAGAGCTTCTGCGGTCGCCACATCCTTGGCACTCGCCTCTTGTGCCATTTGGCTGCGGGCATCCTGGAGACACATCATCAATATTTCAACCAAAATAAATACACTGAAATTAATAACGTATTTTAACACAATTTAACGGTTTAATCGCGTGTATATTACTTTAGGGCCTACGCAGCAATTTATGTCGTATTTCTTTATCGATACGTTTGAATGTCCATTAGCAAAAAATTAAATCCCTTGCCATGCCGTCCCGGTCTGCATAGGCCTTTATTTAATGATTTAAAATCCTTGCCAAAGGAAATCATTACATTCCAAGAAGGAACCGCGAGGCTATTGAGATTAAAAAACATCCAAATTTAAATAGAGAGGATGCGGTTTGATTGCGGTTGGGAGGAAGAGGTTTCATATCAAGTTCACAGTAGGATAATTTCCCTCCGTATGTGGTCTCCACCCCATTTCGTCCGGAGTGTGTCATAAGAGAGGAAATGATAAGACGACTGTTTCGAAAAATAAAGAACTATCTGCAATTATGCTTTGATACCATTTTGAACTTCATATTATATTATGTATATGAAGAATAGAGTTCAAAACGGTTTCAATGCAGCATACAGATAGGTCTTTATTCTTCGGAACAGTATATGAATCGTCCATGAATTTAGAAAGAGGCCCGACCTAGCTGTGCGTCATTTATGGGCTGAAACGACGACTTACCTGCAGCCAATCTTGCAGTTGAGCACTGCTTCTGCCAAAGATCTGGTGCCCAACAGCACTCTCCAAGCGACTCCTCCTCTCCGCGGCCTGGGCTTGGCACCTCTCCCACATTTCGTGGATCCCTTTCTGACGGCTCTCCACATTGGCTCTCTCGTTGGGATATTGCGATTTTACTCTGCCGAAAAGATTAGCATTTATTGACGTGATTTTTTTTATCAGTTACTTGAATGCTTTGACCTGAGTAGTAGTAATACTATACAAATATCTTGAGCGATAATCTATCTTGCAAAATAGTAGATTTTTGGGTCTCCATGACGGTATAGGCCACGCCAATCTTTATGGCCGCTCTAAATGTAGCCGCATTACGCTGCGCACAACACAAAATGAGCTATCAGCGCAAAGTACGCGTGGCGGGGAGGCTGGGCACGCCCCTCCCCTCTCTTCCACCCACATGCGCCCTCGCCACCCGCGTGTTAGTGTGAGTGAGGTACGTTCGTATTGGTTATCAAATGTACGATGCGCAAGTTCGTACCCACGGCTACATTCAGACCGGCCATAAAGATTGGCGCGGACTGTAAATAGCGGTAGGCCACGCGATTGGTGAATCCGATGCTCGAACTTTCCCACACAACATTCAAAATGTTTTTAAGTTACTATACCAACCAATAGATAAATTAAAGTTTTTTTAATACCTTTAATCTAAAATATAGGAAAAAGAAAGAAAGAAATAAATCTTACTTATGAACTTCATACCAAATAATGAGGCTGCATGCAAAATTAAATAAAACAAAAGAATTAAAACAAACTAAAAACAAATAAATACAACAAAAAAAAACTTAACAACAATTAACCTTTTTTTTACGAAACCACTGCACTAGGTATATCCTGTATCGCGGGGGCAGTTTACAAACATGAAATTCACGAACACAAATGACACCCAGACTCAGAGCAAGTGCCTCTGATTTACACAAAGACACTTGCCCGGCCCCGAAATCGAACCCGGGGCCCCGTTATCCAAAAGCGGCGCCTCCAACGCCTAGACGAACAAGGCAGTCAATGACAACATTACCATCGCATGCTATAATCACAGATAAACACTACATAGTATAAAACAAAGTCGCTATCGTCTGTCCGTCCCTATGTATGCTTTGTACGATGCAATCATACATCGCGTTGCGCGCTGTCAGCGTTTTACGCCAACGCGCGGCGTTTCGAGTAGTGTGCGTCCGATCACCACC